>OX244034.2:43460604-44660604 GCA_945859785.2 Tridacna gigas | reverse complement strand
TAAGAAAAATGAGAAGCCTTTCAGTTTGGTTAAAACTGGGAATTGAATGTCGAAATAAAACTTGCGGCAGGTTGAAAGTGGCTTGCAGAGAATGGGAGCACACAATCAGTTAGTATTGCGTACTTCTGCCCGTGGCTTGCAGAACAGCTTGCAGTCTTCGTCTTATACCTCTCACAAGAGGAGGAAACGGCTTGATCAGTAGCCACTGCCATGAGGTCAAGAGATACCTCAGCTCAGTCCATTTCAGAAGCAACAGACTGGTTTGTTGGCGTTTGCAGCAGCCGGATTCTAATTCCCACCCCATTTCATATCATTCATGCCAGAAAATAAAATCCAGTAAAACATGGGGGTGCATCATTATTTTTACTATGTAAACACACTGACAAATTTAGGCGCCATGTGCAAACGATTTACTACTTAACCCTTTTCTACGAGGCAAAAATTTAGCCACGTCTATACTGTGACGACAATTCAAGTGTTTTCAAATGATTATGTTTGTCCTTGAATAGGTAGAAAACATGGTATGAAAAGGAGAAAATACTGGTTATTAGCACTTTCTCCTTTTCTCACAATGTTTTCAGAGGCGTTCTTTCTCGGAATTGATAAAACTCGATATTGTTTGGTAAAAGGTTAAACTATAGAACAGTGTAAGTAAATTGAAACAAAGAAACCTTCAAGCTGGCTCTTATAGTTAACTGGCAGTACAAGTATTTTTTGAAAGTTACTTCACAGCTGGATGAGTATTTACACATAGGACCGTAGAAATGGGGAAAGAGGGGTGGCTAGCCCTCCCCACTCCAATAATTTAGTTTAATGTTTGAAAGTTTGTTCACTCCTAAGATGAACAACCAGTTTTTCTGTTGAAGTGAAAACAGCAAAAACAACAATAATAATGCAGTGTAAAGAGGATTGTAAAAAAGATTTATGATAATAATGACGCTTAATTAAAGGGGCTTAAGTTGCTGTTACAGTCGGCATTGATTTGCAGGGAGAATCGATTCAAAATTTCGTGTGTCCATTATTTCTCTTCCAAACCTTATGTTGTGGGTACTCAATAGAATCGGCTCGATGAGACGATGCTAATGAGTACCCATAACATAGGGTTTAGTGGAGAGTGATTAATATTTTCAATTTTGAAATCAAAATCACCCCCTCTATCTGGAGCTTTGGCATCAGATTTTATTGCTGCAAGACATTTGGGGTGTCAAAGCAGCAACCAGGGACACTGTTTCAGGGAATGGATGTATTGAATGTGTCTAAAGGTAAGGCATACGCATTGCTTCTAACACAGTTTTCAAATGACAAAATTGTAGTCTCCTTTTCTCATAATGTTTTCCAAAATCTTCTTCCTTAGGGTCTTTAAACTCGAGGTTGTGTGGTAACCCAACACACATAAATATAAGCAATCATTTTCTTTGCTTATTTTCAATCTCTGACCCAGCCTAGAACTGGTGAAACCCAGGACATGTATATATGTGAGCTGTCGCCGTAACAAGACTGAAGTAATATTGAAAGCGCGTAAATTATCAACCACACAATTAATCAATCCAATCCATTTACTCTTCATAACACAGTCCCCGACCTCTAATGACCCTGGGGAGGAAGGCATTTATTTTGTCGTCTGCAACTGCTTAAATTATGGACATGTCTAAAATTTTGTCGTCTGATCAACTACAGGCGTTCGTTTGGTGACGAACTTCGCCATCTTCCTTTTGATCTTTTTTTTTATTGGGGTGTAAGCGTATTTCTAGTCTAGACCTTGACTAAATCGATCTAATTCACTTCGTTAGAAATAATAATACAAATCAGGGATCCTATACACACTCTGTATATAAGATCGCGCCGGTGTAGATAGATCTAACATCACGAAATTCAAAGTAGGGGAAATAACAATCTCGTGCTCCAGTTCCGGCGATCCTATTAAAAAAGTTACCTCCCCCGATACACGGTCCGCCATTGTTAATACTGTAAGGTTGCACTAGAAATGGTTGGGAAACGAAATATTTCATATGTTCATGATGAACCAGCCTTTATTAAGGCCTTTAAACAGAGGACTGGATATAAAGAAGGACCAACGGTTGATTCAAAGGTAACGGATGTTCATAACATACATATTTTGCCCTTCAAATAGATCTTCATATCTACGCCCAGTGACCAAAAATTGGAAAATTTGAGTTCACAACATCAGAGTAATTTCGTAGAAGACGTTCTGTCAACTACCAATAAATTTTCTTGCACGTTGAAAAATGCATGTAAGTCAGTGGACTTCGGAATCTGATGAAATACTTTTGGCATAAGTATTTCATCAAATTCTGAAGTCTAATGACCTAAATGCATTTTTCAGCGTGCAAGAAAATTTATTGGTAGTTGACAGAACGGCTTCTACGTATGGATTTTAATATTGGTAGTAAAATTACTTGTAAACAGCATGAAATCTGTGACTAGTGTTTTGAAAATACCTTATGAGTTGTTTACCTTTCAGTATATTAATGTGTAATGTATGATTTGAGATACTGTCATTTGCCGTTCACCAGTGCTATTCTTAGTGGCCAAAATTGAATGACAGTCATTTCAACACCTGGTCATTTGGACACCCGGTCATTTCGACACTTTTGGGTCGTTTCGACCCCTGGTGAAAATTTTGCAAAATTTGGTCAGTTCGACACCCGATGTTTTTCCGAGCATTTTTATTTGAGTTCATAGAATTAAATTACTCTAAATGTTTACTTTGTAATTTTATTTTAAGTGCGTGTTCAAAATATGCGTTTTTTGTTCTATATGAAGATTTAAATAATAGGCATAATTAATCGGCAATGTCAATAATGATAGCGGGTGTCGAAACGACCAAAGTGTTGCTTTTATCGCCTAATTTTCTAGACAATTAAAATTAGTTATGTTTATCAATGTACTGCTTTTGTATTGATCAGTTATTTCGCGCCGACCACTGCAACTATCCAAGCTTTCCTTGAATTTCTTTTAACAGTTATCGTTGTTGTTGAATTGGAGTTTAATGCCGTTTTAACAGCTTAGGTCATATCACGGTGGTCAGTGCACCTACACCAGTGCTGACACAACTTTCTTTCCAAGTCCTTGACTACTTTTCTCACATGCATCAGAGGTGAGAGGCATAAAATCGCCGGAAAGAAAGTTTACCTAAACCAGGTATCTAACACACAACCCCCAGGTCCAAGTCAGATACGCCGAGCTACCCGACCGGGCTATCTTTTAACAGTACCCCGCACATTATTCTTTCCAAGAATATGATTCATAGATGTAATTCGCAGTGGTCAGAGTCTTGCAAAGACTTGATGGAATGATACATGAGTTAAATGCCGTTTTCAACATTCTTTGGATTATTTGCGGCAACCATTGCATCTCTCCATGATTTCCTGTAGTTTCTTTTACCAGTATTTTGATACATGAGCAAAATCAGGTGTAATCCTCTGTTGAGGTGCAGTTCGACCCTGAGTTACGCCGGCAATAACTACATGTACAGTAATATGAAATTTTCCATTGAAATAGGTCTCATAAATAATTGCCTTGTGAAGCTTATTTTAGTCAGCAAAATTCAACGCGTGGAACAGTGTAGAGTCAAGACAAGATCGCAGTTTTCTGCAGTTCGATCTCGCCCCACACTGCCCGCAAGATATGCTCGTAAAATCATTAACAGAGAGCCATGTTCGTTAAATCAAATCTGACAAAGAACAAAATCATAAGGCTGTTTTTTGAAGGCTGTGCAGAATCTAGATCGACCGCAACTTCATGCAGTCCGTTCTCAACTCGCATCTCTTGTATCTAAGAGTTTATCATGTCTCCTTTAACGATTATGAAGTTAATCAAGCAGGAGTCATTATAATATTTGCATTGTTTTGAGCGGTGTGTGACCAGTTGTTTTCACACCTTGGCCAGGTCTATTGATGGCACGAGCTCCTCCCGACTACACTTAACACAGTTGTCTGCCATTGCAGAACAATAAAACACTGAACCACTACCTTTATAAACTCCCGTTTATTTACAAAGCTTCAGTAGTAAACAAACGCAAAACAATGTTAACAAATTTAACGTTACTTTTTATCTTTTAATAATCAATTACATTAAAGACATTTCGTTAACAAAATATTGACTACAACATTCAAAATAAAGCGAAAAGCAATGAGGGGGTATAATTTGTGAAAAACAATCAACCCATTCAATTAAATCAAACAAAACAATAAATCCAACTTAACCGACAGTTTGTGTCATAATTATCATTTATGAAAGCAGCATAAAAGAACACAAGGTAGATACAGATATTCGATTATTAGCTAATAATACATTATCTGTCTTCTGCTTTTAACAACCTTCCCATATAGAATTCTACTAATGTATCAATTAAGATAGTTGCCCACCTGCAATAGAATAACAAAAGTAGTAAACACAAAGATCGGAAAAGAGGCAACTTTCGCTGTATATACCGCGAAAATACACCACAATTTTAAAATCAGTGCATATTACAACATACTGCGAAAAAAGAAAATCCTTTTTTTTTTTTTTTTTTTCTTTTTAATGGGGGGGGGGGGGGGGGGGATCAGCAGGTGTCGAAACGACCATTTTTTGCAAAAAAATTATTTTGGGTGTCGAAACGACCAAACTAGGGGTTGAAACGACCAAAAAGTGTTGAAATGACTGGGTGTCGAAATGACCGGGTGTCGAAATGACTGGATACCCCAAAATTGAGTTCCCAGAATCGAAATGGCAACGTGATCTGAGAGGATGTGCTAGATTCAAAGTTATTCTTTCGTTCACTTGCACAATCTCAACCTATAAATTGCAAACTGCGTGATTTACATGGGTATCTATAATAGCATCACCACATGACGCAATGGCAACTTTTGTAGACGGAATACCAGCATGCAATATGAAATAGCCACACAAGGAAAGGAAATTGACTCCCAACATGAAAAGTCTATAGGTAAGATTAGTTAACTGGGATTTGGAATTTGATGAAATATTTATTGCCACTAATTTCATATACATAATTGTACAAGATCAGTGCCATACATCAGTGCAAATGGTTTAGCCAATCAGAAATTGTGTAACTCTCTAGAACTGGGTCTGTATTCACCAACCATTCTTAAGAACATTCTTAGTCTTATTCTCCAAGATTTTTTAAATTTGAAAGTAACACAACTTCTGATTGGCTAAACCATTTATATGTGTTACTTTCACAATTAGAAAATTGTGGAGAACTTGTGTAACTCTCTAGATCTGGGTCTGTATTCACCAATCATTCTTAAGAACATTCTTAGTCTTATTCTCCAAGATTTTGTAAATTTGAAAGTAACACAATTTCTGTTTGGCTAAACCATTTGGCTGTGTTACTTTCACATTTAGAAAATTGTGGAGAATAAGACTAGGAACATTCTTAAGAATGGTTGGTGAATATGGACCCTGGGTCCATATTCACCAACCAGTATTTTCTAAATTTGAAAGTAACAAATGGTTTAGGCAATCAGAAGTTGTGTTACTTTCAAATTCAGAAAATTGTGGAGAATAAGACTATGACCATTCTTAACCCTTTACCAAACCATAAAATTTTAGACAAGTCCAAATTGAAAGCATTTGCAGAGGACAAAATAAATGGGACACAAAAATTCAAATTTGTTTTTGCAAGGGTAGAAAACATTATGGGCAAAGGAGAAAATGCTAGTTACCAGCATTTTCTCCTTTTCCCACAATATTTTTTAAAGCTTTTTTTCTCAAGGTTGTTAAAAGTCAGGATTGTGTGGTAAAGGGTTAAGAATGGATGAATACGGACCCTGGAATTAGGCTAAGGATGCAATTTAGAATGGTTTGTGAATACAAACTCAGGCAGATTTATTTTTTTCTATTCAAGAGAGAGGGCCTACAGTATGAAGAAGATGACAGATCAGATACTGAAGAGGAGAAACCAGTTGTTGTTGTTCTCAAAGATGGAGATCTGACGGAGGAACAAGCCAAGGAAGCCAAGAAAGATCTTCAGGACAAAGTAGAAGAAGGTTTGTTTAGTTCTTTTCCATAATTATGCTGTAGATTAGAAGACACTGTAGGAAAAGAGAAAAAAAAAATGCTCTAAACCCATGACAAAATTTTAGCCTTGTCGAAACTGAAAGTATTAATTTTGCAGACGACAATTTCATTGTGGCTCAAATGGTGCAATTTTCTGATAGGGTAGAAAACATTGTGGGAGAAAGAGAAAATGCTGGTCACCAGCATTTTCTCCTTTTCTCTCAATGTTTTCAAAAGGCTTCTTGAGAACATCAATTGAAATAGGAGAAAATGCTGCTAACCACCATTTTCTCAGTGTTTGTTACCCTTCCTAAAACACAAAATTTCAATTTTTGAGTCACATTTATTGTCGTCTGCAAACGCTTTCAATTTGGAGGAGTCTAATATTTTGTCATTTGGTAAAGGGTTTATGAGCAATTTCTCCTTTTGCCGCAATTTTATAAACATTTATTTCTAAATTAGAACTTAATTGTTGATAACCAAATAGAATGTTGTCTGCTACAAAATTATTAGCCATAACTCTTCAGGCTTTTTTTAGACCAAAAATTCACAGAGAACAAAGATACGAAGGAAAGAAAAGTACCACTTTTCAACAGCATGGATTGATTGTTGAAAATGGAGCAATGCCTTGTTACAAACAGTTGCTCCTTTGTCACAATGTTTTCTAAAGCCTTCAATTACAGGGTCATAGAAAGTCCTATTTGTATCATAATAGGTAACCCTAACCCCTTTACCACACAATCTCAGGTTTTAAAGACCCTGAGAAAGTGTTTGAAAATGTTGTGAGAAAAGGAGAAAATGCTGGTAACTAACATTTTCTCCTTTTCCCAAAATGTTTTTTTGTTCTATTATCCTTTCATTTTGTGTTTCTGACTGGCAGTTGAATAGACTGAAACTTTCTAAAGTGTTCAACAAAAAGTTGCCCATGAAGAGAAATCACTGTGTAAATCTACTAAGTACATGTACTCAGAGCATCTGTATCACTGAAAAATACTTTTGTTGACTTTTGACTATTTTAAATTAAAACTAGTGTAAACTATAAAGGTATACAATCAAGGCTGGGTAGAGACCATTGTGTTTGTTTTGGATGTATGTGTTGGAGTTCAATTCCATTTTAACAGCTTAGGTCATATCGCTGTGGTCATTGCACCTAGGCATGTGTTTCCTGGCTTTCTCACATCAGTACTGACACAACTTTCTTTCTGAGCCGCTGACTACTTTTCTCACATGCATCAGAGGTGAGAAGCGAAATATCACCAGAAAGAAAGTTTGCCTCAACCTATTTATTGAACCCGCAACCACCAGGTCATGAGTCAGATATGCTAACCACTGAACTATCCGGCAGGACAGACGCCATTCTGCAAAAAGACTGAATAGTGCAGTATCATAACTAAGCATGATATATACATGAGCCATGCTCTGTGAAAAGGGAGCTTAATGCATCTTTGTGTTATTTTGTACCAAGCAAGACATCACATAATTAGGGATCCATAAAATCCACTTTGTGTTACAAATGACTGAATCATGAAATAGACTGGTCCTTAGACATACAGAAAATTGACCAGTAGGGAAGAGTTTTTGGGCCAGGTCAGCCTGCGTGGATTGTGCTGGCTGACCTGGATCAGTATGTTTCACAGATGCATTAAGCCCCCTTTGCATAGAGCATGGCACAGCTATTTTTCTTTGGTAGAGTTTGAAAAATCCTTTCCTTACATTTATTTTGAAAGTTTCTTTCTTTGTACCAGCAGAGTTAACACTTTACCAGACAATCCCAACTTTTAACGACCCTGAGGAAGAAGCCTTTTGAAAACTTTGTGGGAAAAGGAGAAAATGCATTTTATCCTTTTCCCACAATGTTTTCTACTCTTCCCTAAACAAATTTCAATTTTTGAGTCATATTTACTTTGTCGTCTGCAAAAAATTTCAATTTGGACTGGTCTCAAATAGTTAAAGGCAACATTGCAGTGGTCTGAAGCTCTATCTCTAGCCTATTAGTCCTGGTAAAAACCTCCTTACTTTACATCTGTAGATGATTTCATTTTAGAGAAATTTATTGATTATAATTATTGTTTTTCAGAAGACATAGCATCAGGTAAAATAACTTTCAAAAAGCCAACAAAACGAGAATCTGAGGACAAGTCCTATCTGCAAGTATCTTCATGCAAAAAAGCCAAAGAAAGTGAGAAGAAATCGAAGGAAAAGTCAAAGTCTAAGAAAGTGAAAAACAGTAATTTGTTATCATTTGATGATGATGAAAATGATGATAGTGATGACTATACCTGAGATCCCCTGAGTAGAAGAACCAGGCTTAATAATAGTCTGGTACACCGCCGTACTTCAAAAGTACCTGTAACATAGTGGTAGGGGCAGGGAATCCAGACTAGCTTAATAATTGACCAACACTTAACCAAACGACAAATTCTGGATTTGCGCAAATCTTAAACAGTTTTAGACGACAAATTAAATGTGGCTTAAATAGTGGTTTTTGTTTTTGAAAGAACATTTCTAAAACATTTTAGAATAAGGCAAAAATGCTGGTAACCAGGATTTCTCCTTTTCCCACAACGTTTTCAAAAGGCTTCTTTCTCAGAGTTGTTAAAACTTGGGATTGTATGGTAAAGGGTTAAGGGGATTCTGATTTGCAGTAGATTAAGAATGTCCTTGCAAAATATGGATAGTCAATGTAAACCAAGATTCATTGGATAAATATATGAGCCACACTCTGTGAAATGGGGCTTAATGCATCTGGGAAAGGTATCAACCCAGGTCAGCCTGCACAGGCTGACCCGGGCCGAAACTTTTCGCTATTGGTCAGTTTTTGGTCTGTTGTGTATCGTTATAACCGGAGTTTACTGTATTTCCATTTCCTATCAAATGGAGACTTTCTGATTCAGTTGTTTCAAAAAAGCTTATATTTATAAAACACACAGAAAAGTCGATTCTTTTTTGACTATCGTTGACTCAAACACCGCGTCATGGAACTCCTTTAAACCATGCACAAATGTTAATACCTTTGTAAAACATTGCAGTATACAAGAAACATAACTACCTTCATTACCTATGAGAAAACATGGGTAGTAGTTAGTACATGCATTGTGTTATCTAGGCTTGAAAGACTCAACTGAAGGATGAGGTGAACTTATGTGATCAATGACTGTCCGTCATACATTGTCTTTGAGGTTTGGAAACAAATGTAGGCTAACCAACACATTCTGACCATAATTAAGAGATATAGTAAAACATCTATTAAGCGACCACCCAAGGGATTGCCAAAATTGGTCACTTTAGAAAATGGTCTCTTAATGCAACAAAAACTTATTCAGATTACACGGAGTGGCAACATTTCTTGCACTCAAATAATACCTTACTTTCAAGAAAAGCCTTTGTTGGTAATACTCATTGCAATACTCTCACTAAGACGATTGTAATAAGTACTAACAACATAGGATTTAGCTCAGCATAAAGGCTTTAATCCATGGGGCATTCAATTCCAGCTAGTCTTATATATTTCAACAGAGACATTGGAATTCCTATCGCTTAATAAAAGTGTTGGCTTAATAAACATAGTCGCGTAGCTAAGCAAGATCAACTGTATTGCCCTTTGACAAATTGGAATTCATGAACAACTCTGGTTTCCATGTCAACTGGTGAAAAAAAAAAAATCAACCCAAACACAAAGCCTACAACTTCATTGGCAAGTCGCACTCTACCATAGTACATCGAATTGTGACCTTAGGAAAAAAAAATAAGTGCTTTGTTGTTGGATCCCAGTTTCCACATCCAAATAAAAGATCTTTTAAAAAATTCTTTCATCCAAACATTAACCCTAGAACTTTCGTATTCAGCATGGACTGGTGGATAGTTATGCTCCCGTAAGGGCGAGCATTTAGTCACCACTTCGTCTGTCTGTCTGTCCATCCGAAGCAATTTCTCAACAACCACTTGAAGGCTCTTGTTTGCTAATAGCATTTACCAAATTTCTTCCTTGGAATCACAAAAAGTCCTTTGTAGCCACAATGTGGGATCAAATATGTAAAGAGTGTATTCTTGGAATCCTCCTGTTCCATATTGTATGGCCCACAACATACATTTGGCATGTGATTCTGTCTGAAAACCCATTATCGGCTCACCTGAGCATAACATACTCATGGTTAGCTTTTATGTATCCTTGAATATGCGTTGCCAAAATTCCACTGTTTATTATATAAGTATCATAATTCGAGCATAATCTTGATCCATCACCCAAAATTCGAGCATAATCTTGATCCATCGCCCAGAATGTTTGTAAGGTTGTGAACGTGAACATGAACACACTCAGCAACCACAATTCTGGCTCAGTCATACTCAAAATTTCCCTGGAAGTTCATAATGACCTAAGGACAAATCTGATCAAAATGGGGACAAGCTAAAAGCATCAAAATAGGGGATCTTGATGACAATTCCATTGTTTACACTCTAGGGCCTATAACTTCGACTATCATTTTCTTACCTGCTCTGATTGTTGGTATTGTCACATGGATGAATCATTTTCAAAACTAAAACATTCCAGCAAAAAACAAGAGGCAAGTGGCCATAACAATGACAGCTGAGTTGCATTTCAGGTGAGCGATTTAGGACCATCATGTCCTCTTGTAATGAAAATCTTTTTTTTTTTTTCACACTAACAGTGTTCTGCCAAGGCTGTGATTCTGTGACATTTAGGCATGAACTAGAGAATAGATGGTTGTTGTGTTGGTTGGTTAAGTTTAGAGGGCAAGGCGGAGAAATTTATCTGGTGAGCCAGAGGCAAACAGGATAAATTTGGGAGCCAAGCCAGATAAACTTTACCTATCCATGACACCAATCATCTATTCGATTTATCCGGTTTCTCATTCATATCAGACTAAATTGAATATTTCACTTTAAACAACATGCACAGGATCTATTTTAGCCACACTCTGGCAAAAGGGATTTTAATGCATCTCCGTGATGTATGATTCTCCGTGATGTATGATACCAAGCAAGTCATCACATGATCATGGATCCATATTTAGTCCATTTTGTTGAACAACTGACTATCACAAGGTAGAATGGTTCTTTGACATACAGAAAATTGACCAATAACTTAAAAGTTTCAGCCCAGGGTAGCCTGTGCAGAGTGCACAGGCTGACCTGGGTCGATACTTTTGCAGATTAAGCCCCTGTTAAAACTTGGGATTGTTTGGTAAAGGGCTAATCCTTTGTTCCTGGAAACTTTTATTTGTTCTTGGGAGTGTCCTTGGGCAAGACATTTCCGAGCCCATGCCTACTATTGGTGAAACCTAGGACAGACATGAATAAGTAAATTGCTTCTGTGACATGACTGAATTATTGTTGAAAGTGGGGTACAACACCAAACAATCAACCTTAACCGGTATTGGGTTGTATCAGCCTTTTTTGAAAACATTGTGGAAAGAGGAGAAATTGATTGTCAGAAGCAATTTCTCCTTTCCCTATAATGTTTTCTTTGAAGAGACTAAAATTTCTGTTTTGCAAATGGTTGAAGATATGTGTCACACTGACTTTGCTATGGAATACATGTATTGTCCTTTACTGTAGGTACAATTCCATGTATTGTCTTTTACTGTAGGTACGAAATCAGAAAGCCTGCAAACATTGTCAAGCTTCATGAAATATTTTAATAAACATTTTTAAAAATCATAGCTACATGTTGTTGAATGTAGATCATAAATAATTTATATCACAGATCATCAAAGGTCAATACCTTTCATAATAATTTTGTGATTGGAATTCACTTATTCCCAAGGAATAAATGTTTTTGTCAATATTGTGTTTCTTTTCAATACATTCATAATTTTCCTTTTTATTCAAAAACAGCTCTGAATTAAACTCTGTAAGCTCTGTTTAACCCTTTCCCAAACGACAAATTTTGGACTGGCCCAAATTGAAAGAGTTTGCAGACGACAATTTTAAATTTGATGATAATGGCTGAAAGGTCTCAAAAAGGGTAGAAAACACTGTGGGAAAAGGAGAAATTGCTCATTACAAGCAATTTCTCCTTTTCCCACAGTGTTTTCAAAAGACTTGTACTGCAGACATGTGAAAACCAGGGCTTGTTTGGGAAAGGGTTAACACTTTACCACACAATCCCGACTTTTAACTACACCAAGACAGAAGCCTTTTAAAAACATTGTGGGAAAAGGAGAAATTGCTCGTGTCAGCATTTTCTCCTTTTCCCACAATGTTTCCTTTCCAAAACAAATTTCAATTTTTGAGTCACATTTATTTTGTCGTCTGCAAGTGCTTTCATTCCGGACAGGTCTAGAATTTTGTTGTTTAGTAAAGACTTAACTTGTTACCTTTTAAACTAGTACCCCCAAAAAAAGAAATTGCAGCAGATGGCTTTAAAAGTATCTTTGTAGAAAAGGAAAAATCAACATGCACAAGTATTTAACATAAAAAAGGAGAAATGGCTCCATTTGAACCAAAGTTTTAAACAAGAGGGCCATTGGCCCTAAAGCGCTCACCTGAGTAAGGTCATCTAGGATTAATAAGGCTGAAAAGATCCTTGTCATGATGATGTAAAACGCATGAGTGTAAGTAATCTACTTTTGACCGATTTAGCCTATTGTTGAATTTTTAATCTAACTCAAAATATGGCCTCTAGAGTGCACACAAGGCTTTTCTAAGATTTGGCCCCATGACCTACCTTTTGATTGACGTGACTTGATATCAGTCTTTTCTGAGATTTCATATAGACAAACATTCTGACCAAGTTTCATAAGTATAAGGCTGAAAATGTGGCCTCTAGGGTGCACACAAGGATTTTGTAAGATTTGGACCCATGACCTACTTTTTGACCTTACGTGACCCAATTTCAAATTTGTTGGAGATATTATCAAGACAAACATTCTGACCAAGTTTCATGAGTATCAGACAGAACATGTGGCCTCTAGAATGCATTTCTAAGATTTTGCCCAGTGACCTACTTTTTGACCCAAAATGGCCCAACTTCAAACTTGTCTGAGATTTTATCCTGACAAACAATCAGACCAATTTTCATGAGTATCAGGCTTAAAATGTGGCCTCCACAAGGCACACAAGTTTATTCTAAGATGTGGCCCTGTGACCTACTTTTAGACCCCACGTGACCCAATTTTGAACTTGTTCAAGACTTTATCAAGACAAACATTCTGACCAAGCTTCATGAGTATCAGGCTGAAAATGTGGCCTCTAGAGTGCACACATGCTTTTTCTAAGATTTGGCCCAGTGACCTACTTTTTGACCCTACATGACCCAATTTCAAACTTCTTTGAGATTTTATCCAGACAAACATTCTGACCAAGTTTCATAAGTATCAGGCTGAAAATGTGGCCTCTTAAGTGCACACAAGCTTTTTCTAAGATTTGGCCCGGTGACCTAATTTTTGACTCAATGAGACCCAATTTCGAACTTGTCCAAGATTTTATCTAGACAAACATTCTGACCAAGTTTCATGAGTATCAGGCAGAAAATGTAGCCTCTAGAGTGCACACAAGGTTTTTCTAAGATATGGCCCTGTAACCTTCTTTTTGACCCCATGTGACCCAATTTCAAACTTGTCCAAGATTTTATCAAGACAAACATTATGACCAAGCTTCATGAGGATCTGGCTGAAAATGTGGCCGCCAGAGTGCACACAAGGTAAATGCTGATGACGGATGGCGCACGCCGGACGCCGGACAAAGCACGATCTCAAATGCTCACCTTGAGCACTTCGTGTTCAGGTGAGCTAAAAATCTCATAACACTTGGACAGAACTTGTTTAAACTACGAGTTAACCCGTTACCAAGCAATCCCCTGAGGGAGGAGGCTTATGAAAACATTGCTGGAAAAAGAGAAAATGTTCTTTACCGGCATTTTCTCCTTTTCCCCCCCACATTGCCTTCGACATAATTTAAAGATAAAACCTGCCATTTACGCCACATTCAATCTGTCATCTGAAATGCTTTCAACTTAGACCGGGCTACAATTTTGTTGTTTGATAAATAGTTAAACACGTATGATAACTACCATGATATATCACACAACAACAGATAACACATGTTTTCACTTGGACGACATGTGTTGATTTTTATGAAGAATCCGCATGACAAATTTCAGACTTATCCATATTCAAAACATCTGCAGACCACAAATTCATAATTGATAAAAACCTTCTTAATTTCTCTGATAAGGTAGAAAACATTGTAGGATAAGGAGAAAATGCTGGAAACCAGCATTTTCTCCTTTACCCCACAATGTTTTCAAGAGCTTTCTCCAACAGAGTTGTTAAAACTCGGGACTGTTTGATAAAGGTTTAATATCTCAAACCTCAATTCATGTCGACTTTATCTTGCAAGGATAACTTTTAGGTTGTTTGCTGCAAATTTACTTGAGGAGTAATAGGCTTTCCAAGGACGAAAAATTTTCAAATAGAAGCTCTATGGAAATGCCAAGCCTTTACCACATGTTTGTGTGTTTAAGTCTTTACCAAACAACAAAATTTACGACTAGTCCAAATTGAAAGCATTTGCAGACGACAAATATTGCTCAAATGATTGGATCTGTTTCTGAATGGTAAGAAAACATTGTGGGAAAAGAAAATGCTGGTTACCGACATTTTCTCCTTTTCCTTCAATGTTTTCAAAAGCCTTCTCCACCAGGGTTGTTAACTTCGGGATTGTGTGGTTTAAAGTTAAAGTCAAGACAAAAGCTGGTCAAAAACATTGTCAGAAATAGAGAAAATATAGTTGTAGTCAGCATTTTCTTCTTTTTCCCAACATTTCTATTAATCTCTCAAAGGTAAACTTCATCATTCTTTCTGGACACAATTTATTTGTCATCTGCAACGTTTTAAATTTGGACAACTCTGAAATTTTGTTGTCTACTATAGGGTTAATTTATGTTCTCTTTATTTCACAAGGGTATTTCATACGCTGTATGCCTCAAAATTGTTTCAGGAAGTAATGTGCTTGAATGAAACATATTCAAACCAGAGCTCCATGCAGAAAAAGTCTACAAGATGGAATTTAGGTCCGTCCAACAGAGAATTTTTGCACACAAAATAATGCATAGAATATCAAACAGACTCTGACATTCTCCGGATGGGTACTTCATTAAACAAACTAAACACTTTCAAATGCAATGATATTTTCATTTTCTAAATATTTTAAAGATAGAAAAATACAAACTGCAG
This sequence comes from Tridacna gigas, assembly GCA_945859785.2. Lineage (NCBI taxonomy): Eukaryota > Metazoa > Mollusca > Bivalvia > Cardiida > Cardiidae > Tridacna > Tridacna gigas. The sequence continues at coordinate 44,645,380 of OX244034.2, read as the reverse complement.
ACAGAAATGTACATTTCTTACAAAAAAATAATTCCACTTTTTATGAGGTTCATTGTTCAAATCAGTCTAAAACTGTAACATTAAAGAGTGAGATTTATTGTGTTACACCCTTCAAGTAATACACCCACTGGACGTTGGAGTTTCCCCCAGCTGATCTAGGGCATGTCACAATCAGTTTTCCCATGACAGACGCTTTCGTGCCAGAATCGTTTCCATCAAACCCAACAGAAATTCTGTGATCTTTCCTTGACCGAATATTCTCACTTTGTTTCACAAGGTGGAAGAGTGGATTATCCACCTGGAAAGTGAAAGCTGTTGTACTGCTGAAAACATTTCTGAACGTGATCGTGGTTGTTGAGCCAGCCTTGATTAAGAAGGGACCTTGAGGTTTGGGAGCGACACAAGCACCAAACAACGGGAATGCGTATTCTCCGCCAGTGGGAGAGCTCACAATCAGCATTGCTCTCTGTTCGCCAAGACGTGAGGGCTCAAAGGTCACATCCAGACCTACCTCTGTACCTCCTGTAGACCCTGGTGCAGCAGCGACTGTTTTATCTACATGGAAGTCTCCATTATCAACCTGCAATTTACAAACAATTTGAGCCATGCTCTGGCAAAAGTGGGCTTCATACATCTCTGTATTGCATTATATCAAGCAAGACACCACCTTATTATGGATCCGTAAAATCCATTTTGACAAACAACCGACTAATGCATGAGGTAGAATTATCCTTCGACAAGCAGAAAATTTAAAGACAACGAAAAGTTTTGGCCCTTGTCAGCCTGCGCGGACTGTGCAGGCTGACATGGTCAATACTTTTTGCGAATGCATTAAGCCCCCTTTTCACAGAGCATGGCTCATTTCTTTTCCTTTACGGCAACTTGTACTCTGTCTAGAAGAAAAGAATTCACTTTTAAATACAGACAATGTCTCACTGTATATTAGCACTCTACAAAAGAGCCAAAAATTGAAACAAGAGGGCCATAATAGCACTGAAGTCGCTCACCTGAGCTACCAAAATATGCTGTTACTTGAACAAAATTGACTGGCTGTCTGCGAATGCTTTCAAAATGGTAGATATAAAATGTATTTGTCTAGTAAACATAAATTTTCACATTTGTAACTTTCCTCAAGCAATGCTTTTTGAATTTCATAACAGACTGGTTTAAGTAACATGGTGAAATAAAAAACATCTTTAAAAAAAGATAGACAGCATACATTTGCCAGCAAATAGGCAGGGGCCCTTAGAATAAAAAAACTACACTTTTGACCACAAGTAGCCTTAGAATAAACATGTCTACATTTTTGACCAATCATAAATTTCTATCTATTCATTTTCTATCAGTGCCAAAAAGTGGGTCAAAAGCCAGCACATTCAGCCATGTCGAAAAAATACCATACCTTGCAAGTATAATCTGTCTTCTGTTTTGCAAAGTTTAAGAACTTAGCAACTTGCACCTGGTTCTGCCCCAGACAAGTTCTAAAGTAAAGAGCCCTCTCTGGCCCGGCACCCGTGGCTTTGAGATTAAGGTCATAGAAATACAGTCCCAGATCATTGTTACTGAATTCGAGACGTGCTACAAACTCTCCAACCCTCAGTGGTTGATACTCTAGAGAAAAGTCAGCCTGAAATGAAGAAATAATCCCCAATCACATGCTGTTTTTATACATATACGATTCATTTATTTCCTGATTGATGATAGTAAAAGAGCTCCATAAAACTGTGCAATATATGTATAACTCTTTACCAAACGACAAAATCTTAGACTAGTCCAAACTGAAAACATTTGCAGACGACGAAGTAAGTGTAACTCAAACACTGAAATTTGTTTTTGAAAGGGCAGAAAACATTGTGGGAGAAGGAGAAAATGCTGGGTATTCATTGTTTTATATACATTGTTTTCAGAAGTTTTCTTCCTGAGGGTTGTTAAGTCGGGATTGTATGGTAAAGGGTAAAACGAAGCAATCAAGAGCGTGTCACGTTTCTGTAACCTCTGCTCTGCCCTTTGCCTCATCAAGGTACACACATTCATTGGGTGAAATATTTTCAACATCAAACCAGGGGTTCAAGAGATGTGAAGAGACAGGATGTGAAGAGCATGTGACCTTTGACTCCCGCTGTGACCTTGACAATGGGGCCTGACATCTAAAACCTCTCAGCACGTCATCTCATCATAGTGCACACACGTTTACATGCGTTTTCAAAATCAGAAAAGAAGTTCAAGAGATATAGAGCTGACACAAAATTAAATAATATAAAACATACATTTGAGCATATTGCTTGATTGATTGAATGGTGTTTTGCACTGCATTCAACAATATTTCAGTCATATCATGGCGACAGCGCACATATTCATGTATTTCCTGGGTTCCAACAGTACTAGGCTAGGGCTCTGAAGTTTGTCTTGCCCAAGGACTATTCCACGAAAAACCATGTGGATCCAGGGAGGCTGGGAACCACGGCCTCCAGGCCATTGAGTCCTACAGAGGACCCTTTCAAGAACAAATCTCATCACTTCAGCCATATTTAATTTGTCGTCTGCATATGCTTTCAATTTAGACCAGTCTAAAATTTTGTTGTCTAATATGAGTTAACTCTTTACCAAAGGACAAAATTTTAGACTCATCCAAATTCAAAGCATTTGCAGACGACAAATTCAAAATGTTTCCAAAGATGAAATATGTCTTTGATCAAATAGAAAATATTGTAGGAAAAGGAGAAACTGCTGGTTACCAGCATATCCTCCTTTTCCCGCAATGTTTTCGAAAGCTTTCCTCCCCAGCATCGTTAAAACTCAGGATTGTGGGGTAAAGGGTTAAGGGTTATAAACTTACATGGGAGTTGGGAGGTACATTCAGTGTACTTGGCATCAACACTTCAGGATTGTTACAGGTTGCACCAAATGTCACAGCTTGAGCTAGTGGGTTTTCCAGTCTGATCTTATGATGCACACTCTGTCTAACGGGTGTGGTCAGGTCGATGGTGTTTATAACTCCTGGCCGTAAAGCCTTGAACACCAGTTCATAATACTGATACTCTCCTGTCTGTTCATTCACAAAGGTAACCTGAAATCAATACAAAATCAGTTAGAATTGTAGATTTTATGGCACTACTTGTATTTCGTTAACTCATGGCATCTTGAAAATATCTCCAACAGATGACACTGTAAACATCTGTGTGAAATATGGATAATCATTATTACTTATAAATGGTTTAACTCTTAATCACATGGCAAAATTGCAGACTTGTCAAAACTGAAAGCATTAGCAGATAACAATTTAACTTTGACTCAAATGATGAGAATTTCTGAGGAAGGGTAGAAAACACTGTGGGAAAAGGAGAAAAGCATTTTCTCCTTTTCCACAATTTTTCCTCCCCTCTGAAAGACATATTTAATGTTTTAAGTAACATTTAACTTGTAAAACAGCATTTTCTCCTTTTCCACAATTTTTCCTCCCCTCTGAAAGACATATTTAATGTTTTAAGTAACATTTAACTCTCTACCACACAATCCCGACTTTTAACGACCCTGGGAAAGAAGCCTTCTGAAAATATTGATAGAAAAGGAGACAAGAGGGCCATGATGGCCCTGGAGTCGCTCACCTGAGCCTTTTGACCAAGCACAACCAATTTCCAACGTCTTGTGAGATATATGTATTACCAAACAATAAAATTTTAAATTCATCAGTCTGAACCTTCTGCATAAAACAAATAATATGTGGATCAAGCTGTGGAATTGGTCTCTCAAAGGGGTAGAAAACATTGTGAAAAAGGGAAAAAATGCTGGATACTAGCATTTTCTCATTTTCAAACAGTGTTTTCAAAAGGCTTCTTTCTGAGAGTCATTCGTACACTAGGTTTTTCTAAGATTTGACCTAGTGACCTAGTTTTTCAGCCAACATGACACATTTTCAAACTGGTCCAAGATATCATCAGGACAAACATTCTTACCAAATTTCAAGAGTATTGGACTGAAAATGTGGCCTTTACAGCATACACAAGGTTTTTCTAAGATCTGACCTAGTGACCTAGATTTTGACCCAACATGACCCATTTTCAAACTCATCCAAGATATTACCAAGGCAAACATTCTGAGCAACTTTAAAAGAGTTTGAACAAAAAATTTGGCCACAACAGTGTACACATGGTTTTTCTAAGATTTGACCAGGTGACCTAGTTTTGACCCAACATGACCCATTTTCAAATTTGACTGAGATATCATCGAGACAAGCATTCTGACCAACTTTCAAAAGTATCAGACAGAAAATGTGGCTTCTGGAGCTTACACAAGGTTTTTCTAAGATTTGACCTAGTGACCTAGTTTTTCACCCGACATGACCTATTTTCAAACTAGTCAGAAATATTATCAAGGCAAACATTCTGACCAACTTTCAAGAGTACTGGACAGAAAATATGGCCTCTAGAGCATACACAACGTTTTTCTTAGATTTGACCTGGTGACCTAGTTTTTGACCCAACATGGCACATTTTCGTACTATTTCAAGATATAATCAAGACAAACATTCTGGTCATTTTTCAAGAGTATTGGACTGAAAATGTGGCCTCTATAGTGTGCAAAAGGTTTTTCTAAGATTTGACCTAGTGACCTAGTTTTTGACCCCACACAACCCAATTTCAAACTTGTCTGAGATTTTATCAAGACAAACATTCTGACCAAGTTTCATGAGGACTGGACTGAAAATGTGGCCTCTAGAACGTACACAAGGTTTTTCTAAAATTTGACCTAGTGACCTAGTTTTTGACCCCACATGACCCAATGTGGAACTCGTCTGAGATTTTAACAAGACAAACATTCTGAACAAGTTTCACAAGTATCTGACTGAAAATGTGGCCTCTAGAGCATACACAAGGTTTTACTAAGATTTGACCTAGTGACCTAGTTTTTGACCCCACTTGACCCAATTTCGAACTCGTCCCAGATTTTATCAAGACAAATATTCTGACCAAGTTTCATGAGGATTGGACTGAAAATGTGGCCTCTAGAGCGTACACAAGGTTTTTCCAAGATTTGACCCAGTGACCTAGTTTTTGACCCAACATGACCAAATTTCGAACTCGTCTGAGATTTTATCAAGACAAACATTCTGACCAAATTTCACAAGTATCTGACCGAAAATGTGGCCTCTAGAGCGTACACAATGTTTTTCTAAGATTTGACCTAGTGACCTAGTTTTTGACCCCACATAACCCAATTTCGAACTCGTCCGAGATTTTATCAAGACATACATTCTGACCAAATTTCATGAGGATCGGACTAAAAATGTGGCCTCTAGAACGTACACAAGGTTTTTCTAAGATTTGACCTAGTGACCTAGTTTTTGACCCCATATGACCCAATTTCAAACTCGTCCGAGATTTTATCAAGACAAACATTCTGACCAAATTTCATGAGGATCGGACTGAAAATGTGGCCTCTAGAGCGTATACAAGGTTTTTCTAAGATTTGACCTAGTGTTTGACCCCACATGACCCAATTTCGAACTCGTCCACTATTTTATCAAGACAAACATTCTGACCAAATTTCACAAGTATCTGACCGAAAATGAGGCCTCTAGAGTGTACACAAGGTTTTTCTAAGATTTGACCTAGTGACCTAGTTTTTGACCTCACATGACCCAATTTCGAACTCGTCCGAGATTTTATCAAGACAAACATTCTGACCAAGTTTCATGAGGATTGGACTGAAAATGTGGCCTCTAGAGCGTACACAAGGTAAAAAGTTGACGACGGACGATGGACGACGGACACAGCACGATCACAATAGCTCACCATGAGCACTTCGTGCTCAGGTGAGCTAAAAATGCTGGTAACCAGCATTTTCTCCTTTTCCCACAATGTTTTTTACCCTTTCCAAAACAAATGTCAATTCTTGAGTTGCATTTAATTTGTCATCTGCAAATGCTTTCAATTTGGATTTGTCAAAAATTTTGTCATGTGGTAAAGAATTAATATGTTATCTGCAAATGCTTTCAATTATGACAACTACAATTTTGCTGTCTGCTAAAGGCACCATAACCAGCTGGCCCATGGCTCAGTCTATAATACACAGGGCAAGTAATCGAGGGGCTGTGAGTTTGAAACCCAGCTTGACTTTATTTTTTTCATGGATAAATGGTAAGTGCAACAAAATACAATCCTCTCTCACACATGGACATTGTTTCAAGGATTTTTATGTGGGAAAGCAGCTAGTGGCTTGGAATATGTGGGAAAGCAACCAGTCACTTGAGAAGAGTGTTGTGCAAGGTACTGGTGCAAGAAACTCCAGGAACACATAGATAGGTGCATTGGCAGTGATATGACTGATATAATGTTGAATATGGCTTTAAACATCAAACAAATAAACTTATCAATGAGCATTAACTCAGAAAAGGATCACTTACTTTAATGGCAGTCAAGCTCTCCTTGAAGGCAAAGAAGGAGAGTTTAAAGTCTTTCTTACTACTAGCCGGTACATCAATATAATCCATATTCTTGATCTGTATGCCTGTATCAAACTTCTCTTGTTTCATAGGCTCCACTTTCACACGGAATCTACAATGACAATACATCAATAAATAAGAATGACTTATTCACAGGAAACTCATAATTCAGTAAAGTCATTATAATTCAAACACCTTCCGATTTAAATGTTGCTAGTAACCAGCATTTTAAGCTTGGCTGTATTCAAAGAAAACTTTGAGTTCTTGTCATAGCCCTGGCATCGGTGTCTTTGTCATTGTGCAAAAACTTTTCTATTTTATATCTCTGTTATTACTGAAGATATTTACTCAAAACTGGAACAAGTTATTAGCTGTCAAAGGGGGAACCTATACAACAGGGGTAGGCAACCATTAAAGTATTCTTGATATAGTTATGCCCGTTTTTTGACTTAACATTTTCTTTTTTTTTTCTGACATTTTACAATATCTCTTTTATTACTTAAGATGTTCATTTAAAACTTAGATAAGTTGTTCACTACCAAAAGGGGAACCCATACAAAAAGTGCAGGTAACTATCAAAGTATATTTGACACAGTTATGCCCCCTTTTTAACTTTGAATTTTCACTGAAAGTCAAGCAACTGCAGCCAAGCATTGGCACATGCATGTGGTGCTCTTGTTTTCTTTTCTCACCATCTTTCCTACCCTTGTGTTCTAACTCCAAAACAGGAGTTAGAAATAATCTATCTCCAAAGACAAACTCTAACCCCAAAACCACAGTGAATTTGTCAGTCAATGTGGTCTAAAATTGTGTAGTCTGGTAAACAACTAGGCTATTCTGAAGTAAGGTAACTTTCAGATAACTTGTATAATATGAGCCATGCTCTGGCAACAGGGGGGCTTAATGCATCTTCATGATGCACCATAGCAAGCAAGGCATTACAGAGTTAGGGATCAATCAAATCCATTTTGTCTAACAACCGACTGTATCATAAGGTAGACTAGAACTTTGACATAAAGAAAATTGTCCTATAGTGAAAAGTTTCAGCCCAGGTCAACCTGCGCGGACTGTGCAGGCTGACCTGGGTCGATACTTTTAACAGATGCATTAAGCCCCCTTTTGCCAGAGTATGGTTCAATTATATTGGTTAGCATAACCAATCTATTTCTTTTGACCCTTTACCAAATAATTCCATGTTTTCAAGACGCTGGGAGGAAGGCATTTAAAAAGATTGAGGGAAAAGGAGAAAATCCTAGTATCCAGAATTTTCTCCTTTTCCCACACCATTTTCTACCCTTCCAATGACAATTCATATATTTTGTGCTACACGTATATTTTCATCAGTACATGCTTTCAATTTGGATGATACAAAAACTTTCTCCTTTGGTAAAGAGTGAACTCAATGCTCAACTGTTCTTACAGGCAGCCTTTCACGCCTTGTAGCAGTCCACTTTTGAGAACGAGAAAGAGAAATCTGTCTTTATATGCAATTTCTCTTTTGCCACAGTGTTTTCACATGTAATTGTGTTTTAAAACTTGATTCATGATGATTTTTATTGTTTAATCCTTTACCACACGATCCTGACTTTTAACGACCCTGAGGAAGAAGTCTTTTGAAAACATTGTGGGAAAAGGAGAAAATGCTGGTGCCAGCATTTTCTCCTGTTCCCACAATGTTTTCTACCCTATGAAAGAAAAATTCCATCATTTGCATGAAAATTAAAGTGTCGTCTGCAAATGCTTTCAATTTGGACAACTCTACTTTTTTTTCCTCGTATGGTAAAGACTTAATAGGGACATTTCAGTGTCATCTGAACCAAATTTGATTCAGGAAGTTACAAAGAAGGCCCACCTCTGAGGTTTTTTCAGCCAATTATGTACGGGCAACATTTCATTGTACCAAGTTTTACTGGGAATGTCCCGTGTGATTTTACCGTTAGGTCTCGGAGCATCAGCAGTTCCGACCAAGTTAAACATGAGACCAGTTCCGTCTGGGGCAGGGAAGAAGATGGAACCCTGTGAGAATTCAATGTAAACATATAATGATCTTTAACCTCTAATAAACAATCCTGTGTTGTACCACCCACGAAAATAGGCATTTTGAAAACATTGTTGGAAAAGGAGAAACTGATAAAAGGACTAAACCCTTTATCAAACAGTCTTATGTTTTTACAACTCAGAGAAAAAACGCTTTTGAAAACATTGTGGGAAAAGGAGAAATTGCTTGTTACCAGAATTTTCTCCTTTTCCTACTACGCTTTCTAATGTTTCAAAGACAAATCTATCATTTGCATGACACTTAATTTGTCGTCTGCAACTGCTTTCAATTTCGATAAGTTAAAAATGCTGTTGTTCGGTAAAGGGTTAACCAGTTACAGCACAGGCTGATTCTAGACATACATCCAAATGGCATATAGCAAAGTGTATTTAGTTTAACACCCACTTCAACATTTTGTTGGTCATTTCATGGTACAAGTGCACCAATCCATGTATTTACCTATAGCAAAAAGTTTTGACCCAGGTCAGCCTGTGCAGACTGTGCAGGCTGTCATGGGTCAATTCTTTTGCAGATGCTTTTGTTTGTTTGTATTGCAGTTTAATGCTGTTTTAAAAGCTAAGGTTATATCATGGCAGTCAGTGCACCTATGCATATGTTTCCTGTCTTTCTCACACCAGTACTGACACAGCTGTCTTTCCAAGTCATTGACTGCATTTCTCACATGCATCAGAGGTGAGAGGCAAAAAATAGCTAGAAAGAAGGTCTGCCTCAACCAGGTATTGAACTTGCAACCACCAGGTCACAAGTCAGATATGCTAACCAGTGAGCTACCAAGCTGGGCCTGCAGATGCATTAAACCCCCTTTTTCAAAGGGCATGGCCAAATTAGTTTTCAACTTCATTATTTCTTTACCACACGACAAAAATGTACACTTGTCCAAACTGAAAGCATTTGCAGACAAAAATGTATATGTGGCTCTAATAATGGAATTTGTCTTTGATAGGGTAGAAAACATTGTGGGAAAAGGATAAAATGCTGGTTACCAGCATTTTCTCCTTTTCTCACAATGTTTTCAAAAGTCTTTTTCCACAGGGTCGTGAGTGGTATCCACTCAGGATTGTGTGGTAAAGGGTTTATTCATTAACATAATGAATGTAAATACATATACTGTTCATCCATGTTCTTTTGAGCAATGATTTTCCAGATGAAGGTTGATTTTCCCCACTATATATACTAGTACCATCTTAACCTTTTACAACACATTCCTGAGTTTTTACAACCCTGTGATGAAGGCTTTCAAAAACATTGAGAGAAAATATTGACATTCTCTCCTCTTCCCACCCTGGTTTTACTCTTCCAAAGACAAATCCCCAAGTTTCAGCCACAATTAATCAGTCACCTGCAAATGCTTTGGATTCGGACAAGCTCAAAGTTTTGTCATTTTGTAAAGAGTAAACTGCATTTCCCTGTCATCATATAGCTGTGTCTGTTTTGCATGGCTGAAGACACAGATTTTGTTTATTTGGCAAACTGCAACTAAAGGAAATTTAACTCTTTACCAAACAACAAATTTTTAGACTAGACCTAATTGAAAGCATTTGCAGACGACAAAATAAACATAAATCAAAAATTGTAAATTTGTTTTGGGAAGGCTAGAAAACATTGTGGGAACCAGTATTTTCTCCTTTTTCCACAATGTTTTCAAAAGGCTTCTTTCTCAAGGTCGTTAAAAGTCGATATTGTGTGGTAAAAAAGTTAAGCAGCTCTTAGAAAATGGGGTCTAATGCATCTTCCTACTGTATTATACCAAGCAAGCCCTCACATAATATGGATGCAAATGGTTTAAAAGCTGACCAAATCATGGAGTAGAATGGTCCTGTGACATCAAGGAAAATAAAAATTGCAAACAGATTTTACCCAGATCAGCCTACACAGGCTGATGTGGATAGATACATTTTTCAGATGCATTAATTCTTTAGAACATGACGAAAACTGAGACTGGTTAAAATTGAAAGCATTTGCAGACGACAATCTAAATACAGGTATTTCAAAAGTTGGATTTGTCTTTCATTGAGTAGAAAACATTGTGGGAAAAGGAAAAAATGCTGGTACCAGCATTTTCTCCTTTGCTCACCATAGTTTCAAAAAGCTTCTTCTTCAGGGTCGTTAAAACTGGGGATCGTGTGGTAAAGGGTTAAACCATCTTTTCATAAAGTATGACTCATTCAAAAGTGTAATTAACCTTTTACCACACAATCCCAACTTTTAACGATCCTAAGGAAGAAGCCTTTTGAAAAAAATTGTGGGAAAAGGAGAAAATGCTGGTAACCAGCATTTTCTCCTTTTCCCACAATTTTTTCTACCCTATCAAGGACAAAATTAAGTTTGTCATTCAAGCCACTTTTAATTTGTTGTCTGCAAATGCCTTCAATTTGGACCTGTTTACATTTTTGTCATATGGTAAAAAATATAAGAAATCTTACACTGTGTTTCTTCCCCTCTGATGTCATTGTCAAAGGATGATAGGTGAGCTCATATTGTTTGGTCTGCTGAGGATCTACTGTAAAGGACACAGGCCCACTCCACTGTTCTCCCTCAATGATAGGCTTCAAGTGCCACACTTGATTTGTTCTGTTAGGTATGGTGAGGAACTTTGTGTCTTTCACACGAACATTAGTGGAGAAATGCTGCCCTTCTCTTACAGGAGGTACTCCTGTACACATTCCAGTCAGGGTCAAGGTCACTGGTTTATGTGGACCACCTTCAAGCTTGCATCTAAGGTTCTGAAATAAACAAAGAGTTCACCTGAGTATGACTTTAACAAAGTGCCAATAAGCGTTATTCCTTTCAGAAGACTAATTCAAACTGTATCATAAGAATAAATTAATACTCAGTCATAATAACGAACTGATTAAAGAAGATAATTTGGTCCTTTACAGCTAACCTGAAACTTTTCATCACATATAACTAAAATTTCATCAAGATTTTACAAAACTAGTGGCCTGTCCAGCCTTAACAAGTTAGCTGTTGACGAGATTTTCGCATGATGCACATATGACAACAGGAAACCACAAAGTTCACATTGAAAACTTTTTATGAAAAAAAAAAAAAAAAATCTGTCGTTTTCTGTAATAGTCAAATGAATTTTCGTATATGTATACATATACTTTGTTAAACATACTTTCAACCAATGGTAAACCATTGTTCTAAAATTACTGATGTAGACACAAAAGATAAACTACTTACATCATATCTAATGTCAGAATTGATTTCTTGTGGATGGAAGGCCACTTCAAAGGTTACCTCCATACCAGGGGTGATGTATCCTTCTACAGGGTAGATGGAGAAGTCTGGTTTAAATTGGTCAATGTTCCAACAGAACCTAGAATATAACATAATTGGGTAAGTGAGCTTGTTTGTACGTTTTAAAAAAACTGAACCCATTACCAAACAATCCTGAGTTTTAATGACCTTGAGGGCAAAATGCTTTTGAAAATATTGTGGAAATCATATACATTGTATTTAGTTGTATGAAGAATTATATAGGTGCTATTCTATACTTTAACCCTTTACCACACAATCGTGACTTTTCACAACCCTGACAGGGAAGGCTTTTGAAATTATTGTGGGGAAAAGAGAAAATGCTGGTAAAACCAGCATTTTCTCCTTTTTCCCACAATGTTTTTTTACCTTTTCACTGACAAATCCCATCGTTTTAGCCAAATTCACTTTCTTGTCTGCAAATGCTTTGAATTGGTACAGTCTAAAATTTTGGTGTGTTGGAAAGGGTTAACAGGTTAGAGTTGAAAGTATACTTATATACCTAGCATTCATATCTCCCGTGTTGGACATGACAATTTTCCTAGACGTCTGGCTACGCTGCGTTACAGCACCAAATGGAATGGCGATGGTATCCAACGAAATCTCCATACCCAGACAAGAACTCTGGATTACAAACAGTGGCTGAGAGAGTCCTGCACATTCTAGTAACACCTGATAATAGAGTAATACATATTGGTAGATATTTCTTTTTCTTAACTAACTCTTTACCACAAAATTACCTGTTTTAACGACCCTGTAGAGACAGCCATTTGAAAACCTTTTGGGAAAAGTAGAAAATGCTGGTAGCCAACAGTTTCTCCTTTTCCCCACAAGGTTTTTCAAAGTTTCACAGACAATTACCATCATTTCAGCTAAATATGTTGTCTGCAAATGTTATCAATCTAGACCTTCTACAACTGTGTCATTTGGTAAAAAGTTTAATTTTGACAGAATGATCATGTTTTTTAAGTCCTGAAGGCAAAACCTTTTGAAAACATGGGTAAGAAAGACGAAAATGCTGCTGACCACTTGTAATCATATTAACCTCTTACCACATAGTCCTGAATTTTAAAGACCCTGAAAAAGAATTTGTTTGGAAACGTGGGAAAAGGAGAAAATGCTGCTAACCAGCATTTGCTCCTTTTCCCACAATGTTTTCTACCCTTCCCAAAACAAATCTCAATTTTTCAATCACATTTATTTTGTCTTCTGCAAATTCTTTCAATTCGGACTAGTCTGAAATGTTGTCCTTTGGTAAAGACCTGAACCCTCTTTTATGTTGGTTAATTTTACACAAATATTTTCCAAGTTGTCTGATACAAATTTGTTTGACAAGGTGATGTGTAAAAGAATGAATGTCCACTTTGTGAAATCTTCAAATTACACTTAATTTAACCCTTTACCAGACAACCTTGACTTTTAATGACCCTGAAGAAGAAAGCTTTTGAAAACATTGCGAGAAAAGGAGAAAATGCTGGTACCCAACATTTTCTCTTTTTCCCCCAATTATTTCCACCCCCAGCAGAGAATTTTGGCTAATTAAAATTTGTACCAATTTTGAATTTGTTGCCTTCAGAAGCTCTCAACTTGTCGCTTTGATTTCATTAAGCATTAACCCTTTACCACACAATCCTGAGTTTTAACGACCCTGAGGAAAAAGTCCTTTGAGAATATTGTGCAAAAAGAAGAAAATGCTGGAAACCAGCATTTTCTCCTTGTCCCACAATGTTTTCTACTCTTTCAAAGGGAAGTTCTATTAGCTAAACCGCATTTAAATTGTCATCTGCAAATGCTTCAATTTGGACAAGTCTACATTTCTGTCATGTGGCAAAGAGTTAAGAGAGATATGAATGTTTCTATATATTGGAAAACATAACTATTTTCCAGTTTGTAAGATCAAATTCAACCAACCTCTTCCATGAACTGGGGAATCCTACAATCAGGTTTAAATAGCACTTCCACTTTACAGGTCCCTCCTTTACCCTCTAACGTGATGGGTTGTGTTGGAGATATTGTTAAAACTCCAGACTGTTGTAAAGCTGGGGTAGACGGGGTCAGTGCAAGCTGGAAGGTAATTGCCGCTGGACTGTTGTTAACTATTGGTACATATTTCTTGACTACTTTGCCAACCAGCTGTGGACCCAAATTGAGAATCTTGTGCTTGGGATCTGCTACTTCAATCTGGAAAAAAAAAAACAGACTGTTTACCTATTACTGTGCAAAATTTACTCTTTATGCCCCTGTAGTTGACAGCTTTGAGAATGTTTACCATACACTTTAAATACGATGGTGCTTGTTCTTTCAAATATCTGTTTTAATGTAAATTATATTTTGTTGTAGGTCTAATACAGCGTATACTCTACAAAAAAAAAAACCACCAAAAGTGTCTTTGTCAGTAACATCCCACATTACAAACTACATCAACCTTATAAAGACTGTAACTTCTAGCATATATGACTCACTATAATAATAAAAAAAACCTTAAATTTTGCCCTAAGTCTCATTCTTGTTGAAATCCTTTCCACTGAAAGTTTCATTCTTTGTATGTATTTAACCCTTATTCTGCTAAATAAGTGAAATGAAACTTTCAAACTGATGGTAAAAAACCCAAATTTTGCTATTTCAAAGGTTTTTTTATGAGGAAAAGATATCTCCTTATTGGACAGTGTAGATCAAGATCAGACTGCATCTTCTGTGCAGTCTGATCTTGATCTACACTGTCCGCAAAAGGTTCTTGAGTAGTGCTTAGCAGCCTAAGGGTTAATGAAGATACCATTTCATTGCCAATAAAAAGACATATTTTTTTACAAGAAACAGTTTTTGCTCTTTTTTTTTTCCAAACCACAATTTACCTTCATTTCTGAGCCTTGCCCAAGAATTTCTATATTTTGTTTAGAAAGTCCATTAATCTCAAAGGTAATGACTTCCTTGTACTTTTTGGCTTCTCTTGGGTAGAATGTGAAATGTACATCGACAGAAGCTCCTGGTGGGATGACTGTGGCCTCAAAATTGTGGTGGAGATGATTTGTTGGAGTATACAGACAGTCAACACTGAAACAAAAATCATATGTATTTAAGTAAGAGCTTGAACTGTCGCAATGCTTAAGTCATTACCTTCAAAGAAATTTACAGTAGATGGCTTTAAAAACATTCTCCTAAAGTAGGGACAAAAATACTATTGTTTAACCCTTTACCATACAATCTTGAGTTTCAATGACCCAAAGAAAGAAAGCTTTTGAAAACATTGTGGGGAAAAGGAGAAAATGCTGGTTCCCAGAATTTCTCCTTTTTCCACAGTGTTTTCTACTCCTTCAATAACAAATCTCATCATTTGAGCCAACATCAGTTTGTCTTCTAAAATTGATATCAATTTTACAGGTCTAGAATTTTGTGGTTTGGTTCAGAGATAATAAATTGGTTAATGTAAAACACATTGTGGATATATAGAGAATTGGTCAAAATGAACAATTTCTCCTGTAGCTCAATGTTCCAATAAGTGGTTTGATGCAAGACAAAAAAAGTTTGTCTGCAGGTGGTTACAGGTTACAGCAGCAGGATGTAAGTAACAACAGCATCGCATGTGGGTCCCAATGCTCTGCTGCAGTTGCTTTTCTGTGAAAAGTTGAAACAAGAGGGCCATGATGGCCCTGGATCGCTCACCTGAGTGATGCGCCTTAAAGGTATTTCTTTAATTTGACCAAGTGACCTAGTTTATGACCCCAGGTTACCCAATTTCAAACCCATATTTCACAAAGACAAACATTCTGACCAATTTTCAAGTCAATTGAACAAAAAATGTAGCCTCTAGAGTGCCCTAAAAGTATTTTTTTAATTTGACCTAGTGACCTAGATTATGACCCCAGGTGACCCAAATTTGACCTGGTCTTGGACTTTATCAAAAGAAACATTTTAAGCAATTTTCAAATCAGCTGAATAATAAATGTGGCCTCTAAGAGTGCCCACTAGGTATTTCTTTAATTTGACCAAGTGACCTAGTTTATGACCCCAGTTGACCCAAATTTAGACTCATGTGAGATTTTATAAAGACAAACATTTTGACCAGTTTTCAAGGCAACTGAGCAAATAATGTGGCCTCTAGAGTGCCCACAAGGTATTTCTTTAATTTGACCTAGAGACCTAGTTTATGGTTCCAGGTGACCCAAATCCAAACTCATCTGATATTTCATCAAGACAAACATTCTGGCCAAATTTCAGGTCATTTGAGCAATAGATGTGGCCTCCAGAGTGCAAACAAGGTATTTCTTAAATTTGACCCAGTGACATAGTTTATGACCCCAGTTGACCCAAATTCAGATTTATGTGAGATTTTATAAAGACAAACTTTCTGACCAATTTTCAAGGCAATTGAGCAAATAATGTGGCCTCGAGAGTGCCAACAAGGTATTTCATTAATTTGACCTAGTGACCTAGTTTATGACCCAAGATGAACCAATTTTGAACTCAATGAACTCATTGTGCTTAGATGGGCAAACAAACTTAGAAGAGAATCACTACATACCAAATATCAAAGCTCTACGCCTTCCAGTTTAAAAGAAGAATTTTAAAGTTTTCCTTCTTTGTTCCTATGTTCGAACTTGTGACCCCCTGGGTTGGGCCAGTTTTGACCCAAGCAGCATCTTTGGAACAAACTTTGTAGAGGACCGCTAGGAGATGCTACATACCAAATATCAAAGCTCTACACCTTCCCGTTTAAGAGAAAAAGAAATTTAAAGTTTTCCTTTCTTTGTTCCTATGTTCGAACTTGTGACCCCTAGGGCTGCGCCAGTTTTGACCCCAGAGGCATCATATGAACAAACTTGGTAGAGGTCCACCCTGAGATGCAACATACCAAATATCAAAGCTCCACGCCTTTCGGTTTCAGAAATGAAGAATTTTAAAGTTTTCCTTCTTTGTTCCTATGTTCAAACTTGTGACCCCCTCCCCCTGCCCCCGGGCTGGGCCAGTTTTGACCCCAAGGGCATCATATGAACAAAATTGGTAGAGGTCCACTAGAAGATGCTACATACCAAATATCAAAGCTCCACGCCTTCCTGTTTCAGAGAGGCAGATTTTTAAAGTTTTTCTTCTTTGTTCCTATGTTCGAAATTGTGACCCCCAGGGCTGGGCCAGTTTTGACCCCAGGGGCATCATATGAACAAACTTCGTAGGGGTCCACTAGGAGATGCAACATACCAAATATCAAAGGTCTACGCCTTCCAATTTCAGAGAAGATTTTTTTAGTTTTCCTTCTCTGTTCCTATGTTCGATTTTGTGACCCTCGGGGCAGGGCCGGTTTTGACCCCAAGGGCATCATATGAACAAACTTGGTAGAGGTCCACTAGAAGATGCTACATACCAAATATCAAAGCTCTATGACTTCCTGTTTCAGAGAAGAAGATTTTTAAATTTTTCCTTCTTTGTTCCTATGTTTGAACTTGTGACCCCCGGGGTGGGGCCAGTTTTGACCCCAGGGGCATCATATGAACAAACTTGGTAGAGGTCTACTAGGAGATGCTACATGCCAAATATCAAAGCTCTATGCCTTCTAGTTTTAGGGAAGATGATTTTTAAAGTTTTCCCTCTTTGTTCCTATGTTCGAACTTGTGACCCCAGGGGCGGAGCCAGTTTTGACACCAAGGGCATCATATGAACAAACTTGGTAGAGGTCCACTAGG
The DNA here is from genome assembly GCA_945859785.2 of Tridacna gigas. Lineage (NCBI taxonomy): Eukaryota > Metazoa > Mollusca > Bivalvia > Cardiida > Cardiidae > Tridacna > Tridacna gigas. The sequence goes on along the minus strand of OX244034.2, from coordinate 44,627,943 downwards.
AGATGCTACATACCAAATATCAAAGCTCTACGCCTTCCAGTTTCAGAGAAGATGATTTTTAAAGTTTTCCCTCTTTGTTCCTAGGTTCAAACTTGTGACCCCCAGGGCAGGGCCAGTTTTGACCCCAAGGGCATCATATGAACAAACTTGGTAGAGGTCCACTATGAGATGCTACATGCCAAATATCAAAGCTCTATGCCTTCTAGTTTTAGAGAAGAAGGTTTTTAAAATTTTCCTTCTTTGTTCCTATGTTCAAACTTGTGACCCCCGTGGCGGGGCCAGTATTAACCCCAGGGACATCATATGAACAAACTTGGTAGGGGTCCACTATGAGATGCTACATGCCAAATATCAAAGCTCTATGCCTTCTAGTTTTAGAGAAGAAGGTTTTTAAAATTTTCCTTCTTTGTTCCTATGTTCAAACTTGTGACCCCCGTGGCGGGGCCAGTCTTGACCCCAGGGATATCATATGAACAAACTTGGTAGAGGTCAACTAGGAGATGCTACATGCCAAATATCAAAGCTCCATGCCTTCTAGTTTTAGAGAAGAAGGTTTTTAAAATTTTCCTTCTTTGTTCCTATGTTCAAAATTGTGACCCCCGTGGCGGGGCCAGTCTTGATCTCAGAGACATCATATGAACAAACTTGGTAGAGGTCCACTAGGAGATGCTACATACCAAATATCAAAGCTCTATGCCTTCAAGTTTCAGAGAAGAAGATTTTTAAAGTTTTCCTTCTTTGTTACTATGCTCGAGCTTGTGACCCCCGGGGCGGGGCCAGTTTTGACCCCAGGGGCATCATATGAACAAACTTGGTAGAGGTCCACTAGGAGATGCTACATACCAAATATCAAAGCTCTAAGCCTTCTAGTTACAGAGAAGAAGATTTTCAAAGATTTTGCTATTTTTTTCCTTTTGGTTGCCATGGCAACCAGAGTTATGGGTGGAATTAAATCTCTTGGAACAACTTTGGTAGAGGTTCACCCAAGGAACATACCTGCCAAGTTTCATCAAGATTGGCCCAGTGGTTTAGGAGGAGAAGATGTTTAAAGAAATTGTGGACGACGGACATTGGGCGATCACAAAAGCTCACCTTGAGCACTTCGTGCTCAGGTGAGCTAAAAAGGGGCATAACTGTGTCAAAAATACTTTGATAGTTTTCTGCCCTTGTTGTTGTGTGGGTTCCCCTTTTGATAGTGAACAACTTGTCCGAGTTTAAAGTAAATATCTTCTGTAATAACAGAGATATCATAAAATGTCGAAGTTTTTGCACGACGACGCAGACAACAATAACACAAGGGCTACAACAGTAAGTTGACATTTTCTCTGAAAACAGCCAAGCCAATAGACCAAAAGCAGAATAATATGCAGTTAACTTACCTTATTTCTTTTTTGTCTTTGTTTGTTAACTTCAAAATCTTAGTATGGGTGGGCATTCCAGCTCTGTAGATGAAACAGTTCCCAAAGTTGGCAGACAAGAAAGAGAAATGAAGCCCAGGGCTAACACCCAAACCATTTAGGGCAATATGGAATGATGGACCATGATTGACCTTCAGACTCAGCTCACTATCTCTGAGAGTCGTACGACACGTAGGACAGAAGGACAAGATACACTTCTGGCGCTGGCCATGACCGACACCTCCAGACATCGGAGTGATTGTCACCATGTCCTTCCTCTTGGTAGCCATATTCAGTTCCCACTTATAGTCAAAGTTAAACTTTCCCGAGTTTAGGATGAATAGGTTACGGATTTGTTGTTCATGGACTTCAACCTGGAAAGATTTAAAACATATGAGCAGTGCTCTGGGAAAAGAAGCTTGACTCTTTCCTAAACAATGCTGGGTTTTAACGACCCTGAGAAAAAAGGCCTTTGAAAACATCACAGGAAAAAGAGAAAATGCTGATACACAGCATTTTCCTTTTCCCATAATGTTTTTTCTATCAGAGATAAATCCAAGAATTTGAGCAACATTTAATATGTTGTCTACAAACGCTTTGGATTTGAAGAAGTCCAAAACTTTTTTTATTTAGTAAAGAAGGAAGTCATCATATAATTATGGATCCATAAAATCCATTTTGTCTAACAAGCGCCTGAATCATGAGGTAGACTGGTCCTTTAACATGCAGAAAATTTACCAATAGCAAAAAGTGAAGACCCAGGTTAGCCTGTGCAGACTGCCACAATTGACCTGAATCAATCCTTTATTGCAGATGCATAAAACCTTGTTTTCACACTGCATGGCTACATTTTGTTTTAACATTGAACACTAAGCTTCTCATTCTACTGAGTGAACGATACATATATGTATAGATCTACTTAAATCTGATATGTCAATTATCTCTACCACACAACAAAATTTCAGACTGGTTCAAATTGAAAGCATTTCCAAATTAAGGCTGGCTCAAATGACAAAATTTATCATTGACAAGTTAGAAAACATTGTGGGAAAAGGAGAAAATGCTGGTAAGGAGCATTTTCTCCTTTTCACACAATGTTTTCAAAAGTCGTCTTCCTCAGGGTCATTAAGAGTCGGGGTAGTGTGGTAAAAGGATAAGCAGAGACCCTCACCCATGTTCCACATCCTGATATAAAAGTTTAGTTGTAATGCTAACTGCAAAATCAAGAACGATTGAAAGGCAAGCTGTTACTATCATTGCTGTCAGCCTGTAGTATCCTCTAGCTGAGGTTTGAATGTACAACAACTGGTTTGAACCTACAGCAAGAGGTTTGAAGTTTCAGCAATAGGTTTGAACCTACAGTCTCCTGCTCCAGAGGTAAGCACTTCCACCTAATTTATGGCCATAAGACAGTTAACCCTTTCCCAAACGACAAATTTTGGACTGGTCCAAATTGAGAGAGTTTGCAGACGACAATTTTAAATTTGATGAAAATGGCAGAAAGGTCTCAAAAAGGGTAGAAAACACTGTGGGGAAAGGAGAAATTGCTCGTTACGAGCAATTTCTCCTTTTCCCACAGTGTTTTCAAACGACTTGTACTGCAGACACGTGAAAACCAGGGCATGTTTGGGAAAGGGTTAACTCTACCAGTTTATATGTAAATGAATGCATTCAGACTAGAGTGAGGTATCAAAAAATAGCACTACAAAGACTCATACAAAATAAGTACAGACCTCTCCAAAATTTATCTGATTCAATCCATCTGGAGTTAGTTCAATTCTATTTCCAGCAAAATCTTCACATAGTAAAACACAGTCCATTGAGTACCCTTCCGCCTTGACGTTGAGGGTAACAGGCAGTGTTTTGCGCCGCACTTCACACATCAAGTTAAAGTTTACTTCCTTGTCAGAGTTAGGCGTGAAATACAGATCTATAGGTATCCTGAAAAAGTGAAAGAAGAGTTCACCCTCAGAATTTCTTACACAAGTTAATGTTAAAGACAGTGTAGGTACAGATTAGTTTCATGCAGTCTGATGTATTTGATTTAAATTCTTCTTTAACTCTTTGCCTAGCAACAAAATTCTAGACTTGTCAAACTCAAAAGGCATCTGAAAATAACGCATTAAATGTCACTAAAATGACAGGGTTTGTTTTTCAAAATGTAGATAATGTCATGCAAAAGAAGAAAATGCTGATTACCAGCATTTTCTTTTTTTCTCACAATATTTTCAAATGCCTTTTCTTCCAGGTTCTTATAGCTTGGGGCTGTTTTCTTTTGCCTGAAAAACGGGACGAGCTAAAACCTATTTCTCCCATAGCTATGGTGCTTTCTGACTGAAGTAAGCTGCAAACAAAAAAGTCACAAGAAGTTAAATAAGTCAACAGTGAAGATAACTCACTTAGATTTTGGTGGGATCTGTCCAGCCATCGGTTCTACATATAGATGGGCTGAATAGCCTGCAGAGTGAGTAGAATCCTCCACAAAGTGAAAGTGGAATGGTTGATCTTCATTGTTTATTAGATATACAGTCTCCTTGGCTTCATGGCCTAAATAAAACACACAGAGAAGAAAATATGGATTAACTCTTTACCATACAATCCAGTGTTTTAACAACCCCGAGAAAGAACACTTGAAAATATGGTGAAAAACCAGCATTTTCTCCTTTTCCAACACCAATTTCTACCCTTTCAAAATCAAGTCCCTTTGTTTGAGCCATTTGAATTTATCATCTGCAAATGCTTTCAATTTGAAGGTCTCTAAAATTTTGTTGTCCAGTAAAAGGTTAATCAAACAAAAAATGATCTAAATAAAACATACTGCGAAACATGAATAAAACTTCAAAGAACTGTCACAGAGGCAAACTTTACTCTTCACCATTAGGCAAAATTCTAGACTCGTCCAACTTAACTTACCACACAGTGCCAACTTTTAACGACCCTGAGAAAGGAACCTGTTGAAAACATTGTGGGAAAAGGAAAAAATGCTGGTAACCAGCATTTTCTCCTTTTCCTGCAATGTTTCTTTTTACGCTCTCAGACACAAATTTCAAATTTTGAGTCACATTTATTTTGTCGTCTGCAAATGCTTTTAATTTGGACCAGTCTAAAATTTTGTTGTTTGGTAAAGGGTTAAAAGCACTAGTACACAAAGAAAATGTGGCTCAATTGATCAGAAAAACCTAACATGACTCAAAAACTGAATTTGTTTTTGGATGCGTAGAAAGCAACAGAACCAAATTTAACTCTTCAGCACACATTCACAAGTTAAACAACCCTGAAGAAAAAAGTTACATGAAAACATTGTGGGAAAAGGAGAAAATGCTGGTAAGGAGCATTTTCTCCTTTTCCCACAATGTTTTCTACCCATTCAAAAATAAATCTCATTTAACTGAGTCACATTTATTTTGTCATCTACAAATACTCTGAATTTGGACTAGTCTAAAATTTTGTCATCTGGCAAATACCACACAATCACAAGTTTTAACAACCCCGAGAGAGAAGCCCTTTGAAAACATTGTAGGAAATGGAGAAAATGCTGATAACCAGCATCTTATCCTTTTCCCACAATGTTTTCTACGCTATCAAAGACAAACTCTACCATTTGAGTCACATTTAAATTGTCATCTGCAAATGCTTTCAATTTGGACAGGTCTGTATTTTTGTCGTGTGGTAAAGGTTTAACTAATCATCTGCCGATGTTTTAATTTCGAACACATCAAGAATTTTGAATATGGTAAAGGGTCAACAGATACCTATGAGGAGAGCCTTGAAGTTCATGTGAGATCTATCCATACTGATATCTGGTTCTTTGGCCCTGCCCACAAGTAAGAAAGGTATTGTAATGTTTTGTTCCGGTATCATGAACCTCCAGAAAGATTCCACAATGTCCAGATGAGAGGCAGTGTATTCAAATGTAACCTGAAAACAATTAAATTATCATAAGAAAAACATCAGAAAAAAAGTTCCAACCATAAGAAAAATATCATGATGATGAATGCATGACAAGTTTTATAAAATTTGCAACTGATTTCTCCATTCCTACGATGTTTACAAAACTGGTCTGCTGCAAGACAAAAACAAGGACACCACATGCAAGTACCAATGCTCAGATGCTTTCAGTAATAATATTTTTCAGTAAAAATTCTACGTTGAAAAAGAGGTATAACTGTGTCAAAAATATTTGCCCTTGTATAGGTTCCCCTTTTGATAGTTAACAACTAGTTTGAGTTTGAAGTATTTTCAGTAATGACACAGATATTATGAAACGTCAAAGTTTTCTCACAGTGACACAGACAACAAATTAGACGACAACAGGGCTATGACATTATCTTGATGTTTTCATTGAAAACAGCCAAGCTAAAAAGTTGTCTGTTGCAGGTCTATGTTGACTTAACCAGTACAAAGATTCCTCTGAATCTTCTATTCTGAGTTCTGATACAGAAAAATAGATCTACATTACCAGATAAAGAGAACCTTAAAAAAATAGTCTGCAAAAATGAGATCTTAGCAATTTTTCCATAAATTGCCATCCTTGTAGATGCCATACCATGCAGAGGTTTTCAAGGTGCTTGAATAGTGAAAAAGGATTAACTCTTTACCAAATGACAAAATTCTAAATTTGTCCAAACTGAAAGCATTTGCAGACGACAAGTTAAATGTAGCTCCAAAATTGAACTCTGCTTTGGAATGATTTGAAAACATCGTGGGAAAAGGAGAAAATGCCAGTTACCAGCATTTTCTCCTTTTCCCACAATGTTTTCAAAAGTTCTCTTCCTCAGGGTTGTTAAAACTTGGGATTGGGTGGTAAAGAGTTAAGAAACGATAATGGGAATTCAACAAAGTGATTCCATAAAGAACTTTTATCAACGAGATCCTTAAACCTAGAGAACATGCAGCCTGATCTCGAATCTACACTGTTTGCTATTGAAAAGGGCCATTGACCTAATTCGGCACTCTTTGAGTTATGCTGGCTCACATCCTAGCAAAAAATCCACTGACAGCACTGTCGCACCTCCATGGGGAATTAAAGTTGGTCAGCAAACAGAATTATTGATGTTTGCAAAGCAAAAAAAAACAACACCTGTGTCTTCCCTGCTGGCTAAAGCAAGTTCCGCAAAAGAGCACTTCATGCCGGTTCCAAAACTTGGCTGCAAGTGCTTGATTAAGGGTGAAATTCTAAGTCAAAAAAGGGGCATAACAGTGTCAAAACTATTTTGATGGTTACCTGCCCATTGTATGGAATCCCCGTTTGATAGTCAACAACTTTTTAAAGTTTGAAGTAAATATCTTCGGTAATAACAGATGTTACAAAATGTCAAAGTTTCTGCATAACAACGCAGACTATGCCAGGGTACAACAATTATTCTTCAAAAACAGGTGAGCTAAAAAATGGGCATATACTTTATAGAGGTACATGACAATAAAACTGGTACTGTACTTACAGAGGATTTTTTGCCACTTCGTATTTGACCTTTAGGCATCAGACACTGGAATGCAGAAGGTTTCTTTGGATCAGACTCATCCTCACACATCCAGTTAAAACTATACAGCTGATTGGTTGGATTAACAATGGCAAAGGTCCTGAAAAAGTATAAAGTAGTATTGTAATTAACCCTTTAACACACAACAAAGTTTTAGTCTTTTTGAAATTGAAAGTATTTGCAGATGACAATTTAAATGTTACCCAAAACATAAAATTTGTCTCTCATAGGGTAGAAAACATTGTGGGAAAAGGAGTAAATGCTCATTACCAGCATTTCCTCCTTTTTCCACAATGTTTTCAATTGGCTTCTTTCTCGTGGTCATTAAAAGTAGGCATTGTGCGGTAAAGGGTTAAGTATATTCCAATTCTAGCTAAACAGTTTTGATAATTATTTCTTGTACTTTGCTATGGTTGGTTCAAACTGTGACAGCTCAATAACTCTTTATCAGGAAACAAAATTTTAGAGTTGTCCAGTTTGAAAGCATTTGTGGATGCCAAATTAAATGTGACTCAAATGATAGGAGTTGTCTTTGAAAAGGTTGAAAACACTGTGGAAAAAGGAGCAATGCTGGTACCAATGTTTTCCACCCTTTCAAAGACAATGCCTATCATTTAAGTCACATTTGATTTGGCATCTGCGAATGCTTTCAAAATGGATAATTCTAAAACTTTGTACCAGCATTTTTTCCTGTTCCCATAATATTTTCAAAAGCCTTCTTTCATTAAAACTTTGAATTCTTTTAGAAAGTGTTAACCCTTAATACAATTCATGCTGGTTACCAATGATCTCTACCCAATTCAAGACAGAATTCATCATTTCAGTCAAATTTATTTTGTCGTCTACACATGCCTTCAATTTGGTCCAGTCAAAAATTTTCCTCTTTGGTACAGGGTTAAAGTGAAGTTGCATATCGGTCCCATATAACAATGCTCAGTACCATCTAAGGAAATTCAAAATTAAGTTTTTTTTTAAATCTCATTATTGCCTGAAAGAAACAATTTGTTGTACATTATGTAAATTGTTAATGATAGAACTAAATTTCAAATAACAGGACTACATGTGGGTGCCAACACTTGGCTGCAGGTGGCTGATTTTCAGTGAAGATTCTAAACCAAATAAGGGTAATAAGTGTGCCAAAAATACTTTCATACTTATCTGCCCCTGTTGTATGGCTTCCCCTTTTGATAGTGAACAACTTGTCTGAGTTTGAAGTAAATATTTTTAGTAATATTAGTGATATTATAAAATGTCAGCTTTTGCATGACAATGTGGACAACAATGATGCAGAGAACGTTAGGGCTAGGACAAAAAAATTGACATTTTCTTTGAAAACAGCCAAAAACTGCTGGTAACCAGCATTTTCTCCTTTTTCTCAGAATGTTTTCAAAAGGCTTCTTTCTCAGGGTCGTTAAAAGTTGGGATTGTGTGGTAAAGAGTTAAATGAGTATGTTGTACTTACTTAGTACTTTTTACATTAACCCCTGATGTTTCAAATTCAATGACTCTGGTATTTGGATCCAGAGTAGAGCCTGGTGGGGCACCTCCGGGTCCTCTCATTTCAGGATTGCGCCTGGCACTAGTGATATAGTCGGAATCCTCAAGTTCAAAGTGACAGTATGGCATCAAGCTCTTTCCTTTTATTCCAACAACAGGCCCTTGCTGGGTCTTTTCTAGGTTGGCAACCCTGGAGAAAACAATAAATACTTTGCTCTAATGTATCTCTTGTACCTAGCAACAGCAAGTTTGGAAAAAAAAACTTAACTCTTCACCAAACGACAAGATCTTAGACTTGTCCATTTTGAAAACATTTGCAGACAACAAATTAACAGGGACTCAGCTGATGAGATTTGATTTCTAAAAGATTGAAAACATTGTTGGAAAAGGAAAAAAAGAAAAAAAAAATTAGCAAGCAGCATTTTCTCCTCTTCCCAACATATTTTCAAAAGTCTTCTAAAAGAAAAAAAAAAAATAGCAAGCAGCATTTTCTCCTCTTCCCAACATATTTTCCAAAGCCTTCTAAAAGAAAAAAAAAAAATAGCAAGCAGCATTTTCTCCTCTTCCCAACATATTTTCAAAAGCTTTCTTCTATAGAGTGGTTAAAACTTGGGACTGTAGGGTAAACAGTTAAATATAATGAAATATAATGAAATATATATGAGCCATGCTCTGTGAAAAGGGGGCTTTGTGCATATCTGCAAAAAGTATTGACCAGGTCAGCCTGCACAGTCCACGCAGGCTGGCCTGGCCTGGCCTGGCCCGAAATTTTTTGCTTTTGGTCAATTTTGTGCATGTCAAAGGACCAGTGTACCTCATGATTCAGCAGGTTGTTAGACAAAACAGATTTTAAGGATGTATAATACTATGATGACTTGCTTGGTGCGATGCATCACAGAGATGCATTAAGCCCCCTTTTGTCAGAGCATGGCTCATATGATCATGACTTACTGATATAAATTTGCAGCAGACAACTTTCAAAATATCCTGGTACGACAGGGATAATCAACATAAGGTTTACTTCCTGAATACATGTGTTAAATAAGGTGACAAAAGGAGATATTGCTCATTACATGGGAATTCTTCATTTTTCACCATGCTTTTTAACTCTTTATCACGAATTCCAGACTTTTAACAACCCTGTGTAGAAAGCTTCTGAAAACACTGTGGGAAATAGAGAATAAGCTCATAACCAGAATTTTCTTCTTTTCCAACAATATTTTCTATCCTTCGAAAGACAAACTGAATGTTTTAAATAACATTTACTTTGTTAGCTGCAGTTGCTTTCAATTTGGGCAAGGCTAAAATTTTGTTATTTAGTAAAGAATTTAACCCTTTCCCAAACAAGCCCTGGTTTTCACATGTCTGCAGTACAAGTCTTTTGAAAACACTGTGGGAAAAGGAGAAATTGGTCGTAACGAGCAATTTCTCCTTTTCCCATAGTGTTTTCTACCCTTTTGGAGAACTTTCTGTCATTTTCATCAAATTTAAAATTGTCGTCTGCAAACTCTTTGAATTTGGACCAGTCCAAAATTTGTCGTTTGGGAAAGGGTTAAAGTGGTCCACTGTAAAAGACAAAAAGTTGTGTGTGGAAAGAACTGAGCTATCATACAAGTAGGAAAAAACAGTCATAATTAAGCCTCAGACTGCTAAGTGCAACTCGAGGGCCTTTGCAGGTAATGTATATCAAGATCAGACTGTACAGAACATGCAGTCAGAGCTTGAATTTACAATGTTTGATAATGAGACCCTTCTTCCCCGAAAATAACTTTGAAAGAGCAACATTTGGGGATTTTACCATTGGCTTTAAGGTATCATTTAACTTATTTAGCAGGAAAAGGTTAGAGAGCTAAGCATTACAAATCATTTACTGTTGCCTTATCAGCCTTTTACTTTTACATTTAGAAGTTTTGAAGCCATTAGTTCCACGAAAGAATCCCAACCAAAGAGTGCCACAAAACTTACGTGCAGACCAGTCGTCCCTCATAATCATTGGTATCTAGTGGAGAAAACTTTACAGTGAAAGTTCCTTTCTTGCCAGCAGGTATGCTTCCGTACTCGGGTTGAATTGTAAATGGTACATAGTGAGTGTCTACCACATCCACTCTAGATTCGGGTCGCTCACCCTCGGAGATAAATGTTACAGCTCTCTGTATGGTAGGGGTGAAGTTCTCCATGACAACCTGCCAGTTGTAGTCAAGTTGAACTGTGCCTTTGTTGCTCATGGTAAACCTGTAAAGAACAAAACATGATATACTGATCCTCAAAAGTAACACAAGACTAAACCTTTGCAAAATCATAATAATGAGCCATGCTCTGTGAAAAGAGGGCTTAATGCATCTGCAAAAAGTATCGACTCAGGTCAGCCTGTGCAGTCAGCACAGGCTGACCTTGGCGAAAGTTCTTGCCATTGGTCACTTTTCTGTATGTTCAAGGACCGGTCTACCTCATGATTAAGTTGGTTGTTAAACAAGAGCGGCAAATTGTCGCAAGATATGCCCGTCTTACCCCAAGTTGTAAAGCTGGGGCATAATAATGATAAAGGGGAGGTATAGAAAAATAGTAGTGCAAAATATTTTTTTTACTGTTGATTGAAGATATTGGTGTATTTGTGTTGACGGAACTCTTGTTTATTATTGTATTACTATTAACTCTTTACCACACAGCAAAAGTTTGGACTAGTCCAAATTGAAATCATTTGCAGTTGACAAACTAAATGTAACTCAAAAATTGAAATTTGGTTTGGAAAGGGTAGAAAACATTGTGGGAAAAGGAGAAAATGCTGGTGCATAAAAAATAAGCAATTTATATTTCATGTGCACTGCACTACCCCTTGATGAGATGTATCCAGCCCTAAAATTTCATACCCCGATGTAGTATAGTTTGAGAGATATGCATCATACAAAATTCAAGTTCGAAAAAAAAACAAGAAAGGGCAATAACTGAAAAATTAAGCAAGCAAGAGTTGAAATTTATATGCACAGCACTTCCCGTTGATGGAATGTATCCACGCATGAAATTTCATATCCTTAGCTAGTATAGTTCTGAAGATATGCACTGGACAAAATTAAAGTTTCAAAATAAAGAAAGAGCAATAAGTCAAAAATTAAGCAAGAGTTATGGTTCATGTGCACTGCACTCCCAGTTGATGAGATCTATCTACGCATGAAATTTCATAGCCATAGGTAGTATAGTTTTGGAGATATGCTCGAGACAAAATTCAAGTATGAAAATAAGTCAAAAATTAAGGAAGGAAGAGTTATGATTCCTGTGCAATGCACTCCCCCTTAATGAGATGTATGCAGGCATGAAATTTCATAACCCTAGGTAGTATAATTTTGGAGATATTCACCGGAGAAAATGCAAGTATGAAAAAGAAGAAAGGGCAATAACTGAAAAATTGATGAAGCAAGAGTTATGATTCCTGTGCACTGCACTCCCCCTTAATTAGATGTATGCAGGCATGAAATTTCATAACCGTAGGTAGTATAGTATTGGAGATATTCACCGGACAAAATTCAAATATGAAAAACAAGAAAGGGCAATAACTGAAAAATTAAGGAAGCAAGAGTTATGATTCCTGTGCACTGCACTCCCCCTTGATGAGATCTATCCATGCATGAAATTTCATAACCGTAGGTAGTATAGTTTTGGAGATATGCTCCGGACAAAATTCAAGTATGAAAAACAACAAAGGGCAATAAGTCAAAAATTAAGGAAGCAAGAGTTATGATTCCTGTGCACTGCACTCCCCCTTGATGAGATCTATCCACTCATGAAATTTCATAACCCTAGGTAGTATAGTATTGGAGATATTCACCGGACAAAATTCAAGTATGAAAAACAAGAAAGGGCAATAACTGAAAAATTAAGGAAGCAAGAGTTATGATTTCTGTGCACTGCACTCCCCCTTGATGAGATCTATCCACGCATGAAATTTCATAACCGTAGGTAGCATAGTTTTGGAGATATGCTCCGGACAAAGAACTGGACGCCGCCCGCCCGCCACGGGTGATCCCATAATACGTCCCGTCTTCGACGGGTGTATAAAAAAGTGGCTATTATGGATCCATAATTATGTCATGGGTTGTTTGGTATAATGCGTCACGGAGATGCATTAAGCCCCCTTTTGCCAGAGCATGGCTCCTATCTTTAAATAATGCAATATTTGGCTATACAATGTTTTTCCAGTTAACCCTTTACCACTTGACAAAATTTTAGATTATCCATATTGAAAGCACTTGTAGAGGAGAAACTAACATGACTCACATGATGAGATTCGTTTTTGACAAAGTAGACAACACTGTGGGAAAAGGAGAAAATGCTGGTTACCCATTTTCTCTTTCTCCCACAATATTTTCAAAGGTCTTTTTCCTCAAGAGTTGTTCAAACTCAGGATTGTGTGATAAAGGGTTAGCCCTTTATAGGACAATAACATTTTAGACTAGTCCAATTTGATTGCATTTGCTGGTAAAAATATGGATATGGCTTAAATAACATAAGCTGTCTAAGGAAGAGTGCAAAAGATTTTCGGAAAAGGAGAAAATGATGTTTACCAACATTTTCTCGTTTCCCACAATGTTTCTGAAGGGTATCTTCCTTGCAGATGTTTAAATGCAGGACTGATTGTTAAAGGGTTAAGTTATATTAACTGACAGACCTCTGAAAAAAAGTTACATCCATGTGAACAGAAATAACATTCTTTTGCCAAATGTCAATCAGTTCTTAAAAATTATTGAATGTAAACTATTTATCAAAACATCGTTTACACAAAAATTTTCACCATAAAATTATGGCATTATGATTTTTTATGAGATCCAGCATACTACAATGATAATTCAGAGAAAATGTCCCCTCCAACCCAAAATATATTGTACTTGAGTTGAGGTGAGTTAAAAACATAACATAATAAACGCAACCACATGTAGATGTTTTCCTTTTTTCTTGCTGTAGACAAGTTTTGATAACATTGTGTCATAGTGTGTCCACATGTTAACTCACAATAATGACTTTTTAACGCCTCTGGAAAATAAGACTTGAAGACATTGTGGGAATAGGAGAAAATGCTGGTAACCAGCCTTTTCTCCTTTTCCCACGATGTTTCCTAACTTTTCAGAAACAAATCCTAATGTTTGAGCCACAGAGAGTTTGTTGTCTGCAAATGCTTTGAATTTGGGCCAGTCCAAAAATTTTGTTGTCTGGTAAAGAGTTAATTCAACTGTAACACCTTGACCCCTTGCCACATGGAAAATTTTTTGACTCATCCAAATTGAAAGCATTCGCAGATGATAAATTAACTGTGATTGAGATGATGACAGGATCTGACACTGAAATGATAGAAAACATGTTGGGATAAGGAGAAAATACTGGATAGCAGCATTTTCTCCTTTTCCCACAATGTTTTTAAAAGCCATCTAAGCCAGGGTCCATAAAATTGAGGACTGTTTGGTAAAGGGTTAATTCATGTTTGATTGTCCTACTTCACGTAGATGGTTGGAAAGTCACCTGCTGTTAAACTGTTTCCGAAGTCCCGGGCACATACTCACCAACCATTCTTATAAATTGTCTAATTCTCAAGAATTTTCTAAGAAAGTAAAACAACTTCTGATTGGCTAAACCAAATGGTTTCAGAAGTTGTGTTACTTCCAAATTTAGAAATCTTTGAGAAAAAGACTAAGAACATACTCAAAAATGGTTGGTAAATACGGATCCTGGAGTAGAATAATTGTCACTCAAATTTACTTACTCATAAACTCTGGTCTGAAACATAAGTGTATCCTTAAAGTTGATGGCGTCCATTTTACATTTGTATTTGCTGAAGTCCGCCACGGCACTCACAAGGAGTTCTACATTCTTAGCCGAGTCAGGTACTTCGTTAAACGGAGGTTCTGGCTCTGTCTCTATCACCTTTCTTTTGGCTGGGCGTGGGGTCGTTGTTTTTGCGACTGTAGCAGTACCTGTACCCCCTGTGCTACTTTCCCCAGCTGGGGACGACGGAACATCAACCCATTTAACTGTACGGATTCGATCATCCCAGTCTGTGACCTGAAATGCAGTAAACTAGATTTTAACCCTTTACCAAATAATCCTGAGGTTTAATCCTTTACAAGACCACAAAATTTTAGCCTTGTCCAAATTGAAAGCATTTGCAGACAACAATTTCAATGTGGTTCAAATGGTACAATTTTTCTTTGGTAGGGTAGAAAACATTGTGGGAAAAGGAGAAAATGCTAGTTACCAGCATTTTCTCCTTTTCCCAAAATGTTTTCAAACGGCTTCTTTCCCAGGGTTGTTAAAAGGCAGCGTTGTGCGGTAAAAGGGTTAACCATGAAGGCTTTTAAAAACATTCTTGGAAAAGGAGAAAATGCTGGTAACAATCATTTTCTCCTTTTTTCATAATATTTTCTACCCTTCCACAGACAAATCATATGAGCTGTAAAAAATCAATTTTTTGGATTTCAAATGCATTCAATTTTGACAAATCTAAAATTTTGTTGCCTCGTAAAGATTTTAAGAATTAAAAAAACATCCTTTCATCTTATCTTGTCTCAGTCAACACTATCAGTTCAATACTCAAAATGTAAATCATATACTATGATGGCAAAAACTTTATCTTCACTTAGTAAAACAGGGAGTAACACATGAAGCAAACGCAAGAAAAAATTATAAGCTTTGAGGAATTCCAACACCTCCACTGTTGTATATGCTACATGTAGAAAAAAAATTTTAGATTAGTCTATGTGGAAAGGATTCGTAGACAAGTGAAATGTGACTCCAATGATGAGATTTGTCCGGTAGAATACACTGTGGTAGCAAACAAGTAAGTCTACGACTCCTTGAATGGAGGTCCCAAGTGAAGTACCATGAAGCTGCCCCTTATAACTGTCTACTTATTTTAGCTCCTTACCAGATGACAAAATTTTATCCTGGATGAAATGGAAAGTATTTGCAGACGACAAACTAAGTGTTACTCAAAGCATAAAACTGGTCTGTCATAGGGTAGAAAACACTGTGGGAAAAGCTGAAAATGCTGGTTACCAACATTTTTTCCTTTTCCCACAATGTTTTCAAAAGCCTTCTTTCTCAAAGGCGTTAAAAGTCTACATTGTGCGGTAAAGGGTTAACTACTGTCTGTAAATCATTCAAGGGAAAATACCTATGTCTAAAGAAATTTACCTGTCCTGGTTTACTGAAGGTGATCTTTGTGACTTTACACAAGATAGGAGATTCTTGTAGAGTCTTTGGCTGATCTGACTTGAAGGTCACAGACATGTCCTTGGAGCTGTTGGCATGGAGATGACCAACTTGTGGTGAAAATTTGAACTGTGGATGTTCTGGCCACTGGAACCTAATGGCATCACTCTTACTGTGATTGGTCATAGCAAAAGTCAGAGTGCGGGGTTCATTGATGAAACAATCTCCAAATCTGATCAAGTTTGGCTTGGCAGCTACAAACAACAATAGAATAGAAAAAAAAAAAAAAAATACCATTAAGTATGACGTTACACATGTATTCGATAAAGATTTTGATTTTTTTCAAACAAAGTTTCTGGGAATTCAGTACGATGTTGAAAAGAAATTGCAGCATTCAAGTTTAAAATGACTTCTAAACTACAGCATATCATCATGCATTCATTTCAGTACATAAATACATGTGAAAAATATTGTGACAAAAGGCAGAATTATTCATACAGAGCAATTTCTCCTTTCTACAGATTAACACAAAGTCAACTCCACACATTTTGCATCTTGCAGCAAACATTTTTCACAGCGTTGTAGCTATTGTAAAGGTATCAATTCCAAACAAAACAGACAAAATTAAAACAAAGGTTCAATCAAAGAATGACTTGCTTTGATCAGTTTGTCCTTGTCTTACAATATATCAAAAGCTCTATGCATCAAGACGGAATCTGTGAGAGAGCTCTAAGTACACTCAATGAGGAAGAACATTTAAGTTAACTCTTTAGCAAATGGCATAATTTTATACGGGTCCAAATCGAAAGCATTTGCAGACAACAAAAAATAAATGTTACCAAAAAAAAAAGAAGTTTGTTTCGGGAAGGGCAGAAAACATTGTGGGAAACGGAGAAAATGCTGGTTACCAGCATTTTTCCTTTTCCTATGTTTTTAAACGGCTTCTTTCTCAGGGTCGTTAAAAGTTGGGATAGTGTGGTAAAGAATTAATATACCTGCTACATCATCCTCTGCCATATTTCCTTCTTCATTCTCTGGATCTGTCTGGACATCCATGCTGTGTATCTTGTCCAAGGAAATTTCATCCTCATATCCCTCTCCAACAAGCTGAACGATCGAGTCTTCATATTGGTTGTCTATTACTGAAACCCTGATATGACCCTGTGACCTCTGTACCGCCACTGGACGGTAGTTAACAAGGAAGGATACCACCTCTCCAACACTGACATTCACAGAGGCTGTATGAGGTCTTCTGGTATCTGAAGTATCATGAAAACTAGTTAAACTCTTCACTAAACAACAAAATTTTGGACTAGTCGAAATTCCAAGGTGGCCCGAATGACAAAATCTGTCCTTCATAGGATAGAAAACATGGAAGGAAAAGGACAAAATGCTGGTGACCAGTATTTTCTCCTTTTCCCACCATGTTTTCAAAAGCCTTCTTCCTAAGGGTCGTTAAAAGTTGGGATGTGTGGTCAAGAGTTAACTCATTCCAAACAGAAGCAAACTTGCAGCAACATTCTTGTAAAATATGGCTAATCAACCTAATCTGCAGCTTAACTCTTTACCAAACAACAAAATTTAGGACTGGAGCGAATTGAAAGCATTTGCAGACGACAAATTAAATATTGTTAAACTAACAATT
Organism: Tridacna gigas; assembly: GCA_945859785.2. Taxonomy (NCBI): domain Eukaryota; kingdom Metazoa; phylum Mollusca; class Bivalvia; order Cardiida; family Cardiidae; genus Tridacna; species Tridacna gigas. The sequence goes on along the minus strand of OX244034.2, from coordinate 44,610,730 downwards.
TCCGTCTTCGATAGGGCAGAAAACATTGTGGGAAAAGGAGAAAATGCCGGTTACCAGCATTTTCTCTTTTTCCCATATGTTTTCAAAAGGCGTCTTTCTCAGGGTCATTAAAAATTGGGATTGTGTGGTAAAGAGTTAATACATCAATACAATGTAAAGCATTGTAGCAAAAGGAGAACAGCTTAACAGATGGAGGACCAAGGTCATGACATAATTCAAACTTTCAACTCTTTACCAAACAACAAAATTATTGACTTGTCCAAATTGAAAGCAATTGTAGACGACAAAATTAATGACTGACTACAAAATTGAAATTTGTTTTAGAAAGAATAGAAACAATTGTGGGAAAAGCAGAAAATGCTAGTTACCAGCATTTTCTTCTTTTTCCATAAAATTTTCCAAGGGTCGTTAACTCCTCACCAAACGATAAAGTTTTGGACTCAACCAAACTGAAGGCATTTGCAGACAACATCTTAAATGTAGCTCAAATAATGATTTCTGTCTTTGATAGGGCAGAAACACTGTGGGGAAAGGAGAAAGTGCTAGTTACCAGTATTTTCTCCTTTTCCCACAATGTTTTCAAAAGCCTTCTCTTTCAGGGTTGTTAAAACTCGGGTTGTGTGGTAAAGGGTTAAACGTTGGGATTCTGTGGTAAAGGGTTAAGTGTATAAAGAGCAGCCTGATTGTGACAGTATGTTGCCAACTATCCTGACACTGGGACACTGTATCTGCTGACACCAATTATAAGGCTACAAACTCACTGGAACACCAGTATTTAGACTAAACATACATTGGCACACCAGTTTTTTGGCTAAACATCCATTTGCACATCAGTCTAAAAGCTACACAACCACTGCCACACAAGTATTAAGGCTATGTACCCATTGCAAACTCAATCTAGGCAATAACCACTGGCATATCAATTCTAAACTATACATCAACTGGTACAAAATTTTTAAGGGTATACTCCTGTTGGAACACAAATTTAAAGGATAGAAAACACTGGCACACTAGTTTTTAGGCTATACAAAAAGGCTTTAAATCCTATGGCAAACCAGTTTCAAGGCCATGCATTTTCTTGTACATCAGTCTTAAAGGCCATAAAACCACTGGCACACAAGTTTCAAGGCTATACATGCACTGGAACACCACTTTTAAGACTAAATATTCACTGGCATACAAGTGTAAAAGCTATTTACCAACTTGTATGCTAGTTTCGAGACTATATATATATTGGCATATCAGTCTTCATGCTATACAGCCATTAGCACCCAAGTTTTATAGCTATATATCCGCTTGAACACCAGTTTCACAGTGACAACACTGATTTGTTAGTCTCTATACCCATTAATCGCAGTGTTTATCCATCCATTTTCCTTATTGCATGCTCTAAGAGTCTAATTTCAAAAATATCTAGAACTCATAATAAACAACTTACCCTCATCATCTTCACCAGCCATAATAGCATTTGTACCCTCTGCAGCTTTGAGTTGGAAAACACTGTCTGGGTCAATTAAATCTATGTCAACCTATGTAAGAGAAAAAAAAAAGAAACCCACATTTAAATTATGTTAGCAATTAATCTGAAAAATTACAGATAATCACATTACAGCTTCAAAACTTTGAAAGAAACAAAAGAACCAGCTTTTGTAATAATGAACACACCAATAACTTAATTTGCTTTAAAATATTTACTTTGCTATGTTCTGTCCTAACACTTTACCACGCAATTCTGAGTTTTAACCACCCTAACAGATAAGACTTTGGAAAAGGAGGAAATGCTGGTAACCAGCTTTTTCTCCTGTAAATGCTTGAAATTGGGAAAATCCAAAATTTTGTCATTTGGTAAAGGGTTAAATACCTAGTAGTTACAAATTCTTGACATACTGAGTTAACTTTTTACCAAATGACAAAATTGTACAACAAAAATAGTGTAGCTCAGATATGGAAATTCTCTTTGAAAGAGCGGAAAAAGTTATGGGAAAAGAAGAAAATGCTGGTAGCATTTCTCTTTCAATGTTTTCAGAGTTTTTTTTTCTCAAGGTTGTTAAAAGTCAGGATTGTGTTGTAAAGGGTTAATTAAAACACTTTAACTCTTTACCAAACGACAAAATTTTGGACATTTAATTTATCATCTGCATATGCTTTCAATTTGGTCAAGTCCAACCCAGCATTTTCTCCTTTTTACACTATGTCTTCTATTGTGTCAAAGAGAGAAATCATAAGTTTAGCAACATTTAATTTGTTGTCTGCAAATCCTTTCAATTTGGTCCAATCCAAAATTTTGTCATTTGGTAAAGAGTAAGAAGCTTTTGAAACATTTCTGGTAAAAGGAAAAAGATAAGTCCAATCCTTTAACCCTTTCCCAAATGATAAATTTTAGACTGGTCCAAATTGAAAGAGTTTGCAGATGACAATTTTAAATCGGATGAAAATGGCAGAGAGTTCTCAAAAAGGGTAGAAAACCCTGTGGGAAAAGGAGAAATTGCTCGTTACGAGCAATTTCTCCTTTTCCCACAGTGTTTCCAAAAGACTTGTACTGCAGACACGTGAAAACCAGGGCTTGTTTGGGAAAGGGTTAAGCTAATCCTGTGCAACTGCTTTTAACCCTTTCACTATTATAGTTATCTCTGCGGCCAGTGTAGATCAAGATCAGACTGCACAGAACATGCCGTCTCATCTTTGATCTACACTGTCCGCTTTGCTGAAACAGTACAGACAAAAGGCAGCCATGAAATTACACTTACCTGCATCTTATTTTAGACTGAAAATGCCCACCGGGTTTATACAGTGCTTTAACTCTTTTACCAAATGACAAAATTTTGGACTGTACCAAACTGAAAGTATTTGCAGACAACAAATTAAATGTTGCTAGAATGATGATTCCTCTCTTTGATAGAGAAGAAAACATTCTGGGAAAAGGAGAAAATGCTGGTTACCAGCCCAGCATTTTCTCCTTTTGCCACAATGTTTTCAAAAGCCTTCTTCCTTAGGGTTGCTCAAAGTCGGGATTGTGTGGTAAAGTGTAAGGGTTACTATGAACAAATCTAAAAATTTTGTCACCTGGTGAATCATTTAACCCTTTACCACATAATTCCGACTTTCAATGACCCTGTGAAAGATGGCTTTTGAAAAAATTGTGGGAAAAGGAGAAAATGCTGTTAACCAGCATTTTCTCGTTTCCCACAATGTTTTCTACCCTTTCCAAAACAAATATCAATTTTTCAGTCACATTAATTTTGTCGTCTGCAAATGCTTTCAGTTTCAACTTGTCTAAAAGTTTATTGTTTGGTAAAGAGTTAAGTCTTTCACTACTGTAAACTCATGTATACCTTGCTGGGTAGTGTCCCTTCATTTTGTAGTACCAAGTTGAGGGACTCTGTTCTTCCGATCAGACTCTTTTTGAACAGCAATAATGGCTGCCCTCTCTTGTTTCTTACAGTTGGTTTAGAAATGGAAATCCTTGGTAAATTACCATCTCCTGTAATCTCAAAGGTCAAGGTCTTTCCACGGGCCTGGTTTGGTGACAATCCATCAATCACTGCTTCAAAAGTAGCACTGAAACTCTGTAATACAGGCAAAAATGTTATCATATAATCTTCAACAGCTATAAGGGAATAAAGGGGCTAAGTTCTAGAATTTGTATTTGACAGCAGAACAAAACCATACTTCAAAAGTTGATTTTTGAAGTTTTCTGTCTAGATTTGACAAATTAAAACCAAGAGGAATCAAAAATATGTGTTTTCATTATGTCCTCCTGTATTTGTATGTTGAAAACAAATGAAAACTTATGGCAGGCAATTACCCCTCTATCCACAGTTTTATCTATATTATTCAAAAAAGAGTATGAGCCATGTTCTGGCAAAAGGGGGCTTCATGCTTCTCTTTAATACATTATACCAAGCAAGTCATCACATAACTATGGATCAATAAAATCCTTTTTGTCTAACAACTGACTGGATATAGGAGAAGAACGGTCCTTAGACATGCAAAAAATTTATAAATAGCAAAAACTTTCACCCATGTCAGCCTGTGTGGACTGCGCAGGCTGATATGGGTCGATACTTTTTTCATTCATTTTTTGCATTAAGCCCCCTTTTCACTGAACATAGCTCAGATATTTTTTATTCCATCAAAGGCTTTTCCTATATACCTTAATCCTTTACCAGACGACAAGATTTTAGCCTTGTCCAAATTCAAAGCATGTGCAGATGACAATTTTGATGTGGTTCAAATAGTGCAACTTTTCTTAGATAGAGTAGAAAACATTGTGTGAAAAGGAGAAAATGCTGGTAACCAGCATTTTCTTCTTTTCCCACAATGTTTTCAAAATGCCTCTTTCCCAGGGGCGTCAAAAGGCGGCATTGTACGGTAAAGGGTTAAACAAGTTTTACTTTCTTAGGCTCTAAATTCATCTTGTAACTACAATGACATTCATGCAAAAAGAAATCACCCACCTGCATTGAGGGAGGTGTGAAGGTAACAGTGGCATACACGTGGCTGTGGTTCATAATCTGAGCCCGCTGGGGTTCAATCTCAAAGATATCTATTTGTCGTGATGCCCCACGGGCAGCTGCAGACTTTACTGAAAATACCACATCACATGGTACTTTTTGGTTGTTGGAGATCTTGAATCTAGCTGTAGCCTTGCGTCCCACAATGACATTATTGAAAACAAACTTCTTCTCTTCCTCAGCATAAACACAACTTGACTCGTACTGTAAGATAATGTATGACAATGAATTACATTTAAGAATAATGTAGAGAAACAAAGTATGACAATATTTACTTTGATTTTATTATATATCATTAACTCTTTACGAAACAATCTGGCATTTTAACAATCCTGATGACAAAGGGTTTCTGAAAAATTGTGAAGCAAAGAGAACATTCTGATAACCAGCTTTTTTCCCCTTTTATGACAGTGTTTTCCAACCTTTTGTCAAACCCCATTACTTTAAGCACATTTGATTTACATGTATTGTCTGCTTGATTTATTGTTTTTGATTTAGAGTTGACCATTACTGTACTGGCAACTTTGACCACACAGACCTACCACAATTCATTACAAATCACATGAGGACAACTATAATAATATCCTTAAAATCGTAACAATATTAGGATTGGCTTTTGAAACTTGAAATGTCCATTCAATCTTTTAAAGATTCCAAGGTTTTCCTCTGTTTTGTTATCCCATGATCATTAAAATTTGTCTTTTGTCTATCATTTTCATGTCAATTTTTTATACTGAATAAGAACAATCCAGAATTTTGCAACTTTGGGGAACAAGACTTTCGGAAATATTGTGGGAAAAGAAGAAAAGTGCTGGTAATCAGCATTTTCTCCTTTTCTGACATGATTTCATCCTTTAAAAGACAAATCACAACTTTTAACTCTTTACCAGACAACAAAATTTTAACCTTGTCCAAACTGAAAGCATTTGCAGACAACAATTTCGATGTGGCTCAAATGGTGAAATTTTCTCTTGTTAGGGTAGAAAACATTGTGAGAAAAGGAGAAAATGCTGGTTACTAGCATTTTCTCTTTTTCCCACAATGTTTTTAAAAGGCTTTTCCCCCAGGTTTGTTAAAAGTTGGGATTGTGTGGTTAAAGGGTTAGAGCCACATATATCTTGTCAGCTGCAAATGCTTTCAATATATGCAAGTCAAAATTTCGGCCCTCTGGTAAATATTTACAACTTACCGAGTTAGAGTGCTGCCATACACTGAGATTTTTACAAATACGATGTTCTTCAAAGATAGATCCAATGTCATCTACATTGATTGAGGGTATACAGGCCTCAGCAAGTAGTTTGTAGGGAATTCCTCCCGGGTTGTCAGCTGGATCTCTGTCAGCTATATCTATACTTAACTCCTGTAAAGACAGGGGGAAAAAAGAGGTAAAATTGCAACTAGAGCTATCACTAAAGGTGATTAATACCCCCAGTGCTTTATCCAAAAACAGTTTCAAGTTCTTAGCTTTTATCCTTTGGGAGTTATGCTCTCAACAAAAATCCAAAGCTAAAATTTACAAAGGGCAATAAATCCAAAAATACTGAAGATAGAGTTATGGTGTCTTGTGCACTGCACTTGTCCTCAATGTGGTCTATCTGTGTATGAACTTTCAAATTCCTAGCTTTTATCCTTTGGGAGTTACACTCTTGACAAATTCCAAAGCTAAAATTTATAAAGGGCAATAACTCCAAAAATATTGCAGACAGTTATGGTTCTTATGCACTGCACTTGTCCTCAATGTGATCTATCTCTGTATGGGGTTTGAAGTTCCTAGCTTTTATCCTTTGGAAGTTATGCTCCGGGCAAGATGTCATGACGCATGGACGGACTGATGGATGGGCGGATGGATGTAAAGATGGACGGGTGGACAGGGTGGCTCCAGTATACCCCCCCCCCCCCACACTTTGTTTGTGGGGGTATAATGAAGGTGGCACAGATTAGACAAGTTTTTCACATGGAAGACAAAACAGTTCTAAAGGTTTACAATAAAATGGTGGTCACCAGCTGGGAGGAGGAAAAGAGGTGGACCAAAGGGAACTTGGAGAAAAACAGTTGTGTGAAGACTGAAAAACGTAGTTGGGACTAAATTCAAAGAAAATTATGGTATTGGCCCACTTATACACAAGACTGTGACAAGAGGATTAAATAAGTAAGTAAACTTAAGCTCTGTCCATCCTGATTATTTCCATTTAAATCTAAGCTGTTGATACATGTATATACCAGACAAAAGAATCTACCAGCATAGACAGAAATTACCTGGTCCCCCCACATGTAAGGTAACTACAGTATAAAGTTTTTTTTCTTTTGCTATCTTATCTCTTCAAAAAGCAGACCCTGAATCAACCTCATAAAATATGGATGAAAATAAGATGAGTTCATGTTCAGTGGGAAAATACCGTACCAAACTGCCTGTCACATGCAAACGCCCTACCACTTTGTGCCAGCTGAACTAATTTACATGTCTATACAGAGCTCCAGACAGAGGGAGTAATTTTGATTTAAAAATAGAAAATATTAAATATTCTCCACTAAACCCTATGTCATGGGTATTCATTAGAATCGTCTCATTGAGACACTTCTAATGAGTACCCACAACATAGGGTTTGGAAGATTAATAATGGACTTAGAATATAATCACTCCCTCTTATCTGGAGGTCTGTCTATAGCAAATGCTATGCATAGTTATAGGCAGTAAGACACATACACCATCATACTAGGTTAAGAAAAGCATGTGACCAATGGGGAAAAAAAACCCTTCTCCATTGTCCACAATGTTTTGAAACAGCAACAGCTTTTGCTGCATGAAAAATTGTCACCATAAAAGACCTGGCTTGGCAATCACCAACAAATCTGATTGGCCCAAACATTCTGTCCTATGACTGTCCTAGAATTTTGTTTGAATTGAAATTGAAAAGGTTGGTGAATACAGCCCTGGCATATATTCTGTACTTACCTCATCAGATCGTCCCTGTGTTTCAGCAACACACTCTATGCTTATGATTTGATGACCATTGGGTAGAATGATACCAAAAGCTGGGAAGACGTTGAATGATCCTAGTTGTAACTTGGACTGACCTCCAACCTCTTGTCTGAAAGTCATAAATATCTTTTTAAATCTCAGTTTACAAAATTTTTCGCATCCAGCCATAATGAAAGCACCTGCAAATTACATATGACATGTTTTTCAAACAATGGAATTTGTCTTCAGAAGGATAGAAAACATTGTAGGAAAAGGAGAAAATGCTGGTAACCAGCTTTTTCTCCTTTTTCTATAATGTCTTCAAAAACATGTCTTCTTCAGAGCCTGAAATGACTGTTTGTTTTGGTAAAGGCTTAAAATTATTGTTATTTAAAATGTTTGTTCAATATTTGTTTCATACTCTTAAAACTTGTAAATTACCAAATCAAGTTTAAGAAATCATTATCTACCAATGAAAATAAAATCACTCAAGATCACACTATATAGTAGGGCCTGATTTTGACAAGCACAGAAATGTGACTGGTGAAAGAGCAACTGCTTTTTTTTTTGTATCATACCCAAATAAATCCCATTCACATTATCTTTCATTCCTGTTTATCTCTTTACCAAATGACAAAATTTTAGACTGGTCCCTACTGAAAGGATTTGCAGATGATCAATTAAATGTAGCTCAAATGATGATTTCTGTTTTGGATAGGTTAGACAACATTGTGGGAAAAGGTGAAAATGCTGGTTACCAGCATTTTCTCCTTTTCCCACAATGTTTTCAAAAGCCATCTCTTACAGGGTTGTTAAAACTCGGTATTGTGGTGATGGGTTAAGTCGTAAAATACAGTGACCAGTCCTCTATAACTCAAGTTAAAACTTTTACTTTCATCTAATTCAACCCTACTAAACAACCCCATGTTTATATATCCCTAGGGAAGGACACCTTTAAAAACAACATAGTTGGAAAAGGAAAAGTACTAGAAACAGGATTTTTTCCAGCAATATTTTCTATCCTTTCAGAGACAGATTACTTCGTTTACAAAAACAAAAGACTGTTTGGTAAAGGGTAGAGACAATGTTGATTGTATCTACTTACTTTGTATGGACAAAAAAAAAATCTTATCCCCCCCCATACTCTATTTTCCCAGAATGTTGTTTAACCATTTGTTTTTTGTATGTATTTCATAGCAATTTAAAAAAAAAAAGAGTCTTCTAACAACTGTTTAACGTTACTGTGTAACGTGTGACTATCATGTCGAACTTGTTGTTATATATCTTTAAATTCTGTAAACATCCTGAAGAGGGCATAAGCCAAAACACTGATTCAGAATTTTAAATGAAACTCATATGTGTTGTAGATTTTTTTTTCATTTATTCACTTACTTAGTATGGAAATGCATTAAAGCAAAAAAAAATACAATAATTAATTAATAACAAAATAAATTCAGGAAATGAAAATTAAAAAATTAACACAAAACAACAATTTTACCTTTGTGGGTTTAACATATTAAATTTGCCCCGCATTGCACTACTGAGTCCTGCATGGGTGTGATCTTTAGCTTTATTATGAGGAGTATGACTCAAATGACTGAGTCGACGGGTAACACTAGGCGTATATTCACTACAGTCAATATAGAAGAGTGGAGAGAAAAAAGAGGGAGATTTGTTAGTAGTAGGCACTACAGCTAGTAAGCAAATCTGTCTATTGTATTAGTAAAGCTCAGCAAAATTGTTAAACAATACATGTACACCATGCCATGGTGCAAAGATGGCTTGTGTGGCAAAATCAATGCCAAGATTTCATAGTGGTAAATCTAGGATCTTATTTTCAGACAGTGCTTTTTCTTCTTCAATCTTTTATCAATAATATTCCTTGTTTTTTACACCCCTGAAGAAGATGGCTTTTAAAACAAGATTTAAAAAGGGAGGAAATGCTGGTAAAATAATTCCCCCTTTTTTTTAAGATTCCTGACCAAGAGCATCTTTGAAAACATGAAGCAAAAAGCAGAAAATACTGGTAACCAGCATTTTCTCCTTTTCTGACAATGCTCTCTACTCTTTCATAGTCAAATTCTATCATTTGAGCTACTTTTCATTCACCATCTTCATGTGCTTTTAATTTGGACCAGCCTAAAATTTTGTTATTCAGTGAAGGCATTTATTTTGCATTTGAGCTATGCTCTGGCAAAAGGGGGCATCTCCCCAATCCATGATACCAAACAAGTCATCATATAATCAGGGACTCATAAAACTATTATGTCTAGGAATCGACTTTATCATAAGGTAGGCTGGTTATTGACGTACACAAAATTGATTAATAGTGAAAAGTTTCAGCCCAGGTCAGCCTGCGCGGACTGTGCAGGCTGACCTGGGTCAATACTTTTTGCAGGTGCATTAAGCCAACTTTTCACACAACATGGCTCATTCATTTTCTCAACAAACTTTGATAGGGTCAATACAAACCTGGCCCAGGAAGTTTAAACAGTTATGTTTCTCTGTATCATCAAGCAAAAACGATAGTTTCAAAATCGGTTAATTTTGACCAAACAATGCTGTGTTCTCATGACTTTTATGGAGAAAGTTTTTATAAACATTGTGGAAAATTAATAAATGCTGGTCAAAGCATTTTCTCCTTTTCCCACAATATTTTTCCCTCTTTCAAAGACAAATCCTATCATTTTTTCAGTATGAGTTTTTTTACATTAATGTTGTCAATATGAATAACTCTGAAATTCTGTTTTCTGGTAGAGGGTTACAAAAATACTGAAAGACCATCTTTGCACTATAGCAGTAGTAAGTAAGCTCTAAGCAGTCAAGCAAGCAAATAAGCAACAAAATGCTAACATTTCAACAACACATCCGAGGACCAAATGCTGAAAGATTCTGTAGGACTGCTGACAGCCAAGATGAACTGCTAAAACCATTATTTTTGTAAACTTCTTCTTTTTTTAAAATTCATTTGCATGTTAATAGTGATTTGTTAGTACACACTGCTCCATTAAACTGTGATTGGTTAGATGTGAAACAAACACATGCACAAAACTTTAATTTTTATATTTTGCATATTTTTTTCACTTACACAAGAACTTCAAGGTTAAATTCAAAATAAGAAGTAAACCCCCTAAAGCACATTTTGCGACTTAAGTTGCATTTTTACTTTTTATGAATGGTGTAGGTTAAGATCAGACTGCACAAAATATGCTGTCTGATCTTAGATCTACACTACTATTAAGAGATATTCTGGTTGAAAGCAGCCTTGTAACAGACATTATCATTTTCCCTGCTAAAAATGACTATTTTGTTTATTCTGTGCTACAAGGCAGTTCACTCTTTACCACACAATTCTGACTTTTAACAACCTTCAGAGAAATGGCTTTAGAAAACATTGTGGGAAAAAGAGAAAATGCTGGAAACCAGCATTTTCTCCTTTTCCCCCAATATTTTCTACCCTCCCCAAAACAAATTTCAATTTTTCAGTCACATTAATTTTGTCGTCTGCAATTGCTTTCAATTTGGACAAGTCTAAAATTTTGTTGTTTTGTAAAGAGTTAATAGAACAACAGGAGCAACCACCTTTACTGACATTGACAAACTTTATTCTATCAACAAGTTCATTAATAAGTGTAACTAAGACTTAATGACATTCAGTTGATAAAACCATCCACATATTTCAAATTTGAAATGAAAATCAAATTAGTAAACGATGAAACAAAGAAAGCTTTGAGAGAAAATATACATCAGTGGGCTGTGACTTTTGAACAATTCATATGCTCTAAGTACCTTTTACTCATTTCATGCTGACTATAAATAACAAAAGCTTATTACATCAGATTCATGACTAACTAAACGGATAATGAAGGCCCAAATAACTTATGTACAAAGAAGCATTACTGAATAAGCTTCTAGCATACCATATTGAACACTGATGTTTCATTGTCAAGACTTAAAGTAACCTAAACCTACAATTTGACCTCAAAAGCAATAAGAATAATTTGCGTTAATGGTAAATATCTGTACCAAGTTTGAAGAACCGAAGTCAAGTCAGCTTCTACATATTATGTGGATAAGATTCAGCATTTTTTACAGTATTTTTTACATAGACCTAAGACCTCAAAAGCAACAAAGGATCGTCTTAATTGCTTATAAGGATCATCTAAGCTTGTAGTGAATGTCTGTAACATACTGAGAGAACTTATCTCAAAACAGCAGCTACATTTTTGTCAGGACAAGGACTGGTATACAAACCAACTGACAATTGCAAAGTGATATACCCCTTCTTCTTCTTTAAAGTTAAACATAAAAATCGCTAAGACTGAGTGTGTCAACTAGTCAAATGTAAGAAAATCACCATGTCTCTTTTTCTGCTGTTGAAAGAGTCTGCATAAGATTTAGAATATAAACTTACAACATTATTAGATAACACTAGAATAATGTCAGTTCCATTCGAAGTAGGAAGGTATGTACATGGGGACATACACCATTGCTCTATGGGGTACATTGGGACATACACCATTCTTTTATTTTAATTCACATTGTGGGTTAAGAATTTACTACATGCATCTACTTGTTACATACGAGCTCTTTAACAAATATCAACCAAGTGAGAAATAACACAACTTATTTGTTTTTATAGGAAAAAATAAGTCTGATGCATTACTGTTTAATTCCTGAAACAAATTTGCAGAAAATTTTACAACCATCCTTATGAAATAAGGCTCTCTAAGGTGATTTAACGATTGTAGTGTGTCTTTAGTAATCAGCTCCAAAGACTACAGAGTTGCATGACAAATTTTGTTAGAACAATTCCACATTTCAGACTGTTAGGAGAGATGCCAAGTGTATCATTAACCTCGTAGTATTCACCGTTACCGAGAGGAACAAAAATACCACTACATGACAATATTAAACATAGCAATTCTAGATCAAGGTCAGTCTAAAAATAAACTTAGAATTACAGTGCCACATACAAACCTTGTAGAGTCTGCTTTTCTTGGTTTAGCAACAGAGCGTCCTGAACTTGAACCGTCCCTGGATTTTGTGCGCTTATCTCCCTTTACCGGCCTACAGGGATAATAGGGTATATTTGTATATAGAGAGACTAATAGGATGCTACAAGAATCTGTGAAAGTTACATAAAAAGATCTTTGTGCAAGTGAGTAGTAAAAGTGCATGGTTTTTCTCTACAAAGTTAAGGAAAATCAAGTAGCAAAATAATGCTGCGCAGGCTGACCTGGGTCTAAACTTTTCGCAGATGCATTAAGCCCCCTTTTCACACAGCATGCCTCATATAATTATGATAATCTTGATGATTGTCAACTTGATGGATTTCCACAGACTTTCAAAAATCTATTTATAAACTTAATAACCAATTGTAACTTCTCTAATCTTTCAACAGAATGGAGTTACAATCAGAAATGAATTATATCAGATTTTTTCGTATCTCTTTAAACTGTTAACTATTTGGCTACCTTTCTTCAATAAAAAAGGCACTTAAGTTTGTTCATCGCAATCAGGGGGGCTATGATGGCCCTGTATCACTCAATTGTTTAACAAAGCAGATTGGCTGTAATTTGAATGTATGCCCCTTTTACCCACCACATAAGTGAAAAAATGGCAATAGAGATAAAAATTAGGATGATGCCCTTTTTGCTTTATCTAGGATTACAACTAGGAAAAGCTTTTACCAAAATTGCTCATGTATCAGTCAAAATTTGTCAATGTCAAGTACTATGTAGAGAGAAACCATGACTGATATCTGTTCGTCTGTGTGTTTTTATGTCAGTTACAGAAGACATGGTCACTCAGGTTCTTATCCACTATGTTTTCTACTCTTTCAAAGACGAATCTCGTCATTAATTTTGAACCACATTTCATTTGCATAATGTCAGCAAATGCTTTCAACCATAGGTCAGTCTACAATTTTGCTGTCTTAGAAAAACCTAAATGTGATGTTTTAGCCAGGATAACCTGAAACTATTTGAAAATGTAGGCCCAAGGTCAGACAGCACATTTCGTGCATGTCTGATCTTGATCTAAATTTTCACAAAAGTACAATAAGTTTTCCTGTGCCAGAAGTCAACTGAAATCAAAAATAAATTAATGAAGAATGACCACATCTTTAAATTTAAGTATGCAAGCTAGTTTAAAAGTGCCACACCATTCCTTTGTGTACAAAGACAACTCTTAACCTTCATCGTTTATGTCAAACAATTGGAAGTAAGAAGGACATGAAAAATACCAAAACAACATGATATGAATATGATGTAAGAAACATTCACTTCTACTATAAGATGATTCTCATTAATAAATCTCACTCTTTAATTTGCCATTATAAAACAAAGAAGCATGGTAGATTTAAATTTCAACAAACACAATATGAATAGTATTAGACATACAGCACATGACTAATTACAGACATTTATGATATATACTATAAACATTGGGTTGAACAATTCAAACACAAATTAACCATGCTCTGTGAAAAGGGGGCTTCATGCATCTGGACGGAAACTTTTCACCATTGGTCAATTTTCTATGTGTCAAAGGATGATTCTACCCCAAAATTCAAATGGTTGTTAAAAAAGTGGCTATCATGGATCCATAATTATGTGATAGCTTGCTAGGTATCATGCATCAAACATGCATTAAGCCCCCTTTTCACAGAGCATGGCTCAAATGAAGAACCTGCAAAATTCTCTCACAATCTCCATATTCACTCAAAGACAATAAATATCTCACAATATGAAAAAAAAAAAAAAAAAAACCAAACACAACATATACTAAAAATTCAGAGAAGCATAAATATGGAAAGAGTTGATACCAAGATAATGAAAAGGGACAAAGTGCAACTTATAAAAAAGAAAGAAAATGAAATTTAAAAAAAAAAAACTTAAGAAGAGTATATTTAAGAACTGAAAATAAGAAGATAAATAAAATGATAGAGGAAGATCATGTACAAGAAACTCTTGTGATGCCATCTTTTAGAAATGTTTATTCAGATCTAAGGAAACTGAGTTGCTCATGAAATTGAATGTTCCGTCAGTCTTACTTACTATGAAGCACAATGATAATTATGTGCTAGGCTACTGTGTTTCTTTTTCTTGGCTGACAAATCTTGAGATGGTCCAAAGAAAAAGGTTGCTTTTAACTCTGTACCAAACAATGCAATTTCTGACTTGTCAAAATTTAAAGCACTTAAAGACAACAAATTCAATGTGATTAAAAGGACTGAAATATCTTTAAAAGGGTTGAAAACATTGGAAAAGAAAAAAATGGTGGTTACCAGCATTTTCTCCATTTCCTATCATGTTTTCAACAGCATTCTTTCTTAAAGGTTGTTAAAACACAGTACTGTCTGGTAAAGGGTTTATATGCCATGGTCGTTAGTTTTACACAAAGGAAGTAATTATAGTAATAAATAAGTAGATGGAGATAAACGCAGACATAATGAAAGAAAAGGACACTTACATTCTCATCCCACTTGCATTCACAATCATTTTACTAGGCTGAATGTGTTGCATCCGGGAGGGGTGATAAGGTGCAACATTGTCACTACACAGAAAGTTTAAGAAAGGAATGATAGGAAGATCGTAGGAAAGAAGAGCAGAGGAACAAACAGAAACATAAGAGTAAGTACCTTATTTCACCTAATTAATGTGCCAAGGCACCATGCAAAACACCAACAGGACACTCTTATTTCATAGCCAAAATTCTGAAATTTAAGCGCTGTCACTTAGAGTAAGTGCAATACTTTGATCCAAATTTTATTTAGTTCTGAGTGCAAAGCGGTCGCCAATTTGAAAGACTTGCTGTAATGCAGTAATACAGAATATCGATTTTACCGCCAACCATGATTTATTAGGACATTAAATATCATGCACGATTAGTATGGGTCATTGGTAATCAATACTTCACTTTCTTTAAGTTTTTCCAAGTTAGTTGACAAATTTTGTGTAACAATTACCAGAAGTTTGTAATGTTATTGGAAGTGTATGTGTATTCGGAGAGTCAGGCATTAATGACATCGACTTATGAAGGATTATGTTGACCCCTGTACCAGTAAGTTTATTTAAAAAGTATCGGTCATTAGTGATTTTTGTAAGTCTGGGTTTGAAAAGTTTTAGTGAAGATATCTTGTGTTTGAAAGTTTGCCCCTCCAGACGTCGATTTTAAGATAAGGTCCGGAGTGTGTAGGGCTTGTCCAGAGGCCTCTGGAGTAAGAAATGTAGTGGGGGTGCTACTATTAGGGAGGGAGTGTTAATTAGGTGAAATATGGTAAACACAGACAAACAAACTTAGTGCAGACAAGTTTTTAAAAGAAAGAAACCAAATATGGAAGAATGAGCATAATGAAAATATGAAAAAATCCAATCCTTTGTATATGAGCAGTGCTTTGGCAAAAGGGAGCTTAATGCATCTCTGGGATGCATGATACCAAGTAGGTCATCACATAGCTATGGATCCATAAAATCAATTTTGTATAACAATCAACTGATCTTGAGGTAGTATGGTCCTTTGACATGCAGAAAATTGACCAACAGCAAAAAGTTTTGACTCAAGTCAGTCTGCGCATAATGCGCAGGTTGACATGGGTCAAAACTTTTTGGTGATGCATAAAGCCTCCTTTTCACAGAGGATGGCTCATAATTATGAAACAGACTTTTTTCAGCAGGGAAGACTGAAGTAGAACTGTTGCAGGCTGACAAATAACACCCCGCCACCAACTGATTGCCTAATAACTAGATCAGGAAAGCAAATCAAAGTGCTTTAATTCCTGTAACAGTCAACCAATCATTTGCAAATTGCAGGTGTACAAGTTCCCATTGTATGATGACTTCCATTAAAAATTCAGGCAAATTAGTTAAAAACTGTAGGAAGAGAAGAGGACACAGAGTGACATCTACAGACAGACAGACAACATGATTAGAGTATACTCCGCTATCCTTGTGGGGGAATGTAATTGAAAATTAAAGACTGTTTCAGTCCAAGTAGCTTAAGAAATACAAGGACTTGAGATGTGCTCTATGAAAACAGGGTTTAATGCATCTTTAAAAAGGTTTTGACCCAGGTCAACCAACACAGTCTGCGAAGGCTGATCTGGGTCCAAACCTCTACCTACTGGTCAATTTTCTGGATGTCAAAGGACAAGTCTACCTTGTTAGACAAGATGGTTACCATGTCTGAATTCACTGATAATCACCAAATTGTGTGAAATGACTGTGTAATTGTGTAAGATGACTGATTGATTGTAAGGAGCTTAAAGCCATTTTCAACATGACTGCAGTTATATCTTGGTAGCCAGTACACCTAACCCCATGGTTTCCTGGAGTTTCTTTCAGCAGTACTTTGCACAATATTCTTCGAAAGCCACTGGCTGCTTTCCCACATAACCATCATCGAAAGAATAATCAGGTGACAGAAGAATGAATCCTGTTGCAATGACCATCATCAATCCTTGGAAAGAAACTGGCTGAGCTGAGGTTTGAACCAGCGACCCCGTTCTCAAGTCCTGACAGCACTATAAGAGCTCAATGGAGCATGTAGGAAGTGTACAATAGTACTTAAATAAAGTTAAAATGACATTACACCTGTTCGTGTTTCTGTTCTCGGAGAAAAGACATCTCTTTTCAGCCTATAAGTAAGAATAGTTCAGTTCAGATCATGTCTAACCCCTTATGATACAATCAAAAGTTGTAACGATCCTAATAAAAAGGTCTTTTGAAAACGTTGTGGGAAAGCCCTTTTCTCCCTGCGTCATCAAGACTTGGGATTGTTTGGTAAAAGGTTACATCCTTTTTGATGATACTCAAGCAAAGTAGAAATGGCTTTTTATGAACATTTTCTCCTTTCTTCTCAATGGTTCCTACCTTTCATACACAAATCCTGTCTTTTGACTCAAACATCATTTGTTATCTACAAATGCCTTCAATATCGACAAGTTCAAATTTCAAATGCTGGATAAAGTGTCAATTCCTTCCAATGTGTGGAACGATACTTTTTGCAGATGCATTAAACCCCCTTTTCACAAAGCATGGGTCAGGTATTTTTGCATTTTCTTCCATATGTTTCTCTCACAAATAATACAAGGTCCACCACACAATTGATATATTTCAAAGGAATATGTTTCACCAATTTTGGACAAAAAGTGTGACTAATAATTATACAGAATAAGATGGTACAAGTTGAAAATAGTCAGTGAACATCATGCATTTAAAAGTGAAACATGATAATGTTTTTACCCTAATTTTATGGGTGACTTTGAAAGTGACCTGTAACAAACAGCAAAGTTGTGAGAAAATATAGTTTTTCTGTTTATGTATTAGTTCATACAAAGTGAAATGAGATTAGTAATGAAGTAGAAGGTGATGGGACTGCCCTTTCCGATACAGATTGGAATTATGGGAGATTGTGCTAGCTTATATTTCATAATCCATGTAAGTTTTATACATGAAGGATGTTCCAGTATCTAATGTATAATTCCACAAACAGCACAAGGTGATGAGACCTGTCTGTGGAGATGCCTTAACTATTGGAAGACAATAAATTAATTAAATGCTTCTGAATGGAACAATATCAAAACTGTACAACTTAGGCTTGAACCCACAGATAATTTAGAAGGTATTGTGGAAAAAAAATGAGAATTTTATTCCACTTTTGCGCTTGACTGCTGCAACAAATCTGCTGTAGAGGGTTTTGTAAACATTCTAACCATTCAAGTAAAACATCAAAATATACACTGACCATGAAACAGACTTAGAAACCACTCTGTTTCAAATGTGTCAACAAAGATAACCTATCTAAGTAAGGCATCCATATAATACTTGTTGGGCAATTCATATCCTGAGCTTGTGTTTCCATCCATCCTCATACAAGCTAGTTTTGTTTCTAATTCCCACGTATAGAGAGACCAGTCCCACAGTAACTGTTAGTTTTTTTAAAGAATTAAATGGATTGTGCTGCTTATCAGTATTTCACAAAAATACACACCACAACTATCTTACAACTATTTATAACCCAAGGAATGTTTAATTTTTTTCCATATGAACAACTCTTGCACACATTAAGTTTCAGTAAGTTTTGTTCAAACAAGGTATACAGTAACATGATACCTCCTCAAAGAAAGAAAATGCAGACTCTGTATGAAAAGGTATGTACATAGTACATGTATCTGTACTGTAATAAAATTTGCCTGCTTAACCCTGTACCAAACAATCCTCAATTTTAACAACCTTGAGGAGGAAGGCTCTTGAAAACACTGTGGGAAAAGGAGAAAGTGCTAGTACCAAGCATTTTCTCCTTTTCCCATGATGTTTTCTAATCTTTCATGGACAATTTTTACCATTTGAGCTAGATTTAATTTGTCACCTGCAAATGTTTTGGGTTTGGACGAGTCCAAAATTTTGTCATTTAGTAAGGAGTTAACATACATTTTGAAATAAATTCCTGCCGATGACTTTCTCTTGTCTTGCAGCAGATAACTTCTGAAAACTTTATGGCATAATAAAGAAATTGCTTGTAATAAGCCACACTATGTTTTCAAATTTATTTATGTGAAACCTTACTGTATGTTTGTTCACCATACGTAACTCTTTACCAATTGAAAAAATTTAAGACGTTGCAAATTGAAAGCATTTGCAGATGACAAATTAAAAATGGCATAAATGATAGAATTTGTCTTTGTCTTTGATAGGGGAGAAAACATTGTGGAAAAAGGAGAAAGGGCAGGTTACCAGAGCTTTCTACTTTTCCCACAATACTTCCTAACCTATTTTTTAAACCACATTTGATTTGTCATCTACAAATGCTTTCAACTTGGACAAGTTTATAAATTTCTTGTTTGGTTGAGTCAAAGATTCTTGAGAAAAGAGATCTTGTCTATACATTTCTTTCAGTATTTTTCTTTGATAGCCTTTGTAATATCATTTTGCATACAACATGCAAGAGATGCTCATATGAAAAACATCATAATTAAATGCAAAAAAAAGTTAACTTCACTTACGGTCTTGTTGCTCTACCAGCATTAGATTGGGTCGGTTCCTTCACCATCTTGGATATCTGGTACTTAAAGTCGAACTCCCCTTTGTTTTCTATGGTGAATGTTCGACTTTTCTTGCTGTTGACCAGTAGAGAACCAAAGTTGATGTCACTCATTGGGGATATTTTGTACCTGTATATCATATGACTTGTTAATTCTTCATCACATAAGATTTCAAATTTGTCCATATCGAAAGCATTTGCAGATGATGAATGTGACTCAAACAATGAGATTTATCATTCAAAAGGTAGAAAACAATGTGGTACAAGAGCACCATATATTGGTACCAACACTTGGCTGCAGTTGCAATAGATGACAGAGCCATGCTCTGGCAAAAGGGGGCTTAATGCATTCCCATGATCCATGATTCCTATCAAGCCATCACATAATTATTTATCCATAATAGCCACTTTTTTTAACAACCAACTGAATCATGAGGTAGACCCGTCCTTGGACATACAGAAAATTGACAAATAGCGAAAAGTTTTGACCCAAGTCAGCCTGCACAGACTGTGCAGGCTGACCTGGGTCGGCACTTTTCGCAGATGCATTAAGCCCCCTTTTCACAGAGCATGGCTCATGTACATGTACCTAGGGTATGGTTGATCCCAGACAACAGTAATAATTAACCCTTTACCATACAAGCCTGTGTTGTAACAAATAAAGGAATAAAGCTTTTTTAAATACATTGTGGGAAAAGGAGAAAATGCTAGTAACCAGCATTTTCTCCTTTTCCCATAATGATTTCTTTCCTGTCAAAGAACTTCAGTTCATTGGTACCACTTTTGAATTTGTTGTCTGCAGATCCTTTCTATATGGAAGAGTCTAAAATTTGTTGTTTGGGAAAGGTTTAAACTGAAAAACAGGCATAACTGTGTCATTTTTTTTTTTTAACCTTTACAGTGCTGCTTTAATGATTTGGACCTTTTTCATTAGGAAAAGCTGCCTGAAATATCGCAATTTCAAGTTTGTTTCCGTTAGAATATGTAACATAATGGCAGATGGTGGTGATCTAAGATCAGACTGTACATTCCATTCAGTCTGATCTTAATCAACACTGTCTGAAAAAACAACTTAAATCGGTTCCAGGGCTTTAACCCTTTACCACACAATGATGAGTTTCAACGACCCTAAGAAAGAAGTCTTTTGAAAACATTGTGAGAAAAGAAGAAAATGCTGGTAACCAGCATTTTCTCACAATGTTTTCCACCCTATCAGACATATTTCATTTTTTAAGCAACATTTAAAGTGTCGTCTGCAATTGCTTTAAATCTGGACAAGTCTATATTTTGGGCGTGTGGTAAAGAGATAAGGGTTACAAGCCCTATAGGTATGGGTTTCCCTTCTAATAATGAAAGTCCCAGTCTGAACCTAATATCTTCAGTAATGACAGAGATGAAAGAACATATCAAAATTTTTTTTCACGACAAAGACAAAAACGACCACAAAGCAATTTGATGTTTTCTTTGAAAACAGCCATGCTAAAATGAAGAAAATGCCTTTGACTTCTTTGACAAATTTCTTGATAAAAGGTTTCACATGACTCTTCTTGTTCTGTATGTGTCTTTTGACACCTTTTAAGTTGAAGACTTTTGAAAACATTGTGGGAAATGAAGAAAATGTTGGTAAACAGAAATGTTTTTTGTTCTTTCAGAGATGAATTTCATCATATAAGCCACACTTGATTTGTTGTCTGCAAATGCTTTGATTTTGGATGTGTTCTAACTTTTGTTATTGGTGGAAAAGGAGGAAATACTAGTTACCACATTTTCAAATACCTCTTCCACAGGATAATTGAAATGTGGGACTGTTTTGAAATGGATTTACTCTTTACCACAAAATTCTGACTTTTAACAACCCTGAGAAAGGAGTCTTCAGAAAACATGGTGGGAAAAGGAGAAAATGTTGGTAACCAGCATTTTCTCCATTTTCCACAATGTTTTCTAGCCTTCTAAAAACAAATTTCAATTTTTTTGTCATTTGCAGATGCTTTCATTTTGGACTAGTCTAAAATTTTGTCGTTTGGTAGAGTTAAATTTACTAAAGGACATTCACCAACCATCCTATAAATTAATTCTGAATTTCAAGGCTAGTAATCTCAAATGTAACAACCTCTTACATGTTCTAAAGGTTACCCGGTTACCCCTTTCAGAGCTATAAGCCAAAAACATGGGATTGTATGTACAGCATAGATCAAGATCTGGGTCGGTATTCACTATCCATTTTTAAGAACATTCTTAGTCTTATTCATCAAGATTTCTAAATTTGAAAGAAACACAACTTCTGATTGGCGAAACCAAATTGTTTAGCCAATCAGAAGTTGTCTTACTTTCAAATTTAGAAAATTCTGGAGAATAAGACTATGAACATTCTTCAGAATGGTTGGTGAATACTGGTCCAGACTTCAAAAATATGCAATCTGATCTTGGATCAATACAATCTCCCTGTTAGTTGTTTAGTCAAGCCCATGTGATAAAAAAATTTTATCTGAGTTTCAGTGGGTTACATTTTCAGCAGTCAAAAGAGACAGAGTTTATATTTTTGGCACTAAAGCAGTTGACAGTTTCACGTACTTGTTAAACACAGCTTTCACAGACACTTTGACGGGAATACTGGCTATCAATTCACCTCCTTCTGCAATGTTAGGCTCAATCACTTGACATTTCAGAATAGGAACATCTTTGACTGTAACCTCTTTGGTGGATTTAAAAATAACTTGTACAGCTGTCTGTCTGTCTTGTGGAGCAAGAGTCCCTTTGGACGGGATCACAGAGAAGAGGCTTGTCACATTGGGATTTGCTGGATCAAGGTTCTCAAACAGGAAACTGGAAATAAAATCAACATAATTGTTTGGCCCTACAAACAAGCCCTTTTCTATTCTCAAGTTTGCAGAAAGTAATTATTTTGGAAACTACAGTAGTAACAGCATGAAAATGACTGGTGTTATTATGTAAGCCCATAGTTAGCAGCATTTTCTCCTTTTTCCACAATGTTTTCTACTCTTTCACAGCCAAATCTCATAACCACTACCACATTTAAGTTATCGTTTGCAATTGCTTTTGATTTAGACATTTCAAAATACTTGTAGTCTGGTAAAGATTTAAAACATTGAATTGTTCGTTAAAAGCCTGAATAGCATAAATGTGTGCTGATTTCTTGGGCTTTACCACACAATGCCGACTTTTAAAAGACCCTGGGAAAGAAGCCTTTTGAAAACATTTAGGGAAAAGGAGAAAATGCTGGTAACCAGCATTTTCTCCTTTTTCTACAATGTTGTCTACACTATCAAAGAAAAACTGCACAATTCGAGAAACATTGAAAGTGTCTTATGCATGTACTTTCAATTTGGACATGGCTAAAATCTTGTCATCTAGTAAAGGGCCAAGAGGATATGACTATACTCACACTATTTTGTATGTGCCAATGAACTCTTTACCAAATGACAAAAATTTAGACTGGTCCAACTTGAAAGCATTTGCAGACAACAAAAGAACAGTGACTGGAAAATTGACATTTGCTTTGGGAAGGGTAGAAAACATTGTAGTAAAGGGAGAAAATGCTGGTTACCAGTATTTTCTCCTTTTCCCACAATGTTTTCAAAAAAGCTTCTTTCTCAGGGTCGTTAAAAGTCGGGATTGTGTGGTAAAGGGTTAAGACTTTCTAATCCCAAAACACTATCAACGTAAGAAGTTGTTCACGAAAGTTTGCATGATGTTTGATTACCAAAGTCATACAGGTGATGCAACATGATTGGCTTCATGAACATAACATTATTCCAAGAAAATATAAGTAAAATAAATACACAGACCTTCTTTTCCATTATTTAACTCTTTACCACACAATCCCGACTTTTAATGACCCTAAGAAGGAAGCCTTTTGAAAACATTGTAGGAAAAGGAGAAAATGCTGGTAACCAGCATTTTCTCCTTTTCCCACAATGTTTTCTACCCATCCCATTGCAAACTTCAATTCTTAAGTCACATTTAATTTGTCGTCTGCAACTGCTTTCAATTTGGACTTGTCTAAAATTTTGTCGTATGGTAAAGAGTTAACCCTCAGACTGCTAAGCATGACTCCAAGTTCTTTTGCTGACAATGTAGAACATGCAGTCTGATCTTGGATCTATACTGTCTGATACAGTATTTTTTTTTTAAATGAAATCAACTTTGAATTCACAATATTTTGGTTTTTAATAACGAGCGGAAAATTTTGTTTTATTGAATTAGCAGCTCAAAGTTTTAAGCATGCAAGACAAAGAAAGAAAAATGTTTGGTTTCATTTAAGTTATAGATGTATTTCATTTGATGAGCAACAGAACTCCAAAATTTGCAAATTGGCATCCCTGAACATCAGAATATTGTTTGGTATTTTAGCTCACTCAGTAAATTTACCTTGGTATACATAGAGAATACCTACATTGTGTTGTTGTGTATCAGAAACGAGGTTGAGAGAATTGATAATTGTTGATCTTTGGCGATATAATTATCAATTTTCAGAACTGAGTTAGATATTTTTGAAATACAACAACACTATGTACATATTCTATTTATCTTTTAAATTGACGTCTGCAAATGCTTTCGATTTGGATAAGGCTAAAATTTTGTTGTCTGGTAAAGGGTTAATGTTTGAATTTTACTCATCATGAAAAAGATGTGAAAAATTTGTGTGTTATTTAAAGAGAAAAAAAAAATTTAATTCAATTCAGTTGGATATGGATTAGCTGTAATAATGACATCATGAATGATGTTGACTATGACATAAAACATGATGATTATTTCATTCATGTTCTATAAATATCCGTGGTATATCAAAAATAAATATCGCACATGTGTTGCTGCATGGATAATGTGATTATTTGAAAGATAAAATTGCTAACAGGACCCTGTAAAACATCTACTCACTTGAAGTCAATTTCATATTTGCCCTTATTCTTTAGTGTACATGTCTGCTTCACTTCGTCCATCACTTTGATTGTTCCAAAATCTAGCCCACCATCAGTGCCTGCATACACATGAAAAAATAAGATTACTACATAACTGTTACCTGGGTTCGTATAAACCAACCATCCTTAAGAACATTCTTTGTCCTACTCTCAAAAAATTTCTAAATTTGAAAGTAACATAACTTCTGATTGGCTGAACTAAATGGTTTAGCCTATATGAAGTTGTATTACTTTCTAAATTTAGAACAAGACTAAGAATGAAATTAAGAATGAATGGTGAATACGTACCCTTATATACCCTTCAGAAGACATGATCCAAGCCATTTAAAGACGTTATAACCCTTTACTACACAATCCCAAGTTTTAATGACTCTAGGGAGAAAAGCTTTTGAAAACATTGTGGGAAAAAGGAGAAAATGCTGGTTGACCAGCATTTTCTCCCTTTCCCACAATGTTTTCTACCCTTTCAAAGATAATTTCCATTCTTTGAGCCATATAGAATTGTCATTTGGATTTAGACAAGTCCAAAATTTTGTCATTTTGTAAAGAGTTAACCAGAATAGCTCTTAAGATATTGGACAGCACACATTAAGTGTAGTCTGCTCTAGATCCACCAATTCAACAATGTTGCCCAATGTATATTTTAAGCTAAAATAATACATGTTACACAAGAAAATGATCCATATATTTTTATGGTAACCTTGTTGAAAACCCACTTTGAACCTGCAATATGTTTCTTTTCAGAAAAAAAGTAAATGTAGGGATGCCATTTAAAGCATTTTTATACATAGTCACTTGATATTTTAGAAAGCACGAAGTGAACTTGTAAATTCCTACATAAGAATAAGAACAAGTTATGTTTTTTTTTTCGAAATTGCAAAATTGACTTAAATATTGCAGTTCTAAATCTTTGAAAAATGGATTATATGAAAAATGAAAAAAAGATCTGACAGTACATTATGCACATTTAACCCTTTCCCAAACAACAAATTTTGGACTGGTCCAAACTGAAAGAGATTGCAGAAGACAATTTTAAATTTAATGAAAATGGCAGAAAGGTCTCAAAAAGGGTAGAAAACACTGTGGGAAAAGGAGAAATTGCTCGTTACGAGCAATTTCTCCTTTTCCCACAGTGTTTTCAAAAGACTTGTACTGCAGACATGTGAAAACCAGGGCTTGTTTGGGAAAGGGTTAAGTGGTTATTCCACAATAGTGCTACCTATACAACCTGAAAGGGGGAAAAGGCTTGAAGTGTCAACAAGGGTATGGCAAGAGATAAGTTTGTAATTTCCAGAAAACCCCATAGCACATGCTCGCTGGGCAAAAAAATTCAACAGTGGAATAACTACATGCTTTAATCTTTTCTCCCTCAAATATGTTGGATTTTATCTGAACTATCTTTTTCCATAATCTTCTTTTTCTTCTTTTTTTCTTTTTAAAAGGTGATTAGTTCAAATTCAAATCTCTGAACAGAGAATGTAGATCAGCACACATTTTCCAGTGATCCAAAGTGAAAACAGTACAACACTAACAATTGACATAGCTTGACGTGAATGTTTTACAACAATTTACATATCAATTGTACCTTCCACACCATCTTCCCCAAACGAAACTGTTTGATCTGAAACATTCTAAATCCTTTACCACACAATCCTGTGGTTTAAAAACCCTTAAAAAGAAGGCTTTTGAAAACAATGAGGGAAAAGGTGAAAATACTGATAACCAGCATTTTCTCCTTTTCCTGCAATGTTTTTTCCTCTTTCAAAGACAAAGTCCAACAGTTGAGCCACATTCAGTTTGCCTTCTGCAAATTCTTTCGAATTGGAAAAATCTAAATTTTTTTTGGTCTCAGTTAATTCCTAATGTTGTTTGCAAGGACATCTTATAGTAGGAACAAAATCAGACATTACTATCTTAAGACAACTTTTTTGTCTTGCTGAAGACTACTAACAAAAATAAATTGGCAAAGGAAAATAATCATAAAAGACAAATTCTGTCTTTGCGATGCTGTTTTAATAGATTGTACTCATGTATAAAACCTCACTCATGCTGATTTTCCATACTTTAGACGGATGTTTTCAAAGTCTTTTACAAAGAAATTGATTTACGAGGAAAGCAGTTGACTCTTTTAACCCTTTACCACACAATCCCGACTTTTAACAACCCTGAGGAAGAAGCCTTTTGAAAACATTGTGGGAAAAGGAGAAAATGCTGGTAACCAGCATTTTCTCCTTTTCCCACAATGTTTTCTACCCTATGAAAAGCAAATTTACTCATGTGAGCTACATTTTAAATTGTCGTCTGCAAATGCTTTCAATTTGGACAAGTCTAAATTTTTCTCGTGTAGTAAAGTGTTAACAGATGACAGCATTTCTTATTTAAAATATTGAAAGCATTTGCAGATGATAAATCAAATGTGGCTCTAATGAAGATATTTGTCTTTTAGTGGGTAGAAAACATTGTGGCAAAGAAGAACTTACTGGCTTATTCTTTTCCTAAGCCTTTTACCTCCGGTTCTTGAAACTAGAGGATTGTTTTGTAAAGGCCTCATCCATTGAAAAACCCAGCCTGGTAGCTCAGTCCATGATGTTCAGGGTAAGTAATTCAGGAGCTATTAGGTCGAATCCCAGCTAGACCAAACTGTTTTCAAGGATCGATGATCATCATTTCAACAGGATTCATTCCTCTCTCACCACTGAACACCATTTTGATAATGATATTGTAGGAAAACAGTCAGTAGCTTAGAGAGAGTTTTGTGTGAAGTCTTTGTAAATGAAACTCCAGGTAAGCATAGACAGAAGCAGTGGTGACTGCTTAAGAGTGTCATTCAAAGTACCATAACCAAAAGTCAAAGAATACCAGTAGGTGCACTGGCAACCATGGTAAGACTGAAATAATGTTGAAAATAGTGTTAAACACACACACAAAAAAACAGCATTGTATTAAAAAGTATCTTGTACCTTTAGGGAAGGCAATGTCTACCGCCACATCATAGGCTTCAGCAATCACTTGAATGGCTTCTGTTCTGATGACACCCATTGTCTCTTCAGCATCTGAGATCTACAACAGTTCAATCAAAGAAACTAAATAGTAATCCCAGACCTAAACATATAATTCTTATTATAGAAAATATATATCAACTCTTTACCAGACAACAAAATTTCATACTCCTCCACCAGTCTGACAGTATTTGCAGACGACAAATTAAATGTGGTCTGAATAATGGGATGTTTTGGAAAGGGTAGAAAACATTGTGCAAAGAGGAAAAAATGCTGGTTACCAGCATTTTATCCTTTTTCCACTACAGGCTTCTTTCTTAGGGGTGACAAAGTCATGTTCGAATGCATGGACAGATGACACAGTACATGTTGTTCAAATCAATGAAGTTAATTTTGACAAAAGCAAGAAGGTGAAAATGCCAGTTACCAGCATTTTCTCTTTTTCCCCCAGTTTTTCCAAAGGTTTTTTCTCTTAGGGTTGTAAAAGCAGAGAATTCTATGGTACAGTTAGCAAATTACCTAATAACTAATTGTTTCAACCATTTCCAACTTTTGCCATTTGTATCACTTAAGGTTTGCATGCATTCATTAAATTTCATATTCATTATCCATTATTTTAAAGCTATGGTTTCAGAATCATCTGTTTTAAATTCATTTACACGGTAACAAAATCTTTGACTTATCAACGATTAAATTTTGCTGACAATAGATCAATTGTTGGGAATGGAGACGATGCTAGCTTTCTAAATTTTCCCTCCATTATGTTTAAACCCTCTACTACATAAATCCTACTTTTAACGACCCTGAGGCTTTTGAAAACACTGTAGGAAAAGGAAAAAAATGCTGGTAACCAGCATTTTCTCCTTTCTTCCCCAGTGTTTTCTACCCTTTCAAACATAAATCCCACCATTTCAGCTGCATTTAATTTGTCATCTGCAAATGCATTCAGTTTGGACAAGTCTAAAATTTTGTTGTGTGGTAAAGTGTTAAAGCCTTCTTCCTCAAGGTGAACATAACCTGATTGCTTGGTAACGGTTTAACCCTTTGCCACCCAGGGCCAACTTTTACTGACCCTGAGGAAGGAGCCTTTTGAATACATTGTGGAAAAAGGAGAAAATGCTGGTAACCAGCATTTTCTCCTTTTCCCACAATGTTTTCTACCCTATCAAACAAAAATCACATCATCTGAGCCACACTGAAACTGTCGTCTGCAAATGCTTTCAATTTGGACAAGTATAAATTTTTGCTGTATGGTAAAGGGTTAACAAACCTAAGCATACCTCTAATCTTATCATTTTCTTTGTTGTATTGACTGGTTTCATGGCTCTAAAGTAAGCATTCAGAGCATATTCAGATTTGGGTTCCACTATGCCACTATCAGCAGCCACTGTAAAGTCATCACCTAGTGTATCCAATCCATTTAACTTCCAGTGAACAGGGATCTGAGTGCTGTTCCTCAGATATATGGTCTTTGTGTCCTTCCTGTTGGCGAAATAGAGATAAACTACAGGGTACTGTATACACGTATTTCAATTAACTCTTTACCAAACGACAATTTTTTGTACTTGACCAAATTGAAAGTATTTACAGATGACGACTAAATATAGCTCATGTGATGATTTCTGTCTTTGATAGGGTAGAAAACATTGTGCGAAAAGGAGAAAATGCTGGTCACGGGCATTTTCTTTTTCTCACAATGTTTTCAAAAGGTTTCTTCCTCATGGTCGTTAAAACTCAGGGTTGTGTGGTAAAGAGTTAACCCTTTACCAAACAATCCTGGATTTTTACCACCACTGAAAAGAAGACCTTTGAAAACATTGCAGGAAAAGGAGAAAATACTGGTATCTGGCATTTTCTCCTTTTCCCGTATTGATTTCTAGCCTATCAGAGAGCTTAAGTTCATTTGTACCAATTTTGAATTGTTGTCAGCGGATCTTTCGTATTTGAAAGAGTCTAAAATTTGTCATTAGGGAAAGTGTTAAAAGGGGTGGACTTTTGCATGGCCAAAGAAAAGTTCTCTAGTTTAGAACTGGGATCTTTCTATTTTCCTATATAGTAACAACAACCTTCATCTTCACTTAGCTCTTTACCAAACAACGAAATTTTAGACTTGTTGAAAGCATTTGCAGATGACTGTAGGAGTGTGACTCAAAACCAAACATTTGCTTTTGAAAGGATAGAAAACATTGTGGGATATGGAAAAAATGCTGGTTACCAGCATTTTTCCCTGTTCCCACAATTTCATCAAAAGTCTTCTTCCTTAGGGTTATTAAAACTTGGGATTGTGTGGTAAAGGGTCAACTGTAAAATGAAGGATGTACATCATATGCACATGAAAAACTATCACAATGCAATAACTCAATAAACCTAGCTTACATGTTGTTACAACCATCGAAGAGCCCATATTTTTCTGTATCTGCGACCTTGACCTTAGCCTAAACCTTGAGGAAAATGAATCATCTGCATATTGATATCTATCCCAATATGAAGTTTCATGAAGGTGGTCATTATAGTTTTGGAGTTATAGCAGGATCCTGTAATAAGTAGCAAATAAGCAGAATCTACCTGTGTAGGAGAACTTTGTCAAAATGAATCTGCTTTCTGTCCAGGTCCAGCTCAGGTCTGAAGGCATCACAACAAACTTTAAAGACAACAGGTTCTGGGTTTTCTCGAATACAACACACAATGGAGTCTTCATAATGGTTGGGCACCATGGGATAAGCCCAGATATTTAGTTCCTAAACAATGATAAAGTAAAAATAAACTGCTAATGAAACACTTATTATGTTTGTAATTGTTATTGCTGTCAATTGGTGCACTACTTGACAATAAAAGAACATGAGGGCCATTGGCTCTAAAGCGCTCACCTGAGTAAGGTCATCTAGGATTGATAAGGCTGAAAAGATCCTGGTCGTGATGATGTAAAATGCACAAGTGTAAGTGATATACTTTTAGACTGTTTAGCCTATTTTTGAATTTGTAATATGGCTCAAAATGTGGCCTCTAGAGTCACACAAGGTTTTTCCAAGATTTGGCCCCATGACCTACTTTTTGACCTGATGTGACTTGATATCATTCTGTTCCAAGATTTCATCCAGACACACATTCTGACCAAGTTTATGAGTATAAGGCTGAAAATGTGGCCATTAAAGTGCACACAAGGTTTGTGTAAGATTTGGCCACTTGACCTATTTTTTAACCTGACTTGACCCAATTTCAAACTCCAAGATTTTATCCAGACAAACATTCTGGCCAAGTTTCATGAGTATCAAGCTGAAAATGTGGCCACAAGGTTATTCTATGATTTGGCCCAGTGACCTACATTATGACTCAACATAACCCAATTTTCTGTATGTCCAAGATTTTACCAAATTAAGTATTCTAACCAAGTTTCATGAGTATCAGGATGGAAATGTGGCCTCTAGAGTGAACACAAGGTTTTTTTCTAAGAATTAGCCCTGTGACCTACTTTTTGACCTGACATGACCCAGTTTTGAACCTGTCCGAGATTTTATCCAGACAAACATTCTGACTAAGTTTCATGCCTATCAGGCTGAAAATGTGGCCTCTAGAATGAACACAAGCTTTTTCTAAAATTTGGCCCCGTGACCTATTTTTTGACCCGACATGACCCAATTTTGAACTTGTCTGAGATTTCACCTGAACAAACATTATGATAAAGTTTCATAGGTATCAGGCTGACAATGTGGCCTCTAGAGTGCACACAAGCTTTTTCTAAGATTTGGCACTGTGATCTACTTTTTGACCCGACATGACCCAATTTTGAACTTGTCTGAGAGTTTATACAGAAAAACATTATGACCAAGTTTCATGTGTATCAGGCAAAAAATGTGGCCTCTAGAGTGCAAACAAGCTTTTTCTAAGATCTGGCCCTGTGACCTACTTTTTGACCCCACATGACCCAATTTCAAATTTGTCTGAGATATTATCAAGACAAAAATTATGACCAAGTTTCGTGCGTATCAGGATGAAAATTTGGCCTCTAGAGTGCACACAAGCTTTTTCTAACATTTTGCCCTGTGACCTACTTTTTGACCCAACATGACCCAATTTTCAACTTGTGCGAGATATTATCAAGACAAACATTCTCATTAAGTTTCATGCATATCAGGCTGAAAATGTGGCCTCTAGAGTGCAAACAAGCTTTCTCTAAGATTTGGCCCCTTGACCTACTTTTTGACCCCATGTGACCCAATTTTAAACTTGTCTGAGATATTATCAAGACAAACATTCTGACTAGGCTTCATGAGTATTGGGCTACAAAAATGTAGCCTCTAGAGTGCACATATGCTTTTTCTAAGATCTGACCCTGTGACCTACTTTTTGACCCCACATGACCCAATTTCGAACTTGTTTGAGATTTTATCCAGACAAACATTCTAATTAAGTTTCATGAGAGTGCAAACAAGGTAAATGTTGACGACCGCATGATGGACAACGCACTATCACAAAAGCTCACCTTGAGCACTTCGTGCTCAGGTGAGCTAAAAAGAAATATAAAAAATCTGCATTTTGATTTTTTTTGTGGTTCCCAGATTTTGCTCATTTTGTTCATTACCTGTACTATCATACTGACATGTAAAGATTTCTAAATAAATCATTAGCATTCAATATTCATAAATGACGGAGGTTTTCTTCTCAGTTGGATATCTCAATTCTTTTATGTAAAAGTGAGGGTTGACAATTGTAGCTGATGAACGTTCTAATCCTTGGAACTACAAGTAATGGGCCATACACGCTTCCCCTGCAGAAACTCTATTTCAAGGATGAGAGTCCAATACATAATTATCATAGAATTATTTGTGAAAACAGAAACCGGTACATATTTCATTCTAATAAAATACACCTTTGACCAACAGATTGATGACAGTTTGATTTGCAAGACACTCCGGATGTAAGCCTTTAGGATACTAATAACAACTTCAGTTGCATGTGGATCAAGATCAGACAGGTTGTATACTTTTTACTTCAGCACTTGAGAGGTTAGTCTTTCTAACAGGTTGGAAATTATCTAGTTCATTAAGTGACGTGGTCAAGGATGGAGACTTACCCCTTGTTCATCAGGCTTTAACATCATGGTGGGAGGATCAAGGAGGAAAGTTTCTCCTTTACTGTCATTCAGGTAACAAAAACTTATGTCGGCCTCCAGTGGAGATGTGTTTTTGATTATCAAGGTCTCCATGTGTTCTGGATATCTCCCTTCCTTGTATCTGAAAACAGAATCTTGAATAAGTGACCCAACACAATACTACAACTAAGTTCTTTGTGTGTATCATATCGTATTAGAGCTGTTGATTCTTAATGTTTCGAAGGCAATATTTTTGTGTATCTTATTCAGCATTATAGGCTGGAGGCTTATGTCTACTAATAAACTATATTCTCTATATTCTACTGTAGCCTATTTGGTCAAAAATCTTCACTCCAAACTATGTTGATAACTTCTCCCACAATGTCTTCTACCCTTTCAAAGACAAATCCTCTCATTTGTCCCACATCTGACATGTCACTTGCAAATGCTTTCACTAAAGACAAGAGCAAAGTTTTGCCATTCTGTAAAGTGTTAAGATTTACTAAATGGATATATGTGAACAAATTGAGGCTACAGGAAAAATTGCTCATTCCTTTTTGAAAACAATGCTTCAAAAGGGGCTTAGGTCTAAAAGGCCAAAAATTATATTCTGAATTTAAGAAATAATCTTCTTTCTATCCTGGTTTATCATTGCATAAATCACAGTTGTGAGTTATGAGGCACAATAAGTAATCCACAAGGATAATACCCTGAGTAGTTTATTCATTGTGCCTCATAACTCACAAACATAGTTTATTGAATGATAAACCATGATAGAAAGAAGATTATTATTTTGATTCTAACATGAACAACTCTTAATAATAGGAAAACAAATTCATACTGCATATATAAAAGCGGATGCGGATTAATTCTTACTTTACACAGACTGTAGAATAATGTCGATTTGACCACACTTCCGTTGCTCTGTGTTTATAAAGCTGAATTCACATGTCATGTTAGAATAATAGATAATTGTCCAAAATCAAATAAGTTGCAGATGACAAAATAAAGGTAAATCAAATGACAAGATTTGTCTCTAAATGGATAGGAAACATCACGGAAAAAGGAGAAACTACATTTTCTCCCTTTCCCACAATGTTTTCTAAAGTCCTCTTCCTCTGGTTTGTAAAACATGAGATTCTTTGGTAAAGAGTTAAGTAGACAATGTCATTAGTTTGAAACATCACTTACCTGTCCCTGTTCCTGCCAACCAGCAGTGGTCCAAACTCAAATGTCTCTGACGTAAGGATATACTTCTTGTGTACGATCTCATCTGTCTTCTTACTCTTCTTTCTGTGTGGGAACACAATCCTGAAACAGACAATGTTTGTGTTTTATGTTTTATGTTTTACTCATTGTAATTTCCAGACAATTGCAGACTAGGGGCTAATATGTAAGGCTGAGCACTAAGTGGAGAACCCATCCATGGCTACCATAGTATAACCTTTTACTACACAATCCCGAGTTTTAAACACCTTGAATATGATGGCATTTGATAACCAGCATTTTCTCCTTTTGCCACATTGTTTTCTAGCCTATCAAAGACAGAAATCATCATTTGAGCCACATTTAATTTCAATTTAAGGCTTTGAATTTGGTCTATTCCAAAATTTTTTCATTTGTTTCAGGGATAACAGTCCTCTGTATGACCGGCTTGAACACATGACCGCATCTTCAAGTAAAAAATATACCAACCTTGAGAGAGTTCAGAAAAGAAAAATGTAGCAATTCTATCAAAAGCTTGATGGTAAAGGTTGGCCTGACTTTAAAATCAGTAATGCTGAACATTGTGAATCCAATTTTTTTTTTATGTATTAATTACTCCTTTTTAGTCAACAGGACCCCCAGGTCAAAACATGTATAAATTATATACCTTGGTTCTCGACTTATTGTTGGGAATGCACAGATTCCTCTGCAGTAGAGCTGGTACCGTCTCCTAGTTCCAACGATTTCAAAGTTGAGAGTTTGATCAAACTGTCCTAGTTCTTCAGACTGGAATCTAAGACGTAGAACTACTTCTCCATTGGCTGGTACAACCCATCTAAATATGGTCAGTCTGCAATGGTAAGTACTGTGTTTAACCCTTACCACATAATTCTGAGTTTTAACGACCCTGAAGAAAAAGCCTTTTAAAATCATTGTGGGAAAAGGAGAAAATGCTGGTGATCAGCATTTTCTCCTTTTCCCAAATGTTTTCTACCCTATCAAAGAAATCATCATTTGAGTTGTAATTAATTTGTTGTCTGCAAATGCTTTCAATTTGGTTGAGTACAAAATTCTGTTGTTTGGTAAAGAGTTAAAACAATTATCTTGTAGATTGTTCTGTATCCTTACAATAGAATAAATTATTAAAAAACAGGAAAAAATCAAGAGATAATGGGGATTTTCATGCTGATAAGGTAAAAATCAACTAATTTTCTGAAAGGCACATCATCAAAAATGCTAATATACAAAATATTACTTTTGTAATGTGTAGAAAGTTTCCTGCTATAAATCAGTAATCCTAGAAGAAAGAGGGGAGTGGTATCTTTATTTTCAGAACCATGTTGTTATTATCTAAATATACTTTTAATGTTGCTCTAACCCTTTACCACACAATCCTGACCTTTTAACAACCCTGAATGAGAAAGCTTTTGATTGTGTGGTAAAGGGTTAAAATGGGTCACCCTTTTATTTGCGAACACAGTACTGCAACACTGGAGCTTACTTAGAATCAGGTACTGTTAGCTATTCTGTCCTTGAAAAATCAAGTACATGATGAGTGATCAAATCCTTTACCAGATGACAAAATTTTAGCCGTGTCCAAATTGAAAGCATTTGCAGACGACAATTTCAGTGTGGCTCGAATGGTGCAATTTTTCTTTGATAGGCTAGAAAACATTGTGGGAAAAGGAGAAAATGCTGGTTACGAGCATTTTCTCCTTTTCCCAAAATTTTTTCAAGAGGCCTCATTCCCAGGGCCTTTAAAAGGTGGTATTGTGTGGTACAGGGTTATCGAAAAGTTTTGTCTAAGGTAACCTGCAAAAGTGTATGACCAGGCAACAGAACTATAGGAACTTATACTAGATTGTAACTCTTCAAACAGTATTTGACCTGCAGACTTGCCCAATGTAATGTAACACCAAAACCAAACACAGTAGAGGGAGCATAAAGTGGAACTTCTTGCAAACAGTTTTATTTTACAGTGGTTCTTTAACTGTTTACTAAGCACCAGCATTCTAGACTGGTCCAAACTGAAAGCATTTGAAGATGACAAACACAACTCAGAAACTGAAATTTGCATTTGGAAGGGAAGAAAAACATAGTAGTAAAAGGGGAAAATACTGGTTAGCAGCATTTCTTCCTTTCCCACGATGTTTTCAAAGGCTTTTTTCTTAATAGTTTTGAAACTGGGGATTTTGTGGTACAGGGTAAATTGTTGCTTTAAAAAAATCTAAGCCAAATTAATCTGGCTATAAGAAATGCCACCAAACAAAATAAACAAGATAAAAAAATGAGAACAGAATGCAAAGAACTTCTTCAGACTTACGGTCCCTTGGCATATGACCTGACAAAAAATTACATGCTTGCCATTAGATGATTCTGACATCCAAAACCAACAAAATTTTGTTAAGGAAACAGA
The DNA here is from genome assembly GCA_945859785.2 of Tridacna gigas. Classification (NCBI taxonomy): domain Eukaryota; kingdom Metazoa; phylum Mollusca; class Bivalvia; order Cardiida; family Cardiidae; genus Tridacna; species Tridacna gigas. The sequence continues at coordinate 44,574,562 of OX244034.2, read as the reverse complement.
ATTCTTACCCAAAAATGAAATACACATTCCTGTTCTATTATGTTCCTGGAAGCAAACATTCTTATAAATCTTTCATACAAAAAAATTGACACTTATTTTTTTCTCCACTTTTATGAACAAATAAATACTCTGAAAACCAAACAAAGATACTTCAGTTCCAAGTATCTTTACAATGTCAATTTTGGCAAAAAGGACTAAAACCATAAGAACCTGTATGAGAAAAGAAAAATGCTTGTCTTATTTCTTGCTGTTAATAAATAAGGAACATTGTAGGCAAAAAAAGTACAAAGAAGGACATGGCCCATATTTACCAACAATTCTATTGTAAATCTGAAAAGTAACACATCATCTGATAGACTATAACATTTGGTTTGAAATTTAGACTATTCTAAGGAATAAGAAAGCATTTCAGAATGGTTGGTGAATAGCCCCAGAAATAATATCTCTGAGAGTTTATAGCTGATGAATTATATCAGATTTTATCAAACTTGGTGGTATCCAAATGTCTACATCATTTAATACTTCAATTGATCCTCAACCCTTTATCCAGCAAACCTGAGTTTTAAACACCCTGAAAAAGACGACTTTTGAAAACGTGGGAAAGAAAGATATTGCTTTTAAAGAGCAATTTTTCCCTTTTCCTACAATGTTTTCTGTCCTATCAGAGAACTCTTCATCTCACTTGCATCAATTTAGAATTTGTCGTCTACTTGGCTTTCAATTTAGAGGAGTCTAAAATTTCTTGTTTGCCACAGGGTTAAGGTAATTCACACAGCTGTACACTCACCAAAACAATTCAGTTAATCATAATTACAATGTCTATAAATTTTTAGTGTTAATGAGAAAAATGTGAAAGTACATGTAAGTCATTTTTTTTAAGGCTCTTTATCTTTTTTTGCAATTATTTCTTGAGATCAGTGAATAACATTTAAAAAGCAATGGACATGTATTCATTTATCACAACATTTACAATTATCCCTTTACCACACAATCCTGAGTTTTAATGACCCTGAGAAAGAAGCCTTTTGAAATTAGAAGACTGCCCAGGGCCAACATGTCAAGTCATGTGGGAGTTAGTAAAGAACCTGATAAGCTGCATGTGAAAAAAAAAGTAACCAATTACTAGATGTTCATCTATCTTATTTCAAGATTTGTTTCCAAATTTGCATAGGGATAGGGGTATTCCCTATTTATGAACAAGCAGAAGCTTAATTTATGACCTTCAAATATGATCTTGACCTTGAAACCACCGAAGTGAATAATTCAGAGAGATACATACACCCATTAAGTAGAAAAGTTATGAAACATTTTATCATCTGACCATCAAGTGTGAACTTGGCCTTGGACCTACCAGAACAAATTTAGAAATAGCACATCTACTCATGAAGGACAACAATTGTGCAAATTTATTTTGAAATAAATCCATCTGTGTAGAAGTTATGGCTCAGACAAGACCAATTTATGATAATTTTATGGTTTGACCTTGAAGTGTGACCTTGACCTTGGACCTATATGACCAAATATTTCAAATGGCACATGTACTCATGAAGGAGAATAACTGTGCCCAGTAATTTTCAAATCCATCTAAAATGTAGAATTCATGGCTCAGACATGCTCTATTAATGAGAATTTCATCGTTTGACCTTTCAGTGTGACCTTGACCATGGATCTACCTGAAAAAAATGATTCAAATGACTCTTCTACTGGTAAAGGAGAACACTTGCCTAAATTTTTTTTAAAATCCATTGATAAATGTAGCAGTCATAGCTAGGACAAGCTCTATGTATGACAATTTTACCATCTGACCTTTAAGGGTGACCTTTACCTTGAACCTATTTGAACAGATGGAACTTTTACTGATACAGAAGAACAATTTTGCCACATTATCTTTAAATGCATCCATAAATAATTATAGAAGTTATGGCTCAGAGAAGCTCCATTTATGACAATATTATCATTTGACCTTCAACTTTGACCTTGACCCTACCTAGACAAGTGATTCAAATGGCATATCTACTGGTAAAGGAGAGCACTGGTCTAAAATTCTTTTCAAATCCATCCATACATGTAGACGTTGTAGCTAGGACAAGCCCTATGTATGACAATTTCATAATTTGAACTTAAAGTGTGACCTTAACCCTGGACCAACCAGAACAAATGTTTCAAATGGCACTTCTACTTATAAGGAAGAACAATTGTGCCATATTATTTTGAAATCCGTCCATAAATGTAAAAGTTAATGGTCCGGACAAATTCAGATGCACTCACACACATACATCAAAGCAGCATTGTGACAACTATGTCTCACTTGAAGACTTGTACACACCAAAACATTTGTAAAAGGCAATTGCTTCATTTCAATTTCTTAATACTTGAAGGATATAAAAGACCATCATTTGTGAAGTAGGTTTTAACTTTTTACCAAACGACATGATTTTAGACTGGTCCAGGTTGAAAGCATTTACAGACGACAATTTAAATGTGGCTCAAATAATGGAATTTGTCTATGATAGGGTACAAAACGTTGTGGGAAAAGGAGAAAATGCTGGTTACCAGCATTTTCTCCTTTTCCCACAATGTTTTCAAAAGGCTTCTTTCTTAGGGTCGTTAAAACTTGGGATTGTGTGGTAAAGGGTTAAATCAGTTTCCTAGAGTCAAAAAAAATCAACAAATTTTCAGTGTTTTGACATATGAACTAGATGTATCATACAACATACAATATCATACAACATCCTAAATACTTGTAAAGACTGACGCTTAAAAGGCTGTTATCCAAGGGGGAAAAAGCGTTTTGAAAACATAGTGGAAATAGGAGAATATGCTGATTAACCACATTTTCCCCTTTTTCAACATTTTGTACCATTACAAAGACAAATCCTATCACGTGAACAACACTTAACTCTTTACCAAACGAAAACATTTAAGACTTGTCCAAATTGAAAGCATTTGCAGACAACAACATAAATGTGACTCAAAAATTGAAATTTGATTTGGAAAGGGGTGGAAAACATTGTGGGAAAAGGAGAAAATGCTGGTTACCAGTATTTTCTCCTTCTCCCACAATGTTTTCAAAAGCTCTTTCTATCAGGGTCATTGAAACTCAGGATTGTGTGGTAAAGAGTTAATTTGTTATCTGTAAATGGTTTAGAAATAGACAAGTATAGAATTCTGCTGTCTGGTAAAGTTATACAGTGAAAGTGATAGCAAACTGAATACAAGGAGCACTAAATACAATGCTAGATACATGGGAAACACAAATATAAGACAAGCAGAATGTCATAAACAAAATGGAGGACGATGGAGAATGAATGATTTCATAGTTATTCTAGTAAGCTAGAGCTGGGTCAATATTCCCTATCTACTCTAACCTCCAAATGTTATTACAAATTCTTATACTAGTCATCTTAGATGGCTTAGACAAAATGTCTCTTGTCATTTAGATGACTTGCCTCGTGGTTTTGATTTAGAGTGCCATTAGAACAGTTGGTCAGTACAGCTCCAGTGAAAAATGCATAACAGCAAAAGCCTTGTCTTGTGCAATAAGTGTTTGAACATGTGAATCTTTACCACTGTACTGACACTAACATTATGATTTCATCATATGAAAGCTCAAACTTGTTACAAGAAGCCCTAATTGGTACTGTATATATGTAGTAAAATTTCTAATTCAAGAACACCGATTGCTTGGATCCATGTTTTCTGTATAGAGATTGCTCAACACAAAGACAGAATTAATATGTCTTGTATTTTTTTCCGATACAATTGACCATATGCAGAATTACAAGTTGAAGATGCTACCTGCAGACTAAAAATGCTGCATCACTATTGCAAAACTGCTTTACAAAACTCTCAGCTCTCAGCTTGTTGATATTCTCAAAAAAAATCACATAAACACTTGCAAATATCCTTTGCTCACAGATTAAAAGAATTTAAAAAAATAAGAGAGGCATAACTGTACACCAGAGGCAAGCAGTGCTGATTTTGTGGCTAGTTTTAGCAAGAAAAGCTCAAGTATAGTCCAGGGGTTGGTCACAGATGAAGGTATTATTGGTTGATCCATATCCTACACAGCCTTGCTGCTCACCAAAAATCATGATATACTTTTACTAAGATTCAATAATGATTGCAGAGTTTGATTATCTTGTATGTAGAAGCATTTTTTTCTCTGTCATTTCATTTGTAAAGCAGAGAAAGGAAACTGCCAAATGCATACTCAGAAAATAGATGAAAAAACCCTCACTTAATTCCTTCATCAAGACTTCCATTTTCCGTAATCAAAAAACCCCAAGTGATATATATTTTGGATAATTTCAGAAGATCTCGAAAAGATTATGGTACAAATAAGACTCTTATTGGTTTAATCCTTTACCAGACAACAAAATTTTAGCCTAGTGCAAATTGAAAGCATTTGCAGACGACAATTTCTCTTTGATAGGGCAGAAAACATTGTGGCAAAAGGAGAAAATGCTGGTTGCCAGCAGTTTCTTCTTTTCCCACAATGTTTTCAAAGGCTTTTTTCCCAGGGTTGTTAACAGGCCGCATTGTACTGTAAAGGGTTATGAAAAAGGAGCAAGAAAAGAGCAATTGCTTGTGACAGACAATTTTCCAATTCCAGCAATATTTTCTAGATGACTAAAATTAATGCTTTCCTTCCCCTTCAAACATTTCTCCAATTGCACTACTTTACTTGCATATTGAAAAGTAGCCTGCATGTTAATGAATAAAAGCTGAAACTATAAGCATTTAGATATGGCTTCATTTTCACAAGCAAATTCAAGATAAAAATACCAGTCTAACTCTGTATGTCAAAAGTTTTGATTAACTGAGACAGTCACTGAAAGGCCAGTTTTGTATTTAGAATTACAAATTATATTTTTGGAAAAGCTAAGAACGGGTTCACCAGTAATCCTAAAAATTGTTATAATCTGAAATTAAGACTAAGCATCTGATTAACTGTTACAGAATGGAATTTAGAATTTAACATGGAATGGTTGGTGCACATGAATACAGCCTCTGTCTTTTGCCAGAGAACAAAGTAAGTTCATACAGAACGATACTGTTATGAGTTGTGGCACACTAGTCTTGTCAGAAAGGACAGAGATAGGGTTGCAGGGTCACTAGTCTATGGCGTACTGGAGGTCTAGCCACAGATATATACTTACTTCATAGTTTTATCACCACTTGCTGTATCTCCAGCGGTGCTGTAATACATGTATTTGTGAAAAGTCACAAACACTTTACATCTGAATGTACAAGGCAACACAGTTCTTTGACTAATACCATGGTACTTAAAATCAGTGTAGTTGAGGCCATAACTTTTTCAAACAATCTGTTCTGTTTGTTGACACATGCCTGTGTAAGCAATCTGTCTATCTCTTTCAACAGTTCTTTAGCATATTGTGTACAAATATTATATGTTGTCCAGATTTTAGCAATAAAAGTTATTGATATTTTGCTGCTATGCAGAAAAATAGGATTGAAAAATGCTGGATGCATAAAACCAAAGTAAAACTAAATATAAAGTTAGCCCATTGTTATAAAAATCAAACCAAATGAAAAAACTAAAGCCCATTGTTATAAAATTCAAACCCAAATTAGATTATTTAACAACATTTGGTAGGTAATAACTACTGTACAAACACTGATCATTAATGATAAAAGCTATTGTTACTATTTTTTCCTCTTCAGGTCATAACCAAGTGGTAAAATCTACATCACTAGTCATTGTTTTCAAAAGCCTTCAGACTAGTCAACACTATTCCTTTGCTAATCAGATGATAAGCCAGTAAACTTTGTAAAGAAACTTTATGGTGGGTAATACATTCATGTACAGAATAGCCTGACAGTGGTCAAATAAGCAAATATCTGGTTTAAAAATTGGCTATACTTTTTTCTATTCCATCCTTTATCACTGTGCCATGCTGTGAAAAGGGGCTTAATGCATCTGCAAAAAGTATCAACCCAGGTCAGCCTGCGCAGTATGTGCAGGCTGACCTGAGTTGAAACTTTTTGCTATTGGTCAATTTTCTGTATGTCAAAGGACCAGTCTGCCTCATGATTCGGTTGATTGTTAAAAAAATGGCTATTATGGACCCATAATTATGTGATGGCTTGATTTGTATCATGCATTACATAGATGCACTAAGCTCCCTTTTGTCAGAAAATGGCACCAATATTTGATTTGTGTATATACTTAAATCTGCATGTTCTACTAGACTACAAGTAGTATAACAAGAAAAAACCAAGGTTGAAGGATATATACATGTATGGTCAAAGATATATACCATGTATGGTACAGTTAGGAAGAAGGTTAAAAAGAAAAGGAGTCTAACATAAATAAAAAAAGGTAATTACACAGAACACATGGTCTTCAAAACATCCTCGGAGGAATGCTCTTCATTCCTTATATATGAAAAGTAGTATGCACAGTCTTTCTAATAAGATTAACAGTTATTTTGCTAACCCATTACTGCTTAAATATAACTTTCTTGGTATCTATAGAAGAAAACTTTTGAAAACATCATGGATAGAGGACCTTTTTTCTGTACAATCTGCCCCTTTTCCACATTGTTTTCAAAACTCCCTTTACTTGGGGGATAAAATTCAGGATTGTGTGATAAAGGGTTAAACAGTAAATATTTGTGTTCATCTGAAAAGCTCCCAAAGATATTTTTGTATCTTTCTACAACCCTTAGATTACATGAGAGAAACATAATTTTTAGTAAGTAAAACCAGCAAAGTATCACTACTTTAGAACTTGTCTGCATGGACCAATTCATCATCAGACTCAGCATTGCAGTCTGATCCTGAGTTGACACTGGCATACCCAGAGTTAACCCTTGACCAAACGACAAAGTTTTGACCTTGTCCAAATTGAAAGCATCTCCAGACGACAAAATAAATGTGACTCAAAAATAGAAATTTGTTTTCAGAAGGGTAGATAACATTGTGAAAAGGGGAGAAAATGCTGGTTAGCAGCATTTTCTCCTTTTCCCACAATGTTTTCAAAAGGCTTCTATCTCAGGGTCATTAAAACTCGTGAATGTTTGGTAAAGAGTTAAAACAATTAGTCAAATTAAAAAAAAACAAGATATTCCATACCATACCACCTAAATGCTACAATCAAAAAGTATTTGTTAACTTACCTGAGAGCATCTGCATCTGACACAGGGGTCACTGCTCCCGGAGGTGGTGAGGGTGGTGCCATCGAGTTCCTGCGAGATCCCTTTGATGTTGTTTTTCTCTCAGCACTCTTCTTTCTTTCCTTATCTTTGTCACCTTTCTTACTATCCTCCTTCTTGTCTTTGCCTTTACCTTTTGTTGGTGTTGGATGATCGTCCTTCCCTTTGTCAGGGGTAACAGACTTTTCTTCTTCAAGTTCAGATTCTTTTGTTTCGATGACACCAACATTTCTGTAAATAGTTCAATACATCTGAAAGTTCAAAAGCTGTAAAATATCTTTTTCCATGAAATCTTTTGCCAAGGTTTCACACTCTACAACTACAAAATTCTGCACCCAACAGCATTTAACTTTTTAAAACACATTCTCATGTTTTAACAACCCTGAAGAAAAAAGATTTTTTAAAACATTGTGAAAAAAGGGGAATATGCTGGTAACCAGCATTTTCTTCTTTTTCTACAATGTTTTCAACCTTTTCAGAATCAAATTTCATCTTTATAGCCACCTTTGTCTGCAACTGCTTTGAATTTGGACAGAGTCTGATATTCTGTTGTTTGGTAAAGAGTTAAGATGACAATTCATTTAACCCTTTAACACACAATGCTGACTTTTAACTGCCTTGAGAAAGAGGACTTCTGAAAACATTGTGGGAAAAGGAAAAAATGCTGGTAACCAGCATTTTCTCCTTTTTCTACAATGTTTTCTACCCTATTAAAGACAACTTCCAAAATTTTAGCCACATTTAATTTAGGGTCTGCATGTGCTTTTGTTTTGGACAAGTCTAATATTTTGTCATGTGGTATAGGGTAAATGTGGTTTAGATGATGAAATGGGTTTTCCTTTGAAGGGGTTGAGAACACAGTGAAAAAAGAAGAACAAGCAGGCTCCTAGGTTTTTGCCTTTTTTTCCCCCAATGATGTTTTTCAATAGCATCGTCTGGCTTAGGTTAAATTCATTGTTCATTGCTAATTAACATCAACATATATTCCTGGAAGCCTAGTTAGATAATGTAAAGAACAACTAAAGTTGTCACATTTCACCTCATAACTAAGTCAAATTGGTTCTGAGTGGCCTTGTGGTTAAGGTAAGGATTTGTAAGCTGGAGATACTAGGATCAGTCCTGGCTTGTGCTGTTAGTTTTTTCATGGAAACATCCTTAGACAAGGCACTGCAGAGCTTCAGCCTAGTGGTAGTGAAACACAGAAAGCAAATAAAAAGGGGATTTTTCCCATGATATCAAAACAACTGTTTGAGGGCTGGGTAAAACAATAGTCCAGAAACGAACAAGTCATTTGCTGGATCACTGTTTCCTAGATAATATTTTGCTCAACATTGAACATTTCATCACTAGGAAGTTACATACGGATCATCTGGAGAGGATGCAATGAAGTTATATCTTCCTCCAAACTCTGAAACAGGTGGTGCACGTCTCTTGACTGGATATGGTACAACGCTGAAGTTAGCTGGAGGAGGTATTGGTGGACCTTTAGGACCAAGGCCTAAACCATCCAAGACCTGAATAGATAGATAAACTATAACCTTAAAAAAGAAGTCATTTGTAAATTGAACAAAAGCAGAAGTCTGAATTGGATGCAAACTAGATGAAGGTGGCAAGTGTTTATTGATTGAATGGTGCTTAATGGCAATTTCAACATCAGTTCAGTTCTATCATGGCCACAGCTCACATACTCATGTATGTCCTGGGTTTTACCAGTACTACGCTAGGGCTCTGAAACGTCTTTCCCAAAGACACTCCCACAAAAAATCCAGTGCGCCCAGTGAGGTTCAAAGTTGAAAACTCCAGATTAAAAGTCCTACACTTTACCACTAAGCCACCCCAGGTGAGAAGTGTAGAAAACTGTAGAATGAAGGGTACTAAAGAAAGCAAAAATGAAAATTAATTCACAGAGAAGCCTTTTGCTCTTCACTGTGTAACTGTGATAACTAATGAGTACATACACAGCTGCTATATAACTGAAACACTATTGCAAACACCATTCAAGCAAGCTGTAACAACTGGTGGTAAAAATGATGTCAAGGTGACATCTTCTTCAGAAGGGAAGACACTTCAATAAAGATATTGCTGTTTTTTGACATTTTCTCCTTTTTCTACAATGTTTTTTACTATTTCTCAGACAAATTTCAACATGTAAGCTGTATTTGACTTGTCATCTGCAAACTCTTTCAATTTTGTCAAGTCTAAAACTTTGTCATTGTCATCTCATGAGCAGTCAAATACAAACTCTACCCCTTAACTCTGTACCAAACGACAAAATTTTAGGCTGGTCCAAATTGAAAGCATTTGCAGATGACAAAATAAATGTGACTCAAAAACTGAAATTTGTGTTGGGAAGGGTAGAAAACATTGTGGGAAAAGGAGAAAATGCTGGTTACCAGCATTTTCTCCTTTTCCCACAATGTTTTTAGAAGGCTTCTTTTTCAGGGTCGTTAAAAGTCGGGATTGTGTGGTTAAAGGTTAACTCTTTATCAAACGACAAAATTTTATCTAGACACAACCAAACTGACAGCATTTGCAGATGACAATTTAAATGTAGCCCAATAGATGATTTCTGTCTTTGATAGGGTAGAAATCATTTCTGGGAAAAGGGGAAAATGTTGGTTAGTAGCATTTTCTCCTTTAACCATGATATTTTCAAAAGCCTACAACTTTAAGGGTCATTAACCTCGGGACTGTGTAGGAAAGGGTCAAAAGATGGCAGCTTACTGGTATCTACCTCTACGACACCAACTTGGACTTTCAGTCAAGACAATGCCCTTTCTGAACATTTTCTCCTTTTATTCACAATTTTTTCTACCAGTTCTCAGAAAAGTTTCAGCGTAGCAGAACCCTGGTAGCTCAATTGGTAGCATGCAGGACTTGAGAACAGGGGATTGCTGTTTAATCCCCGGCTCGGTAAATTTCTTTCCGAGGATTGATGATGATAGTTGTAACAGGATTCATTCCTCTATTACCACTGACCATTGTTTTGACAATGGTTATGTGGGAAAGCAGCCAGTAGCTTGGAAAGAATATTGTGCAGATCACTGGTAAAAGAAACTCCAGGAAAGCATGGATCAGTGCACCGGCCACCACGATATAACTGAAATAATGTTGCAAACGGCGTTAAACACCATACAATCCATCAATCAGTTTCACTATAGGAGCCACATTTGACTTGACCGCAAATGCTTTCAATTTTGCCCAGTCTGGAATTCTGTTATCTAAAAAAGACTTAGACACAAACTCACCTCTTCCACAGATGGCAGTCTACCAGTGTCTACCACTTTAACACTAACCGGGACCTGTTTATCGATGACATCTATGATAATATGTGGCACACCTACATGGTCTTCCTCTTTCTCCATCGAACCATCCACTGTCTCCCCATCTTCACCCTCTCCAGCCTGAGCAGCAGCCTTAGCAGCTTCAGCTGCCTGTAAGTACACGTATAGTGCTTTTTATTTCTGTATGTGGGGTAGGCCTTTTTTCACTTTGAAAAAAGCTGGGAAGCATTAATTTTTTACCACACAATCCCTACCCGCAATGATCCTGAAGAAGACAGCTTTTGAAAACATTGCAGGAACAGGAGAAAATGCTGGTAACTAGCATTTTCTCCTTTTTCCACAATGTTTTCTTTTCTTCAAAAACCAATTTTCAATTTCTGAGTCACATTTATATTGCCATCTGCAAACGCCTTCAATTTGGACATGTTTAAAATTTTGTTGTTTAGTAAAGAGTTAATTAAGAGGGAAGTGCCCAAAAGAAAATTCTCAGTAGTTAGTCTTTATGTACTATTTATATCTGTATACTTTACCTCCTCAAGAGGTTGCTGGCAGTATATTAGGGATGCTACAGATTTCAATATTTAACCCTTTACCACACAATCTCGAGTTTTAACGACCCTGAGAAAGAAGGCTTTTGAAAACATTGTGGGAAAAGGAGAAACCAGCATTTTCTCCTTTTCTTACAATGTTTTCTACCCTTCCCAAAACAGATTTCAATTTTTCAGTCACATCCATTTTATTGTCTGCAATTGTTTTCAATTTGGACTGGTCTAAAATTTTGTCATTTGGTAAAACTTTAAACCTACCTCACGGGCTAGTCTCTCAGCGTTTTCTTTTTCAATCTGTTTCTGTCTCTCTTTCTCAGCCTTTTCTTTGTCATGTTTTTCTGGGAAAAAAAAAAGACAGGTACCAGTTAAAGATAAGTATACATACAGTATTCCATACATTAAAATTCTGCATTTTTTTCCTGACCGTTAGAACTCCTATATAGAGATATGGACTACAGTGATATATTTGATTTATAACAAAATCACATCATAGTGCATTGTTTGAACTACTGTATGGCTTATTAAAAGTGTCATTTAAAATTGTCAAAAGGTTTCTGATGCAGATGTGTTAGAAGCTACCTTATAGTAGCCTAATGGCATAATTGTGACAAGAGGACTTTCTGGGGGCTTTTTGACAGCTTTAGGAAACTCTGTAGCAAAAAAATGTTCTCTTTTCCCACCAATTTGTCCTTTGTGTCATTTGTAAGATCTTAGGAGAGTCTTAACTCTTTCCCTCATTACAAACTTTAGACATGTCAAATTTCAAAACATCTGCTGTTGACACATTCAAAATTGGTAAAAACATACTTAAGTTCTCTGAAAGGATAGAAAATACTGTGGGGAAAAAGAGAAAATGCTGGTAACCAGCATTTTATCCTTCTTCCATGATGTTAACCCTTTACCACACACTCCCAAGTTTTAACGACCCTGAAGAAGGGGCCTTTTGAAATCATTGTGGAAAAGGAGAAAATGCTAATTACCAGCATTTTCTCCTTTATCCATAATGTTTTTTACCCTATCAAAGACAAAAATCATCATTTGAGCTATACTTATTTTGTTGTGTGAAAATGCTTTCAATTTGGTCGAGTCCAAAATTTTGCCATTTGGTAAAGAGTACCGGTAACTGTTAAAGAACAGGTAGCATGTGTGTGAAAGGGTTAGTTGCCCACCATATACCCCTGTAATACAAGGCAGAGGATGTCTTTAATAGTATGACAAATGAAGAAGTGTCTTGTGGCATGTGAATCACCAAAAAAAAAATCTCTTATAGTGATAAAAACTAACTGGAATTTTATGGCTACAAACTGAAAAAACAGAAGAAATATGAAAAGTTGATTAACCCTTTAGCACACATTCCTGTGTTTTAACTCTTTACCAAACAACAAAATTTCAGACTTGTCCAAATAGAAAGATTTGCAGACAACAAATTAAATGTGACTGAAAAATTGTAATTTGTTTTGGTAAGGGTAGAAAACATTGTGGGAAAAGGAGAAAACGCTGGTTACCAGCATTTTCTCCTTTTCCCACAATGTTTTCAAAAGGCTTCTTCCTCAGGGTCGTTAAAAGTCGCGATTGTGTGGTAAAGGGTTAACAACATTCAGGAAAGAGGCTTTTGAAAACATGGTAGGAAAAGAAGAAAATGCTCGCAACCAACATTTTCTCCTATGGCCATTTCATTTATTCAGCAGTCTAAGATTTGATGCAGTTTTCCGTTTCTCCTTTTTCTAAATGAAAACAATAGTAAAAAATCGTGAAACAAGTCTGTGATTCATAATTGTAAACAGTTAACAGAATACATTACTGTGAAGCAGTATTTCTCGAAAATTATTTGTTTGTTTGGAAATATTTCCCTACAAAGGGAAATTCTCTCTCCAACACTTAAATAAAGTTTCCTCCTAGAGATTTCATTCTACATATAATTGAGCCATGCTCTAGGAAAAGGGGACTTAATACATCTCTGTGATGCATGATACCAAGCAAGTCATCACATAACTATGGATCCATAAAATCCAGTATGTACAACAACCAACTGAACCATGTGGTACAACGATGAGCAGAAAATTCATATATAGCAAAAGGTTTCAACTCATGTCAGCATGCACATACTGGGCAGGCTAACATGGGTCAATATTTTTTCTGCAGATGTATTAAGCCCCTTTTTCACAGAAAGTGGCTCATTTATATTTCATTTTCTTTTATTCACCTTATTTGAAAATGGATCACACAAATTATTTTCCAGGAAGCAATCCTTCATTTGAAATTTTCAATTAGATATTCTAGATGAAAAATGGGTAATTAGCTTAATTTCAATTCCATATTCTAAGGTGAAAAACAGGTAATTAGCATAATTTCAATTACATATACTAAGGTGAGAAATAGGTAACTGTCTTAATTTCAATTCCATATTCTAAGGTGAAAAATAAGTAATTAGCACAATTTCAATTAAAAATACTACGACGACAAATTAAATGTGACTCAAATCGTGATATCATTCTGTCTTTGATAGAGTAAAAAAAAATGGTTGTTGGAAAAGGAGAAAATGCTGGTCACCAGCATTTTCTCCTTTTTCCAAAATATTTTCAGATGCCTTCTTTTTCAGGGTTGTTAAAACTTGGGATTGAGCAGTAAAGGTTAATCCAATTCTCAAGAATTTTTTAAATTTCAAAGTAACACAATTTCTGGTTGTCTAAATCAAATGGTATAGCCAATTTCAAAGTAACACAATTTCTGGTTGTCTAAATCAAATGGTATAGCCTATCAGAATCTGTGTAACATTGCAGGGGAAGACTAAGATAGCTATTTACAATGCTTGTTGAATACAGACCAAGTATCATGGTGATATTTACAGTCACAAATAATTCCAAAGTGACAAGAGAAGAATAAACTGACAAAAAATATTTATTGGATACGACAAAAGATTTATACCCATGAATGCAGGTAGGAAAGGGATGATAGATGAACGACGAGCACTAGATGTTCTTTGTGATGAGCTTTGATCATCTACGGACAGGCAGGAGAGACAGGCAAGACAAAGAGAAAGAGAGAGAAGATACAGATGAGAGGTGAAAGATAAACAGAGAGAAAAACACACATCATTAACAAAGCAATAGAGAGTTAGCAAAAGCATTTTTGAAGAGTTTAAGTGTTTATCCTTAATATTTCAAAAGCCTTCTGGCTCAAGATTGCAAAAACATGGTATAATCAGTAAGGGATTAATTATAACACTTTCCCAACAATCACATATGGTAGCCAGCATTTTCTAATTCTTTCTACCCTTTCAACAACAGTGGGTATCACTTGAGCTATTATTCATGTGTTGTCTGCAAATGCTTTTGATTTGGAAAAATCTAAAATTTTTTATTATACTAATGAGTATGTGATTCATACAGGCACAACATCACAAGTTTGTTGAAACTGCTATCGACAGTAATTTTAATGAAACAAAAAAGTTATACATCTATGTAAATAAGTTATTTAAGAGTTAAAATTCCCTGTAATCTCCAAAAGAAAATTTGAGAAAGGGTAGTCTTTTTTTTTTTTTATGAAATGAGAGTCTTTGTTAAATAATGTAATAGACTCAAGCATAGGTGATAGTACTGAACTTTTATACAGCAGCATAGACAAGAATCTCTAAAACAGGACAAAATTATTCTTATAATGATGATTTTTTCTATTCCCAGTAGGCTATATTACCTATGAACATGTTCACCAAAGAAAATATATAACTAGACTACCATCACAGTATCTTGGTGATTCTATATCGCTCACCTGAGAACATGAAAACAAATCATAAAGGTTTGTAGATTTACCCAATTTCAGACAAAAAATACAAAAAACTGTATAATAAAGCAAACAACCCAATCCCTGTGTTTGAACATGGAAAGTAACTTGAAAAGCTTGCAATAGGAACATTGTGGTGTTATAGGGGAAAAAAAATCCCAGTATCTATGTGAGGATGGTTACCAGCATTTTCTCCTTTCCCCGCAATGTTTCAATGGGCCTCTTCCAAAGAGTCATTAAAACTTGGTATTGTGTTGCAAAGGCTTATGGATACATGGATAAATAGATTGGTGGAAAGACCCTGACACACAAAGATCGATCACAGCTGTCACCTTGAGCACTTCCATGCTGGGGGGGAACTAAACAAGTTTACAATGCTATCAAAAAGGAAAGGCGTAACGAAAATCGTTTTTTTTATTGTTACACATCTTTTTTCACATAAAATGTGTCAAAATAGTCTCTTTCTAAAGAATTACAATAATTGATAAAAGCAATAAAAGAGCTGCAGCCATATATCTATTACCGATTTCTGAAAATCTCCTCTGGCCATGGGAACTTCCCATTTCCTCTTCAAAAATGGAGGGGAAAAAAAAGAGAGAAAGAAAGCAACATTAGATAATCAAATAAAAAGAGATCATCTAGGGAACAAAAGAAATTTGCTTGGGCACTCATAGCTTTATTCTTATGACACTGAAAAGTGCATATCATTTTCTTAAACTTTAACATCAATAAAATAACGAAGCCAGATGCTACATCAACGCTGGTCATTGTAAATGAGAAAACTGGATTACAGTCATATGTTGAAATTTCACATTGCATGAAAGGTAAAAGGTCACGTAAAGCAGACAACTCTAATATATAATTTGCATAAAACAAATGCTGATTAACTGCTCTTGTGGAGAGGAAACGGTTATTTGCAAATCCTGCCATATTATTTTAAATCAGTTATAGTGTCACCATTTTATAGTGATAATTAACTCATTACCACACGATACCGAGTCTTAACGACCCTGAGAAAGGGAACTTTTGAAAACATTGTGGGAAAAGAAGAAAATGCCGATAACCAGCATTTTCTTCTTTTCCCACAATGTTTTCTACCCTTTTAAAGACAAATTTATGTTTTGTGTACCATATGTCATCTGCAAATGCTGTAAATTTGGACCAGGCCAAAATTTTGTTGTTTGGTAAAGAGTTAAGCTATTGTCTCTCATGATTACATATGGAATCTAACTTTCATTCAAACAGAAATAAAGATATGTAGCAAAAAAGAGGCAAAAAAAATTGACAACAACTGACAGAGTAATAAGAGGTTTAAAAAATCAGAGAAACAGGAGATTTAACTCTATTGAAAAATATTGTTTTCGTTCTCATAAGAGACAAATGAATTATAAAAAGTAAAAAATGCTTGTAGACAAAGAAAGCTTGACAGTGAAAGTAAAAAAAAAAGAAATGAAGGTAGAAAGAAGGAAATGAAAGTAAAAGAAGAAAGAAAAGAAGTACCAGAGCTTTCAGGTATAGCAGAAAGAAGATGCATGCCAGCTACAAAGACAAAATACAAAACAATTAGCAAAATCAAACATTATATATATATATTCCACGAAAAGAAGCGCTCGAAAATTTTGCCAACAACTTCTTACAACACTAAGAGCGATAAGACTGTCATATATTGTTCACTTAGTCCGAGTTCTGACTGGCAGATGAAATTTAACCCTTTCCCACACAAAACCCAGTTTCACAACCATGACCAAAAAGGCTTTTGACAACATTGTGGGAAAATACTGGTAACCAGCATTTTCTCCTTTTTCCTACAATGTTTTCTTCCCTTCAAAGACAAAATTCAGTTTTCAAGTCATCTTTACTTTCTCATTTGCAAATCTTGTCTTGAAGGATCTTGTCCATAATCATATTCTATGTAAATGGCCATGCTGACCCTCGAGGCAAGATTTTATCATCTCATTTATTGTCTTGATTATCTTAATCTATACAAAATACCAAAACGTTAGACTTCTTTTTTTGGTTCTAAAGAAGAAGCTTACTGATATTTTGTAACTCCATGTAAAACATGGGACTCCAAGGGTGGTACCATCTTTGAATAAACATTGATAAACAGTGAGTGTAATTGTAATGCTACTAAAAAATATCAAAGCATTAGGATTTGTAGGTTCTGACATGAAGCTCTTTAAAAATATATTGACAGACAGAATGGAGATGGACGGTAAACTGTAACCAATCACAGAAGCTATACCTAGCAGTCTGTGTTTAGATGAGCCAGAACTGTAGAATGATATTGAAACATGAAACAAGAGGGCCACTGGCCCTAAAGCACTCACCTGAGTAAAGTCATCTAGGATTGATAAAGTTGAAGACATTTTTGTTTTGATGATGTAAACACATGATTGTTAGTGATCTATTTTTCATCCAACATGACCCTGTCTCAAATTTGTCCAAGATATCACCAAGACAAATATTCTGATCAAATTCCATGAGCTTGTGACTAAAAAATGGCCTCTAGAGTGCACACAAGGATTTTTTAGAATTTGTCTCAGTGACCTACATTTTGACCCAACATCACCTAATTTTGAACTTGTCACCCATTCTGACCAATTTCCATGAGCATCCGACTGAGAATGTTTCCTCTACAGTGAACACAAGATTTTGCTAAGACTTATTCCTGAGACCTACTTTTTGACCTGATATCATGCAATTTCATACTTGTTCTACATATCATCAAGACAAATATGGCAACCAACTTTCATGAGTGTCAGACTGAAAATGTGGCCTCAAGATTGCAAACAAGGTTTTTCGAAGATATGTCCCAATGACCTACATTTTGACCCTTCGTGACCCAATTTAGTACATGTCCCAGATATCATCAGGACAAATATTTTGACCAAGTTTCATGAGTATTAGACTGAAAATGTGGCACATAATTTTTTTTTTCTAAGATTTGTCCCTGTGACTTACTTTTTGACCTGATGTGACGCAATTTCAATCAATATATCATCAACACAAACATTCTGACCAAGTTTCATGAGTATAAGATTGAAAATCTGGCCTCTAGAGTGCACATAAGGTTTTTCTAAGTTCCGTCCCAGTGACCTACCTTTTAACCCAACATGACCCTATTTCAATTTGTCTGAGATTTTAACAAGACAAACATTCTGACCAAGTTTCATGAGTATTAGACTGAAAATGTGGCCTCTAAAAGGCACACAGGGTAATTGCTGATGACTGCATGAAGCATGCCGGACACTGGACATAGCATGATCACAAAAGCTCACCTTGAGCACTTTGTGCTTGGGTAAACTCAAAATTGAAGCATAATGTACTGGTAGTAATGTACTAAGTCCCTAGCAGCCTCATTGGCATTATACAACATGGATTTTAATCTAGCGGGGATTTTCATAGATGTATGTAAGGTTTTTATCTTCAATCAATGAATAATTCAAAGCATGAAAAGTGGCTTTTGTTCACAAATTACCAAATGCAGCAAACGTTTATCAACTTCTAACTGATCAATTAAGAAATATTGTGGTAAATTAGGAGAAATTGTATTCATGGCATATCAAATTTTGAATCATATAGATTCTATATTTTATAAGCATGTTTTCAAAGTTGTCTGCAACAATTGTTAGTAACAAGGACTTTCTGCTTTTCCCACAAAGTTTTCTATCCGATCAAAGACAAATTCCATCATTTGAGCAACAGTTCATCTGTCATCTGCAAATGCTTTTGATATCCACTAATCTCAAATTTTGTTGTCTGGTAAAGAATTAATCAGAGTTAAACCCAGTACTGGACTGTATGTGAATTTTCATTTAATGATTTAAAATACTGTGGATTCCAAATCTGGCATGATAATTTTCTCTTCAAACTTCTGTCCATATCTTGTAAGATTTCCAGTTTAACTGACAGTGGCAAAAAAGCACACAAAACTTGTAACATACATCGTCATTTTCTTTAATGACACTGCTGAACAGTTTCATTGTGTTTAAACCCTTTACCACCCAATCGCAAGTTTTAAAGACCATGAGGAAGAAGGCTTTTGAAAAGATTGTGGGAAATAGGACAAAATGTTCCCTTTCCCACATGCTCTCTAGCCTTTGAAGGTTAAATTCCACCTTTTCAGCAACATATAATTTGTAGTTTTCACATGCCTTGGGCTTGGACAAGTCCAAAATTTTGTTGTTCAGTAAGGAGTTAGGAGTATATTGTGATGTTGACAATAAAATTATCAAACAACAGCTCATGTACCTCTATCTGAGTCTACATCATCTTTCAATGAAACAAGAGATCATTATGTGATTTTAATGAGGAATTAAATGGTTTAAAACTTATTTTTACAGAGTAGCTGCTGAGAAAGATTCATGTTGATTCAGCTTTTATTTAATCCTTTGTCTTACTTCTAAAGAAGCCAATCCAAGACAAAAAAAAAAAAAAAAAAAAATCTATACAGAACAGTAACAGAAAAGTACCATTTGACTGTGGAAGAGAAGACATTCTACGAGAGGCCTTGTCTGTAAGAGGATCTAGACCTATAGTAAACCAATCAGGGAAATGAGAAAGAGAAAGCTAGAAATGTCACCAAAAGTGAACATAACTTTTCACCAAACAGTTGTCAGGATCCTGTCAATAAAGGCTTTTGAAAATATTGTGTGAAAAGGACAAAAGGCCGGTTATCAGCACTTCCTCTTTTTCCCATAATGATTTCTACGCTTTTGAACACAAATTTTATTATTTGCATCAAATTTAATTGGTCCTCTGCAAATGCTCTCAATTTGGACAAGTCTAAAATTTTATTTACAGGTTAAGAATTAATACCCTCACTAAGTGCTTTGATAGTGAGCCCTGCCAGGTAGCTCAGTGGTTAGCGTATCTGACTTGTAACCTGGTGGTCGCCAGTTCGATACCCCGTTGAGCCAAACTTTCTTTCTGGCGATTTTTCAACTCTCACTTCTGATGCATGTAAGAAAGGTAGTCAGTGGCTTTGGAAAGAAAGTTGTGTCAGTACTGGTGTGACAAAGGCAGGAAACACATGGGTGCTTCACTGACTGCCATGACATGACCTGAGCTGTTAAAATGGCGTTAAAATCCAACACAAACCAAACCAAGCTTTGATAGGGAAGACAGAAGACAGATTGTGCAAGAAACTATAGAAAATAATTATGTGGAAGGGGAGATAGTTCTTTAGTACCTAAGTCCTTTACCAAGCAATCCATTGTCCCTGAGGTAAAACACTTTTGAAAACATTCGCAGGTAAAGGTAAAAAATGCTGGTAACCACAGTGTTTCCTATCCTCTCTAAAACAAATTCTAAAATGATTCATTTCAGCCAAATTTAATTTTTCAATGCAAATACTTTTAGGTTTGACAAGTTTAAAATTTTGATGTCGAGTAAAGGGTAAACATTTTACCACACAACAAAAATGTAGACTTGTCCAGACTGAAAGCATTTGAAGATGACAATTTAAATGCGGGTCAAGAGATGAAATTTGTCCTTGAAAGGGTAGAAAACACTGTTGAAAAGTAGACAATTCTGATTACCAGCATTTTCTCCTTTTCCTACAACTTTTTTCAAAAAGCTTCATTCTCAGGGTTGTTAAAACTTGGGATTGTGTGGTACAACACAATCCTGAGTTTTAACAATCTTGAGGAAAAGGCCTTTTGAAAACATTATGGGAAAAGCAGAAAATGCTGGTAACCAGCATTTTCTCCTTTTCCCACAATGTTTTCTGCTCTTTCGAAGATGACTGTTATCATTCAGACAACTTTTAATCTGTCGTCTGCAAATGCTTTGAAGTTGGACCAATCTAGAATTTTGTTGTTTGGTAAAGGGTTAAGGAAAATTAATTTTTCAAGCAGTCATCTGAAACTGTGCCTTGCACATCTAGAGTTCCTAGTTATGAATTGTACATAGTTTCAATATCGTGAGTATAAAATTGAAAGTAATGGATATCCATGTCCAAATACCAAAAGACAAGCTAATTCCAGTATCCCAGAAAACATTTGTTTTAATGGGATATAAAGAATTATAAGTATGAAGTATACAGTACAAGTCAGCATTAGAAAGATATATATTTGATACATGCAGTTAGAAGAGTGCAAAATTTCAAAACATACTAAATATCAATAACCTGTATTTGACAAACTTAACCCTCAAGGCACGTTTCACAACAATAGTTGCTTTTGTGGCCAGTGTAGATCAAGATCAGACTGCAAAAAATGTTCAGTCTGATCTTTGATCAATAACAATTTTCAACAACAATTTACACCATTTGAGCCTCAATTACTTTGTTGTCTACAAATGGTTTGGATTTTGACGTACCAAAAATTTTGTCATCTGTTAAAGAGTTAACCTTTTACCAGACAATCTGGAGTTTTAACAGCCCTGAAGAAGAAAGCTTCTACCTTTAAAAGGCAGAAATCATCTGTGTAGCTAAACTGAATTTGTTGTCTGCAAATGCTGTGAATTATGACAAGTCTAAAATTTTGTTGTCTGATAAAGAGTTTAGGCATTAATCCTGTCAGTGCTAAAGAAATAAAACAATCATTCCCGGTCAGTGCTAAAGACACATATAGAGCCAATTCAAGGTTTTCTTTCGTAAGAATATCTGGCAAAGAAGCTGTTAATGTAGATACAAGAGCAGACTGCATGCTCTGTGCAATCTGATCTCGATCTTCACTATCCATATGAGCAACTAAATCCTGGTTCAGTACTTTAAGGGATAAGATTTATCAATTCTACGCTGAATCAAAGCAATCAAAGTTTATACAGTTGAATGCAGATAGGTTAGTGTTCATGCAGGCATTAGGTATTATGTTCATGCAAATATCAAAGAGTAATTTGAAAGACTTGCCATTTGTTTAACCTTTTAGCAACTCAAAAATCTCAAACTTTAGTTTTAGAAAGAAAAATACTTCACAAAACTGGCAAATCCTGGTATTTAACCATTTACAAGTTGTAGTCTGCAAATAAGCCATGATCTTTGAAAAGGGGGCTCAATGCATCTGCGAAAAGAATCAACCTATATTAGCCTGCGCAGGCTGACATGGGCAGAAACTTTTTGCTATCTTTGCAATTTTCTGCATGTACATGGATCATTCTACCTCCAGATTTAGTCAATTGTTAGAATAAATGGATTTTATGGATCCATAATTATGTGATGATTTCCTCGGTATCATGCATCACGGAGATGCATTAAGCCCTTTTTTCACAGAGCATGGCTCAAATGTTTTCAGTATAGTGGAGTTTTTTGTTATCTCTTAACCCTTTCCCAAACGGCAAATTTTGGACTGGTCCAAATTGAAAGAGTTTGCAGACGACAATTTTAAATTTGATAAAAATGGCAGAAAGGTCTCAAAAAGGGTAGAAAACACTGTGGGAAAAGGAGAAACTGCTCGTTACGAGCAATTTCTCCTTTTCCCACAGTGTTTTCAAAAGACGTTTACTGCAGACACGTGAAAACCAGGGCTTGTTTGGGAAAGGGTTAATGAGTTCATTTAGTACTTACTCTTTACCAAACAACAAAATTTTAGACTACTTTAAATTGAAAGCATTTGCAGAGGACAAATTAAACATTGCTCACATTTTGAGATTTGTCTTAAATACTGTGGGGAAAGGAGAAAATGCTGGTTACAAGCATTTTCTCCATTTCCCACAATGTTTTCAAAGAGTTTTTTCCAAGGGTCATTGAAAGTAGGAATTGTTTGGTAAGGTTTAACCAAATTATCAAGTCACATGATGGCAAGACTTCCTGTCTACTTTGAAAATTCAGACTATATAATCATCAAAGAAACACTGTCACAAATGAACATTTTTTTGTGTTTGACCTACCTTTGCCCTTGGCCTTTTTACCCGATGGTGGATGTTGCATGTGACCATCTTCGTCAGATTTTTCTGAGGGTGTACGAGGTCGTTTGATTGCCAGTGTAGTTCTATCCCAGAATTCCACCATTTCTGCAATGTCCTTCTGGTTGGCCTCAAATGTTCTGAATCTGCAAGATAGAAAAATAGGCAGCATTGTGTAAATGTGGAAAAGGCTTTAACCCTTTACCACACAATGCGACCCTGAGGAAGAAGCCTTTTGAAAACATTGTGGGAAAAGGAGAAAATGCTGATAACCAGCATTTTTTCCTTTTTCCACCAGGTTTTCTACCCAATCAAATATTTCATCATTTGAGTCTTACATAAATTGTTGTCTGCAAATGCCCTCAATTTTCTCATGTGGTAAAGAGTTAAACTGAATTTTGTCAACATTCAAAATAAAGTAACTAAGCCATGCTCTGGCAAAAGGGGGCTTAATGCATCTCCGTAATGCATTACACCAAGCAAGACATCACCCAGTTATAGACTCATAAAATCCAATTTGACAAACAACCAACTGAAATATGAGATAGAATTACTGTTTGGCATGCAGAAAATTTGAAGGTAACGAAGTTTCGGCCCATGTCAGCCTGTGAGGACTGCGCAGGCTGACATGGGTAGATACTGTTCGCAAATGCATTAAGCCCCCTTTTCACGAAGCACAATTCAGTTTATTTAGTTTTTAAGAGTTGACAAAATTCTATACTCATTCATACTGAAAGCACTTCCAGAAAACAACTGACTGATTGAATGGTCTTGTATAACACTTTCAACATTATTTAAGTCATATCATGGCCACAGCTTACAAACTCATTTACATCCTTGGTTTCACCAGTATTTAGCTAGGGCTCTGAAGTGTCTTGCCCAATGACGTTTCCACTGTTTCCAATAAGGCTCAAACCCAGGGGGTCCAAGTTACGAGTCCTGTACTTTACCACTAAGCCACGCAGGCCCCTAGGCAACAAATCAAATAAAGCTAAAATAGAGGGATTTGTATGTGAATAGGTCAAAACATTGCAGGAAAAGAGATGCTTTAGAAAAGGGACAGGCATTATTTCAGCCATGTCATAGTTAGCAGTTGTGGAGGCAGGATTCAAACCTGCTATCCTCGGATTACATGACCCACACATTATACTGACGTAATGTTGGCTATACGAGCAGTATAAACATTGTAGGAGGTAAAGAGAATGCAAAACTCTGTCTATGGATAGACAGGCAGACAGACAAACAGACAACCCCATTCCAGCATAGCCTGCCCTCTTACTTCATTGCGGGGATTATAAAAGAAGTAAAATGCAATGTGCTGATGGCTAAGAATATTCATTTAAAAACCTGAAAAGTTACCTTTGCATGAGTAGCAGCTCAGCCTCCTTAATGGGGTCTCTAACAACCTCCTCCACAGGACATGCCTCACCATCTTTACTGCCTTTGTCTTTGCCTTTTTCCTTGCCCTCTTTTCCTTTTTTAATTTTCCTAAGAACAGCAAGAATAGTCTTATTATCAAACCCTTGTTTGCAGATTCAATTGAAATAAGATCATTTAAACTCTTCCTGTGTTAACTAGAGTTTTGATAAGGCATCATTCTAAATCTGTTTTAATTCTAGATTCCATGGCTAGACGCCTTGTTGTATGAGTTCCTATAATAAAACAAAAATCTAACGGAAAGCAACCAATCATCAGTTATTCATGCAAAAAATGTCAATTATGCTGATCTTTCAACATTTGCAAGTTTTTTTTTTAACGCTTTACCAGATGACAAAATTTCAGACTGGACCAAATTCAAAGCATTTGCAGATGACAAATTAAATGTAGCTTAAATGGTGATTTATGTATTGGATATGGTAGAAAACATTGTGGGAAAAGGAGAAAATGCTGCTTACCCTTTCTCCTTTTACCACAATGTTTTCTAAAGCCCTTTTCTTCAGGGTTGTTTAAAGTCGGGATTGTGTGGTAAAGGGTTAGCCCTTATCCTCCTAAATAAGTGAAATGAAACTTCCAAGTCAATAGTAAAAAAAAGTAAAAGTCAATAGTAAAAAAAAACAAATGCTGCAAATTTCAACGTTATTTTTTGGGGAAAAATACCTCCTTAATGGATGGTGAAGATCCAGGATTAGACTGCATTTTCTGTGCAGTCAGATCTATTCTATCCACAAAAGGTCCTTAAGTAGTGTTTAGCAGCCTAAGGGTTAACTTAGGCTGCCATCCACCAGTTTTCTCCATGAAGCTATATGCTATGAAGACATTCTGAAGAATGAAATACATACTCCTTTTCTCCTGCTGTTTGACTATCACTTTTCTCTGTTTGGTGAGATTCAGGTCTCTCTGTATTGGAGCCAGTTTTACTGACAGTGTGATCCACATCATGTTTGCCAGGGGTCTTCATTTTCTCTTGACTGACAGACCCACCTTTACCGGCAGCTTGACTTTTCTTGCCATCCTTAGCTGGTTCTTCTTTTGCATCCTTGGCTGTGCCTTTTTTGCCTTTCTTGGATTTTCTACAATTCAGAATGATACCAGTTTGTGATACCCCCCATGCAAAAAATCAATTTTCCATGTACCTGTAATGGACATGTTTTGAAAACATTGATGGAAAAGGGACTATTGCTTAAGAAAAGTAATTGCTTCTTTTTCAACACTGTTTTCAATTAGGTCAAAATAAACATTTTCTTGTCTTTTAAATGTTTGTCATTTGTATTATGTGTGAAAGATTTTGGTAGGTATAAAATCAGAATGTAAAGTAAAAGATCGAACACCTACTGCTATTCACACTGTCAAATATGACTTCATTGATCCAATGACACAGTGCTTGATATTTTGGTAACTACAACTGAGCCATGCTCTGTGAAAAGGGGGCTTAATGCATTGGCGGAAATTATCGACCCAGGTCAGCCTGCGCAGGCTGACGTGGGCCAAAATGTTTTGCTATTGGTCAATTTTTTTGCATTTCAAAGGACCAGTGTACCTCATGAATCATTTGGTTGTTATACAAAAAGGATTTTGTTGATCCATTAATTATGTGATGACTTGCTTAGTATCAAGCATCACAGAGATGCATTAAGCCCCTTTTTGCCAGAGCATGGCTCAAATGTTTATCACTTAATCCCAACATAACATTTTTTTAAAAGCTTGACTATGCTCTACTTTGCTTGTTTTCACCCTTTACTGCACAATGCTGCCTTTGAACGATGCTTGGTCAGAAGCCTTTTTAAAACATTGTGGGAAAAAGAGAAAATGCTGGTAACCAGCATTTTCTCCTTGTCCAATAATGTTTTCTACCTTATCAAAGAAAAATTGCACCATTTGAGCCATACTGAAATTGTCGTCGGCAAATGCTTTAAATTAGGACAAGGCTAAAACTTTGTTGTCTGGTAAAGGGTTAAACAAGCACTCCTGGGATAGGAGACCTTTGCATGTACATTCTGTATGAGCCATGCTCTGGCAAAAAAGGGCTTAATGCATCTCCGAAATACATCATACAAAGCAAGACATCACATAGTTAGGAATCCTTAAAATTCATTATGTCTAACAACTGACTGTATCATAAGGTAGAACGGTCCTTCGACATACAGAAAATTGAAGTTTTGGCCAAGGTCAGCCTGCGCGGATTGCGCAGGCTGACCTGGATCTATATTTTTTGCAGATGCATTAAGCCCCCTTTTCACAGAGCTTGGCTCAAATGTAATGAGTTTGGAAAAAGCTTTGCTTATAAGTGATGCAGTGTTGTCTGATTCCTTCATCTACACCGTCTCGTATTTTGTGAAAAAGTTGATTAACTCTTTACCACATGACAAAATTTTTAGACTTGAAAGCTTTTGCAGACCATAAATTAAATGTGGTTCAGTTGATGAAGTTTGTCTTTGATAAGGTAGAGAATATTGTGGGAACAGGAGAAAATGCTGGTTACCACCATTTCTCCTTTTCTTTTCCACAATATTTTTCAAAGCCTTGTTTCTTTGGGTTGCTAAAACTTGGGATTGTGTGGGAAAGGAATAACATAGCCTTGCAGTAACAGTAATGATCCCTTGTGCTAAATTCAAAATGTTTATTTCATTTACTCTACCTAAGGGCTGTCTATTAGGATTAAAACCATCATTTGTAATTTAACCCTTTACCAGCATTTTTGCCTTTTCCTTCAGTGTTTTCTGTCTTTATACAGACAACTCTTATCATATGAGCCATATGCAATTTGTCGTCTGCAAATGCTTTCAATTTAGACAAGTGTAAAATTTTGTCATGTGGTTAAGGGTTAACAACAAAATTTTAGACTTGTACAAATTCAAAGCATTTGCAGACAACAAAATAAATGTTACTAAAACATTGAAATTTGTTTTTGTAAGGCTAGAAAACATTGTGGGAAAACGAGAAAAAGCTGATAACCAGCATTTTCTCCTTTTCCCTCAACGTTTTCAAATTGCCTCTTTCTCAGGGTCGTTAAAAATTGGGATTGTGTGGTAAAGGGTTAAAAGCATCAATGGTAGTTAAGTAATAAAGTTGCAGCAATAAATTCATTATGAAATTCTTATGAATATTTTTGTCATCTTTGACATACTTTCAGTAGTGAATGAATTTTACACATATTAAATGCAATGCTTAATTTCTTGTTGAACATCAAGAGAAAGTGCTACAAAATTGACAATGGAAGAATTCATACTTCTGTTCTTCTTTTAGTCTTTCCTCTTCTTCTTCCCTTTCTCTTTCCAACCTTTCAAGTTCTTCTTTGGCTTCTTTTTCTCTACAAAATACAAAGCAAGTAATTAGTGTCACATAATGAATATTTTTATTGTCATTTAAGAAAATTTACTTATGTGGTGTTTTAAATCTTTGCCACACAACAAAATTTGAGACATGCCCAAATCGAAATTATTTGTACAAGGCATTTTAACTACAACTGAAATAATGGGATTTACCTTTGAAAGAGTAAAAAACACTGTGGAAAAAAAAGAAGAAAATGCTGGTTACCTGCATTTTCTCCTTTACCCACAATGTGTTCAAAAGACATCTTTCTCAAGGTTGTTAAAACCTGGGATGGTGTGGTGAAGGGTTAATTACACATACAAAATACAAAATGTTTTTTTTTTTTTCAAAATAATGCTATTTGGGTCTAAGAATACATACGTAAAATTCACCAAAAAGATGAAATTTTTTATTAATTTTGTGACAAATTCTTTTCAACGCTTAAATTCTGATTACCACTCCAAAGCTCAGGCATCTGAATGATGTCTGATATATTTTCCTTCATATTTCTTTCCTATGGATCATAAGCTTAGAGTGCCTTGATCAATTAATCCAGCTTTTGCAGGCATTGTAGATTAAGATCAGACTGCACAGAATGTATATTCTTATCTTGATCAATGTTATTAGATATTTCGTGAGATGCAGATGCAAGCCCAAAATTGCTTTTATTTTTGTTTTCTTTGGATACTCCATAAGCACTGCACTCATAGACACAGATACTTAACTCTTCACAAAACAACAAAATATTAGACTAGTCTAAATTGAAAGCATGTGCAGACAACAAAATAAATGCAACTGAAAAATTGAAATTTGTTCTTGGAAGGGTAGAAAACATTACGGAAAAAGAAGAAAATGCTGGTTGCCAGCATTTTCTCCTTTTTCCATGATGTTTTCCAAAGGCTTCTTTCTCAGGGTTGTTAAAAGTCAGTATTGTGTGGTAAAGGGTTAAATGAATAAAACTCTGTTTGTTTCTGAAGCTACTTTTCTCTAAACTCTTTGCCAAACGACTAAAGTTTACACTTGTCCAAATTGAAAGCATTTGCAGACAAGAAATTCAGTGCGACTTAAATAATGGGATTTGCCTTCTAAGGGGTAGAGAAACATTGTGCAAAAAGGAGAAAATGCTGGCAACCAGCATTTTCTCCTTTTCCCACAAAGTTTTTAAAAAGGCTTCTTCTTCAGGGTCATTAAACTTTGTATTGTGTGGTAATGGGTTAATCATTATGTCCTGATACAAATTTATAGCACATAAATTTGAAGACATCCTTCAAAATAAAATCATGGATAATCAAGGTACTTATATATAAAATCTACCATATACATAAAGAAAAGTGTAAACATCGTGCCAAATGGCTTTGATCAGTATGCATCATTCTGACCATAAAATTCAATTAAACTCTGCATAAAATGCACTCACATACGAAGTCTTTTTTTTTTCAGAAAGTCTCAGAAACCAGAAAGAGAAAGTCTATATTCATCTTTTTGCATGCATGGTTAAACAAATTTCACCCACACAAATGAGTTATTATTTTTTTGTTTATTAATTTGTTTTGCATCTAACCCTTTCAATGTCAGAGGAACACAATAAGGGTTTTTGCTGAGGCATAGATCAAGATCACACCTCAAATTTATGTTCACAAAAAATAGATGGTTAAATTTAATAAAAAAAAATCATCTGTAAAAAACTAAAAAAAAATAACCCTTAAACAAACAATCCCATGTGAATCAACTCAGTAGTGGAAGGCTCTTAAAAAGACTGCAGGAAAAGCAGAAAATGCTATTGACCAGCATTGTCTCCTTTTCCCACAGTTCTTTGTACCCTGGAAACAGATATTCCATCATTTGGGCCAGTTTCATTTTGTCATCAAATGTCTTCATTATGGCCAAATCTTAAATTTTTTTGTCTGGTAAAGAGTTAACCCTTAAACACACAGTTTTAAGATCCTGAGAGAGAAGCCTTTTGAAAACATTGTGAGAAAAGGAGAAAATGCTGGTAACCCACATTTTCTTCTTTTTCCACAATGTTTTCTACCCTATCGAAGAGAAATTCCATCAGTTGAGCCACATTTTAATTGTTGTCTGCAAATGCTTTTAATTTGGACAAGTGTAAATTTTAGTCATGTGACAAAGAGTTAAACACTAAAATAATTCTAAACAGCATATTAAATTCTGATTACCACACCAAAGCATCAGCATCTGATTGATGTCTGACATTATTTTCCTTCATATTTCTATCCTATGTTACTTAAAGATGATAAGCCTTTCATGACAAAGTGCAACTTAAGTTGTTTTTGCAAACAGTATAGATCAAGATCAAATGCCACAAAATGTGAAATCTGATCTCAGATATATGGTACACTATCTGCAAGTCTGTGAGAAAATCTAACACTGTGTGAAAAGGAGAAAATGTGGGTAATTAGCATTTTCTCCTTTTTCCACAATGTTTCTACCCTTTCAAAGACAGTTCCTATCACTTGAGTCACACTATTTTGTCGTCTGCAAGTCTGCAAAAGCTTTCACAAGGGATAGGTCTAAAATTTTGTTGTCTGGTAAAGATATATGAGCCATGCTCTGTGTAAAGGGGGCTTAATAAATGAAATTGCAAAAAGTATTGACCCAGGTCAGTCAGGGCAGTCCTCCCAGGCTGACCTTAGGCCAAAACTTTTTGGTTTTGGTCAATTTCTGCATGTCAAAGGACTAGTCATGACTACCTCATGATTCCAAAGGTTGTTACACAAAACAGATTTTTGGAATGTATAATACTGTGATCATGGAGATGCATTAAGCCCCTGTTTCAAAGAGCATGGCTCAATTATCAAAGCCATGCAGAGAAAAAACTCCTCAAAGAGAAAAAAAAATACAATTTAAAAGTACTTTCTTCTTCTTGGTAATCTGCCCCATCTTCTGTAAATTTCAAAACAGATCATAAATTACACTAACACTTTACGAAACAATCCTGTGTTTTAACAACGCTGGGAAAGGAGCCTTTTGAAACATGTGGGAAAAGAGAAAATGCTGTTCCCACAATGTTCTTTGGCCTCTGAAAGACATATCTTGACATTTGAGCAATATTCTTTAATTTGTCATCTGCAAATGCTTTCAATTTGGACCAGTTTAAAATTTTGTTGTTTGGTAAAGAGTCGACTTATTTATTCAAAAGTTTTGTTGTTGTTGATATGTGAAAGATTTAATGCTGCCTTCACTTTAGCTCTTTACCACACAACAATATATTAGACTGATCCAAATTGAAAGCATTTGCAGACGACAATTTCAATGCAACTCAAATGATTGGATTTATTTTTGAAAGGTTAGAAAACATTGTGGGAAGAGGAGAAAATGCTGGTTACCAGCATTTTCTCCTTTTCCCACAATATTTTCAAAAGGCATCTTTCTCAGGGTTGTTTAAACTCGGGATTGTGTGGTAATGGGTTAATTATTTCCTAAAAAGCATGTTGGATTATTGACAGATATTTTAGTGACACATGAAAAACAGACAAACCAACAACAAAATCTCATATTATGAAACATACAACATAGTCAATTCCCTGTTTTAACTATAGTGAGAAAGAAGGCTCCTGAAAACATTGTAGGAAAAGGTAAAAATACTGGCAAACAGAATTTTCTCCATTTCCCACAATGTTTTCAACCCTTTTACAGAAAAATCTTATCAAATGAGCCACATTTGAAATTGTTGTCTCCAAATGCTTTAAAAATGAGCAAGTCTAAAATTCTGTTGGCTGGTAAAAGGTTACAGCAATGTAATGATTAAGAACATGATATCAATCTGAAAGCATCCAAATTGGAGTTCAGATTATGTCTTTGCATGGAGCAAGGTTATATTCAGCTGATAAGCAAAATTTACATGACAATATGTGATTCAATTAAGAATTGCAAGATATTCACATAAAAACTCAATCAAACAAATATGAACTGCAATCTGTCAAAAGGGGGCTTAATGCATCCCCATGATGCATGATACCGAGCAAGTCATCATATGAATACACATCCATAAAAATTATTTTGTCTAACAACTGACCATATCATAAGGTGGACTTGTCTTTTGACTTACAGAAAATTGACGAATAGACAAAAGTTTCTGCCCAGGTCAGCCTGTGAGGACTGTGCAGGCTGACCTGGGTTGATACTTTTCGCAGATGCATTAAGCACCCTTTTCACACAGCAAGGCTCATATGCAAGTTACACATGATATTCACAAAGCATAAGTTTAACAAATACATAAAAATTAGCATGTATATTGTACAGAGCTTAATCACATGAGTTTTCCCACATCCAACAATTTTTTTTCCATAGACTGAATGAAGGTTCTTCGATAAGATTGTGTGTATGTTTACCCATTACAATATGAATGTTCTTTTTTTTTGTAACTCAAAGCCTACAAGAAAAAGGATTTTTTTATTCTAAAAAACTGTGTTTAATATTAATTTTTTGTTCACAAAATACTCACATATTTTGGCTGGAAAAGAAGGAAAGAGACTAAAAGCCAATCAACATGATGTATCCAAACTTTTCTTTGTTTGAAATAAGAAAGACTTACAAAAAAATGTACAATGTCATATATAACCTTCTTTTACAAATTTAAAATTCTATGTAATCAGTCCAACCCCCATTACCTAAAAACCAAAGGGAAACATTAAAAAAACTTTTCTTTTGATCTAGTGCTTCGTGCAGATATATTTCATCCCTTTATATTTTGGGAACAAACCATAGGTTTGCTTAGGGGCCCAACAGCAGCCAAAAAGACAATGCAGGTGTACTTAAATGCACTTAAATTTAAATCATACCATTTAGAATTATGGAAAATATTGTGAAGATGAAAATCTCTTATTGTGTGTCAGTCAAAGTGTTAGTTCCTGGTAGAAAAAAGAATTTTAAAATCAGGTAAAGTAAACATAAGATAGACTGACCTGGCAACTTTTAACCTACTGTAGTTTTGAAAGTGATTTCTTTCAGCCACTGTTAAACACTTGGACTGACTGTACAATACGATAACAGACTGTCATCTTCACAACAATGATATGATTTGAATTCAAATGCATTTTAACACCCCCTTTGTTTACTTTTGGCAGCTATTGCTATTTTAATACAGGTTGCTTACTTAATAAAGGTAGCTTTTAAGACAGGTTTTACTGAATACCACAGAATCTCATCTCTTATGTAGTCATATTTATGTGGACATAAACTGAGAGTTGAAACAGAAAGATATAAAAAAGAGATTACAAAAAGAGGAACTTTGATAACATTGCGAAACACATATACAGTAAATATTCTTTGTTTATGGAACTGTTCAACAAGAACAATCATAAGAAACCGATATCTTCCTTGGCATACTCACAATTCTAAGCTGCAAAGATTTCAAGAAACTAACAATTCTTATCAAGTATTTCTAATGTAATGATGAAAATCTCAGTTTTTTGTTTACTACAATACTGCATATAACTGAGTCATTGCCTTTAACTCTTTACCACACAATCCCGACTTTTAATGACCCTGGGAAAGAAGCCTTTTGAAAACATTGTGGGAAAAGGAGAAAATGCTGGTAACCAGCATTTTCTCCTTTTCCCACAATGTTTTCTACCATATCAAAGAAAACTAGCACCATTTGAGCCACATTGAAATTGTTGTGTGCAAATGCTTTCAATTTGGAAAAGGCTAAATCTTTGTCGTTTGGTAAAGGGTTAATTCATAGAAAGCATTAGCATATGCTAAACACTGTTTCAGACATTTCAACTGCTGTCATTTCGATAGCCTTTCTAAAGCCTTTCCCTGATTTCTTTGAAATTACCATAAGCAGAGCACTTTTGGAAACAACTTGGAAAGCAAAGAAAATAGTTGTAACCTTTTTCTCTTCTTTCGCACAATGTTCTGTATCCTTTCATACAAAATCAAATTAGTTTAAGTGCATTTTATTTCTCAACTGCGGAATGCTTTTAAAACTGAAATGTCAACTTTTAAAACTGACATGTCAAAAGTTTTCTTGTCTGGTCCTTTCGGTCCTTCTTCAATACTTTTGCAACAGACCATAGTAATTCTTTTTAATCTGAAGATTTCTACAGAATAGTGATTTTGTAAAAAAAACTAAAAAGGCAAAAATAGTGACCTTCTATTCTTCCTTCATAATTTTATCACACATTTCAGATTTGTCTACAAAGATAGCAAAAACTGATTGTTGGAGTTGACAACAAATTTAAATACACCAAATTTACAAGTCAGTGCTTCACAGACTGATGTAATACCTTTGAGCAGCTTCTGTAAGTTGTCTTTCTACTTTTCTATAAAAACGTAATTCTACATTGTTTTAACAGCAAACAAACTCTAGTTAACACTGAAGATTGGTCTTTTATGTTTTTCAAAGTTACACCATCTCAGTGCCACTAAGAAAGTTTTATACAAATCAAGCAAATGAAGCAAGTTTGCAAGTGGCAACCTTGAAAACATGGTTGTAAAATATGGTGTAATTACTAGTTTCGGCAAAATACAACAAATGGCAAAATAGGAAACTGCTTATCAGAACCCAATGTCATCAGAGACAATTTCTCATTTTGCAACAATATTCTCAGAAGGGTCTACTGCAGAAATGAATAAAAAGTTGTCTGGATGAGGTTATGTATTTGTGTATCCACTCTGAACTGCACTTGTAATGAGCAAAAATCATTGCTGCTTTAACTCTTTACCACACAATCCCGACTTTTAACGACCCTTTGAAAAAATTTTGGGAAAAGAAAATGCTGGTAACTAGCATTTTCTCTTTTCCCCACTATGTTTTCTACCCTTACCAAAACAAATTTCAATTTTTCAGTCACGTTTGGGTTGTCGTCTGCAAATGCTTTCAATTTGGACTAGTCTAGAATTTCGTCTTGTAAAGAGTTAAAAGAAATAGTGGAAAGAGTGTTTCTGTTCAAAGGATGTGAGATATCAAGCCTTAATCTTTAGGGTGCTAAGCACAACTCACTCACCATTTGCCTGAAGTGTGGATCAAGATTGGACTGCACAAATGATCAGTCCAATCTTGGATCTACACTGTTGGATTAGGAAATGTTTTTCTCCAAAAAGTAAGTTTGAAAAAACACTACTGAGGTTTTCACTATCGGCTTGAAAGTTTCATTTAACTTATTTAGCACTGCTAGGTTAACTCTTCAACAAATGACAAATATTCAGACCTGTCCAAATTGATAGCATTTGCAGATGACAAAAACAATTGTGGCCCAAATGTTGGAACTTTTCTAAGAAAGGGTAGAAAACATTACTGGAAAAAGATGGCTGATATCTGAGCCATATTGGATATGTCATCTGCAAATGCTTTGAATTTGGAAAAGTCTATAAAATTTTGTGGTCTGGTAAAGAGTTAAGAAACTAATGAGGAGAGAAAAACAAATCTATATACATGTGCTTTTCTAAATTGTCTAACCTTTTATCAAACAATCCTGCTTTTAAACAAGCCAGAAGAAAAAAGGTTTTGAAAATGTTTTGGGAAAAAATTTCTTCTTTTTCCTTATAATGTTTTCTACCCTTTCAAAGACAATTTACCTAAATTCCGTCAATTGAACCACATTTAATTTGTTGTCTGCAATGCTTTCAATGTGGACAGGTCAAATTTTGTTGTCTGATAAAGGATTAACTCTTTAACAATGGACAAAATTCTAGACTGGTCCAAATTTAAAGCATTTGCAGACGACAACTTAAACATGACTCAAAATCTTAAAATCAGCCATTGGAAAGGTAGAAAACATTGTGGGGAAAGGAGAAAATGCTGGTTACCAGCATTTTTTCCTTTTCCCATAATGTTTTTAAAGGTTTTTTTCCTTAAGGTCCTTAAACTCAGGATTGTGTGATAAAGGGTTAACCCTTTACCGCACAATAACACCTTTTAACGACCCTTGGAAAGAAGCCTTTTGAAAACATTGTGGGGAAAGGAGAAAATGCTGGTAACCTGCATTTTCTCCTTTTCCCACAATGTTGTCTACCCTATCAAAGAAAAAATGCACTATTTCAGCCACATTGAAATTGTCGTCTACAAATGCTTTCAATTTGGACAAGGCTTAAATTTTGTCATCTGGTAAAGGGTTAAATACTGTGTGTCAGATAACCCTGACTGCTACTTACTTTCTGATTCTTTCTTTCTTTATCTCCAATCTTTTTCTGTCCACTTCTGCTTTCTCTTTGTCAGTAAGCATGTCATACTCATCTTCTGACATCTCTTCCAGTCTCCTCCTTTCAGCATCTTCCTTTTCCTTGGCAATACGTTCTGGAAAATTGTCCAGTCAAGAAAAATAAACCATTTACAAAACAACCCTGTTTAAACAACCCTAGAGAAAAAGGCTTTTGAAATATTTCGGGAAAAGGAGAAAATGCTGGTAACCAGCATTTTCTCCTTTTCCCAAAAAGTTTTCAATCCTTTCAAGGACAAAGCCCATCATTTGAGCATCATTTGTTTTCAACATGGATGAGTCTAAACTTTAGTCATTTAGTAAAGGGTAAAGTAATTCTGAGCCAAAGTCGCTTTCCTACAAAACTGGAGCACATTACCATCTTGTACGTTTTATCGCCAGCTTATTGGGACAATTCTAAAACTCAGCCTTGGCTAAAACTATACATATATGCAACTAGGAGGATAAAAGTTATGTATTCTTTGATAGAAATTCCTTAACTCTTTACCACACAGCCCCAAGTTTTAACGACCCTGAGGAAATAGCATTTTGAAAACCTTCTGGGAAAAGGAGAAAATGCTGGTAACCAGCATTTTCTCCTTTTCCCACAATGTTTTCTATACTTTCACAGACATTTACCATCATTTCAGCTAAATTTAATAAGTAGTCTTCAAATGCTTTCAATTGGACCAGTCTAAACTTTATTGTTTGGTAAAGAGTTAACCAATGAAATTGCACTGAGAAACCCTGTGCACACAATTCTAATGTATTGTGCACTGATAAGTCACTCTATTTTCAAGTC
This sequence comes from Tridacna gigas, assembly GCA_945859785.2. NCBI lineage: Eukaryota > Metazoa > Mollusca > Bivalvia > Cardiida > Cardiidae > Tridacna > Tridacna gigas. The sequence goes on along the minus strand of OX244034.2, from coordinate 44,538,205 downwards.
TATATTTAGACATCAAGATCACATGACTGGATGGACCAATCAAATTTTGTATCATATTTTTCACCAGTTAATATAGTTTTGTCTTTTCATTGGTTATTTGATTTCAGAAAGTAAGAAACATTTCATGTCATTAATCCTAGTTTAAAAGCACTGCCATTGCTAAAATCAAACCCTGGGTTGAAACTTCAATCTATTAAAGAAAACAGAAACGAAATGGTAAGTTTTTGATACTACTACTTTAGTAATTCGGCTGTGTTTCACCTTGATAGTTTCCGGAGACACACACTTCATATCACCAAATGCTAAAAGAAATTAAAGACAGAAAGGGTACCTTTTTCCTCTAGTTCTTTTTTCTCCTGCTCTTTCAGGTGATTATAGTCTAGTTTAAGGGTAATGAAGTAGATAAATCGTCTGTTATTCAAGGCCTTGAGCACAGCTGAGGCAGCTGTAGATTGATTCTGAGCAAACAATGTCTCCAGTCCATCTATTACTACACCTCTATGACAGTCATTGAGCTGATGAAGACAAAACACCAAAAAGATACTGTAATACAAGGAAATGTTTCGGATTTCACATACAAAAAATTCACATTTACTATTACCAAATAAATGTACATTAACCCTTTCCCAAACGACAGATTTTGGACTTGTCCAAACTAAAAGAGTTTGCAGACAAGTTTTAAATTTGATGAAAATGGCAGAAAGTTCTCAAAAAAGGGTAGAAAACACTGTTGGAAAAGGAGAACATTGCTCATTACGAGCAATTTCTCCTTTTCCCACAGTGTTTTCAAAAGACTTGTACTGCAGACACATGAAAACCAGGGCTTGTTTGGGAAAGGGTTAAGTGAATGAATATAACTCTTTACCAAACAACAACATTTTAGACAACTCCAAATTGAAAGCAGTTGCAGATGACAAAATAAATGTGACTGAAAAATTGAAATTTATTTTAGGAAGGGTAGAAAACATTGTCGGAAAAGGAGAAAATGCTGGTTACCAGCATTTTCTCCTTTTCCCACAATGTTTTCAAAAGGCTTCTTTCTCAGGGTAGTAAAAGTCGGGACTGTGTGGTAAAGGGATAAACAATAACATGAGAAAGCACTGTAACACATGTAAGGTATTAATACTACAAGGTTTGGCGGCAGTATTTTGCCCACACCACCATAAAAAGAGCAGCAGGCATCTATTATTGTTATCTATAATTGTAAATTCAAGGATAGAAAATCTCACCAATACTGGACAGTGTAGATTTTAGCCCTTAAGCTGCTAAGCGCGACTCACTCACCTTTTGCGGACAGAGTAGATCAAGATCAGACTGCACAGAACATGCAGTCTGATCTTGGGTCTACATTTTCAGATAAGGATTTTTTTTCCCAAAAAGTAAGTTTGACATAACATTATTTGGGTTTTAACTGTCGGTTTGAAAGTTTTATTTAACTTATTTAGCAGGATAAGGGTTAGATCAGACTGCACAGAGTGACATGTGTGACAGATAGGATCTAGGTGCCCAATATATCAAATGTAGAGCATAGCATACAGTCATGCACTTACCTGTAATCTATCAGCCAAAATCTCAACCAGTAGTTCCTCTGGAAGTACACAGCTCATGAGTCCTTCTTCCCCAGCTACACTTGCACTGACACTTAGTCTACGAGCTATTGGGGCAGCTAGTGGGGGTGGACTACTGGGAACCTGTTTATTGAGGAAAATTAACTTTTATATTGCTGAATAATGCAGAGGCTATTCAGAAAGGGGGGGGGGGTGCGTAATAATTCTTGCAATACTTATGAGCCATGCTCTGTGGAAAGGGGGCTTAATGCATCTGTGAAAAGTATTGACCCAGGTCAGCCTGCGCAGTCTGCACAGGCTGACCTGGGTCAAAACTTTTCGCTATTGGTCAATTTTCTGTATGTCCAAGGACTGGTCTACCTTATGATTCCGTTTGTTGTTAGGCAAAGAGAATCTTATGGATCCATAATTGTGTGAAGACTTGCTTGGTATCATGCATCAAGGAGATGCATTTAGCCCCCTTTTCACAGAGCATGACTCATATTCTTTCACCCATCTTTTAACTCATTACCAGGTAAAAAAAAATTAGACTCATCCAAATTGAATTCATTTGCAGAAGACACAAAAAATATGGCAAAAATGACTGGACTTCTCTTTGAAAGGGCTGAAGACATTGTGGTGACAAGAAAAATGCTGGTCATTAGCATTTTCTCTGGACTGTTTGGTAAAAGGTTGATGGTAGTATATCCGTTTTGCAAATACAGGAGTACGAATTTGCCCGAATTTGTCTGTAAGTGCTAATTTTGAATCACCAACAATTTGCTTACCACTTTGATATCAAGCGATGAATTGGCCCTGATAAGTGGCAGTGTAGCCTATTATGTAGCCATGTCTAATCTTAACCCTTTACCACCCAATCCCGACTTTTAACAAGTCTGAGGAAGAAGCCTTTTGAAAAAATTGTGGGAAAAGGAGAAAATGCTGGTAACCAGCATTTTAAGATTTTCCAACAATGTTTTCTATCTTTCCAAAGACAAATTTTGATTTTCAAGTCACTTTTACTTTGTCATCTGCAAAAGTTTTCAATTTGGACTGGACATTGTTGGATAAGAAGAAAATGCTAGTTACCAGCATTTTCTCCTTTTCCCACAATATTTACAAAAGTCTTCATCTATAGGATCATTAAAACTCATAACTGTGCGGTAAAGTTTATATTTGTTCACAGCAATGGCTCACACCTTCATGTCTTTCCTTACTTTCCTTAACTGTAAACGATAAAATTAGACCAGTCCAAATTGAAAGCATTTGCGGGCAACAAAATAAATGTGACTCAAAAATAGAAATTTGATTTGGTAAGGGGGGAAAACATTGTGGGAAAAGGAGAAAATGCTGGTTACCAGCATTTTCTCCTTTTCCAACGATGTTTTCAAAAGCTTTCTTTCTCAGGGTCATTAAAAGTCGGATTGTGTGGTAAAGGGTTATGTTAAAACTTTATATTGCAGTCAGCTAATCATCAATTTGCCATAATGTTTTTGGTTGGCTCTTACTAGATCAGATTAAGGTTGTTACAATCTCATGTTCTTATCATTATCATTATTCTTAAATAGGACAATGGATGATATAATTTGGAAAAACAATGTATAGATGAATAAATAAATACGTATGCATTCACTATGGTGAATTTTATGAAACCGCTTTAACTCGTTACTGTATAAGTGGACTTTTTGCTGAGTGGAAATTTTTTTAAAATTTTCAAATTCGCAAACTTTTCTGTTCATGTACTTTATCACAAGTACACCAACAAACAATGAGTGTCTTGAATTCGCAAACATTTCCATACACAAAATGTCTATAATCGGTAATTTGCAAACTTTTCAACATGCGTATATATCCATGTATACAGAACAACTTTGTTTACGTGACAGTGTTCTGTTTTCCGATACTTGGCTTTTTCTAAACGGAGTTCGAATGTTTAATATGTTGGTATAATAAACTGATCTTGATGCTGTCTCCATGGTACAGAGGTAAAATACCAGGGTCCATATTCACCTAGGAACATTCTTGGTCATATTCTCCAGAATTTTCTAAATTTGAAAGTAACACAACTTCTGATTGGCTAAACCATTTGGTTTAGCCGATCAGAAGTTGTGTTACTTTTAGAGTTATAAAATCTTGGAGAATAAAACCAAAAATGTTTTTAAGCACTGTTGGTGAATACGGACCAAGGACACATGATCCCAAAGTGAATGTCCTTTCAAATCGTAAATTTATTGGAGATCCATAAACAATTAACATAAAAAGACGCAATATTCTTAAAATGGCAAGTTGAAGCTGTTTCACAATACAACATCAAAAGAAAAGAAAAACTCTACATAACAAACATGCATTGCAATGTACATGTACTAAATCAGGTTTTGACGATAAAATAAAGAAAACATGAAACTCAGATTTAAAATAATTGACAAAATCTACTTTCAAGCTACAGCAAACTTGTAAACTAAATATAAATCAGTCATATTGGAAATCATTAATACAAAACATGTCTTATGTACATGTATAAGGCCCATAATATTATATGCCAGTGTGAATTTTCAGACTTAACTTTCGCATGTCTAGACTCAATTTATCCTCTACCACACAATCCAGTGTTTCATCTACCTCGACGAAAAACGCTTTTGAAAACGTTGTGAGCAACCACCATTCTCTCCCATTATCGAAATTTGGTAATGTTTTGTATCTTTGTAAGAACCATTAACCCTTAAAGCCCCTTTAATGACTATAGTTGCCTGTGTGGCCAGTGTAGATCAAGATCAGGATACATAAATGTGAAGCCTGATCTTTGATCTACACAGTCTGCTTTGCTGAAACACTGTAAACAAAAGCAACCATGAGATTGCTTTTATCTAGATCATATTTCTATGATGAACATTTCTGTTGGTTTTATTCGGCGCTTTAAGGGTTAATTTGAACACAATGACAAACATGCCTGAAACTCAAACTTTTAACACTTTATATGCCACCAGTGTAGATCAAGATGAGACTGCACAAATGTGCTGTCTAATCCTGGATCAACACTGTCTGCAATGCCCAGACAATTCCAGAAAAAAGCTGCATTGAAACTGCAATTATTTGAAAGATTTTTTCCTCACTGAAGACCTAGTATTTGAGCTGTGCTCTGGCAAAAGGGGGGTTTAATGTATCTCCGTGATGCCAAGCAAGTCATCATATAACTACAGATCCATAAGATCCCTGTTGTCTAACAACCAACTGAATCATGAGGTAGACTAGTCCTTCAACATGCAGAAGATTCACCAGTAGCAAAAAGTTTTGAGCCAAGTTGGCCTGTGTGAACTGTGTAGGCTGATCTGGGTCGATACTTTTTAGATGGATTAAACCCCTTTTCACAAAGCATGGCTCATTTGTTTAATTGGCCGTCTAAGTGTTCATACTTTATTCTGGGGCTTTACATGACAAAACTAAAAAATACAGAACGTAGTCAATTCTAAAGGTTGTCAACTATTTAAACCTTATCACAGGGTGTCACACTGAATTCTAGATTGCCTCGTCGACCACCCCTTATCGGCATCTCTGACATTTGTGTTCTACTGCCCAGCTATACAATGACAGATACAAAACTGATTACTCTAAATGAAATACTCAAGTAATAACCATCTCGACCTCTTTGTACTATCCTGTTTTTGTATATGTGCCATGCTCTGTTAAATGGGCACTAACTCTTTACCAAACGATAAAATTTCAGACTGGCTCGAATTGAAAGCAATAATTGCAGATGACAATTTATATGATTGATAAATGATGATTTCTGTCTTTGAAAGGGTAGAAAACATTGTGGGAAAAGGAGAAAATGCTGGTTACCAGCATTTTCTCCTTTTCCCACAATGTTTTCAAAAGGCTTCTTTCTCAGGGTCGTTAAAACCTGGGATTGTGTGGGAAAGGGTTAATTCATCTGGGAAAAGTATCGACCCATGTCAGCTGGCACAATCTGCCCAGGCTGACCAGGGTCGAAACTTCTCACTATTGGTCAATTTTCTCTATATTAAAGGACCATTCTACCTCATGATTCAGTTGGTTGTTAAAAAAAAAAGTGGATCCATAATTATGTGATGGCTTGCTTGGTATTATGCATCACGGAGATGCATTAAGCCCCATTTTCATGGAGCATGGCTCATATAATTGTGACAATGAAGATGATTCATCACAAAATGATCTATTAATTCTGTTTTCTTCACACACACTAGGTCTTGTGAGTGTCTATAAACTGTAAATTTAGTAATAATATGCTTGGAAGCAAAAACATTATCGACCAAAACACACAATTCTTTGTGCCTTTAAAAAACCTGTTACAAATGCAAGGTGCAATGATAGTGCAAAGTAGATTTAAATGCACATAAAATATTAATTTCATATACATGTACATCGAAGATGATTCTACCATTTTCCTCATAGAAATACAGCTGGGCCCAGTTTCACGAAAACACTTAAGCCTCTTATTTTACTCAAATCTACTAACGGTCCCAGGTTCCAACTTAGGTTGAGTTTGTTATTTGAGATACATTTCAGAAACATTAACAGACTGTTGCAACATTTTCAAATCCTGAGTTGACACTATGTTTCAGACTCAACTAAGCAAAATAAACGGACTTAAGTTAATTAACAGACTTAAGTCCATTATTTTGCTGTGTTGAGTCCAAAATATTGAGTCAACGCAGGACTTGAGAATGTTATATAAGTCTGTTAATGTTAGAGAAACGCTTCTGGAATAACAAACACAAACTCAACTGTGCAAGGTACAGTCAAAGCTGTCCAAAGTTGGAAAATAAGTATCTTTGCAGATTTGAGTAAATTAAAAGACTCAAGTTTTTTTTGTGAAACCTGGCCCTTTATTTTTTTCAATCCAGAAAAGCTCACACAGCCATATTATACCGCAAATGTAAAGCTGTTAGGCATGATAAACATAATGGAAAGGTGACAAGGAAAATCAAGACTCTAATATGCAATTTTGATGTCTACTTATTACTCAACCTATTGTCAACCCTTTACCACACCATCCCAAGTTTTAACAACCCTGAATGGGGAGGGGTTGAAAACATTGTTGGAAAAGGAGAAATTGCTATTCACCCTTTACCACACAATCCAGTTTTAACGACGTGACAAAGATGGCTATGAAAAACATTGTGGGAAAAGGAGATGCTGGTTACCAGCATTTTCTTCTTTTCCCCAATGTTTTCTGTCTGATTAAAGACAATTTTCATCTTTTGAGCCACATGCAATTTGTTGTCTGGAAATGCTCTCGATTTGGACAAGTCTACAATTTTGTCATTTGGTACAGAGTTAACCAGCAAATCCCCCTTTTCAGAGAATGTTTTCAACCCTTCCAAAAGCAAATACCATTATCTGAGCCACACTGAATGTGTATTCTGCAAATGCATTAAATTCTGATGAGTCTAATTATTTTTTGTCATTTAAAGATTTAACTCTTTACCAAAACACAAAATTTTAGACTTGTCCAAATTGAAAGCATCATTGCAGACGACAAGATGAGTGTGACTCAAAAATTGAAATTTATTTTTGGTAGGGTAGAAAACATTGGGGGAAAAAGGAGAAAATGCTGGTTACCAACATTTTCTCCTTTTCCAACAATATTTTCAAAAGGGTCCTTAAAACAAGAGATTGTGAGATAAAGGGTTAAGCAACTGACATCAACACACAAGTACTGCTCAGGTAGTGCAGATCAAGATTAGATTTCAAACTCCTTGCATTCCAATATCAGATCAACATTGTCTTACATTTTATGAAACAATTTTACAATTAAGAGCTTTGTAGATGAGCTGTATTCAGCCATGAGGAGGAAATGAATAAGACATGCTGCAGATAAAAAACTGTGCTGTAAAATGGTTAGATGGGTAACAACATTACATGCAGGTGCCACTGCTCAGCTGCTGTTGCTTGACTTTCAGTGAAAATTGCAAGTCGAAAAAAAAAGGCATAACTTTGTCAAAAATATCTTTGATGGTTAACTTTTGATAATTAACAACTTGTTCAAATTTGAAACAAATATCATTACCATTAATTGTAACAGAGATATTATAAAATGTCAAAGTTTTCGCATGATGACGCAGACGACTACGCCAGGGCTATGACAATACCTCCCTGTTTTCTTCAAAAACAGTGGTGCTAAAAATTAAAATGGGGAATGCAAATTACATGTGTACAATGCTTAGTTATAAACTCATGCAAGTTTTTGTTGTGCACAACTCACCGCATTTATAGCAGATTTTATGTATGTTGCGGCTTGTCCCTGAATAGGTATACATATATATGCAATAAACTTCAACATATATACAGGCCATGTTTTCACAAGGAGGCTTAATGCATCTCCATGATGCATTATGCCAATCAAGTAATCACATAATTATAGATTCAAAAAATCCATTTTTCCTAACAATCGACTGGATCTGGAGATAGACTTGTCTTTTGCTCTGCAGAGAAATGACCGATGGCAAAAAGTTTCGACCCATGTCAGACGGCACAGACTACACAAGCTGACATGAGACGATACTTTTTGCAGATGCATTAAGCCCACTTTTCATAAAGAATGGCTCATATTAAATGTATTGAATGGCTAGGACACATCTTCACATTTTCCTACCCAATTACGAACACTCTGACAAAATTAGTCATATCAAAATCACAAAAAGTGTCACCTTTTCATGTTTTTTCTTACTAAGAAAGTTTAAGACCAAAGATACCACACAAACCTTGGATCAAAACGACAGTCATTCAGCTGTTTTTGTCAATATTACTGAGACTCAGTTCTGGTTCCAAATTTTAATGTGACTCACTGACCTTTTGCGGACAGTGTAGATCACGATCAGACTGCACAAAACATGCAGTCTGATCTTTGATCTACACTGTCTGATAAGGAGATACCTTTCCTAAAAAAATACCTTTGAAATAGAAAAATTTGGGTTTATACTATCGATTTAAAAGTTTCATTTCTTTTACATAGCAAGATTAGGGTTTCCAATGACATTCTACAAACTGGAAACAAATCTGTTTTGTTGTCTGTGGGTGTGACTGATCTTTTTTTTTTTAATATATAATTCAATACTTTTTAATATTATGGCTTTTGCACAATAATTGTTCGACCTATTCCATGCTTATTTTAACCCTTACAGCACCTTTCACTTCAAAACCAGCAGTCTGATCTTTGATCTACACTGTCTGCTTCGCTCAAACACTATAGAAAAAAAAGCAACCACAAATTTTGCATTATCTGGGTCTTATTTTAGACTAAAAATGTTCGTTATCATTCAGCACTTTAAAGGTTAAACAACATTAGTAATTTCGGAAAACTTTGTATAAACAGAATGAAAGTTATTGCTATGGAGGTCTGAGTCTATGGTCAATGGTTTTTTACTTATGAATCAAACCAGGCATGAATCAAACCAGGCAGCTTGACAGCAAGACTTTCCTTATTTACTTGGATATTCAGAACATGTGGGCATTCACACAGGACTGAAAATACACCAATAAATATATTTGTTCATCTGAAAATTCGATTTTCCAATTAGTAGCCAGTCAAGTTAAAAATAAAGCATATAACATACAGGACATCGATACTGTCCACCATTAGAAACAATCATGTTCAAAAGAAAAAAAACATTTACAATAAAAAGTTGATACCTGACTTCCTGTGGCACCATCAATAGATGATGTGTTGATGTTGGTTTTTCCACCAGCCACACTGCCATGTTTGTCCTTCAACCCCTTCACATCTGTAACAGTACTAGTCTTACGATTGCTGACCATCGAATGGGCAGTGTTAAGAGAGGTTCCACCTGCTAGGGGTCGAAGGTTAAGGAACAACAATATTAGTTACTGAAGCACATGTTAGAAAGCATGTTGTAGCATAGGCCACTGAAACTCCTTTGGTCTATGGTGGGCTAATGAAATTTTTCTTATCAGACACTGTTACTATAAATAGCACATTGGCAACTGCCTCTATATCGTATATAGAAAAACTTATAAAATACACTAAAGAGACAGTCACCACTGTGCTATTTATAGTAATGGTGTAAATGAAAATTTGAGTATTCTGTGATATACAGGTAATGCACCAATGTGCCAGAGTGTTCGATGATCGACCAAGGAAAATTTCAGTGTTCCGTGATAGACCGATGAAGCTTCAAAGGCCTGTGGTTACAGCAACAAAAACAGAAACAATGCAAATGGAGCCAGTGTAAGAAGCAAGGAATAAATCATCATTCAAGTGTTGAGTGAATTTTTGGTGGAAATGGACCTGTGTAAGGTACAGTCAAAGCTGTCCTACTTATTCAGCCAAGCAACAAACAACACTGTCCACTTCAAAACACAATGCAGCCTTTTAACGACCCTGAGAAAGAAGCCTTTTGAAAAAATTGTGAGAAAAGGAGAAAATGCTGGTTACCAGCATTTTCTCCTTTTCCAAAAATGTTTTCTACCCTATCAAAGACAAACTCTTGTTTTTTACCCTATCAAAGACAAACTCTATCATTTGAGTAACAAACTTTACACTGTATAAGACAGAGCAAAGATCACAAAACTATCCAAGTGTACTGTTAAAAATAACCAGCAAAATTAATGACAAAGCGCAACATCACAAACAATTAAGGGGGACTCTGGCAAAAGGGAGTTTAATGCATCTTTGTAATGCATCTACTGCGCAGGCTAACATAGGTTGATACTTTTTGCAGAAGCATTGAACTCCCTTTGCACAGGACATGACTCAATTATAATTATATAGATCTGCTATTTCTTTAGGAAAACAAACTGTTTTATATTTGGCAAGCATCACCTCTTGTGCTTCATCAGCGGTTATGAAAGTCAGTGTGAAACACACACACCTCAGTTCAACTGTTGAAAGTAAATGTGACGTAAGAAATTTTTCAGAAACCTTCCCACTCCGCTTTGTGAAAACAGGGTCCATATTCACCAACTATTCTGAAGAACATTCTAAGTCTTATTCTAAGATATTTTCTAAATTTGAAAGTAACACAACTTCTGATTGGCTAAACCAAATGGTTTATCCGATCAGAAGTTGTGTTACTTTCAAATCTAGAAAATTCTGGAGACTAAGAACAGTCTTAAGAATGGTTTGTGAATACAGACCCAGATCTATTGGCAAAGGTTTATAAAAAGATGGAGATGAATGAACAGTTCTTAAAGAAACATTGCTTTCAGTGTGTAACTACAATTGTGATCCTAAAATAAGAAGTGGCTGGAAGTTCTTTGTCTACAAAGAAGAAGTTGACTAAAACCTTTGTGATAATCATTTGGGTAAAAAAGGTTCCCCATCCTCTTCTATGATGATAATAATAATACTAAGTACTTTGTTTAAAGAGGGTGAAAAGTAGTGGTGAAACGGTTTACCGATTAACCGATTAACCGCGGTCTATTCAAAGAAAAAACCGAAACCGGTTCGAATTTTACCGTATCGGAATTTCTGCAATATGTCAACTTCTCTTAATTGCATCAGAAAGTCCGGTTTTCCCAAAAATTATGTCAGAAATCGATCGTTTTCAACTTACAGTTCTAAAGATTTCCGAAAGCGAAAGTTGTTTTTTTTTTTCCACAGGCAGTGTCACCGGTGTTTAGGTAAAACTATGACCAAATAAACGTCGAGCTTTAATGCTTTTGGATCAATGGAGTTTGTATGTTATTCATTTCTTATAACTTTGCTCACACTTATTTTTGCGTTTTCCAATAGTTAAGCGGCAAAGTATTAGTGTTAGTGCAGTAAGCAACTGAGTAAGTTAGTACATCGCACTGTCTACTCTGTTGAGCCGAAGTTCGGTATAGTAGCGCTGGTTTTTATATAAACAAGTACGCTCTTGAAGAAAAAAAAAAATGGCAGACGAAAATCGTCAAGATAGCGAGTGTTAAAGACTAGTCAATTTCAGTTTGTTTTTATTTGTTCATGCGAAACAATTGCTTTTTAGTTCATTATCTTGAAAGAATGGAAGAGTTCCAAGCACATGTACTAGTTTTCTTTATTACCTTTTGAGCATATGCTACCCTAACAGTGACTACAAGTGGTCAGATATGCTAAATGTCAGCATATACAGCATATTGCAATACGTATTGCAATACGGGTCAGCCGTATTGCAATATATTGCAATACACTTTTTACCGTATTGTTTCACCCCTAGTGAAAAGACTCATTTAGTCGTTAAACTAATCTCCCATGAGGCCCTCTAAAAAAGAAATGTAACAGAAAATGAAATATCCATTGTGATTTGTGGTACCTATAACTTGGATATAAAATGCTGGTAGCATTTGTCTTTGAATGTGTTAAAGGAGTCTAATGTTTTGATGTTGAGAGGTAGGGTATTCCAAACAGTTGACCCAGAGAACGCAAAAGACCGTCTCCATACATTTGTTCGAGGCTTACCTAACTTAAGATTTAAGTTAGATGTTGACCTTAAGGAATAGTTGGAGTTTTTTATTATTTGCTTGGGTGAACTTACTGCTTATGTAATTTGGGGTCGTAAGGTTTAGTGCTTTGTAAATCATGACACATCATAGGTACTGCACTCTCTTATCAAAGGGAAGCCAGTTAAGTTGTCTGAACATATCAGTTGATGGTGTCATTAGCTTTGCATCTAAAATAATCCTGGCAGCCCTTTTTTGAATTTTTACTATGGTTTCAATGTTATTTTTTGAGCAAGATCACCAAATAGCACAACAATAATCTAATAGAGATGAAATATAAGAACAATGAAATAGCTTCCTTGCATGTAGTGGAAGATAACTTTGGAGTCTTTGCATCAGGGTAAGACAGGGATGAAATTAGTTTACAGATATAATCCACATGATTGTGTGTTCCATGTTAGTTTTATATCAACTTGGATACCTAGTAATTTATGACTCTCTGCATTGCCAATAATTTCTTCATTTATTGATAAATATAAATTACTTTGATGGCCAAGCTTAAGTGCAGTACCTAGTAGCATTGTCTTTGTTTTAGATATGTTAATATATATTCCATTATGTAGGCACCATTGATTAATGTTTTGTAGGTCAGTTTGAATATGAATTTCGATCTCTTTTGGATCAGTGCTTGTTGTGTGGAAAGTTGCATCATCCACATACATATAAATACTGTTTTTTTTTAAATATAGAGTGGTAGGTCATTAACATATCAAAGGAATAAGATGGGGCCTAAGATAGATCTTTGTGGAACACCATGTTTGATAATTGCTGGAGAGGATGTTGCACAATTGTATTGTACTTGTTGAGTTCTATTGCTTAGTTAGGACTTAACTCATGTGACTGTAACATCATAAAAATTATAAAGTAAAAGTTTATCAAGTAGGATTTTATGGTCGACTAAGTCGAACACTTTCTTCATATCTAGATATACAGCTCCAACAAAATTTCCTTTATCAATGTCAAGAAGCCATTCGTCAATTAGTTTTATAAGAGCAGACTGGCAAGAATGAAATTGTGTAAAACCTGACTGATGTTGTTGGAGAAGATGATTTTCTAGTAAATATTTACTAATTTGCTTAGCAACATGCTTTTCGATAATTTTAGATATGACAGGTAAAATTGAAATGGGTCTGTAATTTTCCGGAAGTTTCTTGTCACCTGATTTGTAGAATGGTCTAACTCTTGCTGCTTTCAGAGTATTTGGGAACACACTGTGCTTCAGACTTAGATTTATGATGTGTGACAGGGATGAACTAATTTCTCTTGCAGACAGTTTTAGAATTTTTGGACATAACGCATGTAAGCCAGCTCCCTTATTTATGCTTCATGATTTCAGGTGATGGAAAACTTGCCCTTTCTTGACAGGTTGGACTTTGAATTTCTGTCCTGTAACCTTTGAAAATCTACTGGTTAGGAAATCTGTGAGTAATTCATAGTTTGGTGGATGTTTTTTAGTTTTTATTTTATCTGCTAATTCACTGAAATGATTGTTTAAATGCTTAACTACTTCTTGGGTTTAGAAAATTGTTTCATCCCCTACCTTTAATTGTGTCAGAAGGCATGGTTTGTCTTTTGGATGCAATTCTTTCACATATTTCCAAAGTGATTTTGTATCCTTGTTTTGGCCAATCGCTTCTAAAAAATATTTCTGTTTTAATTTTTTTATCATGGAAGATACTTTGTTGCGATATTTTCTATAGTTGCTGAAGTCTTTCTGTTTATGAAATTTGTCTCTTTGTTTCCTTAGCAAGCTGATTTTTTCATTGTACCACTGGGGTTGTTTAAAAGATTTAACATGTTTTTGTTTGCGAGGAGCATGATGATCAAAAACATTAAGAAATTTTGCATAAAACATATCTAAACAAAGCTCCACATCATCAAAATTTAAGATCTCCTGAAAGTCTGCCTTTGATAGATCATTAAAAACTGTGCTTCATTAAAGGCTTTATAAGACCTGTATTCCATACATATATGGTTTCTTTTTTGAAGAGTTTGGCCAACTTTGTGTGTTAAGCAGACTGGATAGTGATCACTTACAGAATAATTTGGAACTTGTCCTCACAGAATGACAAATGAAAATATGAAAAATTTAGAATAGATGACAATTATATTAACCCTTTATCTAATAGTCATGAGTTTTAACGACCCCCAAGACAGAGGCCTTTTGAAAACATTGTTGGAAAAGGAGAAAATCTTGGTAACCAGCATTTTCTCCTTTTCCAACAATGTTTTCTGACCTTTCAGAGACAAATTTCATCATTTCAGCCACATTTAATTTGTTGTCTGCTTTCAGTTGGGACCAGTCTTAAATTTTGTCGTGTGGTAAAGGGTTAAGTCTCTGAAAACAGTATGAATTTTGTCATTACACTAAAATGAATGATTTTAGGCACAGTAATCACAAAACTTCAAGCACAACAAACAGCAGTCGACCCCTAACAGGAAGACTATAATAAAAACAACAATACAGAACTTGATTAAAAAAACAATGGATGAAAGAGACCAAAAATATTATCTTTTCCTTGGTTCTTCCATTATACTACAGAAAAAATCATCTTTTCAACCATATTTTTTTCTTGAGGAATAATAGGATGCAAGATAAGGTGCTTCTGTAGAGTGGGTAAAGATCTGACAGCACTTTACATGTAGTCTGATCTTTGATGTACACTTTCTTCTACCTTGAAAGGCATTCCAGCTTAAATCTCTACCAGATGACAAAATTTTGTACTTGTCCTTATTAAAAGCCTGTTAAATTTGGCTCAAATATGAGTGAATTTTGTCGTTGACAAGGTAGAAAACATTGAGGAAAAAGAAGAAACTGCTGATTACCAGATTTTTCTACTTTTCCCTCGATGCTTTCAAAAGCGTACTCCCTTTAGGTCGTAAAAACTGGAAATTGTTTAGAATAGCATTAACTGTTTAACAAACAATCTTGAGTTTTAAAAACCCCGACAAATAAAGCTTTTGAAAATGAAAACAGTGGGAAAACAAGAAAATGCTGGTAGCCAGGATTTTGTCTTTTTCCAACAAGGTTTTCTGCTATTTCATAGAAAAATTCCATCATTCCAGCTTCAATTAAGTTGTCATCTGCAAATGCTTTTAATTGGAATGGCTAAAATTTTGCCCTTTGGTAAAGGGTTAAAAAAAAGCCTAAAATGGCAACTTTGGATTCTTTCTGATCATCTGAGAATCTCTATTTCATTTATTGAGAGCTTGAGGGTAAAGAGCTTTTTTGAAAACTATAAATTATATTATGGCTCTCATTCACTTTGGTTTCCTTACTGAAATATCAAAACCTTCACTACCTTTGAAACGATGTAACACTGAGGTAAAAAAATATTATGTGACAATGACTTCTTCTTATCATAAATTTATAATAAATTTTGGTTTAGAAGGTATATATAGCCCTTTCCCAAACAATCCTATATTGTAATAACCCAGGAACCAGTCTTTTGAAAACACTACAGGAAAAGAAAAAAATGCTGACAATCCAGCATTTTCTCCTTTTCCCACAATGTTTTCTACCGTTTCAAAGATAGAAATCAGGATTTGAGCCATAACATATGTCTTACTTGCTCCCTGTGTGTGAGCTGCCACAGCCTCCACACTCAATCCTCCAGCTACTTTCTTCTCTCCATCTTCTCCTTCCATTGCTCTTATCTCTTCCATCCTTTTACGAGCAGCTTCAGCACACATTTCACGTGCTCTGAGGCCAGATGCTGTGTTACCATTGGATATGGCATCCAGCACAACTCCATCTATACTTAACAATGCAGCCTCATATTGTTTGGCCAGAGAAATAGAAGTCGACGTCTTTCCTGAAATTCAATCATTTACCTCATTACGATCGGGAGACACTTTTTCCCCCTTGCAGTTGACAAGTTTCAAAAAAACATTGTGGCAACAGCAGAAATTGCTCTTTATGAACAATGTCTCCTTTTGGTACAACATTTTTACTTGTAATCATGTCCTAAAGCCTACTGCATGTTTGTCATCCATATTTCACTGGAAAGTTTTAAAAGTTCTCAGCTGCATGTTTGTTTCAAGATTGTTGGGCTGTATTAACCCTTTACCACACAATCCCAAATTTCAACAACCTTAAGAGAGAAAATCTTTTTAAAACATTGTGGAAAAAGAGAAAATGCTGTTAACCACCATTTTCTCTTTTTGCCCCAATGTTTTCTTCCATTTCAAAGGCAACATCCACATTTAATTTGTCATCTACCAATGCTTTTGGTTTAGAAACATCTAAAATGCTGTCATGTGGTAAATGGTTAGTTTACTGTTCTGAGTTCATGAATAATTCTTATTTCCAAGACTGGCTATCTGGATGGTAGTCTCTCAAGTAAGAATCAGAAAAAAAAAGTTTGTTATTTTTCCTGAAAATGGCTACTTTGTTTTTTTCACAGTATACTGTACAATAAACATAAGTTCAGTTAAAAAATGTTCACTCATCATCATGTCATGCCCTGTTGAAATACCCATTCACCGTCTGACTTAACCCTTTACCACAAAATCATAAGTTTTAAAGACCCTAATGAAGGCTTTTGAAAACATTGTGGGAAATGAGAAAATGCTGGTAACTAGCACTTTTTTCCTTTTCTCAATAGGTTTCTAACCCATCAAAGACAGTTGGGCTACATTCAATTTGTTCTCTGCAAATGCTTTCAAATTGGACTGGTCTAAAATTTTGTTGTTTGATATTGAGTTACTGAGATACCTATCTATCACACAACCTCCCTTGTTTTCAGTGTAATATACCCATTATCCTCTTATCTTATACAAGTTTGATATCACAGTTGTGTGACATCATTTCGTACATATTTTATATAAGTGAAAGGGTTAATAATGGATATTACGCTGCATGCATCTATAGATGGTTTTGCATCTTCTGATCTATAATTTGTGAGATATCGTTATGTGATAAAAAGAATCTGACATTTGTTAGCTTTTGAGATGAAATTTTATTAAACTTGTCAAGGAAAAGAAAAAATGTTACTAAGCTCGCCAAAGGCTCGCTTAATAACATTTTTCCTAAACTTTAATAATAAAATTTTATCTCAAATGTCAACTCATGTCAGATCCTATATTTCTGGCACATTTACTTTCACAGTCAAAATCTTTTGTACCACGGCACCAGGCAGGTAGGCAATCCGTTACTGTTTAACTCTTTAGCAATATGGCAAAATTTTAGATGCAACCGAATGAAGGCATTACAGGGATTCAGACCTTTTATAACCTGCTTCAAAAGACACCTTAACCACTAAGCAACTGAGATGGTCACAAGTTATGTATATGAACTGATGTACACATTAATAGAATGTGAATACCTGATAGAGGTGCCCCATTCACAATGACAGCAATACCCCGCCTATTTCTTGCTGCTTTTCCTTCTGGGGATAGGTCAATTCCAAGATGTCTAGCAACAGCCTTGGACACAGGTGTGATCTCCATATCTCCCACTCCAACACTGCTGGCAGATTCCTTACCTATTGCAGACAAAAAAATAAAAGATAAGAAAATTCTTTTATTGGTTTTGACCAATGCCTTTTTAGCAATTTGAACTTCAAAGTTAAAGACCTGCAAATAAACATGGACAATTAAGAATGTATGGAAAACCATCTGGAAAAAACCCTAAATAATTCCTCATGTCAAACACTTTTACACCTCACAATAAAAGTCATATCAACAGTACAGCTCACTAATTCATTTTTTTCCTCAGTTTACCCACTGAAATGCTGGAGCCCTGCTTGTCTTGTCTTGCCTACCAAAGGACTCGGCCATGACAAATTGGACAAATTAAACATGGCCAAAATAATTGGATCTGTCTGTGAAGGATGGAAAACATAGGATGCAAGTAAGCAAATGCTTGTTTTACTTTTCAAAAAATCTTTCAAAAGTAATTTCCCCCCATGCTATATAAATATTGGATTGTCTGATAAGTGAGCCATGCTCTGCAAAAAAGGGGCTTGATGCATCTTTGAAAAGTTTCAGCCCAGGTCAACCTGAGCAGTCCGTGCAGGCTAATCTTGGCTGAAACTTTTCGGTATTGGTAAATTTTCTGTCTGTCAAAGGACCAGTCTACCTCATGATTCAGTCAGTTGTTAGACAAAATGGACATTATGGATTCATGATCATGTGACGACTTGCTTGATATCACTCATCACAGAGATATATTAAGCCCACTTTTGCCAGAGCATGCCTCAAATATTGGATTGCCTGATAAAGGAAAAACAAGTATTCTTTGTATTCCTTTGTTGTCTAACAATAAAACCAAAGATGAAGAGTCAATTATAATGACTTTATTTTTTAGTTATGATCTGCCATATTAACCCTTAAAGCGCCGATGACGTTTTGTGCAGTCTGATCTTGAGCTACACTGGCCGCAAAGGCACCTACAGCAGTGAAAGGCACTTTAAGGGGTTAATTGAATCAACAACCTTTCATTCCGTTAGCATCTCTATTACTACAGAAGAAAAGAGGACTTTATGCCATGTCCACCATTTCGAATTAGCTACACAAAGAACAATTTCCACTCACCATCTTCTGACTCATGTCTAGACTGTCCATCATCTAGACTGCCCGAAGCATCAGCCACGGACTCTGCACGTGACGGGATGGTTGTGCCACCTTGAGTCAGTCCAACATCTGTCTTATTGTCTGAGTCGTCCTCCTTATCTTTACCGTCAGCTGTCTCACCACTCTCTGGAAAATGAATATAATGACCTGTCAAATTGTCTCTCCAAAAGTTGATTATGTCAAATACGATTTTTTATTATATACCTGAACATTTTCTGCTCCAGTTCAAATACATGTGTCGTACGTGGATAAAATAACACACACAACAGTAAAAACCCTGCATCTACACAGTGTAAAATACGGTTCCAAATACGGTATGATGACGTATAATGACATAGCTAATGGTGGGGGGGGGGAATACTTTAAATTTGGACAAGTCTACATTTTTGTTTTGTGGTAACGAGTGGCATTTCCTTTTTTGTGAGGTTATGTATCTATGGAATATTATGCAGTAGTTACTTTCCTGGAGCTTGTATTTGAGAAAACCTGATACTGTGTGAGACCGAAGGTCAAGCGGGATTTCAGCATTTTCTAACACAGTGAAAAGTAAACACAAGCATCAGGAAAGTCACTACAATATAATGTTCCTTTTATTATATACCTACAACTTTCAATGACAAAATTTTGCAGTAATTGACATTTTATTCATGAACTGGTAAACAAAATATAACAGAATAATAGACAATGATGCAGTGGCTAGTAACTTCCCTTTCTTTTTTTTTTTTTTTCTTTTAAATGAATGGTGGATAAATATCATAGCGTTAATTTTGACCAATAAAATCGAAAATCAATACGTATTTTTTTGGTGCGTGAATTACGTCATCATACCATATTTGGAACCATATTTCACAGTGTGCAGATATAGGGTTTTTTTTCCATCAAACGAGTTATTTTATCCATGTGCAATGCATGTATTTAACCCTTTCCCAAACAAGCCCTGGTTTTCACGTGTCTGCAGTACAAGTCTTTTGAAAACACTGTGGGAACGAGCAATTTCCCCTTTTCCCACAGTGTTTTCTACCCATTTTGATAACTTTCTGCCATTTTCATCAAATTTAAAATTGTCATCTGCAAACTCTTTCAATTTGGACCAGTCTAAAATTTGTCGTTTGGAGAAGGGTTAAGCCGGAAAATTTTATGGTATGTAATAAATGACTCAATTATATAACCTAAAAACAGTCTGGCTCAAATACATGTGTCACACGTGGGTAAAATATCAAACATGACAGAAAAAAAATCTACACACTGTGAAATAAGGTTCTAAATATGGTATGATGACATAATGATGACATAACTCACATGCACAATATATTTTTATTCATTTGCAATTTCATTGGTCAAAATTTTATGCTGTAATATTCATCCGCCATTCATAAAAAGGAAGTTACTACACCATTATTTGTTTACTGTTTTCGAATAAAATGTCAATAATTGTAAAATTTTGTCTTTGAAAGTGGTCGGTATATAATAAAAGGAATACTATGTTGTAGTAACTTTCCTGATGCTTGTATTTACTTCTCCCTGAGTAAGAAAATTTTGGCATCTTGCTTGACCTTGGGTCTCGCGCATTATCAAATTTTCTCATGCTGCTCAAATTCAATACGTGCACCAGGAAAGTCACTACTACATAATATTCCGTATTTATACTGCACATCATGGCAGTATAGGGAAATGTCAAAAAATATTACATACCCTCTCTCTCTTTCTCCTCGGCCTCTTTGCGAGCCGCTTCCTCCGCTTCTTCCCGCTCACGGTGAGCTTTCTCATTCTCTTGAAGCTTTCTTGTTTGCTCTGGAAGAAAAGAGTACAATCTGAGTTCAGTTTCCATGAATGAATACAAGACAGATTTAGTCTGCTATGGTTTTAAAAAAAATCTAAGCATGCGGGTTTAAAAAAGCTTACTTTCAGGCTAGGTTTACTTTCATCCTTTACCACACAATCCCAACTTTTAACGACCCTGAAAGAGACAGCTTTTGAAAACACTGTGGGAAAAAGAGAAAATGCTGGTAACCAGCATTTTCTCCTTTACCCACAATGTTTTCTACTCATTTGAATACAAGATTCATCAGCTAAGACATACTGAAATTGTCAGATGCAACTGCTTTCAATTTCACAAGGTTATATTTTTTTTTTCCTGTGATAAGGTTAACCCTTTACCATACAATCCAGACTTTTAACGACCCTGAAAGAAAAGACTTTTGAAAACACTGTAGGAAAAGGAGAACATGCTGGTGACCAGCATTTTCTCCTTTTTCCAAAATGTTTTCTAATCTGTCAGATACAAGAATTATTAATTTGGCAATATTTGTTGTCAGCAAGTGCTTCGAATTTGGTCCAGTCCAAAAATTTGTAGTCAGGTAAAGAGTTAATCCCTTACCAAACAATCCAGACTTTTAACAACCCCAAGGAAAGGGACTTTTGAAAACATTGTGTAAAAGGAAAAAATGCTGGTAACCAGCACTTTCTCCTTTTCCCACAAGGTTTTCTAACCGTTCAATGACAAATTTCATAATTTGTGCAACATTTAATTTGTTGTCTGCAAATGCCTTCAATCTGTCATTTTGTAAAGAGTTATAAGAATCATGTAGATTGATATCTTATCTTTTGTATAGGATGGGTTTAAAAAATAAACACACACACTAACACAAATTCAAATTTATCTAGCTTTACAAAGAATTAAAAAAAAAAATCACAAGAATAAAGGTTAGTCAGCATATAAACAGCAGCATTATATGGATATCTAACATTATTTCTAATGAGAAAAAAAATGACCAATTAATGACTTAACTCTTTACCATACAATGCCGGCTTTTAACTACCCAGAGGAAGAAGCCTTTAGAAAACATTACAGGAAAAGGACAAAATGCTGGCAACCACCATTTTCTCCTTTTCCCACAATGTTTTCTTCCGTATCAAAGAAAAATTGCATCATTTGAGCCACACAATGAAATTGTCATCTGCAAGTGCTTTCAACTGGGTGAGTCTGTATTTTTGTCGTGTGGTAGAGAGCTTAAAGATGTGATCTATTTGAGCCATTCTCTGGCAAAAAGGGCTTAATGCATCTCCATGATGCATTGAACCAATCAAGCCATCACATAATTATGGATCCATAAAAGCAGCTTTTTTTACAACTGCCTAAATCATGAGGTACACTGGTTCTTGGACATACAAGGTCAACATGTGCAGAATATGATACTGTTCGCAAATGCATTAAGCCCCCTTTTCACAGAGCCTGGTTCATTAGTTTTACACTTAAATTTAATTGTCTATGTTACCTTCATAGAATTCCAACAGTTCTGGAGGAAGTTTCTCACTAGGTGCTCTAGGGGGCAGCAGTATTGTATTATACTCATCATAGCCTTTCATGAGACGCAACACCTGTAACAAACATATTGTAGTTAACCTGTCTCAATTGTCACTTGTATAAAACAATCACATATATTTTACAGATTACTCTAAGTTTCAAAATATTAGCTTTGAATGTATAAGTTCATTGGTTAAACATACATGCCTTGGGAGCTGAGTATTGTTTGTTCCACTCACTGGCTGCTTTGGACAGTTTCAATTGTATAATGTCATGAATTGCATATGTAATATTATGTTACAGTAACTTTCCTGGTGCTTGTATGTGCTTCCAACTGTGTGGGAAAATTTGATATCTCATGAGAACAAAGTTGGCCCTGAGTAAAGAGGCTTTTGACAATATTGTGAGCAAAGGAATAATGCTGGTAACCAGCATTTCTACTTTTCCCACCATGTTTTATATCCTTGTAAAGACAAATGTCATCATTTGAGCCACATTTACCGTGTCTGGGAAAGAGTTAACAACATTTCTAATACCTTTTCTTCTTCCAAATAGCTGCCATCAAACTCCAGGTTGTACATTTCTATGGGAAAAGCACATGGATTTTTTACAATGACCTCACGCTCGTCTCCGGCGCTGTGGGGTAATATTGGTCCGAACTGCAACATGTTCTGATCAAAATCAAGTCTGGGTTCAAGTCCTTGACCTCTGCACAGTAACAGGATTCTCTGACTGCTCTGGGCAATGCGAATAGGTATTCTCTGCTCATAGAATTTCTGTAATTAGAAGACACTTTGTTAGAATGCCTTTTAACTCTTGCCAAACGACAATATTTTAGATTGTTCCAAATTGAAAGCATTTGCAGACAACAAATTAAATAAGGCTCAAATGATTGGATTTGTCTCTGACAGGTGAGAAAACATTGTGGAAAAAGGAGAAAATGCTGGTTACAAGCATTTTCTCCTTTTCTCACAATGTTTTCAAAAATCCAACCTAGGGGAGTTAAAACTCCGGAGCGTTAAAAGCGTATGAAACAAACACAACCCTGAGAAAAAAGGCTTTTAAAACATTGTGGGAAAAGGAGAAAATGCTGGTAACCAACATTTCCATCTTTTCCCACAATGTCGTTACCCTCCTTAAAACAAATTTCAATTCTACGTCACATTAACTTTGTTGTCTGTAAATACTTTCAACTGGGTCGAGTCCAGAATTTTGTAGTTTAGTAAAGAGTGTATCTATTGTAGGGACTCTATACATATTTGATTTGAATTTGGAACAATGGTTCTAGGAGAGAAACAGTAATTTAGTATAGACAAAGAGAGTGACACTAGCCAGTGACCAGTCATACTATCTCATCCACAGCACCTGCTCATGTAAACTAAAATCAACAGAAAATTTTGAGGATTGAAAAAGACTGACACTGGCTAGTGGGCAATCATCATATCACATCTTAACTCTTTACCAAATGGCAAAATTTCAGACTGGTCCAAGTTGAAAGCATTTGCAGACAACAAATTAACCCTTTACCAGATGACAAAATCTGAGCTTTGTCCACATTGAAAGCATTTGCAGACAACAATTTCACTGTCACTCAAATGGTGCAATATTTCTTTGATAGGGTAGAAAACATTGTGGGAAAAGGAGAAAATACTGGTTACCAGCATTTTCTCCTTTTCCCACAATGTTTTCAATAGGTTCTTTCCAAAGGTCGTAAATAGGTGGCATTGCCCAGTAGGGGGTTAAAATAGGCCAAAATGACAAAATTTGTACTTGATAGGGTAGAAAAAGTTGTGGGGAAAGGAGAAAATGCTGGTTACCAACATTTTCTCCTTTTCCCACAATGTTTTCAGAAGCTTTCTTCCACAGGGTCATGTTAAAACTAAGCAACAATCAACAGAAAAATGCGTAAGAATTACCTCTTCAGTTGGCATAAACTTCACTTGAACATTCAACCTTTGTCCTGGTAACAGTGTTCCAGTAGGCGGCATTATCTCAAAATGTCTGGGTTTATTTTTATCTGATTTGTTTTTTCTTCTCAGATGCATCGGGACATGTTTGTCAGCCTAAAATAGAATTTTAACTTATTACTATGAGTAATTATTATGTTGAGTGACCAATTCTATAGAGCTTTGACAGAAAATCAAGGCAATTCTTTCACTTAACTCTATGTGACTAATTGGTAAGTTAATCCAATACCTAACACTTCCAAGTTTGGATGAAAAAAGCTTTGAAAATATTGTGGAAAATGGAGAAAAGACACTATATTTCCTTGGCATTTTCAATGCCCTCAAAGACAAATGCTATCATTTGAGCCTTTTCATTTCTTCCCTACAAATGTTTTCAATATTAACATGCCTTCAAAAAATTAGGAAGGCTTTCTGCAATAATGAAAAAGGTTTACTGTCATATTTCATTCAAGTTTCAAATCATATTAAACAAATAACATAGTATTCACACCACTTAGGGTTTGATTTCAACTCCTAAAACTCCTTTCACAATTTAACCCTTTATCGCACAATCCCAAGTTTTAACAACCTGAGAAAGAGGCCTTTTGAAAACAGTGTGGGAAAAGGAGAAAATGCTGGTAACCAGCATTTTCTCCTTTTTCCACAATGTTTTTGACCATATCAAAGACAAATTCCATTATTTGAGCCACATTTAAATTGTTGTCCCAAAATGCTTTCAATATTGACAAGTCTACATTTTTTTCCTGTAGAAAGGGTTAAGTTGCCTTTTGCAGCCAATGTAGATCAAGATCAGACTGCACAAAATGTGCAGTCTGATCTTTGATCTACATTTTCTGCTTTGTAGAGACATTCTAGACAAGAGCAACTCTGAAATTATGATTACAATGGTTTTTTTCATTTCTATGCTGAAAATGTCTGTTAAGTTTATTTGGTAGTCTAAGGGTTACAACCTTTGAGATTAACCCTTTACCACACAATCCCGACGTTTAACAACCCTGAGGAAGAAGCCTTTTGAAAACATTGTGGGAAAAGGAGAAAATGCTGGTAACCAAAATTTTCTCCTTTTCCCACGAGGTTTTCTAACCTACCAAAGAAGCCTTTTGAAAACATTGTGGGAAAAGGAGAAAATGCTGGTAATCAACATTTTCTCCCTTTCCCACGAGGCTTTCTATCCTACCAAAGACAGAGATCATCAATTTAGCAACATTTAAATTGTTGTCTGCAAATGCTTTCAATTTGGTCCAGTTCAAAATTTTGTCGTTTGGTAAACAGTTAAACCATGAAAACAGAGCATGGGATGAGATTTCAAGTGAATATGCAGATTTATCATTTTGTCATACAACACAGAATGCAGACCCTAGGTAATCGTTGTACATACTATACAAGGTATAACACAAAAAGTTAATACAGACTTTCAAAAGCTTTGATAGAAAGACAAAACAATGATGAATGCTAAAAATAAAGCCTGAAATGTCAAAAATGGAAATAGACCAAAGAAAGCCTCACTTCAGTCCACAATAGAGAAGAATATGATTGTGCTGCAATAAGAGTTAAACTTGTGATAAAAAAAAAAAGTTAAAATTAAAAGATTTTAAAAACAAATGTGAGCCAAGTCTCTTACAGACAGCTACTGCAGGCATTGTGACAAATGGAGAATTTGCTCTGAATAATCTATTTATTCATTGCCATGGTGTTTCCTTGATGCTTTCAAAATAATAAGCATTAATGTAAGAGGTTCTATTATTCAACTGTCTGCAGTAAGGAATGGCCAAACTATAGCTTAAGAAAAAAGGAGTTAAAAGGACAAAGCCAATTCCAAGGTTATAGGTTCTCCTCCAAAATATACTCTGCACCAGACAAGTTTCCAGAGTCTTCAATACAGAGATATAACAAGATAGAGTGTAATTGCACAGATAAGCAAAATAAGAGTCCAGACAGAGTATTCGTCAACAATTATAAGATTAATTCTTATCCTCAATTCTAAGTCCGGCCACCTGGTTGGTTTGTTTAGTTTAAATCTATTTATAATACAGAGACTGTCAAACAAGCTCTCTTGATGACTGCTGCCAGGAAACCAGACCAGTGTTCCCATGCCAGAGGTGGTTCTAAAGGTTAATTCCACTCTATTAGGAAATCAAACCCAGAATCTGAACCAAATATCTCTGCAAACCAGACTGCTAGTCTTGGAATTTACAATTAGAATTAAATTTGAGCCATGCTCTGTGAAAAGGGGGCTTAATGCATCTGCAAAAAGTAGCATCCTAGGTCAGCCTGAGTGACCTGTGTTGAAACTTTTTGCTTTTGGTAAATTTTCTGCATGTCCAAGGACCATTCTACTTCAAAATTCAGTCAGTTGAAGGACAAAATGGATTTATGGATCCATTACTATGTGACAACTTGCTTGGTATAATGCATTATGGAGATGCATTAAACCCCCTTTTGCCAGAGCATCGCTCATTTAGAATGGTTGGTGAATAAGGCAGGCTGATGTGAGAAGCAGACATTCTACTCCAGCAAATCATATTCTGTCTCCCACAGAATTTCACAGTCAATCAGATGGCTGTTCTTCAAATTGAGGATAAGAACACTATTTACAGCTGTTGATGAACACAGCCCCAAAACAACAGACAAACAGACAGTGTATTGAAATAAGATAAGAACACTTTTGTGCTATCAAACAATGACCAAACCTTCAAAAAGTCAAATTTCTTCTTCTAGAATAAAAAAAAACAACATGTATTTGAATGAAAATATAATAACGATAAAGGAAAGAATGAATGTTGAATCATATATGTAATACAAGCACAAAAATTTGTAGTATAATACTATGTATTGACTTTTTTAACTCTTTACCACACAATCCCGACTTTTAACGACCCTGACAAAGAAGCCTTTTGAAAACATTGTGGGAAAAGGAGAAAATGCTGATAACCAGCATTTTCTCCTTTCCTCACAATGTTTTCTAACCTTTTAAATTTAAATTTCAATTTTTGAGTAACATCTAATTTGTCATCTGCTTTCAATTTGGACAAGTCTAAAATTTTGTCCTTTGGTAAAGAGTTAAGAGAAACATATTGTCAAAATACAGAAAATCAAAACAATAATGGATGTTGAATATTTTCATCCTAAATGTTGCAACCTTCTGTTATCAGACCTGTCTAAAGAAACATCTATATTGACAAGAACATTATTTGTTGTTTTCCCTTTACCACACAATACGGAGTTTTAAAAACACCGAGAATATAGGCTTTTGAAAAATGTTGCAGAACAAAAAGAGAAATGCTGATAACTAGCATTTTCTCTTATTCCTGCAATGTTTTCTACTCCATTTCTAAATAAATTTTATAATTTGATCCACATTAAACTTGTCTGTATTTACTTTCAGTTTGGATAAGTCTACAATTTTCTCATCAAGCAAAATGATTAAAAACAACACACCTGCTTCTTTTCTTTATCAGTTGGCAGTGAGTTCCATTCACACTTGACTTGTTGATAGTTATGGAGTTGCACAATCACCACTCTACATTCTCCACACTTCACCTCTCCAAAGTCCAGAGTGTCGTCAGATATCTGCATGTCTGGCATCGTAACATTGGCCTTCAGGTGCAATGTTATGTAGGGACCATTGAGTATCTGTAGAAGAAAGTCAATTATTGATTGCTGGAGTGTTTACTTTTTCAACCCTTTACCAAACAATCCCAACTTTTAATGACCCTGAGGAAGAAGACCTTTGAAAACCTTGTGGGAAAAGGAGAAAATGCTGGTAACCAGCATTTTCTCCTTTTCCCATAAGGTTTTCTAACCTTCCAAATATAAATTTCAATTTTTGAGTCACACTTATTTTGTCATTTGCAAAATGCTTTCAATTTGGATGCAGGTCAAACAATGAGGCCAAACAAAATTGCAAAGAATCTTAGGTTTCTGTTGGTCAATTGTTTATTAACTCTTTACCACACAATCCCAACATTTAATGACCCTGAGGAAGAAGACCTTTGAAAACCTTGTGGGAAAAGGAGAAAATGCTGGTAACCAGCATTTTCTCCTTTTCCCACAAGGTTTTCTAACCTTCCAAATATAAATTTCAATTTTTGAATCACACTTATTTTGTCGTCTGCAGATACTTTCAATTCGGACAAGTCTAAAGTTTTGTTATTTGGTAGAGGGTTAACCATCCACAATCACATTTGCCACATTATTTTTTGAAGTATCAAGTATTGTGTTGTGTATCCTTGGTATTTTTTAGCACAAATCCTATAATGTCTAAACAAATGATTAGATCCACAACAAAGAAATAATAATACTTGTGAAAAATATCATTTCCTTTTACACATATACAATTGAGCCACACTCTGGCAAAAGGGGGCTTAATGCATCTCTGTGATGCATCATACCAAGCAAGACATCACATAATTATGGATCCATAAAATTTATTGTGTCTAACAACCGAATGTATCATAAGGTAGACTAGTCCTCTGACATACCGAAAATTGACCAGTAGCGAAAAGTTTTGGCCTAGGTCAGCCTGCACAGACTGCACAGGTTGACCTGGGTCGATACTTTTTGCAGATGCATTAAGTCCCCTTTTCACAGAGCATGGTTCATATTTGTATAGAGAGACTTTCATGTTTACTGGTTGCAAATCATGAAGACAAAAAGTCCAGACAAATAATATTTACATTAACAGGTACAAAAGCCTCTACAGGTCCAAGTGGTAAATTAGCTCCTCGAGGGTCAAAGCTCACAACAAAGTCAACTGTTTCATAGTCTGGGGAACCAGGCAAGTTCCTGACTCTGTCAAGTTCTACATGAAATCCTTTGTGGTGAATATCATCTTTCTCTACTTGGAAAGACACAGGGTACCAGCCGGTGTTGGTTGCCTTCACAACATGGGTACGCACAGTTCCCAACACAACATACCCAAAATCAAGTAGGTATTCGGGAAGACGTGGCCTGAAAAGGTAATGAATGGAGAAAATTAGTATATTTGAATATCAATGCACAGATGGAGAGACAGATGGAATACATGAAAGACGGACAGACTGACACAGACAGGCTGGTTCCAGTAACAAGTATTTCTTGCAAGCTACGATCAGTGTATGCATATTCTACAGACAACATTGAAACTTCTTCTTTACTTCACATGAAACTTCTTTACTTGACATAAAACTTACAATGAGCCATAATCTGTGAAAATGAGGTTTAATTTTCCATGTGCAGGAAGTATCGACCCAGGTCAGCCTGTGCAGTCCGCACAGGCTGACCTGGGTCAAAACTATTTGTTTTGGTGAATTTTCTGCATGTCAAAGGACCAGCCTACCTAATGATGCAGCCAATTGTGAGACACAATAGCTTTATGGATCCATGATTATATGATGACTTGCTTGGTATAATGCATCACCGAGATGCATTAAACCCTCTTTTTGCCGAAGCATGGCTCAAATGAATTAGATACTGTATTCCTAAGGCTGCTTACAGGCTGCTTTATGATATTTTTCTATCAGTTAGACTCATTATTCTTTATTACATGTATAAACCTACAAAAAGTACATTGCAATACTTTCAAAAGTATCTTTCTATTCAAATGTTGACTTTAAAAGTTCATCTAGAAGTGCTTACTTGATTTTCTTTCTGCGCCCACTCTTGGAGTCCGCAGTTGTTTGGGTCTCCCTACTTTCATGACTTTCTGGGGGTGTCTGTTCATACAGTTCTGCATTGGCCTCCACCTGCTGCTGTTGTTGTGAGGCAAAATCTCGCACAGACAGACGCTCAACCTCCATCTGTACATCCAGCTCCGATGGCATGATGCACAATTCTCCCTGTAAATGTAATGATAGGATTTATGCATGTTCTTATGTTTGAAAACCTATCATATCTCTTTAACCCTTTACCACACAATCCCGAGCTTTAACAACCATGAGGAAGAAGCCTTTGGAAAACATTGTGGGAAGAGAGAAAATGCTGGTAACTAGCATTTTCTCCTTTTCCCACAATGTTTTCTACCCTTTCAAAGACAATTTTCATCAATTGAGTCACATTTACAATGGCATCTGCAAGTGCTCCAAATTTGGATAGGTCTACATTTTTGTTGTTTGGTAAAGAGTGAAGTCAAATTTTACTTGGTCCTCTTCAGAGGCTTTCAATTTGGACAAGTCTAAATTTATGTTGTTGGTAAAAAGTGAACAATACATTTCGAACTTACATTTATAGGTAAACTGTTAACTCTATGAGAATTGTTTTATCAAAAGGTAGACCTGCATTTCACCGACCATTCTAAACTTTACGTCTAAATCTAGACCAGTCATCTCATTGGCTAAGACATCAAGAATAGGATTTAAAACTGTTGGTGACTATATCATTGAGTTTTAATCTCGAATTCTTACTTAACTCTTTACCAATCAACAAATGTTGGACTCGTCCATTTTGAAAGCATTTGCAGGTGAAATATGAAGAATGGCTCAAAATATAAGATTTCCCTTGAAAGGGCAGGAAACATTATGGGAAAAGGAGAAAATTCTGGAAAATACCAGAATTTTCTCTTATTTCCACAATGCTTTCGAAAGCCTTCCCCCTTGTTAGTTTTCAAAACTTTGGATCATAAAGGGGTAAAGAAAGAAGTTTGTTGTTTTGTAAATCATTATTTTTGTGACATGATAATAATTATGAATGTCTGATTCAATTACACTGTAATATGAATATTGCAAAACCACTTAGGTTATCAACATAAAATAAAAGTGTTTTGATAGCTTTGTTTTATTTTTCACAAATCCTCTACCTTTGTCTAATTATACATGCACTTCTGTAAAACAGACTAGTTCAAACTTAACTAGAGGCCCTTGAGGGCCTGAATCACTCTACTGGCAGTGAGTTGCTAATTTTTTAGCATAGATCATGAATTCATGATGCAAAAAGGAAAAAGACAAATGCGCACAAAATGGGGAATGGGTTGTTGTTGCAACTGGGCTTGAACCCACTAAGACTGCATAATAAATAGGCCTGGTGACTTGAACAAAATGGTGAAATAGTCAAATATAGTGAAATAATCAAAGTACAATTTCTCAAAACCATTTGTTTGGCATCAAGCCAAATTTGATGGGGTATTAGCACTCATCATATTAAACAATCCCTGCAAGTTTCGAGGATATGGGACCAATTATGAGGACTTTCTCGATTCAACAAGACTAAGTCATCAAATGGCTACTTTTCCCGAAGTGATCGCTGGATTTCTTCATTTTCAATAGGGTTCAATGCCTTGATAATACAAATAACAAGTTTCAAAAGAATCAGATCAAAAATACTGACTTAATTGTGTAATCACTAACTAATTGTCCGATGTTTTTCAAAATAAATAGGGTTCAAGCTATTGATGATACGAGGAAATTGGGCAATTTCACAAAAATCCAACCATAAATGCAGACTTAACTGTGTAAACAAGGAATGTAAATTTTCAACTTTAAACAGCTATTTCCCTTACTAATTGAAAGATTTTTTTGCAAAATCAAAAGGGTTCAAGCTATTGATTAAATAAGAAACAGGGCAAGTTGAACAAATATCCGACCACATATGTGGACTTTTTCATGTACACAAGAAATATAAATTTTCAACTTTAAATGGCTACTTTTCCCTTGCCAAAATGAATAGGGTTCAAATTATTGATAAACTGGGCAAGTTTCACAAAAATCTGACAACAAATGTTGTGTGAACTAGAAATGCAAATTTTCAACTTTAATGGCTACTTTTCTCTGTCAAATCTTTAAAAATCAATAGACTTCAAGCTATTGATGATAAACAGAAACTGTGCAATTTTCACAAAAATCCAAGCACAAATGCAGACTTTTATCATGTAAACAAGAAAAAGACTAGGTGACAGATGGCATGCAGACGGATGGATGGACAAGGGAAACCACGCCATGACATAAGCTCTGCTGACCTTCAGCCAGTACAGCTAATAACAAGAGGGCCATGATGGCCCTGTATCGCTCCACTGGCTTATAAATATAAACCACGAAGAAAAGTCTTCACTATATAAGCCCTTATAAACTTTGACCTCATGGCTACAGTCTGACTAAATGGGGAATATTGTATTAGAAGAATAACATGCCAAATGTGGGAGTTCTTGGCCTTATGGCTGGTAACAAGATGGTTTCTGAACTTTTCACTCCATAAACCCATGTAAAACTTGTGATCCCTGGTGCAGGGCCAAACTTGATCCTAGAGCTGTAACTTGGGCCCTCTTTGTAACTGTCCACTAAATAATGCTATAATTATATGCAAAATTTGGTAGCCTAAGCCTTATGGCTATGTACACCAAGATTTAAAAGTTTTCCCTATGTAAGCCTATGTAAATCTTGTGAACCCCCCCCCCCCCTCCAAGTATGAGGCCAAATTGACCCCAGGACTATACTTTGGACACTTTTGGTAGACTCCAACTAGATCAAGCTAAATGCCAAATTTGGTAGCTCTAGGCCTTATGGTTTCAGACAAGAAGATATTTAAAGTTTTCTCTATATAAGCCTATGTATAAAACTTGTGACCCCTGGGGAAGAGCCAATTTTGACCCCAGGGCTATAATTTCAAGAAACATGATAGAGGTCTACTACATAAAGCTACATGCCAAATTTGGTAGCCCTATGCCTTATGGTTTCAGACAAGAAGATTTTTAAAGTTTTCTCTATATAAGCCTATGTAAAACTTGTGACCCCTGGGGAAGAGCCAATTTTGACCCCAGGGCTATAATTTCAAGAAACATGATAGAGGTCTACTACATAAAGCTACATGCCAAATTTGGTAGCCCTATGCCTTATGGTTTCAGACAAGAAGATTTTTAAAGTTTTCTCTATATAAGCCTATGTAAAACTTGTGACCCCTGGGGCAGAGCCAATTTTGACCCCAGGGCTATAATTTGAAGAAACTTGATAGAGGTCTACTACATAAAGCTACATGCCAAATTTGGTAGCCCTATGCCTTATGGTTTCAGACAAGAAGATTTTTAAAGATTTCCAATATTTTTCAGTTTTGTTGCCATGGCAACCAGAGTTTTTGAAGGAATCAAATTCTTTCAAGAAATTCTGAAGAGGACCATGTCAGGATCATTTCTGTGAAGTTTCGTGAAAATCGGATGGGTAGTTTCAGAGAAGAAGATGTTTGAAATAAAAGTTAACGCACGGACGGACGGACGGACGGACGACCGGACGGACGGACGCACGACGGACACCGGGCCATGACATAAGCCCGCTGGCCTTCGGCCAGTGGAGCTAAAAAACTTACAAATAGATTCATAAATGAGTATTGTTAATAACTATAACTTTTGATTTATTATCATCATGGTGGGTGATTCGCAATAACACATGGTATGGATATCTGACAGAGTAACAGGATGGAAAGAAGAATAGGCTGGTTCAAAAATACATATTAAAATTCAACCCCACTGTCCCAAAAAACATAGGTGATAACCAAAAGTATAAACAACAAATTAGGGAGAATTTAGACATTAACAATTATAAGATAGATTCCCCAAACCAACACACAAGCACAAATAATTCAACAGGTTGGGAACAGAGAAATTGGCCCTTTGTAGGTAGAAAACCAAGGACACACTTTTACAGAGAGTATACTTTTCAAGATAGGGTGAATCTGAGAACATAAGTATCAATGTACATTTGTATGTATTTATGTATGTGGTATAAGTATCTTGCTATGTATTATTAGTTCTTGGGGTGTGATCTGGACAAAATTATTGTGTTTTAATCAAACTACAATCTAAATATATTACTGTGCTTCTTTACCTACAGAATTTATCATAGTGATCTCCAGTACTCAGGGAAACTAAGCGTGTCTTTTCAGACTGTGTAGATCAAAATCGGACGGAATCATGAATATGCTTTTTGTCAATAATTCTATGAGATACAACAGTGAAACTGCCTTGAAATCATACCAGTAGCAAATTTTTCTGTCACACAAAATGTCTGATTAATTCATTTGATAGTCTAAATATTAGCAGCTTAGAATTCAAATCTGTAAAAAGGGCAAAATGAATGAGACTCGTGAAACTGACAAGGTCTATATAATTATATGCTGTAACATACTTCAAGTAACTTTGCCTAGACTTGTTAGCATGTTCATAATATGAACATTTGACTGACACAAAATAGTAAGTGTCCTTTTCCCACATACTCATACATTTTCCCTCCACTTCCATAGAACACACTGGGAGAATTAAACAACAAGAGGAAGACATTTTGGATCAACAGAGGATGAAGTCTTTACCAAGCAACCACAACTCTTAATGACCCTCAGGAGGAAGGCTTTGGAAAATGTTGTGGGAAAAGAAGAAAATGATGGTAACCATCATGTTCTCCTTTTTCCAAAATGTTTTCTTCTCTCTCATAGAAAAATCTCATCATTTGAGCTACCTTTAAATTTTCATCTGAAAGGGCTTTCAATTTGAACAAATCTAAAATTTTGTCATCTGGAAAAGAGTTAAACCTTTACCAGACAACAAAATTTTAGCCTTGTCCAAATTGAAAGTATTTGCAGACAACACTTTTGATGTGGCTCAAATGGTGCAATTTTTCTTTGATAGGGTAGAAAACATTTTGGGAAAAGGAGAAAATGCTGGTTACCAGCATTTTCTCCTTTTCCCACAATGTTTTCAAAAGGCTTCCTTCCAAGGGTTGTTAAAGGGCAGCATTGTGCGGTAAAGGGTTAAACAGTGGTACTAGATGTAGACATCATGACTATAACTCACAGTGTGCTAAGTGCAACATAATGTACTTTTGCAGACAGTGTACATCAAGATCAGACTGCACAGAGCATGCAGTCTGATTACTGATCTGCACTGTCTGATTGGTTGCAAGACACTGCAGTCACAACAGCTCTGAAACTGTTACAAGGTTTTGTGTGCCAACTGAAAATATACATGTGTTCCATATACTTAGCATACTACGAGTTTAATACTTACTGCAGCTTTTATAGTTCTCATTGTGTCCTTATGAATAGAGAAGCAAGCATGCTATTATATTAATTACCTATATAAATGTTTCCCTGTTTTTTTTTTTTATAGCACTTAGTGCATTTAAAAAAAAAAAAAAAGACTACATTTGATTATATATAACATCCATTATTTCTTTTTTTCTTTTCCAAATTACTTAAACAAATTGAAAGAAAAGAAATATGCAACAAACTGTGGTAAAAATATGACATTCTATGTATACAAAAAGATATAGAACACATACAAGGACAAAAGAGATGTTTGCATTGCACAGAAAATGAGGTAGGCCTCTCGTGCGAACCACTCCTGAAGAAGCATTTGCCAACAATATAGATCAAGATAAGACCTTACAGAACTTGCAGTCTGACCTTTGATCTCCACTGCTGCCTATATATGTCAAGATCTCGATCAAGATCAGACCTTACAGAAATTGCAGTCTGACCTTTGACCTCTACTGCCTGCTGTAGATCTCAAGATAATTTAACAAATAAAAGTCATAAAATTTCAATGATAAAGGACTAAAACCTATGAAAGACACTAATGACGAAATGAACATGTGATTGAACAAACAATGTGACATTTCATCCTGTCATCCATCTGTTCCCATAACAAAAATACCAAACCCTTCACCCTTTACCAAATGACAAAATCTTAGTCTTGCCCAAATTGAAAGCCTTTGCAGACGACAAAATAAATGTGACTCAAAAATAGAAATTTGTTTTGGGAAGGCAAGAAAACATTGTGTGAAAAGAAGAAAATGCTGGTTACCAGCATTTTCTCCTTTTCCCACAATTTTTTCAAAGACCTTCATTCTCAGGGTCCTTGAAACTCAGGATTGTGTTGTAAAGGGTTAAAAAACTATAAGATTGCCAAATAAATAGGGACAGTATACATCCAAGATGAGACTGGTTTTTTGTTGAGTCTGATCTTAATCTACACATAGTTGTGGAGGTAATAAAAGAATTTTAACAAATAAATGTTTTGATAAAGTTATGCCATAACTTACGGTAAGGGCCTCTTTTTCTTGCATGAAAGTAACATTTATGTATGGCCAATGTCCCTTCTTTTACCCATCCCCTAACCTAACCCCCCCGCCCCCCACAAAAAAAAAAAAAATCACTTTAATGTATTTTTTCACAGGTAATGTAGATGTACTTTTCATTGAACTATGAAGAAAGAACCTAAAAATTTGTGAAAAGATCAATTAACTCTGTGGGTTAACATTAAAACCAATCAAAATTCATTGCAAAGTGACATTATTGTGCGAAACACATAGAAAACTTACCAAGTCTGGCTGAGCTGGCTGCACAGGGACAAATATAACAGGAAAAGAAAGAACGAAATAACAGATTAGTAAGCAGTTAGATATAGATTGACTAGAGGAGATATGATGGACTAAGTTCATGCATAGAAATATTAACCCTTTTACGCATATTTAACAGTTATAAATACTCTGACAAAGACGGCTTTTATCAATCTTTTGAGAAAAGGAGAAATTGCTGGTAACCATCATTTTTCTCCTTTGCTCACAATGTTTTCCACATTTTCCAAGCTGCATCTCAACATGTATTCAAGTCAAATTTAATTTGTGGTCTGCAAATACCTTCTATTTGGCAAAAATGTAAAATTTTGTCATCTAGTAAAGGGTTAGCAAGCAATTATGGAAAAAAAACTCTAATTTTCAGTTTCATGACTAGCCATGTGATTGACTGACACACTCCTGAGATTACACAGAATATGGCAGCTGAAATTCATCATAACTTCATCAGGCCATCTAAATATTTGTATAAAAAAACCCACTAAGGTTGACCAAGGCCTAATCTTCCAAATCTTTGTCTACAACACAGAATTAATAAAACAGGAAAGTCTGCCTGTCATACAAAACACCATTAATTTACTGACTCTTGAAAGAAATTTCTAGCAGATGACTATCAAAACATTCTTGCTAAATATGAATTACTGGTAAAATCAAATGGACAAACCCAATAGTTCAGCAAGTCCAAAATTTTATCATGCAGTAAAGGGTAAACTAATACAGAGTTAATTTGTTGTAGAGAAGAAACATTGTCAGTAAAAAGTCAGTATTTTTGGTTGCCTTTATCATTTGTCATGTTATTCTAGCAAGCATGCAATAATTTAAATAGTACATATGTACATTTGCATTCAATCAGGGATCGTATTCACCAACCATTCTAAGTTCAGGTCTAATTCTAAGTTTTAACACTAGGCATCTGATTGGATGAAGACAAAACATCTCGGCAAATCAGTGAGCAAGTCTTTAAATAAGGAATTGGACCAAAAATAGTAATTATAATGTTATTAGAATTATTGGTGGATAATACCCCAAAATACTACTAAACAGGTTATACAATATACTTACTAAAACATGCATACTTTTTGTAATAGTTCATGCATTTATAATATGAATGGCACTCTAGGAAAAGGCGAGAAGGTTAATGCACCTCTGTGATGTATTATACCAAGTTAGTCATCACATAATTATAAATCATAATATCAATTTTGTCTACCGTCTGACAGAATAATGAGGCAGAATGGTCCTTAGACATGTAGAAAACTTACAAATAGCAAAAAAAGTTTCCGAATGCGAAGGCCGACATAAATCGATACTTTTTCACAGAGCATGACTCAATGCAAACACCATAACCCTTTCCCTCATGCCCTTAACATTTCTGCTGCAACAACTTTTGAAATGATTCTGACAAACGTAGCTGAGAAAATGCACCAAATTTGAAAAATCTCCATAATTATGCCAAAATGCCTTCTTGACTATAATTTTTGTGTGGTATTCTTCAGAACTGCGTCATTTGAGGATTCAAAAAATTATGTACAGGGATCTAGGAGAAGGGGTTAACTCTTTACCAAACAATAAAATTCCAGTCCGTTCCAAACTGAAAGCATTTGCAGACAACAAAATAAATGTGACTGAAGAATTGAATTTGTTTTGGAAAGGGTAGAAAAAGTTGTGGGAAAAGGAGAAAATGCTGGTTACCAGCATTTTCTCCTTTCACCACAATGTTTTCAAGAGGCTTCTTTCCTAGGGTCATTAAAACTCGAGATTGTGTGGTAAAGAGTTAAGCCAGGTTTGAATATCTAGAAAAGTTAATAAGGGAAAGTTACATATCTCAGAGTGCACAAAGTGTACCAGATCGTCAGCTTTTACTGGGTACTCTGACCAAAAAAGCATGGGTTTCCAAAGGAAATTTGGTGTAATTTTTACAAGATCCCCATCTATTCAAGATAATCCATTATATACCTATTTGAAATTCAATTCAGTTGTTTTTTCTATCACACACTTGCTAATTCAGACATTCAAGTTTTTCGTTTAACTCTTTGGCTGGTAGCAAATTTCAGATTTTACCAAATTGAAAACATTTGCAGACATCAAATTAAATCTGTTTTTAATCCTTTACTGCACAATGCCGCCTTTTAACGACCCTGGGAAAGAAGCCTTTTGAAAACAATATGGGAAAAGGAGAAAATGCTGGTATCCAGCATTTTCTCCTTTTCCCACAAAATTTTCTACCCTATCAAAAGAAAAAAAAAATTGCACCATTTGAGCTACACTGAAATTGTCATCTGCAAATGCTTTCAATTTGGACAAGGCTAGAACTTTGTGTCTGGTAAAGGGTTAAAAAAGAAAATAGGTCTTAAAAAGTTAAAAACATTGTGACTAAGGAAGAAATACTGTAGCCAGCACTCCCTAATAACACTCCCTAAATCTGATTGCCTTGTGCTCACTGAGATATACGTAAGTAATGCCAGGCTAAACATTTTTTACATGTTTGAATATACATGCACTTTAATGGTTTAATTATTCCCTACTTTTATAGGTAAGGCAGTTTCACACAGTTCAGATTTATAAAGTATCTTTATCATCAAATTTTCTGATTGTATTTTTATAAGGGATAAACTTGTTTCATGTGGAATATTTATATGCCTTCACAATATTTTTCACTATTCAAGTACATGTATAAACAGGTCTTTTTAATATAATTTACTTTCTTAAACAAAGAGAGAAAAAAAACCCTTCATATTAAGACAATGCCTTACCTGTGCCTGGGCAGCCA
The DNA here is from genome assembly GCA_945859785.2 of Tridacna gigas. Lineage (NCBI taxonomy): Eukaryota > Metazoa > Mollusca > Bivalvia > Cardiida > Cardiidae > Tridacna > Tridacna gigas. Next base: position 44,499,281 of record OX244034.2, on the reverse strand, counting down.
AAAGCTGTTCTGGATGTGCATGGTGTCCTACAACATGTGAGTTGTCTGGGCTGATTTTGGGATCAAACTCAGACATGGTCTTCTTGTAGACATTTTCTCTAGCTTCCTTGACCAGAGTACTATAGTGACCAGCTGTGTCTTGTACTCGAGGAAGGTCAAGTGATATCCGTGGGAAAACGCCCTCCCCACGGATTGTCAGATAATCAGGTTCAAAATGAGCAACCTGTACTTTGAAACATTTCTCAAACTTCTCTGGGACTCCTGGGAAGTATTTTATGGTCAGTTTCTGTTCACTCATAGCTTCAAGATAGCCCTGAAAATGTGATTAAACAAACTTGAAAAACATGTCTAAGTGAACTGTGTAGTCCTTTATATTATTTATAGACTATTGGTATAAAACAAAAGAAGAATAGGCATAGCAAAAGTTCTGTTCTGCTTATAATCCTACCAAAACACATGCAGATCAGAGGTAAGGATATTGTCTCTATTCTATAGTGTGTTAAGTGAATCAAAATTTCTCAAATGTTTCAAGAAATTAATCACATACAAAACAGAAAGTAGGATATCAGAGGCAAAGGATATTGTCTTTATTCTATAGTGTGTAACTGAATCAAAATTTCTCAAATGTTTCAAGAAATTAATCATATACAAAACAGGAAGTAGGATATATTTATGCTTTTTGAGTTGGTGAGTGTATGTACTTTATTTCCCAACATGTTGCACACATTGTAATGCACATATTGTAGTGTATTACTATTGAGTTAGGGTTAGGGTTAGTGGAAAGGGGGATTTATGCATCTGCAAAAAGTATAGACCCATATTAGCATGTGCAGTCCAAACAGGCTGATCTGAGTTGAAACTTTTTGCTATTTATACATTTTCTGAAAGCCAAAGGACCATTTCACCTCAAGGGCCAGTCAATTATCAGACAAAATGGATTTTATGGATCCAAAATTATGTGATGACTTGCTTGGTATAATGCATCACTGAGATGCATAAGCCCCCTTTTGCCAGAGCAGCACTCAATGTCATGAAAAGCCTTTGCACAAACTTGACATTACATCATCTAACTTTGATAGTATCTGTGATAACTGTTTACTAACTCTCTACCAAAAGATGCTATGACTTTTTTTATTTACCTGGAGAAAGAAGGATTTTGAAAACATCATGGAAAACAAATAAAATGCAATGATCATAATTTCCATTTTTTTTTTTTCACACAAACATTCTTTTACCATAACAGACATATCCCATCATTTGAGTCATAAATGATTTGTCTTTTGCTGGTAACCAGCATTTTCTCCTTTTCCCACATTGTTTTTAAAAGCCTTTTCTCTCAGAAACGTTAAAAATTTGGGATGGTTCGGTAAATGGTTAAACGAACACTATCCTACACACTGTGTCCAAGGCACACGTGTCTACAAATGTAATATCTCAACAAATGGGCATATGTAACAGAATGCACTTACTGCATGTGGTACCATAATGGGTATGCCAGGTTTGGGCTTCTTTGCTAGAGCTGGATCTAGCCCAACACAGCAGAAGTCAAAGCCTACTTTACTGTTGTTGATCAAAGTGATCTCTGCAGAGGCTACATGGTCATACATCTGTGAAAAAACAGATTAATTCTTAGCACCCAAAATAAATGAAGGTAATTTAAGCTGATAGTAAAAACCAAAGTTTTGCTATTTCAAAGGTATTTTTTGGAAATAAGTATCTCCTAATTGGACAGTATAGATCCAAGATCAGACAGCACATTCTGTGCAGTCTGATCTTTATCTACACTGTCCGCAAAAGGTCCTTAAGTTGCTCTCAGTAAAGTTAATGGGGTGTTCAGTTTGTCAAAGTTTATGTGTTCACTGTACAAAACATATTGAAAGAAATTAGGCTCTTCTGCTGTTATTTCCCCATTCTCTCTATCATTTTGACCTCTAAAAGCATGTACATATGAATTTACAGTGCTTAAAGAAAAGAATAGAAAAGACAAGATAGAAAGAAAGAAAGAAAGAAAGAAAGAAAGGAAGGGAAGGGAAGGGAAGGGAAGAAGAAATATAATAACAAGAGCAACACATGTGGGTGCCAATGCTTGGCTGCAGGTTTTTGATTTTTAGTGAAAATTTTAAGTCAAAAAAGGGATATATATGTCAAAAATACTTTGATTGTTACCTGTCCTTCTTGTGTAGATTCCCTTTTCGATAGTTAACAACTTATCCAGGTATGAAGCAAATATCTTCAGTAATAATAGAGATATAATTAAATGTCAAAGTTTTCGCACAACGACACAGATGACAATGCAGACCATGCCAGGCTATGACAATACCTCAATGTTTTCTTCGAAAACAGCCAAGCCAAAAATCAACAGATAAGTTACTGAAGTAAAGATAACCCTATATACACTTAAAATTCCTGAATTTGTAATGGAAACAATTTGCAAACTTGACAAGAGACAGACCAGAACTACAGTCAAACTTGTCTCTAACAGCCGTCAAGGGCAAAAAATAAAACTAATTTATTTTGATATGTGACACTTAAAGGGGGGGGCTATTCAAATTTTACAATCTCATTAAACTTCTAAAATGCTTTATCACTGAATTAAGTAAGGTGGTAGCTGGGAAAAAATCAGTAAAGAAGAAGGTCAAATGTAAGAAAAAATATATTTCAGTGGTATTTCTGTAATGGGCTATGTAATCTTATAAAGTAGTTTTAGATTTCACACCAGAATTTCAGAAAGATTTGTGGAAATGTCATGTAATTAATAACATAGACATTTACCAAATGCAAAGCATCCAATCCATTATTTGAACATCAATTTTTGCATCTTTTCACTGCAAGTAACCACCTAGTTTCTTTAAGTTTGCCAGGAAAAAAAATACTTTGGAGTATCTATCAGTGTTTAACATAAAGTTTTTATTCGCACCAAAAAAATATAAAAAGGTGCATCTGAGACAGATTCATTAGTATTCACAACTATAATTTAGGATAAAGGCCTTTTAATCCAAAAGCTGCTTAACTCTTTACCACACAATCCCGACTTTTAACCATTCTGAGAAAGAAGCCTTTCGAAAACATTTGTGGGAAAAGGAGAAAATGCTGATAAGCATTCCAAAACAAATTTCAAATTTTCAGTCTCATTCATTTTGTGGTCTACAAATGCTTTCAATCTGGACCAGTCTGTAGTATTGTCGCTTGGTAAAGAGTTAACACAAGTGCCTGTTAACCGGTTAGATTGTACTACGCTAAAACAAAAAGAAATTCTAATGACCTGTTTTCCATAGTCTATCTCTTTACAGTCGAACTTGTAGCTAACAAGGGAAGCTTCTCCTTTCAAGGTAATCTCATATGTAGGTCCACCTTCTACTTCACAGACTGCTTTAGCCTGACCCCAAACATCTGCATGACCGTAGAAGGTCATGGTCACTTGCTCTGTGTCACCAGGTTGTAGTGTTCCATACAATGGCAAAATGTCAAAAACCTGCAAAATGATACAATAGATCACAGAAGTGACACAACTGATGACACTGTTATCAGTGTTTCTGTACACTTTAGGAGGTACACTGTCAATATCACATCTTTACCAAACAATTTTGTGTTTTAGTGATCAAGAAGAAAAAAGCCTTTGAAAAAAAATGTAGGAAAAAGAAGAAAATGCTGGTAACCATTAGTTGTTTGGTAGAGTTAACATAATGCATTTTGGAGAAAACTTTCCTTGAAAGAATACACACAAATATTCCCTTTATATTATTATTGTACAGGCTACCTTTAACCAGCATGAATTTATGTTTACTGCAAAATTACAATATGAAAATATAGTGGTAAAATAAAAAAGAACATTCATAAAGAGAAAAATTCTCTTTTTGTCACAGAGTCAATTTTCATGGCTTTAATCCTTCACCACACAGTCCTGACAAACTCTAAAGAAAAAGCCTTTTGAAAACATTGTGGGAAAAGGAGAAAATGCTGGTAACTAGCATTGTCTCCTTTTCCCACAATATATTTTCTTCCCTTTAAAAGAACAATTTGAGATTTTGAGTAACTTTTAATTTGTCATCTGCAAATGCTTTCAGTCTGGGCAAGTCTCAAGGTTTGTCATTTGGGTCAACCCTTAACCACACAATCTCGACTTTTAACGACCCTGAGGAAGAAGCCTTTTGAAAATACTTTTCCCAAAATGTTTTCTACTCTTCCCAAAATAAATGTCAACTTTTCAGTCACATTTATTGTCGTCTGCAAATGCTTTCAATTTGGACTAGTCTAAAATTTTGCCATTTGGTAAAGAGTTAAACTCTTAATTTTTTTGCATGAACAATTCTACCTTTAACACCATTTTCAAACTTTGTAAGAGAGAAAAAGGATAACAAGTACAAAATTCATCAACCATGGAATTCAAGGCATGTCCTCCATAATGATAAAAAAAAAAATTCACCTCTTCCACACCAATAGGTGTAGCTTCCTCCTGTCTGTCAGTCTCAAGAAGAGCTGCTAATACCCTGTTTGTTTTCAGTGGATCTTCTTCATAATCTTCTTCCTTCATTGTATCCAGGCTGAGGTGTAAGGACTCCGCTTGATCCTTGTGTTCATGCTCTGACTGACTCTCCTGTTCAAGCTGTCCCTAAAATATCAATGTTTAGTTTGTTAGTATAAGGTTTAACCTTGCTTTCAATGGTATTTTAGTCGCATCATGGTAATGGCCCACTTATTCATGTCTTTTCTAGGTTTCACCATCATAAGGTTGTGGCTCTGCAGTGCCTTGCCAAAGGACACTCACATATGACACTCTATATGTCAGCCAGTCTGGGAGCAAACCAGTATTTTCTGGGTCTGTATTCACAAACCATTCTTGAGAATATTCTTTGGCTGAAAAATTTTCTAGATTTGAAAGTAACACAAATTCTGATGCTCATTTGGTTTAGCCAATCAGAAGTTGAGTTACTAACAAATCTAGAAAATTCTTGAGAATTAGACAAAGAATACTCTTAAGAATGGTTAGGGAATATGGACCCTGATTACAAATTCAAAACCTTAATCAAACTTTTTAGGAGCCCTACTTTGCTCTTTACCATGCCACAAAATTTTAAACTTGTCTATATTGAAAGCCTATGTAGAGAAAAAATTAAATGTGAATCAATTCATGGGTATTGCCTTTGCAGGGGTTGAAAACATTGTGGGAAAGGAAAAAATGCTGGTTACCAGCATTTTCTCCTTTTTCTATAAGGTTTTCAAAAGCTTACTCCCTGAAGGTTATGAAATTCTAGGTTGTTTGGTGAAGAATTATTAAACAAATGTGTAAAATGGTATCCTAAATTGCAGTGGATTACCTATGGCTTGCATTACATCCTGAACCTATTATGTTACAGAAATGTTTGGAAACATCCTTTTGAAATAGGGATAGTAAATATAAATTAAGACTATGTACATTGAACACTTTACCAAACAATGACAAGTTTTGACAACCCTGACCCAAAAGGCTTTTGAAAAGAATTGTGGAAAAAAGAGAAAATGTTGCTAACCAGCTTTTTCTGCTTTTCCACACAATGTTTCCTATCAGTGTAACCCTTTACCACACAATCCCGAGTTTCGATGACCCTGAGAAAGGGTGGTCTTTTGGAAACATGTAGGTAGGCAAAGGAGAAAATGCTGTTAACCAGCATTTTCTCCATTTCCTACAATGTTTTCTACCCTATCAAAGACAAATTCCATCATGTGAGCCACATTTAAATCATTGTCTGCAAATGCTTTCAAGTTGAACAAACCTACATTTTTTTCGTGTGGTAAAGTGTTAAGGACGGGTTCCATTATAGAGCCACATTTAATATGTTGTCTGCAAATACTTTCAGTATGGACAAGTCTAAAGTTTTGTCATTTGGGGAGTTTAACCCTTTACCTCATCATCCTGAGTTTTAATGACCCTGTAAAAGAAGCCTTTTGAAAACCTTGTGGGAAAAGGAGAAAATGCTGGTAACTAGCATTTTCTCCTTTTCCCACAATGATTTCTGTTCTTTTAAAGACAAATCTCACCATATGAACCATATCTAATTTGTCGCCTGCAAAATGCTTTCAATTTGGACAAAATTAAAATTTTGTCGTGTGGTAAAGGGTTAACAGAAAAATCGCTAGTTGTAAGCAATTTCTCCTGTTGCCATATTTTGTGCTTGCAAATACTTAAGTTTGATGGATACGTAGAGATTTACAGAAGTTTCCAAGTTGATACTTGTGAGACAAAGCTTAACATTACTTAACTCTTTACCAGATGACAAAATTTTAGCCTTGTCCAAATTGAAAGCTTTTGCAGACGGCAATTTCAGTGTGACTCAAATGGTGCAATTTTCTCTTGATATGGTAGAAAACATAGAGGGAAAAGGAGAAAATGCTGGTTACCAACATTTTCTCCTTTTCCCACAATGTTTTCAAAAAGCTTCTTTTCCAGGGTTGTTAAAAGGCGGCGTTGTGTGGTAAAGGGTTAAGTTGTTGGTAAGATAAACAAACAAACAGACTAATACCTTCTCAGGCTGTTCCTCAGAATGTTGTTCAGAATGTTGGGGTGTTTCAAGCTGCTCTGTTGTTCTGTTATCATTCTCATACTTTGGTGACTCAAGTGCCTTTACAGGAGTGGTGCTTCTCTCACTACCAATTATTTCTGCTTCCTGAATAACATTTACAAATGACAAGTTGAATATTTGTCAAGTAGTAATATCTGTCTTCAGAGGGGTAAAACACACTGTGGGAAAAGGAGAAAATGCTTGCTACCAGCATTTTCTCCTCTTCCCACAAAGTTTTCAGAAAGCATCTTCCTCAGGGTTGTCAAAACACAGGATTGTTTGGTAAAGAGTTAAAGTGACTATGGCAATCAAAAAAAGACATAATCACATGTATATATTCTTATACAAGAGGGCCATGATGGCCCTGGATCGCTCACCTGAGTCAATAGGCCAAACATTCTGACCAAATCTCACAAGTATCTGACTGAAAATGTGGCCTCTATAGCGTGCACAAGGTTTTTCGATGATTTGACCTAGTGACCTTGTTTTTGACCCCACATGACCCAATTTTGAACTCATGTGAGATTTTATCAAGTCAAATATTCTGACCAAGTTTTAAAAGTATTTGACTGAAAATGTGGCCTCTAGAGCATACACAAGGTTTTTTGAAGATCTGACCTAGTGACCTAGTTTTTGACCCCACAAGACCCAATTTTGAACTCTTCCGAGATTTTATCAAGACAAACATTCTGACTAAATTTCACAAGTATCTGAATGAAAATGTGGCCTCTATAGCGTACACAAGGTTTTTCGATGATTTGACTTAGTGACCTTGTTTTTGATCCCACATATCCCAATTTTGAACTCGTGTGAGATTTTATCAAGTCAAATATTCTGACCAAGTTTTAAAAGTATTTGACTGAAAATGTGGCCTCTAGAGCATACACAAGGTTTTTCGAAGATTTGACCTAGTGACCTAGTTTTTGACTCCACAAGACCCAATTTTGAACTCTTCCGAGATTTTATCAAGACAAACATTCTGACCAAGTTTCATGAGGATCCAACTGAAAATGTGGCCTCTAGAGCACACACAAGGTTTTTCGAAGATTTGACCTAGTGAACTAGTTTTTGACCCCACATGACCCAATTTCGAACTCGTCCAAGATTTTATCAAGACAAACATTCTGACCAAGTTTCATGAGGATCGGACTGAAAATGTGGCCTCTAGAGCATACACAAGGTTTTTCGAAGATTTGACCTAGTGACCTAGTTTTTGACCCCACATGACCCAATTTCGAACTCATCCCAGATTTTATCAAGACAAACATTCTGACCATGTTTCATGAGGATCAGACGGAAAATGTGGCCTCTAGAGCGTACACAAGATATTTCGAAGATTTGACCTAGTGACCTAGTTTTTGACCCCACATGACCCAATTTCAAACTCCTCCCAGATTTTATCAAGACAAACATTCTGACCAAGTTTCACGAGTATCTGACTGAAAATGTGGCCTCTAGAGCGTACACAAGGTTTTTCAAAGATTTGACCTAGTGACCTAGTTTTTGACCCCACATGACCCAATTTCGAACTCGTCTGAGATTTTATGAAGAGAAAGTTTCTGACCAAATTTCACAAGTATCTGACTGAAAATGCGGCCTCAAGAGCGTACACAAGGTTTTTCGAAGATTTGACCTAGTGAACTAGTTTTTGACCCCACATGACCCAATTTCGAACTCGTCCCAGATTTTATCAAGACAAACATTCTGACCAAGTTTCATGAGGATCGGCTTAAAATGTGGCCTCTAGAGTGTACACAAGGTAAAAAGTTGACGACGGATGACAGACACAGCACGATCCAAAATGTTTTCAAAAGGCTTTTTACCCAGGATTGTTAAAAAACAGGATTGTGTGGTAAAGGGTTAAGTAAAAAAAAAAAATTGCTATTGAAGTATTGAAAACTTAATTTTTTTTTATCTTACTGATATCAACTATTGATTGTAATTTGTTCATTAACCCTTTCCCAAACAAGCCCTGGTTTTCACGTGTCTGCAGTACAAGTCTTTTGAAAACACTGTGGGAAAAGGAGAAATTGCTCGTAACGAGCCATTTCTCCTTTTCCCACAGTGTTTTCTACCCATTTTGAGAACTTTCTGCCATTTTCATCAAATTTACAATTGTTGTCTACAAACTCTTTCAATTTGGACCAGTCCAAAATTTGTCGTTTGGGAAAGGGTTAATTGACTTATTGCAATACTTAATCAGGTAGGTATTCACAAAGCGTTCAAATTGTATTCTAAGGTCTTATTCTTGATTAAGAAAGTTACGCAAATTGTGACTGGTATTTGGTTTAGCCATTCAGAAATTGATTTACTTTCAAATTAACAAAAATTCTTGAGAATAAAAGTGAGAATGTTTTCAGGGTGATTGGTGAATTCAGGCCAAGATTTCATTCTCTATGCAAAGCAAACATGGTTAGTTTGTTACCTAGAAAATAGACACTAACCTTTGTAGGTTCAACTTCAGATTTTTCTTGCTCTTCTTCTTTATCTGTTGCCTCTTCAACCACAACTTCCACAACTGGTTCAGATACTGGCGTGGGCTCTCTTGCCTCTTCTTCATCTTCTTTTTGTTCTTCCTCTTCCTCTTCAATTATTTCTTCTACCACTGGACTCTCGGCTTTCACTGGTTTGTTTATAACTGTGCATGGTTCATCTCCAATAAGAAAAGACCATCTGAAAAATGAAGATATTACATGTAATTCTTATTTCTTACAACAAATTAAGGCAACAGGTGACTCAAGAAACCAATTAGTCAAACTTGACAAATTGGCCCTGCTAGAGTATAAAATGCCGACAAAAAAAAAGAGACATCAAATATTTCAAGAGAAATGATTCAACTTATCTCTAATGCAACCCTTACAGCGCCAAATAAACTCAATGGATATTTTCAGTCATGAAATAAGGCTCAAATAGTTGTGATACCATGGTTGTTTTAGTCAAGAATGTCTCGTCTAAGCGGACAGTGTAGATCAAAGATCAGACTGCACATTTACACTACACTTACATCAAAGACATCTATAGGTTTGAAAGGCACTTTAAGGTTTATAGTTTGAAATTGCAATTTTCACTTCAAAAATCTGTGACCAATCTTTCTTTCTCAAAATATCAACATTTGTTCTATGTAAGAACTTCTTATTATCAAATATGCTTTTTCAATCTACCCTCTTTCAAAGTTTTGACATTCATAGACTTCTTGACCCCTAGAGATGACTTTTGCCTTGCAGGCAACCACTTTTTGAAACATAATGGCAAGGGATAATTGATTGCAACGAGCAAGTTATCCATTTGCTACCATGTTTTCACATGTAGTAAACCTTAATACCGGTACATGTTGATTAGTTGTACCTGACATAAATGTTTTAAAGTCACATTTATAAATTTTATTCTAGTATTGTGTGTAAAAAAACACCTTTCTTCTTACAAAACTTTAAGGCACAAACATTTACAGAATCAAAATAGAGACAGCAGAAAAGAGCAATAGGCTTGAGTATGTAAAAAAGGGGCTTAATGCATCTGCAAAAGGAATCAACCCATGTCATTCTGCACAGGCTGACATGAGTTGAAACCTTTTGCTATGTGTAAATTTTATGCATGTCCAAGGATCGTCTACCTCTAGATTCAGTCAATTGTCAGACTAAGTGGAATTTATGGATCCCTAATAATGTGATGTCTTGGGTATAATCCATCAAGGAGATACATTAAACACCCTTTTACCAGAAAGCAGCTCAAAATTGTCTCTACAGGTATGCTTAGTCTCAAATACTGGTTCATTACCTATATTTGACAACCATAGGACTGTTGTTGGTGATATTCACATAGCGTGTGACCTCAGTGTCATTCAGAATACAGCCAAAGTCCATTACAGTCTTCTCAAACTCTAGGTTGGGGAAATAAACCTCTCCTCTTAGCGCAATGTAGTCCTGCAAATGAAAATAATACAAATCAAGGATAAACAATTAATATAACGGGCCTGTATTCATCAAACATTCTGAAGAACATTCTTAACCTTATTCTCCAGAATTTTCTTAATTTGAAAGTAACACAATTTCTGATTGGCTAAACCAAATGATTTGGTTCAGCCATTCAGAAGTTGTGTTATTTCGAAATTTAGAAAATCTTGAAGCAAAAGACTAGGAATGTTCTTCAGAATGGTTGGTGAATACAGACCCTGATTTCATGAATTATCATGTGTGTATTTTTATAATTAAATTATTCTTTTCAGAAAGCATACAGGTTTAAACATACTTCTACACTTTACTGCATTACTTGCACATTCTAACAACTGCTTTTTATATCAATTTGGTAAAAAAAAAAGACTTTCAAATAACATCTGCAATTATGGATACCATTGTTTTTTGAAAGGAATGCATACTAGGCTGGAGTTGAAGACTTTCAGTGTTAGGATAACCACTCATTATACATGTACATTTTGGGTCTGGAACGATATGATACTTCACAGTTTAACCCTTTCCTACACAATACCGAGTTTTAACGACCCTGAGGAAAGAGGCTTTTGAAAACATTGTGGGAAAAGCAGAAAATGCTGGTAACCAGCAATTTGGACCGGTCAAAAAATTTGCTGTTTGGAAAAGGGTTAACAAATCTGAGCATTACTACCAAATTCTATTGAAGTTCAGTGTAACCTTAATTATTCTAATCCATGAGGAAGCATGAAAAGGTGGTAAATTCCCTATACGTACCAGTCAAAGATAACTTATTCGTCTCTTCGCAAAATGAGGACAGGAATGTTTTCAGAAAATTTAATCTTTATTCCAATGAGAATGAGAGTGTGTTTCCAGAAAAATACACACACTATTCCGACTATTCCAACTGCTCATCGGAACAACCAAAGCTGCTGCTACAGTTTTTCTTTCTCAAAATATGTCCAAGAAAAGCAAATACTTACAATTTACCCTTTGCCAAACAATCCTGTGTTTGCACAACTCTAAGGAAGAAGAGTCTTGAAAACAGTGTGGGAGAAGGAGAAAATGCTGGGATATAGCATTTTCTTTCTTTCCCACAATATTTACAATCCTTTGTTAAATTTCATCAGATAAGCCAATTTTATAATCTAAAAATGGTTTCATTTGGGATAAGTTTAAAATTTTGTCATTATGTAAAGATTTAGTGATATATTACAAATCATCGCAAACTGACACATAAAACTCTTACAACGTGTGGATGTTCCAGGTAGGTGACATGCAGAACTTCATCAATAGTTCTGATATGTAGATCATCCTTGTATGCAGGATCAAATCTTACTCTCAGTACAAATGTCTTCCCTATGTCCAGGTGCACTTCCTGTTTAAAAGACAAACGGGCATTTTACCTTTCATGAAGCTAAGGCCACATTTAGAACAACTTCATCCCTTTACCACAGAATCATATGTTTTAATGACCCTGACGAAGTGGAATTTCAAAACATTGTGGGAAAAGAGAAAATACTAGAAACCAGCATTTTCTCTATTTATCCCACCATTTTTCTACCCTTTCCAAGGCAAATCTCATCATCTGACCCACTTTTAATTTGTTGTCTGTAAATGCTTTCAATTTTTGACAAGTCAAAAATATTGTCTAGTACAGAGTTAAACAGTGTTCTCATTCTACATGTCAACACAAACAAACTAACTGAGTAGGACAGAACATCTTGTTCCCCGACTTGCAGAATACTATTAAACAGGAAACATCCAACAAATTTCACATTTAAGTAAGGAAGGCTCTTGTAAATGAAAACATTTAAATAGTAAGACAAAGAACAGTACCTTGTAAAAGCAATGAATTGCTACTTTTCTCCCAATATCTTTTAAAAGCTATCATCTGCAGCCATCCAAAATGCTATATTTTAACAGGTAGACTAAAAATCAATTCCCACAAGGTCGGTACTTCACCAACTGTTCTCAAGAACATTCTTAGTCTAATTCTTGGTTCAGAAAGTAACACACCTTCTGATTGGCTAAACCAAGTGGTTTAGTAATTTAACAGTTGTGTTACTTCAACTTGAGACAGTTCTTGAGAATAAGAAAGCTCTTAAGAACGTTTGATGAATATGGACCCAGCTGTATTTTTTCTCCTGCAAGGATTTTAGCCCTCATTTAACCAGACCCAGTAAATAAGTCAATGTTCAAGTGTGATACTATAGTAAAGGTACATATTTAAATGTCAGAAGTCAAGCTCTGGTAGCTCAGTTGTAACACACAGGGATGGGAATCCTGTAAGTTCAAATCCTGACTCTGCCTAGTTCTTCCTGAGGATTGATGAGCATCATAGCAACTGGATTCATTTTGCTCTCAGCACTAAATATAACTCACACACTGTGTATCTGGGAAAGAAGCCACAGACATCAACAACAGCTTGTGTACAGATTAGGCAAAGAAACTCTAGGAACTCATGAATAGGTGCTATGAGACAAAATGGCTGTGACAAAGGACAGTTGAAAACAGTGTTAATAACACACACGATAGAACTATAATGAACATGGGTGAAGAACTTACTGTTTGTGAGACTTCACTTCCATCCTCCAAGAGAATCTGGAAAGGCTTGTTCAGTTTTAGGACAGTGGTCAGTGGTAGTGTGGACACATTACTGATGACAAGTTCTCTTGTCTGTAACTCTAGTGTGTCCTCTGGGTTCTGTAGAGTTCAAAGTATAAAGTAGTCATCCCTATCTTAACCCATAGGCTGCTAAGCGCAACTTACAGACCTTTCACAGACAGGTGGATCAAGATCAGACTGCACATTCTGTGCAGTCTGATCTTGGATCTACAGTGTCCGATAAGGAGATATTTTTTCACCTTTGAAAATACCTTTGAAATGGCAAAATTTGAGTCTTTACTATCCGTTTGAAAGTTTCATTTCACTTATTTAGCAGGATATGGGGATATTCTCTACCTGCAGACAAAGTTTTTGACCCATCCATGTCACTAGCATTTGCAGACATTCAAATAAGGTTCACATAGTGGAATCCTTCTATGAAAGAGTGGAAAACACTGAGGGAAACAATGAAAATGCTGGCCACTAGCATTTTCTCCTTTTTCGAAAATTTGCTTTCAAAAGCCTTCTTCTTCAGAGTATACAGATTTGTCTGGCAAAGGGTTAAACCTATACCAGACGACAATATTTAGACTAGTCCAAATTCAAAGCATTTGCAGATGACAAATTAAACGTGACTCAAATTATTGGATTTGTTTTTGAAAGGATAGAAAACATTGTGGGAAAAGGAGAAAATGCTGTTTACCAGTATTTTCTCCTTTTTCTCACAATGTTTTTAAAGCCTTCCTTCCCAGGGTCATTAAAAGGCTGTATTGTGTGGTAAAGTATTAAAGCATTAATTGGTACAAAACCAGCCTGAAAACAAGTAGCTGTTTAACAAAGAATTTTTCATACTGAACGCTTTGATTTTGGAACCTGAAAAATGGTGGTTGTTTATGACAGGTAGCTGCTGAACGCAAGTGGTGGCTGATATGCATTTGACTGTATTTCAGTAGTAAAACTGATTACAAGTCATTGCACAAAGATTATCTACTGACATTTTCTTTGCATTGTGAAAGCAGCTAAAATTAAGCTAGGGATATCTATTGTTTTATGAAAATATAAATTTGTGTGACAGGCATACATTATGCCACTGCTACTCCTGTTCAACTGATAACAAATTGTCCCTGGAAGGTTTTTTAGATATCTATATACAAGTCATACTCTGTGAAAAGGGGGCTTAATGCATCTGCAAACAGTATCAATCCAGGTATTGCGCAGTTCGCGCAGGCTGACCTGGGCCAAAACTTTTTGTATTTGGTCAATTTCATGCAAGTCAAAGAACCAGTCTACCTCACGATCCTGTTGGTTGTTAGACAAAATGGATTTTATGGGTCCATCATTATGTGATAAATTGCTTAGTAACATGAATCACGAAGATGCATTAAGCCCCCTTTTGCCAGAGCATGGCTCATACATTTTTATATTCCTTTCTAAGATATGTACTGCTGATAGGCTGATAAGAATGGGTCTCTCATGTGTATTGCATTCAAAAGTGCATCTGTAATAGTTTTTCGTGCACTGATTTTTGTACAAACTTTCTATTTCAACAAATATTAAAAATATTAGCCTTCACTTTTCCTGCCTTACTGCTTTCCACTTTTGAAAACGAGCAATTTTTCGTTTTGCCTCAAACTTTTCAGATGCCTTTGTATACTGAATTTTAAATTACTGTTGATTGACCATGCTTTACAAGGATATTTTCAAAGTTAGTCTCTGAATTTGTTCAAGGAGGTAATGAGGTGAATGGTATTTCAGAAATGATACACTTGACAATGCTACATTTAGGGAATGAAATGAAAATACTGACTTATCTTTTTTTATCACTTCTCATAGATAGGTAAATATGTTGCAAAAATTAAAAAGAAATATTTAGATAAAGCCTAGATACCTTGTCAACCCTGAAGTACATTGCCTTTGTCGAGAATTCTAGTAATGGACTGATAAAATCACTTGACACATCAATTTTCATGATCAGCTCTTTCCCACCTTGTCGTCCAATGATTGCATGGCATAACAGTCTTTCCTTCACAAACTGTGGGCTGAAGAATCAAACAAATTTATTTGCATTATCATCATTGAGAAATTACTGGGTCAAGAAAGAGTTTTTAGTCAGTCTCATGTTTCAGCAGATCTTTAATCCTTTACCGCACAATACCACCTTTTAACAACCCTGGGAATGAAGCCTTTTGAAAACATTGTGGGAAAAGGAGAAAATGCTGGTAAGCAGCATTTTTTTCCTTTTCGCACAGTGTTTTCTACCCTATCAAAGAAAAATTCCACAATTTCCCTTAATGTTTTCAAAAGCCTCCTGTCTTAAGGGTCGTTAAAAAGTCAGGATTGTGTGGTAAAAGGTTAAGCACTGTTGGTAAATACACAATCTGATTCAGTCTAGACACAGATTAGTTTTGAAACATCTGCACTGCACAAGCTTGACAAACTTTCACACTGAGCAATTCCTACATTTATCAGCATACTTTCTTCACTATGTTTTTACAGAAAATTTCATTGATGTTCTTTCCCATCTTCATTTTAGCCATATCTTAAAAATGAAGGAAAGTACTGCATAAAAGGGTATGTAATTTTTGAAAGCCAAAAGAAAATAATTTGTCTCCAAGCAGGGGTCATGAGTTAATTACTCAATCTAAAATGGACATCATGAAATTGTTGGCATTACTCATTTGGAGAATTTCTTGAAGAATTGTCTGTCTTATTTTCAATGTAGACTATTGCTTACCATTTTGTCACTATGATCATTATTATTTACAGGTAGTTACTGTTTAACCGTTTACCATATGATCCCTAGTTTTAATGACCTGACAGAAAAGAATTTTGAAAACATTGTGGGAAAAGGAGAAAATGCTGGTTACCAGCATTTTCTTTTTTTCCCACAATGTTTTCTTACTTTTCAAAGACAAATTCCATCATTCGAGCCACATCTAATTCGTCGTCTGCAAATGCTTTCAATCTGGACCAGTCTAAGATTTTTTTGTTTTGCATAGGGTTAACAAACAAACAACAAGAGCGGCAAATTGTCGCAAGATACGCCCGTCTTACCCCAAGTTGTAAAGTTGGGGCATAATAATGATAAAGGGGAGGTATAGAAAAATAGTAGTGCAGAATAGCAATTTATATTTCATGTGCACTGCACTACCCCTTGATGAGATGTATCCAGCCCTAAAATTTCATAACCCGAGGTAGTATAGTTTGAGAGATATGCATCATACAAAATTCAAGTTAAAAAAAAAAACAAGAAAGGGTAATAACTGAAAAATTAAGCAAGCAAGAGTTGAAATTTATATGCACAGCACTTCCCGTTGATGGAATGTATCCACGCATGAAATTTCATATCCTTAGCTAGTATAGTTCTGAAGATATGCACTGGACAAAATTAAAGTTTCAAAATAAAGAAAGAGCAATATGTCAAAAATTAAGCAAGAGTTATGGTTCATGTGCACTGCACTCCCAGTTGATGAGATCTATCTACGCATGAAATTTCATAGCCATAGGTAGTATAGTTTTGGAGATATGCTCGAGACAAAATTTAAGTATGAAAATAAGTCAAAAATTAAGGAAGGAAGAGTTATGATTCCTGTGCACTGCACTCCCCCTTAATGAGATGTATGCAGGCATGAAATTTCATAACCCTAGGTAGTATAGTTTTGGAGATATTCACCGAAGAAAATGCAAGTATGAAAAAGAAGAAAGGGCAATAACTGAAAAATTGAGGAAGCAAGAGTTATGATTCCTGTGCACTGCACTCCCCTTAATGAGATGTATGCAGACATGAAATTTCATAACCGTAGGTAGTATAGTATTGGAGATATTCACCGGACAAAATTCAAGCATGAAAAACAAGAAAGGGCAATAACTGAAAAATTAAGGAAGCAAGAGTTATGATTCCTGTGCACTGCACTCCCCCTTGATGAGATCTATCCATGCATGAAATTTCATAACCGTAGGTAGTATAGTTTTGGAGATATGCTCCGGACAAAATTCAAGTATGAAAAACAACAAAGGGCAATAAGTCAAATATTAAGGAAGCAAGAGTTATGATTCCTGTGCACTGCACTCCCTCTTGATAAGATCTATCCACTCATGAAATTTCATAACCCTAGGTAGTATAGTATTGGAGATATTCACCGGACAAAATTCAAGTATGAAAAACAAGAAAGGGCAATAACTGAAAAATTAAGGAAGCAAGAGTTATGATTCCTGTGCACTGCACTCCCCCTTGATGAGATCTATCCACGCATGAAATTTCATAACCGTAGGTAGTATAGTTTTGGAGATATGCTCCGGACAAAGAACTGGACGCCGCCCGCCCGCCCGCCCACCACAGGTGATCCCATAATACGTCCCGTCTTCGACGGGCGTATAAAAAAAAGAAGTTAATGGGGTTTACCTTTCAACAAATCCCTCCAATTTCATGTCAATACTTGTACCAGGAGGCAAGTCAAATCTGTTTGGCTGAACTTTGAAAATGGGTGTTGGCGGGGCAGGAGGTGGGGGCTGATTCTGAAACAAGAAATAACAAAAAAAGATTCTATCATTTATCCTTCACATTGTCTCCTGCAGATAACTCAAAAAGTTTACCGGTTATCTCCAGTGAACAAATTATGTTTTTGTCTTGCAGCTGACCTTTTTGTCTTGCAATTGACCATTTTGAAAGGTGAAATGTGTTTTCAAAGCTATCTGCAAATCAAAATTCATTATGATTTTTGTTTTAATGGGGCTTATGCTACAAATTTTTCTACATTTGAAAGTGACACAACTTCTGATTGGCTAAACCAAATGGTTTAGCCAATCAGAAGTTGTGTTACTTTCAAATGTAAAAAATCCTGGAGAACAAGACTAAGAATATTCTTAAGAATGGTTGGTGAATACAGACCCTGGGATTGCAAATCTTGGAATTTAAAAATAACAGCTAAATTCTGAATAATTGGTTGATATGGCTTCTGACATACTAGAAATAAATAAAAGTAAAATGCTTGTTTATTATAGTGTCAACTCTTTTTGAAAAGTGCCAGCCAATATCTGACTTGCAAAATCTCTGTAATGCACAAGTCCTGAGTTCTAACCTTATATGCCAAGGTACCAGGCAGGTATACATTTGATAATCATATATAATTCAACAAGATAGCTTCTCACTAACTGACAAAATCAAGCCAGTCCCCTCTGCAACCAGAAATGTTACCTCCCACTTAGTATGATACTTTAGCCATTAGGCCATAGAGACAGTAAACATGTCTTACCCTGTATTTCATGTCTAAAGGATTGTAACTTTGCATTTCCTTCTTGGCTTTAGCTATTGGAGAAAACCCATCCATGCTCCAAACAAGCTGTTGATGTCTCCTCCCTTTGTTGGTAAGGTGGAATACTTTACAATAAGGTCTATTGCTGAAATAAAATAAGAAAAAAAGAATGAACAGAAAGTGAACAATGATTCTTTAAGTAACCATTTGAACCATTCTACAAAGAAAGAGGTATTCTGAGGAGTCTCGTAACTCTTTAACAAACGACAATATTTTAGACTGGTCCAAATTGGAAGCATTTGCAGATGACAAATTAAAAGAGGCAAAAATGACAAAATTTATTCTTGATAGGGTAGAAAACATGGTGGGAAAAGGAGAAAATGCTGGTTACCAGCATTTTCTCCTTTTCCCACAATGCTTTTTTTTAAAAGGCCTCTTTCTCAGGATCGTTAACAGTCGGGATTGTGTGGTAAAGAGTTAAATGGTGCCACTGCAAATACTGCAAAATAATGGGTAATTCATAGTATCTGACATGGTATTCAATGTTAATAGCATCAATAGCTTTGAAAACAATTGTACAATGTATTTGCTCTCTATGCATTATTCTAGAGGTCTGTTAGTTGTGTTAGACATTAAAGATATGACCCTCACATTTTTGTAATGGTCTGTATGTCAAGGTTTTCTGATTTACATCGTATGTTCAATGTAACATCCATTTTGAGAAATAAAGATGTCAAGTCTCATGGCCATTGTCTTTAACAGATCAGGTCTCTTTAAACCATTCAAAAAGCCTGTTTAACTTTGTAATTGAAAGTTTTCTAATTTCTACATCTTTTGGGAATCATCTTTTCATATTTCTAAGTATTTTAGCAGCAGAAAGACTTTCAAAGTATAAGTGAAAGTGCTTTAGCAGCTATTTCCCTGGGTACAACTATCCTATAAAACAAGCACATTCTTATGACATCGAAATGACAAAATGACATCAACATCTTTCCCATAATTAATAGTCAAATAAAAATTACATTTAAGCTCTCTTAAGTGATATATAAGACATGTCTAGATTTTCAGCATGAACGAAATTCAATTCAAGTAAAACTATGACAGATATCATGAATCACCCTGTCAACGCAGAAATTGTCTATGGCAGACAGTAGTTATTTCCTTATTACCCTGCTTTCCATCATGTTCCAGTCTTTCCTTACAATGCCTCTATTTCACATTCCTAAGTTCAATATGAAGTAAAGGATGCCACTGCTGTTACAAACAAAACCATTTGCTAAACTGTGGAGTAAAATATGTCAAAGTTTTAACTAATTTTAGGGCAAAAGAGTTAAAAAAACAAGAGGGCCATGATGGCCCTGGATCGCTCACCTGAGTCAATAGGCGAAATTTCACTCCAGGGTCACTCTAGAGCGCACATAAGGTTTTTCTAAGATTTGACCTAGGGACCTAGTTTTTGACCCCACATGACCCAATTTCGATCTCGTCCCAGATTTTATCAAGACAAAGATTCTGACCAAGTTTCATGAGGATCGGACCGAAAATGTGGCCTCTAGAGCGTACTCCAGGTAAAAAGTTGACGACAGACGACGCACACCGCACGATGGACACAGCACGATCACAATAGTTCAACATGAGCACTTTGTGCTCAAGTGAGCTAAAAAACAGAAGTCAAAAAAGAGCACCACATGCAGGTGCCAACAATTGGCTGTTGTTTTTCAACGGATAAAAATTACCCTAACAATTTTTTAAAAAGATCACCCTAGGAACATTTCTGTGAAATTATTTCAAAATCTGACCAGCCATTCCAGAGAAGAAGAATTAAGAAATTCCTCTTCATGTCCCTATGGTGCAAATAGCCCCCACCACCAGAGACATGTTTCTTGACAGATCAAAATTTTGCAAACAATTTTAGAAAAGGGTCACCAAAGGAACATTTCTGTGAAATTATTTCAAAATCTGATCAGCGGTTTCAGAGAAAAAGAACTTTTAAGAATTTCTTCATTTCGGTATAGTGCAAGTAGCCCCCATTCACCAGAGCCATGTTTCTTGACGGGTCAAAATTTCGCGAATATTTTTTGAAAAGAGTCACCCAAGGAACATCTCTGTGAAATTATTTCCAAATCTGACCAGCCGTTTCAGAGAAGAAGAATTCTTAAGAATTTCTTCATATCCGTATAGTGCAAGTAGCCCCCAGTCACCAGAGCCATGTTTTTTGACAGATCAAAATTTCGCTACCAATTTTTGAAAAGGGTCACCCAAGGAACATTCCTGTGAAATTATTTCAAAATCTGACCAGCGGTTCCAGAGAAGAAGAATTTTTAAGAATTTCTTCATGGCCGTAGTGCAAGTAGCCCCCATTCACCAGAGCCATGTTTCTTGACGGATCAAAATTTCGCGAACAGTTTTTGAAAAGGGTCACCCAAGAAACATCTCTGTGAAATTATTTCAAAATCTGACCAGCGGTTTCAGAGAAGAATTTTTAAGAATTTCTTCATATCTGTATAGTGCAAGTAGCCCCAATTCACCAGAGCCATGTTTTTTGACAGATCAAAATTTCGCGAACAAATTTTGAAAAGGGTCACCCAAGGAACATTCCTGTGAAATTATTTCAAAATCTGACCAGCGGTTTCAGAGGAGAAGATTTTTAAAGAATTTCTTAGAAAATTCCATTTCGTTGCCATGGCAACCAGAGTTTTTGATGGAATCAAATTTTGTGAACAATTTTTAAAGAGGACCTCCCAAGAAACATTCCTGCCAAGTTTGGTCCAAATTGGCCCAGTGGTTTAGGAGAAGATGATGTTTAAAGAATTGTTGACGACGCATGATGAACGACGCACAGACGCACGACGAACGACGGATCCTAAAAGCTCCCCTTCAGCACGCTGTGCTCAGGTGAGCTAAAAAGCTCTGATGTTTCGATCTAGTATTTTTTTTTAGCATGATCATCAGAAAGGTAAGGTGAATGTGAAATGCTTGAGCATGACATTTATCTGGTATATATATTTTCTTTGTGCTAGGCTTATATATTTTGGACATACCTGAAGTTAGGTCCTAGATCTAACAAGGGTGTCAAAGGAGGGTCAGAAACAATTGTTGTGCCCTGACCATAACTCTGTAAAGGTATGAATCTGGTTTGACTCTCTAAAAAGTTGATCTGTAGTTTGTCTTGAAACCTGAAGAAATAAATGCCATAGTTTAAACATAAACATTTGTTTGGTTTATGGATATTTTTCCAACATGCAGTAAATATTTTTTGAAAATTTGTCTTGTATAAAATAGTAGAGTTGCTGATAGCTACGGTAAATGATTGGTGAAAACAGAATGATGGCTTATTCTAAGTACCGGTGATGTGTTTTTTCACTTGATTATGTAGACTGTTTTTTTCTGCAATGTTTTCAAGCTCATACAATACCTGGTTGTTGTGGCCAAGTATCTTTCGGCATGACTGGCTTAACAAACAATGTGGCACTTACATCAAATCGTAAAAATATAATTTACAAATACTATTACATCAATATATAAGTTACAAGTCTATTAGCCAGTACAAGGCTATGTCACAGTCATTTGGAATTTCTGAAATATTTTGACATCATACATGCATGTAGTTACAACAGTTGACAGTAATGAAGTAGGGTGAACATGCAAAATAAATTGTGCCATGCTCTATGAAAAGGGGGCTTAATGTATCTGCCAAAAGTATCAACCCAGGTCAGCCTGCGCAGTCCGCGCATGCTGACCTGGGCCTAAACTTTTCGCTATTGGTCAATTTTCTATGTGACAAAGGACCATTCTACTCCATAATTCAGTTGGTTGTTAAAAAAAGTGGCTATTATTGATCCATAATTATGTGATTGCTCGCTTGGTATCATGCATCACAGAGATGCATTAAGCCCCCTTTTGCCAGAGTATGGCTCAATTATATCTGTACCAAAGATCAAAAAATAAATCAATGTATATGCTTGCAATATCCACAATTCATGTCCATTTATCTCTTTGTATTATTAACCCTTTACCAGACAACCAAATTTTAGCCTTGTCCAAACTGAAAGCATTTGCAGACGACAATTTCAGTGTGGCTCAAATGGTACAATTTTTCTTTGATACTGCAGAAAGCATTGTGAGAAAAGGAGAAAATGCTGGTTACCAGCATTTTCTCCTTTTCCCACAATGTTTTCAATAGGCCTCTTTCCCATGGGTCGTTAAAAGGCTGCATTGTGCGGTAAAGGTTTAATTCATCACATTTAAAGCAAAAAAAACCCAATGAATACAGAACAGATAGGTCTGACACATTTATTATGGGGATCTAATACTTACTCTATGCTGTTGCTAAAATATTGTGAAAAGCAGTACAGTGGGAGTACTCTGTAGACCCTCTGTATTCTTAAACCCATCAGATTAACTCTTTACTGCATACTTCCGAGTGCTAAAGACCCTCATAGAAAGAGTTTTTGACAACATTGTGGGAAAAGTAGAAAATGCTGGTAACCCGCATTTTCTCCTTTTCCCACAATGTTTTCTACTCTATCCAAATCAAATTTAAATTTTTGAGTCACATTTATTTTTTGCATCTGCAAATGCTTTAAATTTGGACAAGTCTAAAATTTTGTCATTTGCTAAAGAGTTAAATGCCAAACATTGTAAAAAAGCATGGCAGCTAGAGGCAGAGAAGTCTTTCTTATACTAACCATGATTTTAAATATTTTAGAAACAAACAAAAATTTGAAAAAAGAAAAAAACTCCAATTAAAGCTCTGAAACAAAGAGCAAAGATCAGTTCTGTTGGCACATTAGTGACACATAAGTAAAGGCAATATCAAAATCAACATGTACCTTAAAACAGTTACACAACATTTGTATATAGGTGTAGCGAGTGAAAAAATCCTAAACATTTAATACCAAGCAATCCCTTACTTTTTATTACCCTGAGGAAGAGGGCTTTTGCAAATATAGTTGGTTCTCCAGCAATGTTCACTGCCTTTTCAAAGATGTATTCCATCATTTGAGCTGCATTTGATTTTATATTTGAAAATGCTTTCAAATATGGAAGACTCTAAATCCCTGCACTCTGGCACAAAGTTAAATCCAAATTTTGTCAACACTTACTTGACACAGTCATCAAGACAAGCAGTCACAGTGATTTCCATACTTTTCTCTGGAGCTATTTCTCCATCACTTGGATCAACTCTGTATACAGATTTGGGTCTCACCTGCAGGGGAACACAACATTTCTCAAGATTTGAAATGTCCAAATATTTGCTATTTTTTACTGTATTCAAACCAAGAACATCCTATAAATTTTTATCAAGTCAACTGTAACTCATCTAAATAAAGTGTGTTTAAAAATGATCACATACATAAAAGTACAGGGATAATTTTGTACCCCTCCCTCTCTCAGTTTTAATCCTGAGTTTTTACAACCCCCTCAAGAGGGAGTATTTTGAAAACAATGTGAGAAAAGGAGAAAATGCTGTTAACCAAATGTTTTCAACTCTTTCAAAAGAAAAATTTAATCAGTTGAGCCACATTTAATCTGTTGTCTGCAAATGCTTTCAATTTGGACCAGACTAAAAATCTGTTGCTTAGTAAATAGTTATCAGGACTGTTTTTTTTTTCTTTAAATATAATTCAAGAGTATGAATTCTGCAACACAGACGTTCCATTACCTTATGGTCATTTTGCTCCAGTATCAGGAAGCGTACTTTTCCTTAGATTGCAAAGCAAACATACAGTCTGATTTTTTATTTACACTGTCTACCTGGCCACTATTATGTGAAATAATTTGGAAAAAAAATCTCTCAAAATTGTCAATTATTTGTCTTCTGTTTTTTTGATCAAGAAAGCCCATTTTATTCATTAATCACCTTCAGCATTATGACATTCTCAGGCCTTTGTAAAAACATTTGAACCAGGCTCTGTGACAAGGGGGCTTAATGCATCTGTGAAAAGTATCAACCCATGTCAGCCTGCACAGTCCACGCAGGCTGACATAGGCCAAAACTTTTCGCTGTCTTTAAATTTTCTGCATTTCAACAGATAATTCTACCTCATAATTCAGTTGGTTATTTGACAAAATGGATTGTAGGGATCCATAATTATGGGATGTCTTCCTTGGTATAATGGATTACAGAGATGCACTAAGTCCCCTTTTGCCAGAGCATAGCTCATTTTTATCTTGATTGCTAAAATATTCTTAAGCCACTATAAACAAAATTGCACTGACTTTTTACATAACTATATATAGTTACACTTACATTATCATAGATCTATAAACAGCTCAAAGAGCTAAACACGTGAAACTATCATCTACTGTTAGCCACACATCTCACATGTACCTGTACTTACTTGTAAAATGATAAGTTTACAAACACTTTTTTAATATATTACTAACACTATAAACAATACTTTTTCTCACCATATGTGCTGTAAATCTTGCTGGTATGAGGGATTCATTTGAGAGAAGAATCTTCTTGGGTTTATCTTGCAGGACTGGTACCACACCCCAGTCCAGCTCTAATGGCATAATATGTACCACAGGTCCTTCTCCTATACATGCCACATGCACTTGCTATGAATACAAAATTTATATCTATATAGGCCAATATTCACCAACATTTGAGCTATACTCTGTGAAATGTATCGACCCAGGTCAGCCTGCGCCGTTCGCGCTGGCTGACCTGGGCTGAAACTTTTTGCTATTGGTCAATTTTCTGTTTGTCCAAGGACCAGTCTACCACATCATTTAGTCTGTTGTTAGACAAAATTGATTTTATAGATTCATAATCATGTAATGACTTGCTTGGTATAATGGATCACGGGGATGCATTAAACCCCTTTTGTCAGAGTGTGGCTCATTTCTATATACTGCTTTAATTCTCAATTTAAACACTAGATATCTAACATTCTGCCTTAGCCAATCTTTTGGCTAGTCTTTAATCACATATTCCCAAGTTCTGACGACCCAACTTGTGTAAACACCATGGGAAAAGGAGAAACTACTGGTAACCCACAATGTTTTCTACCCTATCAAAGAAAAACTGCATCATTTGAGCAACACTGAAATTGTTGTCTGCAAATGCTCTCAATTTGGACGAGCCTACAATTTTGTTGAGTGGTAAAGGGTTAAATCGAGAGTTACAATTAACCTGGGAATGGTTCGTAAATATGGACCCAAAAAATCACATCTATTTACAAACAATCTTTATATACCTCCATGACAGATGGACTTTACCAATTTTCTATAGAAAATTCCTGGGTTTGCAGCAACTGGAAGCAGTCGTTGGGAAAAAAAAAAAAAAAGAGTTATGGTTTCAGAAAATGGAGTGTGTTCCTTACATTAGCATGTATTTATCAAACAGTTCCTAAACTTACCAAGGGAGGATCTTGGCTCCCAAATATAGACAGTTGAGCCATTACATCCTGTTCCTCTAGTGTCTGAGCTTCTATGATCAGAGGTACATCACAGACAGAGTGGGGTTCCACAATACCCTATAAACAGACAGACAGGTAAACAAGAGTGCTCTCAACTTACTCAGCTGAAAATTTCTACATCTCATATCACATTTGTAACTTTGTGAAACACCTGACCCCTCAGGCCTAATTTTTTTACCACAGAGCTATCAAAGAAAAAAAAAATCATAGAGGTCTATGTAGCATTGCTTAATGTTAAAAATCAAAGCTGTAGGTCTAGTGGTTTGGGATAAAAGGATCTTTTATGTTCTATTTATATAATTCATACATGTATCTAACACGCGGGCTGTAGCCAATTTAAACACCACAGCTGGAATTTTAACTATCTTAGTATGGGTCAGTGCCACACGTGACAACACATGCCATGCAGAATATCGCAAGTCTAATGCTTAAGGCAATAGAAAATCCTTTTTAGTTTTATGTCTGTTACTCTATGTTAAACAAATAATACTTAGGATGGGGGCCATTTGTGGCGTAGCTGAATGTGCTGGCTTTTGACCTACTTTTTGGTACTGATAACAAGTGAATAAATAGAAATTTGTGATTGGTAAAAAATGTCTGTTTTAAGGGCCCCTGCCTATTTTCTGGCAAATTTATGCTGTCTTTTTTAAAAAATATTTCTTGATACCCATGGGCTATAATTTGATTAAGTTAATATCCTTAGATAATGCTACATGTACAATATTCAAATTTTAGATACTATGATTCCAGAAGATGTAACTGAATCCCATTTTTTACCTTGCTCTGTGGGCTTCTGTAAATAATTGATGTCTCTTCATTAACTGTTTGAGGGAGCAGCTCATACTTCGCAGGTAGGTCCGAGTCATTGTGGAGCTTGATCCCATGTTCATAAGAGTGTCGTAGAAAACAGCGTCCATAATCAAGGATTGGACTTAGGACTGATATGAGGGGAACTATGCATCTGTAATGCAAGAAGTCATCAGTTTCTGTTTCAAACAGTGTTTTGAATTCATATTGTTTTCAAAAAAAGAAAAGGAACTAATGATAAAGACAAATCCTGTGTCTCTATGTCTACAATCCAAAACAAATCAGGGCCTGACATGCTCACCAAGGATTCTCAACAACATTCTTAGTATAATACTCAAAAAATGTTAAATTTCAAAGTAATGCAGCTTCCAATTGGCTATACAAAATGATTTCAGCCAATCATAATTGCCATACTTTTTAAAATCTAGCTAAAAACTGAGAATGCAATCTAGAAAGGTTAACAAACACAGGCCCATGACCTTTCTTTGTTCAGCAATCTACCACGACTTTGGCTGTATCAAGACCTTAACCAAAATTAGTACAAACAACACATAGCAGAAGGAGGTTGCTCATTATCTCCTAATGCAAATCTGAAGTGGAAGTTTTTGCAAAGAATCCTTGTAAATACTGACAATACATATGGATTAACCCTATACCACACAATCCCGAGTTTTAATGACCCTGAGGAAGAAGCCTTTTTGAAAACATTGTGGGAAAAGGAGAAAATGCTGATAATCAGCATTTTCTCCTTTTCCCACAATGTTTTCTACCCTATCAAAGACAATTTACATCATTTGATTCATACTTCAATTGTCGTCTGCAAATGCTTTCAATTTGGACCAGTTAACATTTTTGTCATTTGGTAAAGAGTTCAGGTTCAATGTATGATAACAATGGAAAACATTGTGGCAAAAAGAGAAATTCCTTGTTAAAAGCAATTTCTGCTATTGCCACAATGTATATAAAGTGGCCTGCTGCAGAATCTTTTGGAAGAGATTCCTGCCAAAAACAGCCTTGAAATTGCAGTTATTGGGTCTTTTCTTCTGTCAGACTGCATGTATTTATTCCAAATAAACTGTCAAGGTAAAACACCCTTACTTGGCAGTGATTGGTAAGGAAACAATTTCTTCTCCTACATTCTCCACATCGACCACCATATTCATTTCATACTTCTTTATTGTGTTGGAGATAAAGTTCACTGTCACTTTGATATCACTCTGTGGGGGAATCGTGCCTGTGGCGGGCAAAATTTCAAATTCTCTGGGTGGGCCACTTCCAACAGTGATAGATGGGGAGCCCATTTCACTCTTGTTACTGTCAAGGTCACTTGTACCACAGATACTGTCAGTGATTCCGTCCCCTGGGACTCTGAGGTGGTATTTCATGGGCACAAGAGAGGTGTTGGTCAGAGTGCATTTCTGTGTGTTCAAAAATCCTGCAATACAAATCATTCATATAATGTATACATACTAAAGACTATGTTTTAGTAACTTTCCTAGTGCTTGTATTTGATTCGAGCAGCGTAAGAAAATTTGATATTGCAAGAGACCAAAGAGCAAGATGTCAAAATTTTCTTATGCAGCAAGAAGTAAATATAACCACCAGGAAAGTTACTATAACGTAATATTTCTTTTATTATTGGCCTACAACTTTCAACAGCAACATTTTGCAATTACATGTAATGAAATTTTATTTGAAAATGGTAAAGAAAATAAAACAAATAATAACTTTCTTTTTATGTAAGGTGGATGAATATTATAAGGTAACAATCTGATCAATCAAATAGCAAATCAATGTGTACATATTCCACATATGAGATATGTCATCATACCATATTTGGAACCATACTTGACACTGTGTATATATAAATTATTTTTCTGTCATGTCTGATATTTTATCCGTTCAGTGGATTGTGTTTTTAGTAATCAATATAGGTCAATTTTAGATATTTGGTGCAAAAAGACTTAATAAAACCAACTGATGTAAGATGTGAGAGTCAAGCTTTACCATATGATACAGTCCCAAACTTCAATCTCGGTACGTTAAACTGGAATGTTGGCCCAATTACAGATCCCCTGAAGAGAAAAGTAAGGACAATAAAAAGGCTGCAATTTGTGGAGAAGTTTTCAAAGCAGTAATAAATTCTTTCACTCTTTACCTGACGACAAAACTTAAGACAGGCCCATATTCAAAGCATTTGCAGATGACAAATTAAATGTGGCCAAAATGACGAAATTTGTCTTTAATAGCATAGAAAACATTGTGGGAAAAGGAGAAAATGCTGGTCACCAGCATTATCTCCTTTTCGCATTATGTTTTCAGAAGCGTTCACCCTCAAGGTCTTTCAGAGTCTGGATTGTTTGATAAAGGGTTAAAAATGATTTTAACCCACAGTCGTACGTAAACAACTTTTTGCAAACATACAGTGATAAGCATTTGAAAACATTGATTTTTAAACCTTTACAACACAATCCGGACTTTTAGCGACCCCGAGAAAGAAGCCTTTTGAAAACATTGTGGGAAAAGGAGAAAATGCTGGTAACCAGCATTTTCTCCTTTTCCCACAATGTTTTCTACCCTTCCCAAAACAAATTTCAATTTTTCAGTGGCATTTATTTTGTTGTCTGCAAATGCTTTCAATTTGGATTAATGTAAATTTTTGTCGTTTGGTAAAGAGTTAAGGAAAGTAAACGTGGAAAAGATATTTTCATTTCTTTCAAATGTTTGTCCTTCATGCAAAATGTAATATTTTTTATGGCAAGACCTGGACTGGCATGTACAATAACTGGTTTGACAATTTGAACCAACTATACAACTGCACCAATCAAAGAAATCTGAGCCCTGAGCCATGCTCTGCCAAAAGGGGGGGGGGGGGGCCTTAATGCATCTCTGTGATGCACTTTACCAAGCAAGTCATGATATAATTATGGTTGCATAAAATCCATTTTGTCTAGCAATCAACTGTATATGGAGGTCGAAAGGTCCTTTGACATGCAGAAAATTTACCGATAGCAAAATGTTTCAACCCATGTCAGCCTGCACAGACTGCACATGCTGATATGGGTAGGTACATTTTGAAGATGTGTTAAGGCCCCTTTTCACAGTGCATGACTGTTATTATTTATATCCCACACTAATTGTTTTTGCAAAGAAACATGTCACTATCACAGCTAAAAAAATTGGAAATGACCCTCCTGAAATAAATTAGTAGCAGACTGCTTCATTGATTATGTGTGCTCCATATAAACATAGATCACTTATACAAAAACTGCTGAAAAAATCATTATAAAAGACAGATTTTCACCTTTTACTATAAGTTTTTATAAAAATTTGTCTGCTACAAAAAGGAAATAAAGTTCTGCCAAATGGGACAAATTAATAGCACAACTCACATGAACTTCACTGTAAGTAATTCTGGCTGTCCATCTATTTGGAAGGAGAATTCCTCTTCAAAGTCACCTAGGTACGGGCTCTTAAAGGTCACCTGGACAGCCTGATGACCCCCAGGCATCACAATACCCTCAGCCGGGTTAAACTGAAAACATGGCCCAAACACTGACTGATTTGGGATAACGCTATAGATGGCATCTATGTCCCCTTTATTTGCCATGATGATCTCATAATGATGTGTTGATCCAATAAATATATTTCCCATGTCTAAACTTTGAAGTGAAAACTGGACTTTAGGTCCTGCACCTTCTCCTCGGATCCTCAAAGGGAGACGACTCTCCCTACCTGTGACATCACAAAAAGCTGTTCTAGAGTAGACTTTTGCCTCTCTTGGTTTAAATATGACATTGATTTCTACATTTGAGTTTGGCCAGATATCTCCCTCAGCAGGTTCTATCTTCACTACATCATCATTGAATACCATGTCGTCATTCTGAACAAGCTGAAAGAAATGATATTTACACTAAACCAAATGTGTATGAAACTGTTTTGTGATAAATACAGTCAAATCTATTTTTGTGCCCACCTATTAACCCTTTACCAAGAGACAACATTTTAGACTTGTCCAAATTGAAAGCATTTGCAGACAGCAGATTAAACATGGCCTAAATGATAGGACTTGTCTTTGGAAGGATAGAAAACATTATGGGAAAAGGAGAAAATGCTGGTTACCAGCATTTTCTCCTTTTCCCAAAGTGTTTTCAAAAGCCTTCTTCCTCCGGTTTGTAAACACTCAGGACTGTTTTGTAAAGAGATAAGCAAGCAACCTATATCAACTAAGCAAGCGCCGAGCCTAGTAGCACCATTGGTAGCAAACAGGACTTAAGACCAAGGGGTTGTTGGTTTGAATTCTAGCTCAGGAAATTTTTTTCCAAGAATGATGGTAAGTCATTGTGACAGGATTCATTCTTCTCTCACTGCTGATTATTGTTTCAACAATGGTTATATGGGAAGAATATTGTGTTAAGAACACATACTGGTAAAAGGAACTCCAGGAAAGCATGGATAGGTGCACTGGCTACCAATATAACTGAAATAATTTTGAAAATGGTGTTAAATACTCCATAAAAATGACTGTGCATAGTATGCAAATATTCAGAAATGTTATCTGTGTTAAGCAAGCACCTGTCTAAAACAAGCACATTTTGAGTCTCCAATGGGCACTTGCTAAATACAGGTTTGATGGTATATGAATATATTTATGATGAAATATTCAAGATTCACTTTTCCACTTGCTCAAATTGCTTGAATATGGAGATAATTCATTAAATTTTGAAGGATGGAACTAGAACATAAATTATTGATACTATCATAAATAATTTTGAAATAATACTGAAATGGCCACTATAACAAAAAGCACACAAATACATGCTAAGAAAAAAGGGCACCATCTTCAAACCAGAAAAGGCAAGAAGAACAATAAAACTTCGTGAAGTTTTGCATAGCTTCTGCCAAGAAAAATTATTTCTACTGTTCTTCAATCCAAGACTCTCCATTTGATTTACCCTTTACCAAACAATCCCATGTTTTAATAACCATGGCAAAGATGGTTTTCATAAACATTGTTGGCAAAGGAGGACTGCTGCTACCAGCACTTTCTCCTTTTCCCACAAGGTTTTCTCCTCATTCAAATACAAATCCCATCATTTGATCCTTATTCAATCTTTCGAATGCAAATGCTTTCAATTCAGATAAGCCTAACATTTTGTTATTTGTTAAAGAGTTAACCAAGACAAAACACCTCAGCCAATCAGATTTGCTATTAAGAATTGAAGCAAGAATTGTTGCTGAATACTGCCCTAAGGCAGGGACAGGAGAATGTGGACACAAAAGACAGACTGACCTGTTTCCTGTTTTTGAATGTTCGACCAAGGATTGCAAGCTTGTCTCTGAGAGAAGGATCTTGAATACATTCTTCTAGAAACCGATCTGAATCTGTCTTCTCTTCTTCCTCTAAAGCTGATGAAATTCTGAAGAAAAAAAAAGTAAAACAATCAAGATGCAATTTATTTTCCTCCACAATATCTTTGCTATTTTCTATCGTACAGTAAAATCTTGCTTATTCAAATAAATACCACTGAAAATTTCTTTTTTTCTCACATTTGTCTTTTTCACTGATTGTTTGCCAGCAACTGCCTTTCTAAATTTAGTGATGAATCATGTTTGACAGCATATAATTGAAACTAATTTGCAGATCTGGACAAAGTTTTGAACAACTATGAAATAGAAAATGTTTTGCTTACTTATATTTTTGTTGGTCCTCTTCCTCTTTTGTGGCAAATTGTGTCCATCTGAAATGGGCTATAACATTAGTCCTGTTACTAAGCGTAATGACTCTCTGATTGGCCATTGAAATAAAGGTACTCTCAATTCTAATTGAGTTCTTATCCAGTCTGACATTGGCATCTTGAGCTGCTCCATACAGGGAAACAAAAATATCCTCGCCCGTGTCGTAATGTACAATAAGGTCATCCCTATGATCTCCGACTTTGTCCGGGAAAAACTCTATTGTTATCTGTATACTTTCCTGTACAGCTAGTGTAGCTATTTCCGGGCTCACAGTAAATGGCCTGCAATTAAACGTAACATGGTACTATGTAATGGACATCACTGCACAATCCACAACTCATTGCATCCTGAAACAAATTTGCAACTGACAGCTCTGAAAACATCTATTTTAAATGAGCCATGCTCTCGGAAAAGGAGGTTAAACCCTTTACTGAACAATCCCGATTTTTGACGACCCTGTTGGAGAAGCCTTTTGAAAACACCATGGGAAAAGGGGAAAATGTTGGTAACCAGCATTTTCTCATTTTCATACAACATTTTTATACCCTTTGAATGACAAATTTCATGTTTTCAGCAACATGTTTTCAGCAACATTTAATTTGTTGTCTGCAAATTTGACAAGGCTAAAATTTTATGCCTGGTAAAGCTTTAATGTATCTCCATGATGCATTATACTAAGCTTGTCATCACACAATTATGCATCCAAAAATTCCATTTTTTCCAATAATCGACTGGATCTGGAAGTCAAGTGTCCTTTGACATGCAGAAAATTCACTAACAGCAAAAAGTTTTGATCCATGTCAGCCTGCGCAGGCCGACTTTTAACAACCCTGTGAAAGAAGCCTCTTGAAAACATTGTGGGAAAAGGAGAAAATGCTGCCAATCAGCACTTTCTCCATTTCCCACAATCCTTTCCCAAATCAAATTTCAATTGCTGAGCCATATGTGATTTGTCGTCTGCAAATGCTTTCAATTTGGACCAGTCTAAAATTTCGTCGCTTGGTAAAGACTTATATCCCAGTGGCTAGTACACCTATCCATGCTTTCCTGCAGTTCCTTTTACCAGTACTTAGCACAATATTCTTTCCAAGCCACTGGCTGCTTTCCCACATAACCATCGTCAAAACAATGGTCAGCAGTGAGAGATGAATGGATCGTGTCGCACTGACTATCATCAATCCTCAGAAAGAAATTGGCTGAGCCAGTGATCGAACCAGCAACCCCCTGTTCTCAAGTCCTGTAAGCTATTGACTGAGCTACCAGGATTCGGCAGTGTTTCAGCACAGCAGAAAGTGTAGATCAAATATCAGACTGCACAAAATGTGCAGTCTGATCTTTGATCTACACTGGCCACAAAGGCCGCTACAGCAGTGAAAGGTGCTTTAAGGGTAAAGGAAGTTATCAGTTAAAATACTAAAAAGGATCACTCACTTGTCCACCTTCAGTGTGAATTTCCCTTCCTTATTTCCAATATTTCTAATTAGCAATGTTTTTGTGCTGGGGTATTTGACTGGCCCAACAGGAAAGTTGATCTCATCTGGAAAATCTAGAACAGCCCTGGCACCAATAGCTCGAACTGGAACTATGAACTTTTCTCTCTCCGTAATACACACAAGTTCATGTGTATAGTCCTGAAAATAGGCACAATTGTACTAAAAACTGTTTGTGCATATGCAAACCACAATATACATGATGTTACCAAAGTTAACCCTTTACCAAACAATCCTGAGATTTAATGACCAAGGCAGGGGTGTGCAATTTTGGAATTTTCCCATGGACAAGTTGGACTGAATTTTCTACTTGTCCGCAGTTAAAGTGTACTTGTCCAAATAAATAGTCTCAGTCAGTGCCAGGTTTGTACCTTAGTAGTATGTTGGTAGATTTCCCCGAGAACAAAGCTGATGTATCTGTGGACTGGGGATCCAAAGGAACATATCGGAACTATCATTCTGTCAGAGTAAATTATTTAAAGTCAGCAAACAAGCTTCCCTTACACACAGGTTTGTGCTTTGCATCATATTCTTTGTCTCTCTGCCCTTTAGATTTACGCTTTTCAAGTTCATGGGATGTTTCCTGCAGTTTGGAACCACCTGATCTTACAACGAATTTGTCCATTTCACTTGCAAAAACACCTTTACAATGCAATTATTTTACCAGGCATCATGTTTACTACAACATTGCATATGTGCCTCGATACGGCCAAGCTTTTTTTTACGATGATCAACATCCTGTAGCAAGAGGCCTCACACAGGATCAATATATACATGTAGTTTGTACTTTGATGGTGTTTATATAAATTTTAACATGGATTATGCAAAACTTGGTATAGATAGAGCATTTGAGGATCGTCAGGAATTAACCCTTTACCACAGAATCCCGACTTTTAATGACCCTGAGGAAGAAGGCTTTTGAAAACATTGTGGGAAAAGCAGAAAATGCTAGTAACCAGCATTTTCTCCTTTTCCCACAATATTTTCTACTCTATCAAGAGTAAATTTTGTCATTTTGGCCAGCCTTAATTAGTCCTCTGCAAATGCTTTCAATTTGGAACAGTCTGAAATTTTGTCCTCTGGTAAAGAGTAAAGAATAGAAGACATTCTGCTAAAAGTTATGTCACCAGGGCCCATTTTTTGTCATTACAACTTTCCTATGTGCATATCTCTTCTAAGCCCATAGACATCAAGCATTCTCAGTTTAATTATCAAAAGTTTTCTAAATTTCAGAGTAGCACAATTTCTGATTGGCTAAACAAAATGGTTTAGTTAATCAGAAATTGTATTTCTCTCTAAATCTAAAAAAAGACTAAGAATACAATTTAGAATGGTTGGTTATAACAAACTCAGAAAAAATATGCACAAGGAAAAGCTTTCAAGACAATGTTTGAAATCTTTAATTATGTAGTATTTATTGGCAAATTCCTGCCTACAAACAACAAATTTATTGACTCTTTATTATCAAAAACATAAATACATAAAACTATCACATTTTAGAAAAGCCTAAAGTCCATATTCACCAATCATTCTTTAGAATCTCAAGAATTTTCTTGATTTGAAAGTAACACAACCTTTGATTGGCTATAAACCATTTGGTTTAGCCAATCAGTAAATGGTTTAGCCAATCAGAAGCTGTGTTACTTTCAAGTTCAGAAAATTGTGGAGAGTAAGACTAAGAACGTTCTTAAGAATGGTTGGTGAATACTGACCCAAATGTAAAATGGGAGAAAATTTACCTTGATCTCATCTGGGGTAAACTGCAGTCTGAAGGTAGTTGGTAATCCTGGACCTACTTTGTGTCCTACATCATGTGGACTGATGATTTTAAAATAAGGTGAATCGGCTTGTGTAACCTTCACCAACCTTGGGACCTTGTCATTATTGCGCAATACTAAAGGAACCTCACATGTTTCAAAAGGTGTAAATTTCTGGAAGTAAATCTCTGAGGGAAATGGCTGGAACATTGGTTCATCCACATTTACTTGAGAAAACTGAAAGGCAAATGTAAAACAGAATCAATAAAAAAAAAAAACATGTACCAGTATGTGTACTTTCTGAAAGTACTGAAAATATGTAGTGTAAAATTTAATCATGAACAAAACACATTTAATTTTGACTTGTTCTTTGTAAATAATTTGTAAAAGCAATATTAGTATCTCATCATTCATTACAAATGAAATTTAGCTACTGCAATTAAGGTTATCACAGCAACGGAACAATGAAAAACCAAAATTATACTGAAAAATAACAACATACAACATTATTAGGGAAATATAAACAGCTGGTAATTAAACATTATATATCCACCTGCAAACAGCTTCTACCTTTGCAAAAATGTTTTCTCATGTATGTAAGTATTTAAAATGGATTTGTGTTGATAATTCATTTAACTCTTAACCAAACGACAAAATTTTAGACTTGTCCAAATTGAAAGCATTTGCAGACAACAAATTAAAATTAGCTGAGACAATGGTAATTGTCTGTGAAGTGTAGAAAACCTAGTGTGAAAAGGAGAAAATACTGGTTACCAGCATTTTCTTCTTTTCCCACAAGCTTTTCAAAAGGCCTTTTCCCGCACGGTCGTTAAAACTCTCAATTGTATGGTAAAGGAGTATGTTTTCAATCTTGTCCTTGACCACAATTTGTTTCATTGAGGTTTTGTTTGAGGTAAGAAAGGGAATTATTTTGAGCCTGACTATTGCTGGATTTCTCATTAGTCCATGCACAGAGTTGTTGCACTAGTTTTACCTGTTATCAAATTTTCTGCAAATATTTAGTTGAACTCATTAGAAATGTGCTATTGGATCTGTACCTCCATCATTCATTGCACTGTTACAGAGCTCCAGAGAAGGAGTGATTTTGATTTCAAAATTGAATATATTAGTTATTCTCCACTAAACCCAATGTTATGGGTACTCAATAGAATCATCTCATCGAGATGATTCTAATGAGTACCCACAATATAGGGTTTGGAAGAGAAATAATGGATTTAGAATACCATCACTCCCTCTTATCTGGAGCTCTGACTGTTATGTATTTTTTATCAAAGTTTCAAGAGCAATTATAAATATGTGCCATGCCTTGTGAAATATGGGTTTAATGCATTTGCAAAAAGTCTCAACCTGGGTCAGACTGCGCAGTTAATGCAGGCTTACCTAGTTCAATACTCTTTGGTCAATTTTCTGCATATCAAAGGACCAGTCTCCCTCAGGATACAGCCAGTTGTACGAAAAAGTGGATTTAATGGGTCCATAATTATGTGATGACTTGCTTGTGGTACACTGCATCATGAAGATGCATTAAACCCACTTTTGCCAGAGCATGGCTCATATATATTTATCATTTCAGAAGTAACAATTACATCAACATATATAACAAATATAAAGCATGCAAAATGAAAAATCATGAATGACCCTTAACAAAACAATCTGAGGAAAAAGTTTGTGAAGAATTGTGAGAGAAGGAGGAAATGCTAGTAACCAGCACTAGAAAATGCTGTTTCCCCAAGTCTCTGAACCTTTTTCACCATTTCTAGGAAAAATACCATAACTGTGGCAACAATTGCAATCTTCAAATGCTTTCAGAATGGACAAGTCTAGCAGCATGACCAGGAATTCTCTATCAACATAACTAATACAAGATAAACATGAATTAACTCGCTATTGATAGTTTGTCTTTTTATTTTGTTTGAAATGGAGTTAACACTGTTTTAACAGCTTTTGTCATATTACAGTCGGTGCACCTACGCATGTCTTTTCTGGCTTTCTCATGCCAGTACTGACACAACTTTTTTTTCAACTCACTGACTACTTTTCTCACATGCATCAGAGGTGAGAGGCAAAAAATTGCCAGAAAGAAAGTTTGCCTCAACTGAGTATCAAACCTGCAACCACCTGGTCAGATACGCTAACAAGTGAGCTACTAGGCCTGCTTTGCCTTTTTCATTTCTATTTAGGAAGATAAAAATGTTGAACACCTAAAGAATAAAAACTGAACAGAAACAAGCTTTATACTTTGTGGCTGAAGAGAGATTCAGTGCTGTACCACCTATATACTGAAGTAGCTGGTTCACCCTGCAATTGTGTTTGTCAAACTTTGTCAAACCAATTTCTTATCTTTTCTAACCCTAGCAGATTAACTCTTTACCAAACAGCAAGATTTTGGGCCTGTCCAAATTAGAAGCATTTGTAGATGACAAATTAAAGGTGAATAAGACCTGAAAATTGTTTTTGGCAGGGAAGAAAACACTACAAGAAAAGATTACGGGAGAAAAAAGAAATGCTGGTTACCAGCATTTTCTTCATTTCCAGCAATGTTTTCAAATATCCTTATTCCTTACGGTTATTAAAAGTCTGAATTGTGTGGTAAAGGGTTAAACAAAAAAGTAACATATACCAGTAATATCAATTATGGAAAACTTAAAAACTGCTAATTTATACTTCTCTTCAAAAATAAATGAAATAAGCATTGAGAGAAACTGCAGGTATGTCTTCATCTTTGAGAACCTGCACTAAATCCCTTTCAGCTCTGGGCTATCCTTACTGTGTTAGTATTGATTTTCACAAATAGAATATATCTTGATCTTCGATCAAAATAAACAATCATCCTTAATTATGTTTCTTACATGCTTTGAAGAGTCAAAAATGAAGTTGATGTCAATAGTGTTATCTGTCACATTCAATTAAGATCTAGAGTCTATGACATCAAAATATGCTGTCACATTAAACACTAGTTGAAAACAGATACAAGATTGGAGAGGCAGTGAATTTATAACCTTATAATTTCAGATGCTAAATAGTAACTTTTGTAAAGAAATTATATGATTTTAATTCACGGTGAAAATTCTACACTTCACTGTATATATAGCACTTAGGAAGAAACATCATGTCTTACTGTAGGTTTCAATTATATTTTGTATAAACACTGATTAGATAACACAGAGGTAAAGCAAAAACAGAGCTCCAGACAGAGGGAGTGATTTTGATTTCAAAATTGAAAGTATTAATTATTAGTAACTAAACCCTATGTTATGGGTACTCATTAGAATCGTCTCATCAAGACGATTCTAATGAGTACCCACAACATAGGGTTCGAAAGAGAAATACTGGATTTAGAATACTGTCACTCCCTCTTAACTGGGGCTCTGCAAAAATATCACAAAAAATCTCTGTCACATTTATACATTGAGGGAATGAAGCATGGTTTTGCACTGAAAATGAAAAAAAAAATAAAATCACAAGACTTAATAATGACAAAATCATTCATACTTTATTTCAGGCATATTTCATGCATCAGGAGTGACCATTTACTCACCGATCTGTAAAATGGGGGCCTTTCTAGCATAAACTATAATTTCAATTGGAATCAAGAAATGTTGATTAATGCAAATACAACATGCACATAAATCTAAAAACTTCCTGTACCATTACAGCCAGTAAGTTTGTTGTGATTATCTGCATACTACCATAAAGCTTTATTAACCCTTTCTCACACAATCCTGACTTTTAACAACCCTGAGAAAGAGGCCTTTTGAAAATATTATGGGAAAAGGAGAAAATGCTGAAAACCAGCATTTTCTCCTTTTCCAACAATGTTTTTAAAAGGCTTTTTTTTCAGGATCGTTAAAAGTCGGGACTTTGTGGTAAAGGGATAACCTTACATTTAATGCATTACCTCCCATGCAACCTCTGTAGCAATATTCACAAATCATTCAAAATAAAGCCTTAATTCTGAATTTGAAGACTTGCCATCTGATCATCTCTTTACCATAAATAAGCATTTGCAGATGAAAAATGAAGTGTGACTCAAATGTTGAAAATTGTCTTGGACAGGGCAGAAAACATTGTGGAAAAAAGAGGAAATAGTGATTTCCAGCATTTTCTTCTTTTTCCATTATGTTCTCAAAGGCATTTTTCCTCAGGATTTTTTGGTTAAGGTTTACTTTGATTCCACAAATAAGTGTTTATTTTCTCTTTAAAACTAGCATATGGCAACAACCAAATATTCTCAAGCCATACAGTACTGACTGAGATATATGAAGTTCTTGCTGTCACAAGTTTACTCTAAGCAATGTCCTATTCACCAGTAAATATAAAAAAAACTGATTGTCAGTGTTACCTTGCCATTGACTATTTCTTTGATTGTTTTGGCCCAAACTATCTAAGATTGCCTTCTAGAGTTCATGCATTTTGAAGCAACATGACATTTTGAAGCACTGAAAAGTGTGTCATTCATTGAATGATTTGAGTGACACAGCAACACACGTCACAACTTGGCCGATTCCGTACCTATATCTAACCTCATCCATATAAAGGAGGTTTCCATATTGAACTATTAATCACATGATCTTAAACATGGCAGTGCCCATGTAACGATGTGATCAAATACTGTAGAGTTATTCACATCTATCATCTGTCAATGAAAACTCCCAACGAAATTGATAAACCACACTAAAAATTGAATGTACAAACTGTTTGCCAAAGGAAATATTCATAGAAGATATCGATAGAAAATTGTGACTTATGTTTTCTTTTTTAAGAGGAGCCTTACAACTTTAATAATGGTAAAATGGTGTACTTCCGGCAAGGAAATGTACGGTGTAGGTGCATATCAAGCTACGTGATACAGCCAAGGGACTTGATCACTGAATCACCTGAGGTTTGCCAAATGACACCAACAGAGATAACCAATGGTAGCCCCGCTACAATTTGTTAGTTAAATGTTTAGATGGCTACAATGAATTAATAATAATATAATATTTATAGACTATCTCAACACAAATAAACAAAGATCACATTCTATTCAGTTAAATACTGTCTAAACAGCATCTAACTTAAAAGTTATCCTTGCGAATACAGCCCTCACTGTCATCACTATTACCTGTAATTGTGGTTTATTTCAATGATAATCTACAAATAAAAAGTATACCAATAAAGAAGTATCAGAGTTATCAAAAAAAGGCAGACAATACCTTCTGTAAACTTGTATCAGCCATATCCAGTAATTCTATTTTCCTAGGAATTCTCATAGAGTGTGTGTTGGCTAGTTTTTGTTCTGTGTCCATCTGCATGTCAAACATGAACTTGCTTGGGGTCATCTAAAATAGTAAACAATACCAGAGCTCCAGAGGGAGTGACTGTATTCTAAATCCATTATGTCTCTTCCAAACCCTATGTTGTGGGTACTAATTAGAATCTTCTTGATGAGACGATTCTAATGAGTACTCATAACATAGGGTATAGTGGAGAATAACTAATATTTTCAATTTTGAAATCAAAATCACTCTCTCTATCTGAAGCTCTGAAAACACATATAACACCAAATGCAAAATTACAATCTTAAATCTATCAGCTGAACTATTAGCAGTAATTAGTGATGTACTAATGTACAGCATCTTTGAAATAGGACAATAGCAACAACATTACAAACTCATCACTGATGTAAGGTATTATGCTCCTATCTTGTTCATTCATTATATCTTGTATATCAATTTTTGGGTCTAGCAGCTAGTAGACTCCTAATAAAAACATTGTGGCTAAAGAAATCGCAAGTAATGAGGTTCTGAGTTCACTGGACACTATGTCTTCACATGCAGTCAAGTACTAAACCTAGTTAAATGTGGATTATCCATCATGTATGGATGTCGCTGCGATTTTGTCAACCCTTTACCACACAATCCAGACTTTTAACGACCCTGGGGAAAAAGCCTTTAGAAAACACTGAAGGAAAAGGAGAAAATGCTTTCTACCCTGTCTAAGAGAAAATTCATCACTTCAGCTCCATTTATTTTGTCACCTGCAAGTGCTTTCAATTTGGTTGAGTTCAAAAAATTGTTGTTTGGTAAAGAGTTTATCCTATACCACAGGATAAGTTCTAGACTGATTGAAAGCATTTGCAGATGACAGATTAAATGTGGCTCAAATGATTTGAGTCTGAAAAACAAGAAAACAATGCGGGAAAAGGAGAACATGCTGGTTACCAGCATGTTCACCTTTTCCCACAATGTTTGCAAAAGGCTTCTTGCTCAAGGTCTTTTAAAGTCTGGATTGTGTGGTAAAGGGATAAAGAAGTATTGAGTTAAAACAACAGTCTTCAGAGGAAGGTACCACAAAAAGATAACTTAGTACATGTAAACAATGCCAAGATTTAAGTAAACAAGATAGAATGCAAAATACTGGTACCTTAAAACCCTCATCCTCCCCATATTTGAACAGTTTGGGGTTTCTAGGGGCCACAACTTTACTCTTGTAGCTTGTGGCATCTATCCCTAGGGCATCCAATGTGCCTGTGGTCCCCACCACTTCACCAAATGGGCCGAGTGGCATACTGCTTCTGTAATACACACAATTTACAGTATATGAGCTCTCTTTTTTAATCTGCAGATAATCTTTTCCACATTAAGCCTTTATCCAACTATCCTTTATCTCAAGAACCCTGAGATGGAAGGCTTTTTGAAAACCATGTGAGAAAACAAGAAATTGCTAGTACTCAGCATTTTCTCCTTTTTTCACATGGTGTTTTATAACCTTTCAGTGGCAAATGTCATCATTTAAGGGATGTTTAATTTCTCATCAGTCTGTAAAAATGCCTTCAGTTTGGCTGTGCCTAAAATTCTGTTGTCTGTGACAAGACAAGACAATGGTGAAGAAGATTGTGATGTTGGGAAAGTGTATTAGACCTATGCAAGTAAATTATCTTTTTTGTCAAATTTGCACTAAATATTTAAAGAAAATAAAAACAAGAGGGCCATGATGGCCCTGTATTGCTCCACTGGTTAATAAGTACAGACAATAGTTACACATCAAACATTATAATTCTTAGCCAATTGGTTACAAACAAGAAAACTTATAAAATTTTCTCTATGAAAGCCCATGTGAAAGTTGTGACCTCTAGGCAGAGCCATTTTTTACCACAGAGGTCTAATTACTTGAATCATGGTAATGTTCCACAAGACAAAGCCACATACCAATTACTACAGGTACGTTAGCATTGTTTTCTCCAGCTTTTCAGGAAAGGGGGCCTGAAGGGCCCCTTCACATGTAGAAAGGGGGCCTTTTAATAAATGTTATTATTTTGATAGCAAATATTTTTCAGGCTGGTTACAGGACTGTTACTGGCATATCCAT
Organism: Tridacna gigas; assembly: GCA_945859785.2. Lineage (NCBI taxonomy): Eukaryota > Metazoa > Mollusca > Bivalvia > Cardiida > Cardiidae > Tridacna > Tridacna gigas. The sequence continues at coordinate 44,456,369 of OX244034.2, read as the reverse complement.
ACATGATACAGATCTCAGGTCTCTTTGCAATTAACAGTTATTTTTGGTCTTTTCATTAACAAGAGATCATCTTCTGCTGACAACTTGAAGGAGATATTTAAAAAAAATCAAAGTTGGGAAAAATATAAATTAAATTAAGCCCTGCACAGGTGAAATCATTGTAACTTTATGATAAACTGCTGATAATGAACAATTTCTCCTTTTGTCACAAATTTTTCAAAATCTTTTTGATGAAAATGTATCATGTGCTTACAGCTGGAAAAGAGGCAAATTGATGCTTGTACATGTTTTATAAGAATATAACTGTAAATGATGTGACAAACTATAACATAACTAGTTTTAGAAGTAGCTGACTGTCCAGTTTCTTTGCTCGTCATTTTGACTGGACGCGATATGAAGAACTCCGAGATCCGTCTAGTACTGGTAAAATCCAGGAAATATATGTGTATGTAAGCTGTCGCCATAATATGACTGCCATCATGTTGAAAACGGCTAAAACACCATTCAATCGATCAGTCGAACCGAGATCCGATTAATTGTGCACTGGAGTCATGCAGACGACATTGTTATGGTGCATACAATAAATTCAATGTACGAATTTTTTATTAACGAAAGTTCATCGGCAGTTAATTCTTTATCTATTTTCTCATGGAAATCAATTTTTTACAGGAGAATAATTTTCAACTTATCATGGGATGTTAAAAAAGAATTTGATGATATACTCTGTATTTCTAACGTTTATATTTAATTTTCGCCATCATGGAAAAATTGCGAACGAAAAATCCGCAGAATTGAAATTATACACAACCAGACTCCCCATGACCTTGACCATCTGAATACTTGAACCTGATTGGCTGATGGACAGTGTGTCTACTATTGACACACTGTGCTGTCATCATGCGAGTAAATTTGATACCGGAATGCGAGGATAAGTTAGAGCCAGGTTTGATACGTCTAATTTTCGTTATTTTTCGAGTGCGCTGTTTGGGCCCCGAAGGTGAGCTGAATTGCGTCAATTGGGATTTTGGTGTGCTGAATACTGCAAAGGCTTGCGCTGGAGAAAACACTGCCTGAGCTTGTATGGTTATAAACATGAAGAATTTCAAAGTTTAATCAACATAAAGGCCCTGTAAAACATGAGATCCCTTAGGCTAGCCCAATTTCGATCCCAGGGCTAAATTTTGAACAAATTCAGAAGTGATCCACAAGATGAAGCTGTGTGCAAAATGTGGTTGCCCTAGGATTTGGTTTGGAACGAGAAGATTCTTACAATTTTCACTTCATAAGAACATGCTAAATTTATGTCCCATGGGGTGGGGCCAGTTTTGGAAGAGACCTTCTAGATGATAACGCTCATAAAATATTACAACCAGAGCTCATGGTAAAAACAGTTAAGACTAAAAAATTTTCCTTACATAAGCCTATATAAAGCTTGACACTTGTGAGACAGGACTAATTCCAACCCCAGATCTATAATTTGAACAATCTTGGTAGAGGTCCACAAGATAAACATGCAAAATTTGGTAGCCCAGGTCTTATGGTCAGGCATGAGAAGTTTTTTAAAGTTTTTACATTTTGACCCCTGGGCTATAATTTGAAGAATCTTGATAGTGGTCTATTAAATGAAACCACATGCGAAATTTGGTAGCCCTAAGCCTCATGGTTAGGAACAAGAATATTTTTTAAGTTTTCACTAAATAAGTCTCCCATGTAAAATTTACAACACAAGAGGTGGGGCCAGTTTTGACCCCAGGACTATGGTTTAAAGACTCTTGGTAGAAATCCATTAGATGAAGGTACATGCCAAATTTGGTAGCTCTAAGCCTTAGGGTTTCAGACAAAAAATTTTCAATATTTTTCAGTTTGTTGCCATGGCAACTAGACTTTTTACAAGTCAATTTCTTTCACAAAGTTCTAAAGAGGATCACGGCAGGATCATTTAAGTTTTGTCAAAATCAGATGGGTAGATTCAGAGAAGAAGGTGTTTGAAATAATACTTAATGCATAGATAGACACACTGATGGTCACATGGATGGACAGATAGATGGATGCACAACAGACACAAGGCCATGACATAAGTTTGCTGGTCTTTGGCTTATTGAGCTAAAAAATCACTTAAAGTCACAGACATTTTTTTCAAATAAATTCTATTGTTCTGTGAAGTCCAAAGTTTTAAGTCATTTTCAAAACTGCCATAAATAAAAAAGTTTTGATTTTTTTTCTAAATTAATTTAAAAGGATTTACTTACTTATAGAAGATAAAAGGAAAATAATTGTTAGCAAATGTATTTAACAAAAAAAGAAATTAGTTTTTTTTTTATTAAGTTGATGATAAATATCATTTTTAGATGTTCATGCAAATTCACATAACTAAAGTCTCTATAACAACTTTTAGTTCTATGCTTTTTAAGAAGGTTCTGACTTATATAATCTGTAATACATCAGATATCATTTTCTAGCTTAATTCATCATGCATATTTATTCAATAAACAAAATCTACACAAATTTACCGATCATTTGAACATTTCCTGGCATGCATTTATGAAAATCCCTAGTTTCCAAAATGTAGAGAAATAAGAGCAGTTAAGTATGTCTTACTCCTTTTTCTTTTACAGGCTAACATTTTAGAGTGCCAAGGATAACTATAATTGAGCCACACTCTTGCAAAAGTGGCTTAATGCATCTCTGTGATGCATGATACATGATACCATGATACCAAGCAAGCCATCACATCATTATGGATCAATGATAGTGACTCTTTTTTTAAAAACCTACTTTATCATGAGGTAGACTGATCCTTGAACATACAAAGGACTGACCAATAGCGAAAAGTTTCGATGCAGGCTGACCTGGGTCGATACTTTTCGCAAATGCATTAAGCCCCCTTTCCACAGAGCATGGCCCAATTGCTTTAGTTAACAGTGCAGATTGAGACCAAACTGCATAGAATATCCATTTACAGCAGCCAGTGGATTCTCTGAGTTTCTCCACCAGTAGCACTCACACCACTCTCTTCAATACAGTGCATGTGGCTGTTTCCCCTCATGAACATTGCTGGGAAAAATTTTAGGCATGAAACAGAGAAAAATCCTGTTGCAATGAGCAATGATTAGACACAAGTTTCAGCCAAGCCAGGGATTCAAACTTGCAATTGCTGAGCCCCGGTAGCTCAGTCAGTGGCATACAGGACTGGAGAATAGGAGGTCACTGGTTGGATCCCCTGCCCGGCCAATTTCTATCTGAGGATTGATGATAGTCGTTGCGACAGGATTCATTCCTCTCTCACCGCTGACTATGGTTTCAACGATGGTAAACTTATGTGGGAAAGCAGCCAGTGACTTGGAAAGAATATTGTGCGGAGTACTAGTAAAAGAAACTCCAAGAAAGCATGGATAAGGGCAATAGCTGCCACGATATAACTGAAATAATGTTGAAAACAGTGTTAAACACCATACAGTCAATCAATCAAACTTACAACAGATGGATTTCTAGCATTACATGTTACCACTGTGGTATCAGGGCCTATCAACTGTGGATGTCAGTAAGCAGCTGGCATAAAGAATTTGACAACATTGGTAAACACAACAATCATGCAGGGAATTCATGTTATAAAGGTATTGTTTACAACATCTGAGTATGCAACTTTATTGTTGTTTTTTTTTTTTCACCCTTTTTGATAGTTTTTTATTTAACAAATGCCTTCATCCTGTTTTGTCAGAGAGTAAAAGGAGCAAACACTCAATTCATTTTTTTCAGTTAACTCTTCACCACACAATCCCAAGTAGAAAGGCTTTAAAAAACATTGTGGGAAAAGGAGAAAATACTGGTTACTAGCAATTTCTTCTTTTTCCACAATGTTTTCTGCTCTTTCAGAGATAAATCCCACCATTTGAGTCACACTGAATGTGTTTATTACATGTCTACAAATCCTTTCAATATGGACTAGTCTAAAATTTTGTTGTTTGGTATTTGAAGAATTAACTGAAATAACTTTTTGATGTTCTGTGTAGGATTAACCCATAAAATTCTTATGGCTGCATGAAAAAATACTAAATCAAGTGTATTGCAAACAGGCTAAAGATTATTTTAAATTAATTATCTATAATGCTACAAATTACTATCATTGTTAGAATAGTCAAACAAAAAAAGACAGAAGCTGAACTTCTTGGCGAGTGATACTGTAGCTATCATCTAGTAATGTGAACAAATTTCAAATGCCTAATTTTGGTATTTTGAATTAGAATGGTAGGTAAGTATGAAAAAGGGTCTTTCATAACATTCTTACACTTTGATAGTAAAACAATTTTTTTTATTGGTGCTTAATGCCGTTTTCAATATTATTTCAGTAACATTATTGTGGCCAGGGCACCTGTTCATTTTTCCTGGTGTCATTTTACCACTACTACTCACAATATGCTTTCCCCCATGACTATTACCAAAAATAAAAAATGTTCAGTGGGGAGAGAGATGTGAATCCTATAGCAATGACTATTGTCATACCTTGGAATCTGGCCAAGCTAGGACTTAATAAGTGACTCCTGGGCTTCAAGCCCTGTAGTTGCTATAGATCTAGTATGGTTCAAAATTCAACAATTTTTTTTTTTTCAAATCATTCCACACATACCATGCAAAATCTTTCAGGAATTTTTCTATCCAAGTGACATGCTGAACTTTTTATGAAATGAAACAAAAGCTACATGTAAATATGAATCAATGTCCCATAATACTATGCTGAAATCTACACACCACCAAAGTTTTAAATGTACAGTTTGAGCACTGAAAGCACACTTTTGCTTTTGATTGCAAATATGTGCATTCATTCCATCAATTTGTACTACAACTGATTTCAATTGTGCAGTAGCTTTTCATACAGATTAAAGAAAGTTTAGTTTACTTGAGTGACTGCTTTTTACAAGCACTTGCTCCTTTTCTCTTGAATGTACACAAAATTAAACTTTCTTTTACAGAGATGTAAAAAAGTTATAACTTGTAGAGTATAATGAGAAAAAAGAAGTGATTATCCTTTGAAGGAGAAAGCAATGTATGGATCATTGGTGATGCTAAGATATTTTGTAAGAACAATAAATTTATGAAAATTACCAAATCTGTATATTGAAAAATGGAAAAAAAAAAATCGAGTCATGGTCTGTGAAAAGACGCGCTTTAAAGCATCTGCAAAAAGTATCCACCATGTCAACCAGTGCAGTCCAGACAGATTGACATGGGTAAACTTTGTTTGTATCCAAGCACCATTCTACATCATGAAACAGCCAATTTTCAGACTAAATAGATCCTGCCATTCCACATGACGACTTGCTCATGGTATACTGAATTACAAACTTGTGTTTTACCACCTTTTCCCAGAGTGTCTCTCATACATAATTACATGTAGTGCAGTGTCTAATAAATCTTTGAAAAAAATGTAATTACACAACATCTTTGTAAGAATTATTTTGTAATTATCTACTATATGAAATGATCAAACACCAATTTAGAATATAGTACATTGTTCAGAGCTACAGATGATAAAGTTTTGAAGAACCATTATACAATCAGCTTTTGTACTAAAATAGAAGCAATTTTCATCTATGTAATTTTCATATTCTAATCAGACATTCAGCAGTTTTTATTCACCCCTAAATTTGAAAAAGTACAGCTTTTTAAAAATCTTGATTGGGTAAGTTTTCTCCAATCAGCTTATCTGTAGATTCAAAGATTTATACAACTCTACACTACAAAAAAAGAAAATCTTGTTTTCAACACTAAGATAACTATACTGCTCTTGATTACATGACATGCAAAACCTACGTGGAGGAATGGCCACTTGCTTGATGCAAGCGGTTGAAAGATGTTGACATATCTGAAGATTGTCTGAAATGCAAAGAATCTTTTTTTTAATATTTACAAGAATAATGTTCTAGTATACAAAAAAAAAATCTACAGGCATTAAAAATATGTAAAAGCAAAACAATTTCTGTAAATAAAATTCCTAGGATCATATTCACAATTTTAACCCTTTCCCAAACAAGCCCTGGTTTTCACGTGTCTGCAGTACAAGTCTTTTGAAAACACTGTGGGAAAAGGAGAAATTGCTCGTAACGAGCAATTTCTCCTTTTCCCACAGTGTTTTCTACCTTTTTGGAGAACTTTCTGTCATTTCCATCAAATTTAAAATTGTCGTCTGCAAACTCTTTCAATTTGGACCGGTCCAAAATTTGTCGTTTGGGAAAGGGTTAAATGTTGATCCAATACTTAGATTGGCTGACTATTAGGCTAAGACAGAACATCTAATCCAATCAGATAGCTAGTCTTTGAATTTAAAATTTTTGTGTGAGTAAAGACCATGTGCACTGTTAACAATTTTGACAGATGCTTATGTTTGCTAAATCACATGTTCTGTATATGAACGGTAATTTTATGCTATTATGCTACATGTTATCAACAATATTTGTCATATTACTAGAGCAGGTCACTTATTCTCAGATTCTAGCTTTAGCCTCCATCTGGAGAAAGAAGATCACAGGTATTTCTATCAAAGCCCTTCTCCAATGTAGGTATTAGGATAGAATATTCATTAATATTGTAGAATAAAATTTCAAAAATCTAAGTTTACAAGCATATCTGTTAAAGAAACTAAGCCAAAGCAGTTTTCAGATAAGATTCAGAATGGGATAGATAACCAAATGCATGTACTTGTATATATACTGATAATACCTAGAAGAAAGAATGATTATAGTTTATGGTCACCTCATATATCTGTGATAGCTTTTGATGTGTAGGAATTTAAAATTCCAAATTCTTAACACTTAAAATTTGAGGGAAAGTATACATCAAACTTTTCATTCTTTTCTTAGAAACAAGTCCAATCTGGAAAATGTCCCTTGTGTTTTCAACTTGACGAGAGTTTCCAATGTTCATGACTTTAAAGGGACGTGACCGTATATATATATATATATATTTTTTTTTTTTCTTTGCACAGTGTAATATCTCAAAGCTGTTATAATTTTTGTTGTGAGCACAAAATTGTAAACACAAGAATTAACAGAAGAGTGTGAGTAGAATAGTTAGTGGTGGGCAGCATTATGAAATGTTGACAGATAATACTGACAATATTGCCAAAATATGGATAGAGCAAGGTACCTTTTATTGACCCTTTAAACCTCTACCGCACAATGCCGCCTTTTAACGACCCTGGGAAAGAAGTCTTTTGAAAACATTGTGGGAATGGGCAAAAATGCTGGTAACCAGCATTTTCTCCTTTTCCCACAATGTTTTCTACCCTATCAAGAGAAAATTGCACCATTTGAGCCACATTGAAATTGTCGTCTGCAAATGCTTTCAATTTGGACAAAGCTAAAATTTTGTTGTCTGGTAAAGGCTTAAGCATCCTTTTATGTGCCTCTAAAAGTACCCCACAATTTTCCATAGAACAGTATCATTTGAAAAAGAAAAAATCATCAGTCATTTTAGTGCTTTTAGAGCGTATTTAGGCAACTTGAAGCCACTGAAATTTTCTGTATCATGTAAATGGTAGGCACAGCATATTTTGAAACTTGCATCATTTATCGACCTTGAGCCAACTTTTTCTTTTAGGACAGGTACACCAAACATTTAAGCGGCTGCTTTCCTAGTGATTCCATTGCTTTCACTGCAGACCTCTCGAGCTATTTGCAAAGGACTATTTATAGCATGCAGCTATTTTGCACTCGTGTAGCTGCGCCTGGGTAATTGTGGAAGTTGACCTGAAATGTGTAAACATTTTACTTTATGATTTTTCTGGATTTTATATTTGTTTTAGAAATCTGGACTGATTATGCTAAACTGAGTTGCTTAGTTAATATCTCATTATATTATTGAATGGATGCTGTTCATAAAAGGGTCGATAAATGATACAATGTGCAGGGTTCGCGTTTACGCTGTAAACATGTCTTTTTACGCAACGGAATTGATTTGGGATGAAACGAAAAAGTTGCCATTGCATCCACAGGACAAAATGAAAAATCGGCACTGTTTAACCGCTGTTTAGCATACAAATAAGTGTTGTTTTGACGAAAAATGTTTCTGTTTCCATGCTTGCAAAAGATAGCCACAAAACAAAATATTTCTTTTTTTTTTTTTTTTGAAACACGGCTTCTAAAAATAGCTCCAGTTACATGAGTAGCAACCTCTTATCCAAGTTATTGCGATTTTCATTGCATAGCAACCGCATCTGTTGCAGTCCAATATGGCTACCCTGGCGAAGAGGAAAAATATACTTGCTCTTTTCAAAAATCCTGGCTGAAAGAGCCTGAATTTCAGCTATGAGTAATAAAAGAAACGAACTCGAAAAGCAACATTATTATGAAATGCTTGTTTTGCCTACATATCAGAATGAAAAACATGTTTACTGATGAATGCACGGACTTTCAAAGATCAACACTTACTCGTGCAGTTGAAATAAAAGAAATCCAAAGAATCATCACTAAAATCCTTATGACGGGCAGAAGAATGGGACTCGATGAGAGCTTGATGGGACTCAGTTTTCTGATAGGTACTGTGTCCATGGGACGCCGTGAAAAAAATAAAAAAATGCCAACACTGGTGTGTCAAAAGCATAACAAAATTTCGACCCTGGATGCTGTACAATCAGGGTTTTCATTTTGAAATGAAGCAACCGATTGATTGACAAAAACAACAGGCCAAGGGTCAAGGGGGGCGCCTACCAAATGAAGATCGGAGAAACGTATCGTCGCCTACGATTGGATAATTGGATGCAAGTATCCATTGAATGACCGCGTAACATTCATAAACCAATTGTTCTGGTTTCGCTGTAAAATTGATCCGGTGTCGCAGTACAGTTACCAACGCGTGAAATATTTTCAATATAAACAACGTGTTCGATTTTTCAAAGATCCCGCAAAAACAACCGATTAAAGGCTGATTTCAACCGATGTTTTTGATCGGCAATCGGCTTTAAACGAAAACCCTGACAATGGAAGATATTTTAGCTGTTTTCAACATCTTTGTTGCTTTTCCTGAACCATAATGTGTCGAAACAGCTTAACCCTTTACCACACAATCTCATGTTATAACAACCCTGAAAGAAATGGCTTCTGAAAATGTAAGGAAAAGGAGAAAATGGTGGCAACCATGCAGTATTTTTCTTCTTTTCCCACAATGTTTTCTACCCTGTCAAATGTAATCATCATTCAATCTACCTTTAATTTGTCGATCATGTGCAAATGCTTTCAACTGGGTCGTGAGTTCTAAGTTTTGTCGTTTTGTAAAGAGTTAAAACACGTTCAATTAAGTACATGAAAACAAAAACACATACAGAAGAGAAGGATAGTGACCTCGTGAAATGCTTCACAATTTGTTCTTCGTCAATTGGTGAAACATGAGGTTTTATAGGTAGAAATTAAGTAGAGTCAATAATTGATGGCAATTTGACACTGGAAGACAGTTCTCTGCTCTCCCTCTCCCGAAAATGTACAAGGGAGAAAAGTATGTGTGACGTGGGACTTGAACCCACACCCTCAGAACAAGAGCACTGCAACTCTGCCAACTGAGCTAGTCTCAATAATGAAATGTTAGTTGTGCTTCCTTTCTTATTTGGACATTTTCTGTGCACTGCACCGTCTCAAGTCCATCATGAATTTCCCAGTAGCAAAGCTACAGCACTGAACTGACCTTCTATTTTGTTGGTTTAATCTATATTGCAGTGAAGTACAACTAAATTCTAGTGACAGACATGACAAATTATTGAACATTTCATTACCTAAAGGGCTCAAACAAGTCATTTATAACACGTAAATCTAAAAAAGAACGAATGGAACTTGTCATGTTTGATGGCCATTTTGTGTGTATTTTAGGGAACTTAAACACCTCAAGTTACAGATGAATTAAACTTTTTGAGATATGTTTAGCATTTAAATTGGAAATTTAGTATTTGAAACAAAGGATTATTGAATACTTAAACAACAGGTACATTTAATTTACAGTTTTGTCCTCTATCTGTGAAAATAAGAGAGTTTCAAAATGCGCACAAAATCTGTGCGCAAATTTCAACTGGTTTTTTTCACGATCGTCTCTGTACCCAGAGGTGACCAATGAAAAACTAAAATCGCCTTCGGGGACAGTTATCTTTACTACCAACTGAGCTAGCCGGGCAACTGGTCTGAAGTCTACCCCATATCAACTACAAAAATTGCAAAACTTCCTGCTTAAGCTGAACTGATACTAGGAGTAATTAAATGACTAACGAGTAGCAGGCAGTTCAAACCCACGACCAGACTGCATATTCTTTGCGGCCTGATCATGTTATATACTGTCTGCAAAAGCAACAAAAGCTCTGCTGAGCATAAGAATAAATGGAGAATAAGATGACTTCGCCGTTTCTTTCTACAAACAAGGTGCCTCATAAACTTTACGAATGCAGTCCAGTTTTTGTTGTTGATGTTCTTTTTCCAGTCAAGATATTCGATTTAAATAAAAGCGTTACCAAGCAAGCGATATAATTTGCTATCGCAATCTTATATTCTGATATTAGAAGCATTACCTGTCGTTTAACTTCTAAACTTGGTGTAGTTCAACAATCGACATAAACTATCCTTATCAAATAATGTTTTCCATCGCCATATTGTCGCTGTTGCCATAACAGCTTCTACTTCCTGTCATGTTGAGAAGTGAGGAAGTACGTGATTGGACGGATATAAATATTGGTGCGCGGTCGTTTCACTCGTCATAACTCGGTCGATTCCGTACCTACATCTAACATTTACCTACATTTGATCACCGGATCACCCGAGGTATGCCGAATGCGGTCGTTTCGCACTTGAAGGAATGTATCGAGGCCTCCGATTGGATTCTGCTCTACACTTACGTTTGTCTTCTCATTCGGCACTGATTGCGTTCCTTCTTCACCCGATCAACCGAGCTTCGTCGAATGTTGTCGTAGGCTTGGTCGTTCACCGTTTTCTCTGTCCGCCCTTGGCTTATTCGCCCATTCTTTTTTCCTTTTATGTAATATGAATCTCAGCAAGAAGTCATATTTCCACTGCAGATATGTTGATGCATTTCGTTGAACAGATTGAAATATGATTAAATCTAAATAGAAATTTTAATCCACGAGTGAGAGTTGAAAAAACAGACATTTTTTTTCCCCCCTCAAGCAGCATGACCCGGTCTTTGAAGCCCTCCAAAACTGCATTTGAAGCCAATAACAATGACTGAGTGAATAACAAGCCAATAACAATGACTGTAAATATAGAAATTTACGATTTCCTCAAGTCGACAGAACCATTGAATGGTTTATCTAGGGACGTAACTAGTAGTTCGGAATCAAATTACGCGCTCTGAACAGGGATCATATATTACACATACGTAATATACGATCCCTGCTCCGAGTTAAGAGAGTTATTGCACCCTGAGGCTGCTAAACCCTATTGCAGTGTGCTTTTTTGCGGACAGTGTAAATAAAGAATAGACTGTACAGAACATGCTGTCTGATCTTAATCTATACTGTCCGATCTAGTGACATTTCCATAAAAAGACAGGATGAAATCTCATTATCTGGCTTCTTACCATCGAATGGACATTTTCAATTTTCTTTGGCAGTTTTAGGCATAATGATGATTTTCAAATGAAGTTGTTCCATAAAATGGTAAAACATGAAAAGAATGTTTCGCCTGCTCCCATTTTTCCTTTTAAATACATGCGTGATTGTGCGCCATGGATGCAACGCCTTTGTGGTCAAATTAACTTTTTAGTTTCGAACAAGGTTTATTATAATTTGCCGTGAACCTGAACAACGATCCAAGAATAGACAAGTAACTACAGATGAAAATGGATTACTTCTTACGCTGAAATTCCCGGTTTATTATTTATCATGTATCTAATATTATTAATCTTTTCTAGCTATTTATCTAATTTGTAAGTAATTTTTCATATACTAGCTATGATTCACTTTCCCCTATAACCTGAGCTCAGGACAGAAACCGTAAATGATTTGTGGTGCAAGGAAGAAAACACTTATTTTATTCTTAGAGAGAGATATTTTTAGAAGACCAATGACTATTTTTTTGAGCTAATAGGAAAATAGTGGACCTCCTTGTTTTCGAGTGACGTGATTGAAATTTTCCTGGATCTACAATATGAATATATAATCATGCAATCACTTTTATCATGGTGAAGAGGATAAACATAGGCCCATTTTACGTTTGAATTTCAGCTAATATTAGAATATTAGATGGCTGACCCGACTGCTACCTTTCTTATATAATCCGGAAACGTGTGTGTTTTAACCCTATCCCGCACGGCGCGCAACATTTTTGTCGGTTGAATTCCACCATGTTGACCCCGTTTGCTATTTATTTTCGAAATATATTGCCTCGCAATGCTTCTTACAATTGACAAATGTTTTCTGTGAAAAATATGAAATACAATTTTTCAGGCGATAATTATTTGAGAATTTGTTGCCGAACTACTTTGTATGCGTATGCTAAATTTCTGAATGGCCTAAGGCACTTCCTCTTTTAAAGGTCGTCAAGGACATGCAGAAGGTGCTGTAATCTTAGAGCTAATAAACGAGCTGCAAAACTTAACCATGAAGACTTGGAACAACGAGCATACGTTTAAGTAAGATCTTTATAGTTGCTTAAATAATCCATCATTTTTTTGGAGACTGCCAAAAGGTGTCGTTGAATATATTCTGAAGTATTTCAGATCAATACCTGGACCATTGAAGACTAAAGTGCACATGGTCAGACATGTGACGTGTTATTAATGTAAAATTCTATATCGGAATGATACCGAGAATGATTCGTTGCCTTTGCTACCTGTGCAGATCGAGATCAGACTACGCCAAACACAGAGTCTGATCTATGATCTTCACTTGTCACTTTTGACATTCTGAACAAGAAAAACCTTGGCATTGCTAAAGTTTGGGTTTATTTGACGCACTTAGAGTTAAAATTATGAAAAATTAAATTGAGTTCAGAAACACGGCTAATACAGGTAAAAATTGTGGCAAATGAAGAGTGAGCAAGAGAGATATAGTCACTTTCAGTATTATCGTGGGTTCTTTATTATCGTGATATTTACAATTTCTGATATTTAGGCTGAAATGCACCACCTGGAGTATTTCCTCACGTGATTTTGCAACTTTACCTTGACAAATTTTCAGAGAAGGTATGAAAAATCAAGTTTTCATCCAAATAGTAAGAAAATTTGCCTCTTTGCAAAATCACACTATTCCCTAGATTAGATTGATGACCTTACCAATATCAATGTAACAGTTCTGTAGAATTTGTTTTCCTGTCACTGAAGTTTTTGAGAGAGGAAAGTAAATTTTAGACGACCATTAAGTGAGGAAGTCACTACTTTCCAAATATGGGAATGAAAATAAGAGGCCCTGGCTAAATTTTTGACTTGCTGATTATAAAAATCTTATCCTCCAGGCACTACAAATTATTTTTAATGTGTTCCCAGATCTTTTGAAATGAGAGAACACTCCAAAAATTATGAATTCACCTTTTTTTCACAAAAGAGGTCCAAAAAGGGGTATTTGATGCTATGTTAAACACAGATCTGTAGATGTTTTTTCCCCTCCATTTTTTACTGATGCCCAAAGTAAAACGTCGCTTACAAAATGACAGGAAGAATTTGTTTATATCTTTTGCTTAAAATTCTTGATGAAATTGTCTCAACACCGTAAAAATAACTTATTTTTCATTTGCCAAAGTTTTGAACATAAAGAGGATGAGCATGAACATCTTCCAGGGCCTCATCTCAATGCCACAATAATTCCGGAAGGAGAACTTTTTTAATATAGGTCAATGCTGTACCATGTTTTGTCTAGAATAAGAATAGTTAACTGACAAACAGAAATCTATTTTCTCAGAAATATACATGAGATGTCATTGCATGTTTTCTGCAACAGAAAAATATCTGGCAAGACTCCAATTTTCCTAAACACAATGGAATGTGAAAGGACCACGATAATAGGAGATTCAGTCCTAGATAGTTACAAAAAGCTTTTTTGACAAATACTTTTTTTTTTCCCCAATCTGCATGAGCAGTGTTTGATCCAAACATGCTCTATCCCCTTGTCTTTTATGTGTGCAGTCTGATCTGCGAATTTCTTCTCTATTAGTTTTTCAGGTTTTTCATGAACCAAGGTTAATCTTTAAGATCTATGGGAAACTTCTTTATCATGTTGGAAATGGGAGGTGTGAAAACAGGCTGTAAATGCGACTGCTCGTATACAATATACAGTACTCCCTTCACTCTCCCATAGTATGTGTATGATTTTTTATGCAGTGTTTTATTGGTGAATGCAATTTTAAACCAGAAAGCGATGATTTATGTGTACCAGACCAGATCAATGTCTCATCCAGGATTTGAAAAATGAGTGGAAAAATCCCCCATTTCTTTGAAAAAGATGGGGGATTTCTCAAAAGTATGGGGGATAGGAAAAAAGTAGATAGGAAAACAACCCGACTTATAGAATCGGCTTTGGAAAAATTGATGAAAAAACTAATTTACTTTTTTCTGCCCTCCTTTTATATTATTGTTGATAAATTCATATTCAGAAAAAAACATCAAAAATACTAACATTCTGTAAATACTACAAAATCATTTTTTACCAGGCTTACTTAGACAAAAATGCGGTTTAATTTTTTGTTTAAAAAAAATCTGTTAAGTTGAATTGGTAACTCAACCTTAAACAAAAAGGGAAGCTACTCTATGCAACAGTGATGTGCTCGATCTGTCTATTTTTCTTCATAAACACATATCAGTGAAAAATAGGTAGGAATTTTGACTATTCTCTCCAGAATTTGAATGCAGGATTATCCCGCAGTTGGTTTGAAAATACGCATGATTCACAAAAAGTATCGGCAATTCCCACAATCGCGAGCTCTAGATCAGACACTGCCAGATTTGAAAAAAAATTGAGGAAAATTGAGAGGAAAAGGAGAGAAACGAAACAACAGATATCTATTCTTTTTTAACCCTTTCCCAGACGACAAATTTTGGACTGGTCCAAATTGAAAGAGTTTGCAGACAACAATTTTAAATTTGATGAAAATGGCAGGAAGTTCTCAAAAAGGGTAGAAAACACTGTGGGAAAAGGAGAAATTGCTCATTACGAGCAATTTCTCCTCCCACAGTGTTTTCAAAAGACTTGTACTGCAGACACGTGAAAACCAGGGCTTGTTTGGGAAAGGGTTAAACAGGCACAAATGTACATGGTCAAAATCACAAGAAGTATACAACAAAGAATTATCAAGGCCTGTATCGCTCACCCACTCTCTTCATTTGCCACGATGTTTCAAATGTATTATCTTTATTGCTGAATTCACGTTGATTATCCATAATTTTGACCCTTACCACAGCTAATAAACCAAAAGGTTATTTTCATAAAAAAGAAACAGAACACCCAATGTTAGTGATTTCGAAGTTGTGTATTAGAAAAGCTGGCAGTGTAAATCAACAATCAGACCATGTGTTTTGTGCAGTTTGATCTTGATCTGAATCGGCCACAAGGGCAACAGGAGTGAAAGGTGCTCTAAGGGTAAATGGCTGGTTTGGAAATTGGCCAGTTTGTTGAACGGAATTATTTTCACACAGAAAATATTAACAAGAATAGTGTCTTTTTTTAATAAAACATTTTTATAAAACTTGAGGACTGGCGTAAAATGGGTGCCTGGTATCTATAGGACGATTACTACAGATACAAGCTTAAGACTGGGTCTTATTCATTACTTCAACTGTGGGTGAAAACCGAAAATAAGATATAGTGACCAAAATTTCTTAATTTCAGGTATTTATAAAAAATACAGCATAGAAGGATCTACAAAACAATGATATTATGTCAAAAAAGAAGTGGCAATTACATATTAAAAAACAAACATTTGCACAAACGGAAGACATGTGGTGGGTGTGAAAAATGTCACGGCACTATATCACTGCCTTGTTACCGAAACATCCAATCGATTTACTGAATAAGTCTAATTTACTGAACTTGTCTGTTAGCGAAACATCCGTAAATCAAAATAATTCCGCCAGTAATCGAATTTCGTCAACTCTGTAACCGGGTATTATTTTCATATCTGTTACATCATTCTGTTCTCAAAAACAAATGAATATAGAGAAGAACTAGGTATTTAAAAAACAGTATAGTGGTAATCATTGTTATTCAGTAATCTGCACTGGTAGACATACATTTAACATAGCGTTTTTAGCTCACCTGAGCACGAAGTGCTCATGGTGAGCTATTGTGATCGTGCTGTGTCCGGCGTCCGTCGTGCGTCATCAACTTTTTACCTTGTGTACGCTCTAGAGGCCACATTTTCAGTCCGATCCTCATGAAACTTGGTCAGAATGTTTGTCTTGATAAAATCTCGGGTTCGAAATTAGGTCATGTGGGGTCAAAAACTAGGTCACTAGGTCAAATCTTCGAAAAACCTTGTGTACACTCTAGAGGCCACATATTCAGTCCAATCCTCATGAAACTTGGTCAGAATGTTTGTCTTGGTAAAATCTCGGACAAGTTCGAAATTGGGTCATGGGGGGGGTCAAAAACTAGGTCACTAGGTCAAATCTTGGAAAAACCTTGTGTACGCTCTAGAGGCCACATTTTCAGTCAGATACTCATGAAACTTGGTCAGTATGTTTTTCTTGATAAAATCTCGGACGAGTTCGAAATTGGGTCATGTGGGGTCAAAAACTAGGTCACTAGGTCAAATCTTCGAAAAACCTTGTGTACACTATAGAGGCCACATTTGAAGTCCGATTCTCATGAAACTTGGTCAGAATGTTTGTCTTGATAAAATCTGAAATGAGTTTTAAATTGGGTCATGTGGGGTCAAAAACTAGGTCTCTAGGTCAAATCTTCGAAAAACCTTGTGTATGCTCTAGAGGCCACATTTTCAGTCAGATACTTGTGAAATTTGGTCAGAATGTTTTTCTTGATAAAATCTCGGACGAGTTTGAAATTGGGTCATGTGGGGTCAAAAACTAGGTCACTAGGTCTCAGATCTTGGGAAAAACCTTGTGTATGCTCTAGAGGCCACATTTTCAGTCAGATACTTGTGAAATTTTGTCAGAATGTTTGTCTAGATAAAATCTGAGACGAGTGTGAAATTGGGTCATGTGGGGTCAAAAACTAGGTCACTAGGTCAAATCTTAGAAAAACTTTGTGTACGCTCTAGAGGCCACATTTTCAGTTGGATCCTCATGAAACTTGGTCAGAATGTTTGTCTTGATAAAATCTGGGACTAGTTCGAAATTGGGTCTTGTAGAGTCAAAAACTAGGTCTTTAGGTCAAATCTTCGAAAAACCTTGTGTGTGCTCTAGAGGCCACATTTTCAGTCAGATACTTGTCAAATTTGGTCAGAATGTTTGTATTGATAAAATCTCGGACAAGTTTGAAATTGGGTCATGTGGGGTCAAAAACTAGGTCACTAGGTCAAATTATCGAAAAACCTTGTGCACGCTATAGAGGCCACATTTTCAGTCAGATTCTTGTGAAATTTGGTCAGAATGTTTGGCCTATTGACTCAGGTCCAAATCGAAAGCATTTGCAGACGACCAAGTAAATGTGATTGAAAAACTGAAATGTGTTTTGGGAAGGGTAGAAAATCTTGTGGGTAAAGGAGAAAATGCTGGTTACCAGCATTTTCTCCTTTTCCCACAATGTTTTCAAAAGGCTTTTTTCTCAGGGTTGTTAAAACTTGGGATTTTGTGGTAAAGGGTTAGGGTTGTAACTACATGTACACTGTGTCACATGATCATTGGATAAAGGGTTTTAATTATTCCTGATAAATGTTACAGTTATCCTTGGGAAACCATCATCCAGGCAACATGGAGAAAGTACCCAAACCCTTTCAACCCATCTGTTCATGGTATAGATGTTTTAGACAGGAAAGTAGAAAATGGTGTCTTAAAAAGCCATCGGCTGATTACCACAAAGTGGGGAATTCCTGATTGGTCAAAGCCTGTAAGTTCAAATTATAACGTTTCCTTACCTTGGCAAAGTCAGTTACTGTAATAAAATGAGTTGAAGCAGTTACCACACAGTCCAAAGTTTTGATGAGCCTGAGGAAGAAGGCTTTTGAAACCCTTGTGGGGAAAAGGAGAAAATGCTGGTAACCAACATTTTCTCTTTTTCCCACAATGTTTTTCTACCTTTTTGTACTAATTTCAAATGTATGTTCTGCAGTGACTGGCTGTTTGGAAGAGTCAATAATTTGTTTGGGAAAGGGTTAAAACCATGATGTAACAATAACAGTGTATCAGAGCGCCAGATAAAAGGGAGTGATGGTATTCTAAATCCATTATTTCTCTTCCAAACCCTATGTTGTGGGTACTCATTAGAATCGTCTCGATGAGACGATTCTAATGAGTGCCCATAACATAGGGTTTCGTGGAGAATAATCAATAATTTCAAATTTGAAATCAGAATAACTTCCTCTCCTCTATCTGGAACTCTCGTGTATGTTCTCTGAAGCCATTAGCTTGTTACTGAACTAATGTGAAATTTACATCTTTGTAGTTGACAGCTTTAAAAAAAATTGTTTGGAAAATGAGTAAATGCTGATAACATTTTCCCCTTTCTTCGTGCCACTTTGTAAAGTTTTTCAATAGTTTTGCGATAACATAGTATGCAGTAATGAGTAAAGGTAAAGTGTACCTACTGAAATATTATTTTGAGGGTTTGCATCCCCCAGCCTTAAATTTTTGGATTAACCCTTTACCACACAATCCCAACTTTTAAAGACCCAGAGAGAGAAAGATTCTGAAAACATTGTGAGAAAAGGAGAAAATGCTGATAACTAGCATTTTCTCCTTTTCCCACAATGTTTTCTACCTTTCCCAAAACAAATTTCAAATTTTGAGGCACATACAATTTGTCGTCTGCAAATGCTTTCAATTTGGACCCCCCCCACCCCCCGAAAATTTTTTCATTTGGTAAAGAGTTAAACAAATTTTATAAGGTATAAAATTGAAGTTAACTATAATAATTTCGGACATACTCATGATTTCTCTTTACTAGTAAAACTAAGATGAGTGAAATGATAAGATGTTCATTTCAATGTTAAATGAAAATGTAATAATTTACAATATACAAACCTTCAAAGCTTTATTTCTGTGGAAAAATAAAAGATGATCTAGGGAAGAATCAGTTTTGTCAATTAACACTTTAACACTCTACCAAACAATCTCGAGTTTTAACAATTCCAAGGAAAGGGACTTTGAAAACACTGTGGGAAAAGGAGACAATGCTGGTAATTAGTATTTTCTCTCTTTTGCACGATTGTTTTTACTATTTCAAAGAAAAAAATTCGTAATTTGTGCAACATTTAGTTGTCTGCAAGCGCTTTCAATTTGGACCAGTCAAATATTTTGTTATTTGGTTAAGACATAAAGAGGCACCTACATTCTATGTTGTTATTGCTTGCTATCATTATTTAGAACCCTTTGTGTTAGACTGCTTGTGAAGAGAATAATTTTTTTATTTTTTAAGCAGAATTGAAAGCAAGTTTACAATGATACTTAACTGTAGGAGTCCACTTGATGGGTCCTAATTAAGGGTAGGCATCAAACTGGGAAAAAAAAAAACTAGGGTAAACCTGTTACCACATACTCCTGAGTTTTAACGACCATGAAGAGGAAGGCTTTTGAAAGCAATGTGGGAAAAGGAGAAAATGCTGGTTACCAGCATTTTTTCCTTTTCCAACAATGTTTTCTACCCTCTGAATTTGTTTTGCTGTCTTTGAATGCTTTCAATTTAGGCTGGTCCAAAATTTTGTCATTTGGTAAAGAGTTAACTTATTTTCATTATTGTAGTTAGAATTTTTAGTTTTAAAACTTGGAAAAATAACCTGATTTTGCTGGCGGGGTGGAGGTCCATATTTGACCCAAAACTCGAAAAGTCCTAGTAAGTGTGAAGGATAAAAATTTTAAGTCATTTTCCCTACAGATTTTAGGCAATATAGAAGTTTCTTATGGCAGTGAACATACAGATGTTGACCCAAAAAGCAGAACCATGACCATGAAAACAAGAAACGTGAGTACTGTGTGTTACAAAGCACTGCTGTCTTGATTGAACTCTCTACCAGAGGACTAAATTTGGGCTGAATGAACCCCTTATCACACAGTCTCGACTTCTGACAATCCCAAAAAAGAAAACTTTGGAAAACATTGTGTGAAAAGGAGAAAATGCTGGAAACCAGCATTTCCTCATTTTCCCATTATGTTTTCTACCCTTACCAAAACAAATTTTAATCTTAAGACACATTTATTTTGTCATCTACAAATGCTTTCAATTTGGACTGGTTTAACATTTGGTGATGAGTTAAAAGCATTTCCAAGGGATAAATGTAGCTCAGATTCAGAGCCATGCTCTGTGAAAAGGGGGTTTAATGTATCTGCAAATGGTCTTGACGGAAGTCAGCCTGCGCCATCTGCAAAGCTTCTCCTGAGTCAATACTGTTTGCTTTGGTAAATTTTCTGCATGTCAAAGGATCATTCTACCTCAGGATTCAGCTGGTTATTACGCAAAATGGATTTTATAGATCCATAGTTATGTGATGACTTGCTTCGTATAATGCATTACAGAGATGCATTAAACCCCCTTTTGCCAGGACAGGAGTCATTAGCTTGTTTGCTTTGATAGGGAAGAGTTAGCAAGTTGGACTTGTGTAGTTTGTCTTTAGTTTGATGAAATGTAGTAGTAAAATTAACTCTTAACCCTGTACCAGGTGACAAAATTTTAGACTGGCCCAAATTCAAAGCATTTGCAGTTGACAGACTAAATGTAGCTCAAATGGTAGGATTTATTTCTGAAAGGTTAGAAAACATTGTGGGGAAAGGAGAAAATGCTGGTTACCACCGTTTTCTCCTTTTTCGGAATTTCTCATGATGTTTTCAAAAGTCTAATTTTCCAGAGGCGTTGAAACATGTCATTGTGTGGTAATAGAGAATAGAACCGTTGGTGTCTTGGATGGGTTAAGTTTATCGGGCAAGGCGGAGGAATTTATCTGGTGGGCCGAAGGCGAACCGAATAAATTCCGGAGCCGAGCCCGATAAACTTAAACCATCCAAGACACCATCCATCTGATCTATTTATCCTGTCACGCAATGGAAAGGAACAAAACAAAAAATAAACATTGGTATAAAGAACATACCTCTCATTCAATGTTTTATGATACTGATATCGTGAAATTCCAGAGCCGAGCCTGACAGACTTTCCTAGTCCAAGACACTAACCATCTATTCTTCAACTTCTCCAAGCCAAGACACTATTCATCCTGTAACTCATTTACAATGCTAAAACTGACTAGATAGAATATTTCGTTCTACATTAGTGCACATATTAACATCTTTCTCACTACGAAAAAACAACAACACACAAATTTATGACGAACTGTGTAAAAGGCTTTGAATATGCAGCTGCAATAATGATGTCATGAATGATATTGACTGTGTCATAAACGTGATGTTTACCCTCAGAATAATGCTGTGGCGAAGAATTCTGTTTTATCTTATATAAGACGAAAAATTAACATGGGCATCGAATTTAAATCGATAATTTTACTTTTAAATATTGATTTCGTCTACCATCACCTAAAAAAAGCAGTTCCGGCTGGTCACAGGACCAACTAGCCTAATAAACCTTGATCACGTGACATAATAAACCTAGTCACATGGTCAAGTGACTGTATATCACAAAGTTTATATGACCCCGTGTTACACGACCGGATTTATAGGAACTGACAGGATAAAAGAGTTTAAGTGTATGGCATAGCATAGCTTTTTTTTTTTTTTGTTGGTGGTATAGATTAAGATTAGAACTGCACATACCATGTGGTCTGACCTTGGAGATACACCTGTTAGCTATGTTGAGGTATTCTGGCAAAGAACAGTTTTGAAGTCACATTGCTTTGGTATTCTTATCCAGATATAGTATTTGTTCATTGACAAAATTTTGGACTAGTATATTTTGAAAGCATTTTCAGGTAACAGAATATGGCTAAAATGAAGGTTTATCTTTAAAAGAGTAGAAAACATTGTGGGAAAGGGAGAAAAAATCCATGCCTTTTCCAACAGTAGCTGAAATACACAGTTTTTAGATCGGCTGGTTTTGAAGAAAATGGGGTATTGTCATAGCCCTTGTGTTGTCATGCAAAAACTTTGGCATTTTAGAATATCTCTGTTATAACACAAGATACTTGCTTCAAACTTGGGCAAGCTGTTAATTATCAAAAGGGGAACCTATAAAACAAGGGCAGGTAACCATCAAAGTATTTTTGATAGAGGTATGTCCCTTTTTTTTTTTTACTTAATAATTTTTCTGAAAATCCAGCATCGGCACCGGAGTGTTGGCACCCGCATGGGCTGCTCTTGTTTTACCATGGATAGTTTGGTATATTGGAGGTAAAATATGGGTAGTATTTTGTAGTTTAAATAATAAGATTACCAATTTTGTGTCTATTCATTAGAACTGTCTTGATGAGACAATTCTGTCAAGTATAACAGCACAAAGTTTGTGTGCAAAACTGTTTGTATGATTGGACTACCACCACATGCATTGATGTCTGTTACATTATTTTATTATGCAGATTACATGGGGAAACCTTGTCACAATAGATGAGCGCCTAGTGTATCAGCAACATCCAACACTGAAGAATGCGTAAGTTTCTTTGAAATGTTCAGAGTTGATGAGAAAAGTATTGTTGATTTTTAGCTCACCTGAGCACGAAGTGCTCATGGTGAGCTATTGTGATCGTGCTGTGTCTGTCATCCGTCGTGCGTCGTCAACTTTTTACCTTGTGTACGCTCTAGAGGCCACATTTTCAGTCCGATCCTCATGAAACTTGGTCAGAATGTTTGTCTGGATAAAATCTCGGACGAGTACGAAATTGGGTCATGTGGGGTCAAAAACTAGGTCACTATGTCAAATCTTAGAAAAACCTTGTGTGCGCTCTAGAGGCCACATTTTCAGTCAGATACTTGTGAAATTTGGTCAGAATGTTTGTCTTGATAAAATCTGAGATGAGTTCGAAATTGGGTCATGTGGGGTCAAAAACTAGGTCACTAGGTCAAATCTTAGAAAAACCTTGTGTACGCTCCAAGGGCCACATTTTCAGTCAGATACTTGTAAAACTTGGTCAGAATATTTGTCTTGATAAAATCTCAGACGAGTTCGAAATTGGGTCATGTGGGGTAAAAAACTAGGTCACTAGGTCAAATCTTAGAAAAACCTTGTGTACGCTCTAGAGGCCACATTTTCAGTCAGATACTTGTGAAATTTGGTCAGAATGTTTGTCTTGATAAAATCTGGGACAAGTTTGAAAGTGGGTCTTGTGGGGTCAAAAACTAGGTCACTAGGTCAAATCTTAGAAAAACCTTGTGTGCACTCTAGAGGCCACATTTCCAGTCAGATACTTGGGAAATTTTGTCAGAATGTTTGTCTTGATAAAATCCCGGACAAGTTCGAAATTGGGTCTTGTGGGGTCAAAAACTAGGTCACTAGGTCAAATCTTCGAAAAACCTTGTGTACGCTCTTGAGGCCACATTTTCAGTCAGATACTTGTGAAATTTGGTCAGAATGTTTGTCTTGATAAAATCAGAGATGAGTTCGAAATTGGGTCATGTGGAGTTAAAAACTAGGTCACTAGGTCAAATCTTAGAAAAACCTTGCGTACGCTCTAGAGGCCACATTTTCAGTCAGATACTTGTGAAATTTGGTCAGAATGTTTGTCTTGATAAAATGTTTGTCTTGATAAAATCTGGGACGAGTTCGAAATTGGATCATGTCAGGTCAAAAACTAGGTCACTAGGTCAAATCTTAGAAAAACCTTGTGTGCGCTCTAGAGGCCACATTTTCAGTCAGATACTTGTGAAATCTTGATAAAATCTCGGACAAGTTCGAAATTTTTTGTCTTGATGATATCTCGGATGAATTCAAAATTGGGTCACAAAAGGCCTCTTCCTTGGGGTAGTGAAAACTATGGGTTGTTTGGTAAAGGGTTAAACTACTGGTACCTAGCTAAAAAGATTTCTGTTGCAAGTGTTCATTTGTACATGTGGCTCCCAAGGACACTGCCCTTGGCTCCAAAGGACACCAACATTCAACATTGGATGCCTGGTATTCATTAGTCTAGAACACAGGTGCTGAAATGATTGACTTTGTCTCTGAAAAAGCAGAAAATATTGTAGAAAAAGTAGAAAATGCTGGTTACCAGCATTTTCTCCTTTTCCCTCAATGTTTTCAAAAGCCCTCTCTGTCAGCATCATTAACCCTTAAACAGCTAAAGAAATGAAACAAAATTTTCCACGCAATAGTAAAAAACTAAATATTGCAATTTCAAAGTTGTTTACTCTGGAAAGAAAATACTGTATCGGACAGTATAGATCAAAGATCAGACTGCACATTTTATGCAGTTCGATTTTGATCTATACTTTCCACAAAAGGTCAGTAAGTCACGCTTAGCAGCTTAAGGGTTAAAACTTGCCATTGTGTGGTAAAGACTGAAGATTGAGTGCTATCAAACCCATGTGACATGTCTTTATTTATCATTCAAAATACGTTTTTGACAGGACACAGATGAAACAAGAGACAAGAGTAACTGTTGCTAAGGACGTACCATTTTCAAGTTATTTAGAAAGCATTGTGACAGAAGTCATCTCCAAAAATGCAGCCAAGGTTAGTTGATAAGCTTTTTAGCATAAGTGAAACTTTTACCAAATAATTCCATAACGCCCCTCAGGGTGAAAGCTTTTAGAAAATAAAAAATGAGGAAAAAGGAGAAGACGTTGGTAGCAAGCAAATTCTCTTTTTTCCCATAATTTCTTCTGTCTTTTCAAAGATGACCATCATCATTTGAGACACATCAAATTTGTCATCTGCAAAAGTTTCCAATTTGGACAATTCATAATATTTTGACATTTTGAAAAGGGTTAATCAATTGATCAATTTCTGGGTCACAGATCAAACTATCTTTTTATTACACATCTCTTCATAAAGGAATCGGTCAACATATTTGTACATGTACCAGGGCTGAACTCTCACTTAAAGGGCAAGTGTCCCAAAGTCATTACATGTATATAGCAAAAGTCACAGCACCTGTGTTCTAGACTAATGAATACCAGGCATCCAATGTTGAATGTTGGTGTCCTTGGGAGCCAAGGGCAGTGTCCTTGGGAGCCACATGTACAAATGAACATTTGCAACAGAAATCTTTTTAGCTAGGTATCAGTAGTTTAACCCTTTACCAAACAACCCATAGTTTTCACTACCCCAAGGAAGAGGCCTTTTGAAAACATTGTGGTAAAAAGAGAAAATGCTGATAACCAGCATTTTCTCCTTTTCCCACAATGTTTTCTACCCTGTCAAAAAACATAAGTTCATGTGTACCTCTTTTACAATTGTTGTCTGCAGACAATTTCAATTTGGAAGGGTCTAAAATTTTTTGCTTTAGAAAGGGATAAGGAGGCTAGTGGTGCATTAAGCATTACATCAGAATGTTTAACCCTTTATCACACAACAAAATTTTAGACTTGCCCAAAATGAAATTTTTTGCAGAGGGCAAAAATAATTTTGACTCAAAAATAAAAGTTGGCTTTTGGAAAGGTAGAAAACAGCGTAGAAAAGGAGAAAATACTGGTTGCCAGCATTTTCTCCGTTTCTCATGTTTTAAAAAGGCTTCTTCATCAGGGATGTTAAAACTCGGGAATGTGTGGCAGAGGGTTAATAGGTAAACTTTTAATCATGTTTTTGGATATCTGTATTTACTGTTTTTAGCTTTACTGGCCAAAGGCAAGCACTGGTAACTCTAAGAAATGTCAGTGTAAGTAGGGGGATTTTAGAATAACAAAAAACTTTTTTCTTTTATCCAACATGAGTGAATTCTATTGAATTGTTAACTGCAAGAATTGACTTTCGAACTGAGTTTTATTTACACAGCTGCATTTGATGATTGTCTATTTCAGGGCAGAGAAGGAATGGAACATGTCATATCTAACATTGTGAAAGAGACGGCACAACAACCACAACCTCAAACCAATATAATGGAGGCATTAAACTTGTTAAATTTAACCAATCCACGAGCAATATGAATAGGGTTCATCATAGGATTTTTAAATTATTGCATGTAGTATCTTACGAAAGTGTCCTATTGAAAGTGGGTTAGGTAGCATGTAGACGAGAAATGGATATCTGATTTCGGACCCTAGACTGATAAGAGATAATCATTTTGAGCTCCAGATTGAGGGAGTGATTTTGACTTCAAAATTGAAAATATTAATCACTGTCCACTAAACCCAATGTTATGGGTACCCATTAAAATCATCTGATCGAGACAATTCTAATGAGTACACACAACATAGGGTTAGGAAGAGAAATGATTGATTTAGAATACCATCACTCCCTTTTATCTGCAGGTCTGTAATCATTGCAGAGGAGGACACAAAATGCTCAATAAACTCAAAAACCATCCAGTGTACTTCAGATTGAAGTGTAAGCAGTAACCTGTCACCACTTGTATGGTTGATGTACAGTTTGTGCCTGTAAGAAAATGCAATGGCAAAATAATGATGAAACTTTCGATTTGATACAATACAGATGATAAATAAACTAATTGTTGCAGATAAATGTTGTATTACATGCAGAATGATGCTTTTTCTGTGGAGAATTTCTCTCAAATAAGCTGAATCTCGAGTTGTACAGACCTTAAGTAAGTAGCTTCTGAAAACATTGTGGAACGGAGAAGATTGTGGGAAAAGAAGAAAATGCTTGTAGCCAGCATTTTCTCTTTTTCCCACAATGTTTTCTACCTTATCGGAGAATTTGGGCTCATTTGTA
Source organism: Tridacna gigas (assembly GCA_945859785.2). Taxonomy (NCBI): domain Eukaryota; kingdom Metazoa; phylum Mollusca; class Bivalvia; order Cardiida; family Cardiidae; genus Tridacna; species Tridacna gigas. Next base: position 44,429,521 of record OX244034.2, on the reverse strand, counting down.
TCAATTTAGAGCTAGTTGCCTGCTGATGGTTTGAATTGGAAGAGTCTAAAATTTGTCATTTGAGAAAGGACTAGGTAATAAGAGTTCATATACTTATGAACATGATGTCCTGATAAAGAGGTACTGATCAAAGTTTGAATTAATCCTTCTTTCATGAAAACTTACTTTGTAAGTACTGATAGAATCATTCTGAGGTACTATAACAAGTACCCACAACATAGGCTTTGGACCATGCTTAAAGAGACTCATATGCATTGAACGGGAAAAGTTCTTATTTGTAGCTCTTATGAACAACTTTTGCAAAGAGAAGTTAATTTTAGATGTACAAAAATCGTTTTCCACAAACCAAGTTGCACAGATAAAATAGGAGCTGGGGTTTATTTTGGATTTAAACCTTGAAAGAAAATTTTCTTTGGGAGGTTTTCACCAAAAGATGGTCTTTGAAGATACTCAGTGCAACAAAGCCATTCTATTAACAGCTCACAAACATATACTTCTGTTGAGAGAGGGAGAGAATATCTCTCATATTTTCTCTCTCCTGACCCCCCCCTTTCCAATATAATCGTGGAAATGTAAATGTATGGTGCCATTTCTTAACCCTTTACCAAATAATCTAGTGTTTTTATGTCTTTGAGGAAAAGGCATTTTGAAAACATTTTGAGAAAAGGAAAAAATGCTGGTAACTAGCATTTTGTCCTTTTTCCCATCATGTTTTCTACCCTGTCAAAGTCAAATCTCAATTTTTAAGTCGTATTTTATTATAATGCATTTGATTTGGATGGGTCTAAAATTTTGTGATTTGGTAGAGAGTTAAACTGAGTACGAGCATTATCGTTTGGGATAGAAGCTTTGTAAGTTCAATATATTTATCAGTAAGAAAGAGCTGATTGGAATGCCACCCTTATATTGTGCTGCAAAGACTGTGATAATACATACGAGCCATGCTCTGTGGAAAGGGGGCTTAATGCATCTGGAAAAGGTATCGCCCATTGTCAGCTATTTGTAAATTTTCTGCATGTCCAAGGACCATTCTACCTCCAGATTGAGTTAACTGTTTGACAGTATGGATTTTATGGATCCATGATTATCTTGATATAATGCATCAAAGCAAGGCATTAAACCCCCTTTTTCCAGAGCATGGCTCATATACACATACTTGTATCATTATATGTTGTTGTTGTTGGTTCACCTGAGCAAGTGTTCAGGATCAAATGTTGGGATTGCTCATGGTCCGTCTATCCATCAGTCCACTGCCAGTTATTAGGTTTCTACAAAGTTTGGACCAAGTCAGATTTTGTGTGCAGATTCCTTTACCCTTAACCACACAATCCTGTTTTCACAACCCATGATAGAAAGTTTTTCAAAAACATATAGGCCCGATTGCATAACAAAAGTTTAAGGCTAACCTTGAGGTTAAACCCAGGGTTAGTGGATGCGGTTTGCATAACAGAAGTTTAGTTAACCCTGTGTTACCATTTAAAACCAACGAATTGCATAATACTAGTTTAAGCTAACCTCCAGTTTTACTTAACCCCGAACCCAGTAAAAAATTAAACCTGCTAGGGGGGGTAGTTTAAGGCCGGTGTTAAGCTGCTATTTTATTGCGATCATTCAAAATAGCAGCACATATACTTCATTACATTGATTAAAATAGGATGAGAAATAACCTGCAAGGGGAAAGGTACATAGATAGAATATGATAGAGTCAAATTTCGCCAAAGATTCAGGTTTAGGAAGGATAAAGCAATGGAACTCATGGAAATGGTATGGGATGACATTTGGCGGTGCCATTCCTAGTCATTTGCAAGCCCTTCCAAGGCTGCTTAGTGATAATGGTTTTACACACATTAGATTCTTGTTAACCCCTATTCTGAATTCATATCAGCTACTGATGAACAGTACAGCAGATCACACAAAGGAGCATATGGAATTATTGAGCATCTTTTCAGTGTGGTAAAACGACAGTTCTACTGTTTACACACTTTGTTTCGAGCAAAACTTGAAACATCACTATAGTCATAGTGGCAGTGTTCCTTCTGCACAGTGTAATTATTTAGAGAAATCAATTGACTTGGATGATGATGATGATGATATGACAAATATTCTAGTGAAGATGAGCTTGTTTGCATACATGGGAATGTATACAGATACCATGTGATACAGCAGCATTTTAGCAACTGAATCTTTTTAAATCGGATACAGAAGTGTGTAAAGTACAACATACATACTTACATCTTACCCGCTCCCTTGTACACCATTTTTAGACTGCACCAAATCAAAAAAGAGCACCGCATGCGGATGCCAATGCTCGGCTACATTTGCTCGATTATCAGTGAAAATTCTAAGTCGAAAAAGGGTCATAACTGTGTCAAAAATATTTTGATGGTTACCTGCCTTTGTATTGCTTACCTGCATGATAGTTGACAACTTGTCCAAGTTTGAAGGGCGGAGCTCGGGTAGCTCAGTCGGTAGCATGCAGGACTTGAGAATAGGAATCACTGGTTCGATCCCCAGCTTGGCCATTTTCTTTCGAGGATTGATGATAGTCATTGAAATAGGATTCATTCCTCTCTCACTGCTGACCATTGTTTTGATGATGGTTATGTGGGAAAGCAGCTAGTGGCTTGGAAAGAATGTTGTGCTGAGTATAGGTAAAAGAAACTCTGGAAGGCATAGATAGGTGCACTGGTCACCATGATATAACTGAAATAATGTTGAAAACGGCGTTTAACACCATGCAGTCAACTAAGTTTAAAGTAAACCTCGTCAGTAATAACAGAGATATTACAAAGTGATGTTAAAGTTTTTGCACGACGAGGACGGCGAAAGGGCTACGACTATACCTCAACGTTTTCTTCGAAAACAGCCTGTCCTTGGGTAAGACACTTCAGAGCCCTAGCTAGTTCTCGTGAAATCATACATTAATATGTAAGCTGTCGCCATGATATGACTGAAATAATATGGAAAGAGGCCAAAAGCATTCAATCGAAAACAGCTTACAAGCTGTTTCTGAAATTCTATGTCCCTGAAGCGCCGTTTTTAGACACATTGACCTAGACCTTGATCACAATCCCATCAACTTGAAAGAAAATCATTATCTGATTAGCAATCATGTCAGCTACTTGCATGCCAAATATGAGTATTGTAAGTCTGGTACTTTGAAGGTACATGTAATGTGCAATCTTGAGTCTTGCAGGCAGATGCACGAACATACAGTAAAACAACAAACCCCGATCACTCATTCCAGGTGCATAAAAAGCCCACCTACACTTGACCAATTAAAAATGTTTAAATGGGAATTTAAAAAACCAATAATGTAGAAAAAAAAAACATTGTGGGATAAAACGAAATATCTTGTTAGGAGCAATTTCACCCTAGCCTACAATGTTATCATGAGCTGCCTCTTTCAAGTGTCAAATTCAGATGACATCTGAGACGTTGTCATGACAACTACCGGTGCTAATCAGGATATTGTCCTGTGAGTTTTATTACTCAAGGTTAGTTAACACGGGGGCAGCTAGTCTTGGGCTAGCAAGCCTCCAGTTTAACATCCATTATGCAAACGAGATTTAAACTCGAGGCTACGTACCCCTGTGTTAGGCTTAACCCTGGGCTAAATTAGACTTCTGTTATGCAATCGGGCCATAGGGAAAAGAAGATAATGCAGGTTACCAGCAGTTTTTCCTTTTCACACAATTCCTACATTTCAAAGCAGGTCTGTCCTAACCTGGATATAATGCTGTCATCAGTCGGGGCTTCCAACTACAGCATTATAGCAGGGTTCTAGTGTATTTTGAATATAACATACTAGTGCTGAAGTGAGCAATGTCAGACTGTCTTGGTCTTACTTTTTATGTATGTACCATTGTAGAATTCAAGCATTCAAAGCAATATTACTTTAGTCTGTCCTCTGATTCTAATTAACCCTATACTGTAAAGGCTATTGATGGACCTTCTGAAAAGTATATGACAAGTTGCACACAAAACAATCACTTCTAAGGAAAAAAAAAAAACAATTACAATTGGCTATTTTGTAAATATTGTGAGAAACTGAGCAATTGCTTGTTACAATTGCTTCTTTTCTAATAGTTTGGATGGCAGAGTGGTGAAAAGTTTTGTTTGTATAAGGCAGTTAACCTTTTATGAAACAAGGACTTACAAAACCTTGTGGAAAATGAAGAAATTGCTCGTTACCAGCATTTTCTACTTTTTCAATAAGGTTTCTTATCATTTTAACTCAATTTCCCATCATTTAAACAACATTTCATTTGTTGCCAGAATATGCTTTCATTTTCACAGAGTCTGAATTTCATTGTTTGGAAAAGAGTAACAGAAACTGAGGGGTTTCAGATGATTTTTAGTTATGGAAAATAGTGCTACAAATAGAACAATTTTAGAGTTAAACCCTTTACCAAACTATCCCCACTATAAATGACCCTGAGAAAGAGGCCTTTTGAAAACATTGTAGGAAAAGGAGAAAATGCTGGTAACCAGCATTTTCTCCTTTTCCCACAATGTTTTCTTCCCTACCCAAAACAGTTCCATTTTTTGAGGCACATGTATTTTGTTGTCTGCAAATGCTTTCAATTTGGAAAAGTCTAATTTTGTCATTTGGTAAAGAGTTTTTTCTTTACCACACAATCCCGACTTTTAACGACCCTGAGAACGAAGCCCTCTGAAAACATGATGGGAAAAGGAGAAAATGCTGGTAACCAGCATTTTCTCCTTTTCCCACAATGTTTTCTATCCTTCCCAAAACAAATTTCAATTTTTCAGTTTCATTTAATTTGTCATCTGCAAATGCTTTTCATTCGGACAAGTCTAAAATTTTGTCATTTGGTTAAGGGTTAAAGAGCTGTTCTTATTTTCTGAAGTTCCTCACTACCCTTTCAACAACATGGGCCATTTAAATCTTTACCTGACGACAAAATTTTACACTTAAAAGCAAATGCAGACTATAAAATAAATGCGACTCAAAAGTTGAAATTTGGAAGGGTAGAAAATCTGGGGAAAAAAGGAGAAAATGCTGTTTACTAGCAGTCTCTTCTTTTTCCACAATGCTTCCAAAAGCCATCTTTCTGAGGGTCATTAAAACATGGAATTGTATAGAATAGATCAAACTGGAAAGAACTTGCAAATAGATTTTGGATGCATTTGCTTACACCATCCATATTTCCATTTCACAATTTGAACAAAAAGGGCTGTTTATTTCCATTGAATGTGTAGATATTGCCACCCTGAAAGAAGCCAAATTTATTGACTGGGTGGCAAAGGAATAATTAACCCTTCACTATACAATTCCAAGTTTTAACAACCTGGAGAAAGAGGACTTTGAAAACATGGCAAGAAAAGGAGAAAATGCTGGTTGCCAGCATTTTCACTTTTTCACCATAATATTTTCAACCATATCAAAGACAATACCATATGTTTGAGTCACATATAATTTGTTGTCTGCACTAGGTTTAAAGATTCTTTTATAGAGTTAAACCTTTACCAGATTATACCGAGTTTTAATGACCCTGGGAAAGAAAGATTTTTAAACGTGGGAAAAGGAGAAAGGGCAAATGCTATAATTTGAAAGAGCATTTAATTGTTGACTCTGAATTCCTTCAATATGGATGAGTCTAAAATTTTGCCATGTGGTAAAGTGTTAAACATGTCTTATGTTGTCTGGTGTATGCCATTCAAATGAGTACATACAAAATGGGTTTTGGATATAGATTTTGATTGCTTTTAAAAAAAGTTGTGAGAGATATTTCGGATTTCAATGTTTGTTAACCGTTTACCACATAATCCCGGGTTTTAACGACCCTGAGAAAGAGGCCTTTTGAAAATATTGTAGGAAAAGAAGAAAATGCTGGTAAGCAGCATTTTCTCCTTTACCCACAATGTTTTCTATTCTTTTACAGACAAATCTCAGCATATGAGCCATATCTAATTTGTCGTCTGCAAATGCTTTTAATTTGGACAAGTGTGAAATTTTGTCGTGTGGTAAAGAGTTAATGCACTTACAGAACTGGAGTCTGTCATCATTTGCAATATAATTTGTTATTCAGTGTTTGTTGCCATCATGTGTCACACTGTTTTATTAATGCAAAAACAATGTTAGATCTAAATAAACAATTATATCTTTTAGCTCATTGTGTTATTTCTCTTCCTTTATTTCTCCAAGGAATTTACTGGCTGCGAAAATACTATTATTGCCCTTTATCAACTGCTAAAATAAATTGGCTTTCAATTTATCGAGTAGATGTTATGCAAGGGTTCCTTGATTTTCTGTGAAACAGCCAATCCTGTTTAACCCTTTACCACATGACAAAATTTTAGACTGGTCTAAATAATAAGGATATATAAACAAGAAATTAATTGTGGCTCAAGTGATGGGTTATGTCTCTGAAAGGGCAGAAAACAATATGGGAAAAGGAGAAAATGCTGGTTACAAGCATTTTCTCTTTTTCCCACAATGTTTGCAAAAAGCCTCTTTTTTGGAAATTTCAAAACTTGTGATTGTGTGGTAAAGGATTAATAGTACCATTATTTTTTTCTGAAACATTCAATTCTGTATGGATTGCGAATTTGTTTCAAAAATGAGATGCAATAAGTAACATCAAGTTACTACAATACATGAACTTGTGGAAGGATGTATCACAGAGAGATGTTAGATTTTACATGCTTAAAAGTTACCAATGGTTCTCCTTTGGTATGCTAAATCATTCCAGGTCTTCAGTTCTCTGGTGAATCAACTAGGTCACAAGGTTTTTTTTTTTTTTGTGTTTAATATCGAATTTAATCCCATCACGGCAGCACCTGTCCATTATTCTGGCAGGGTTTCTTGTACCTTGAGTACTTCCCATAGTTCTTCCCGACCCACTGGCAGTTTTCCCAAAAACATGTATCATTGAGGCAAAGTTCAGCTCTGGTCATAAGAAAAAATTATTGAAAACTGTGCAGGCTAGGATAGTTTAGAACCTTGACAACACAATAGTAATTTTACCAATGTGTTGAAAGTTGAAGAGAAACCTGAAGCTGCCAGTAAAAGATGTTGGGTGAAGTACCACCTTGTGTAGCTGAAGTGCCCTTCATAACTGATGACAATAACCACTGCAACAAAATTTCCGTTGTCTGATTTTAACAACTACAATCAGGGTCAATGCTAGTCTTTTTATACCCTCCACCTATGAAGTAAAGGGGGATATATTGATTTTACCATGTCTGTCTGTCTGTCCATCCATTTGTCTGTCAATCCGTCCTTGTTTTCGTTTCCGTGCTCTGAACTCAAAAAGCTGTTTGACCTAGGGTCCTGAAATCAATGCAAGTGTTGTTCATGACCCAAGGAGGCATTTGGCATACCTTGGGTGATCCGGTGATCAAATCCCATGGCTTTATCATGTAGCTTGATATGCACCTACACAGTAAATTTCGCACGTCTCCAGAAGCACGACATTTTACCGTTATTGAAATTGTGAGGCTCCTCTTAAAAAAGAAAACATGACTCAATTTTCTATCGTCGTCTTTCTAAGAATATTTCAGTCGGTAAACAGTCTGTACACTCAATTTTTAGTGTGGTTTATCAATTCTGTTGGGAGCTTTCATCGATAGATCAATAGATGTGAATAACTTCACTGTGGTTTGCATGTCATTGCTAAGCGATTTACAGGGGCACCGCCATGTTTAAGATCATGTGATTGGTAGTTAAAAATGGAAGCCTCCATTAAATGGACTAGGTTAGATGTAGGTACGGAATCGGCCGAGTTGTGACGAGTGCCAAGGTGGTGCCCTATTGTTTTGGGGTCACATGGGTCAAAGGTCAAGGTCACAGGTTGACTTTGTTTAAAAATAATTTCTGTGTTCTAACTCAATGGCTGTTTGACCAAGGATCATGACACTATATACAAGTGATGCTCATGATCCAAGGAGTGCCCTTTTGTTTTTGGGTCACATAGGTCAAAGGTCAAGGTCACTGGTAAACTTAGTGTGAAAATTGTGCTCTAACTCAATAACTGTTTGACCTAGGACCTTGAAAGTTTATACAAGTGTTGCTTGTGACCAAAGCAGGTACCCTATTGTGTTTGGGTCAAAGGTCAAAGTCACTGGTGATCTTTGTTTTGAAAATCATTTCCATTCTCTGATTGTGTTGCTGCAGTCACAAGGGCTGGTTTGGAGTATCTGGGACAGTTCTAGTTTTTCAAGCAACTGCAGTGATGGGCTGCTACTGTACAATAAGTCTATAACCGGGTCAAAGGGGAACAGACCCCTCAGATGCTCCCGAATTAAGCTTGGTTACCCTAAATCATTTTCCAGGGCAATTCTGAACAATAAACATATCAATGGAACTATTTGAAACCTTACTTGAAAGTTTCAGTCAGAGAGAGCAAAGATCAGACTGGACACAGCTACAGGAGTTACACAAAAGTGTGATTATTCCTCCGTTTGAAGCTAAAGTTAAAAACCCAAAACCTATCTTGTATGAAGATCTGCCCAGCGGTAATGAAAATGTATTTAATTAAGTATGTCATGGGGTGGAGGCATTTTCATCCCCTCTCACATTTTATCAATTACAGCCCTTATTTCGTTGGTCTACCCTCTTCCAAAGAGACAACAGAGGTCATGGTAAACAGAATACAGGTTATCTTGTTAACCCCTTCCCAAACAATCCAGACTTAATGACGACAAAGCGCATGTTTTCTACTCTTCCAAAAACATATGCTTCAATTTTTGAGTTGCATTTATTTTGTCATCTGCAAATGCTCTATTTGACAAAGTATAAAATTTTTGGCAAAGAGTGAAGGAGTGGTAATTTGATCCATCAACCTGCTTGTATTTGATTTAGGACTGTATACATGACTGTGTAGGACTGTATATTTGGTAGTGACAAAAATGAGGTTGGGATATGTATTGGCTAAAACCAAAAGTAGAATGAGTTGAGCACAGTGTGACAGTATTTGGTTCTGGTTAGATCAATCACAATAACTCTTTTCTTACTGTAGATCACACCAGAGGCTTTTGTGGACAGTGTAGATCAAGATAAGGGTGCACAGAATGTGCAGTCTGATCTCTGATCTGCACTGTCTACTATTTATTTTAGATAACAACAAAACAGTATGTTCATCTTGCAGTGGAATATATATTCGAAGCCATTTAGAAAGGGAAATAAATTTATTTGGTATTAAAAGGGTTAAGCTGCTTTGCTATATACAAATTCACTAAAAACATCAAGCACTATGCAGTTTAACCCTTTACCAAGCAATCCTGTGTTTTAATGACCGAGAGGAAGAAGGATTTGTAATTATTGTGGGAAAAGGAGAAAATGCTGGTAACCAGCATTTTCTCCTTTCCCCACATTGTTTTCTATCCTATCAAAGACAAATTCCATCATTTGAGCCACATTTGAATTGTTGTCTGCAAATGCTTTCAAATTGGATAAATGTCCATTTTCATTGTCTGCTAAAGAGTTAATTGTAAATGGATCGATTTCTGCGGATGTTCCAGTCGTATCAACATGACAACAAACACAGATGTCAGGATGGCCAGGCTGACAGACAGGCAAACATCTTATCCCTTTACCACACTATCCTGACTTATAGCAACCTTGAGAAAGAAAGCTTTTGAAAACATTGTTGGAAAAGGAGAAAATGCATGCTGGCCACCAGCATTTTCTCCTTTTTCCACAATGTTTATTACCCTCCCAGGAATTAAATTCAGTATTTGTGTCAAATTTTGTCATCTGCATATGCTTTCAATTTGGACTAGTCTAAAATTTTGTCGCTTGGTAGAGAGTTAGGATCTGAAGGGTCTTCGGACAGAAGCACAGATTTAACATAAATAGTTTGAAAATCTTTAGACGTAGCATAGAAAAACTTTGGACGTAGCATTTCAGTTTGGTACAAGCTTAAAAGTGGCATCCACAGATTCAACAAGTGTTTCAAAGACTAAGATTTTGTACTTTTGTTTGTCCAGTGGAACATAAATCTTGTCTTCCTTAATCCTTAACCATATAGTCCTAGGGCTTTAACGGCCTGTGAAAGAGGGCTTTTAAAAACCATGTCGGATAAGGAGCAAATGCTGGTAACTAGTTTCTTATAATTGTACCTGAGATGTGTAAAGTTCTGCATACCATCTGGTGGGCATTATTGAGTTTCTCTGTTCTGGCTTATGGGTTGATCTTCTTTGGGTCATGCTAGGATCGTGTAAATATAGTGTTTTGTTTTCTGCCATAATGCTTTAAAATATCATTGTCTTATATATAGGTTTCAGAAAGAAGTGATAAATTACAAAGTAAATACAATGTGAAATGCAGCACAAAACAACGTCGAATCAAGTCTGATCCGGTTATTTAAAGCGACCCGGTAAAGCCCAGTAAATTATGTGCAACAGATTACTGGTCATTACTACAATTATTTCAAAATGGCGTACTACGGCGGACAACAACAGATGTACGGACAACAACGTCCACCTGTACCACAACAGCCGGATCAAAACTTTCTATGGGGTGTTTTCCAAAAGTAATTTCTTTCATTAATGGAACTGTTCAGTTAAAAAGCTGTTAGAATCCGCGTTTGTCCAACTCGGAATAGTGGATTTTGCTGATGAACCCTTTACCAAAATTCCAAACGACGAAACGACCCTGTAATTGTAAAAGCAGGCTTTTGGATTGTGGATAAAGGAGAAATTGCTGGTAACCAGCATTTTTTCCATTTCCCATCTTTTTTCTACTCTATTAGACAAATCTCTCCATATGAGCGTCTTACGAACATGAAAGTTCGTAACAAATGCAGAGCTCAGATAAAGAGCGCCCCGGTGGGATTCGAACCCGTATGGCAATTATCCTTCTTTATTGAGGTTCAAAAGACCATACACTAACCCCTTAGCTAAAGAGATTTCTAACGTGTTTGTCAGGTATTGATGCTGTAAGGAAGGAGCACTGGCGCTCGATCATTATTCAAAATCGTTGCTCGATGTGTAACCTAAAATTAGGTTACACATCGAGCAAAGATTTTGAATAATGATCGAGCGCCAGTGGGAAGGAGTGATCTCCCATAACAAGCAATATATAATTTGACGTCCTCAAGCGCTTTTAATTTAGACAAGTCTAAAATTTTGTCTTTTAATAAAGTGAAACTGAAAGTTTGAAACAGTCTAAGGCTAAATGACATGTTCATTAAAAAAAGACTTCAATGAATGAGAGGTTCTAGTACCTCCTGGTACACTGGTACAGAGACTATTGTTAAGAAAATAGTTGAAATCTCACAGATTTGTGTGCATGTTTAAAGTCTCATATTTTCACAAACTGATGGCAAGACTAGATTTGAACATACCTGCTGCTTGCTTATTCAGTAATCCTTTGTTTCAGGTAGACATATTTTCATCTTAAATGCTAAACATATGAAAACACAGTTTCATTCATCTCTTACGCGACTTGTTTACTTTCCCCCAAAAAAGATACGAAATGGCCACCTATCACAGTAATCTTTTTTTTTTGAGATTTACATGTTATAAACAACATGTACAAATAGTTTAGGTACTGAAACATGTAATAATTTGTCCATAGTCATGTGTGTCATTTAAAATTGTATTTTGCTGCAATACAGCTAGATTAAACGAATGGAACAGAAAGTCAGTACAGCACTGATACCAGAAAATTCACGATGGACTTGAGACTATGCGGTGCACAGTAAATGTCCAAATAAGAAAAGCAGCAACATAAACATCTCCTTATTGAGATTATGTTACTTTGTACCACATACAAACTATTAAAAACGATTTGTAAAGCCCAAGAACCATGTACGGTCAAGGTCACAGCAGGGTCAAATATCATTAAAAAGAGAAATTTTGGGGTTTATGTTTATGTCTTACCCAGGCCATAACTCTTTATGATGACTTGATATCAAAATAACTGTACATAAATGTTGATAACATCAAAACAATGTGACAATGCACAAGTCATGTCCTTAGGTTAAAGGTCAAGGTCATAGCAAGGTCAAATATGTTTTCGATGGTAGTGTTTGTGACTGACTTGTTACTTTTTTTAATTTTGAGTGAATTGCAGAGGAAAGATATATCTGTATTGGACAGTAGATCCAAGATCAGACTGCACGTTCTCTGCAGTCTGATCTTGATCTATGCTGTCTGCAAAAGAGTCTGTCACGTTTAGCAGCCAAAGGGTTAAAAATATCCCCAATACCAGCAAGTTTAGTGGACGATTGTCCTCTCTGTCAATAGTCCATTGCAAAAACACCGTTTCTTCATAGTCATAAACAGTGGGATCACTGTATTAAGAGTTAGCAGGTTACCAAACTACAAAACCTTAAACTTGTTTGTACTTAACTCTTTACCACATGACAAAACTTATGACTTTTACAAGTTCAAAAAAAATCAAGGGATGGCTCAAATGATGAAGCTTGCCTTTAATTGAGTGGAATACACTGTGGGAAAAGGACTTAAGGAGAAAACGCTGGTTACCAGCATTTTCTCCTTTTCCTGCAATGTTTTCAAAAGCTTCATTTCTGAAGGTCGTTAAAACCTGGGATTTTTGGGTAAAGGGTTAAAGCACTTATTAACATTACTCAAATAATGCCATTTGTCTTGGTACTGTTAGAAAACATTGTAGGAAAAGGAGAAAATGCTGGTTACCAGCATTTTCTCCTTTTCCCTCAGTGTTTTCAAAAGCCACTGTCTTCAAACTTTTTAACCCTTTACCACACAATCCTGAGTTTTTAACTACCATGAGCAAGAAGGCTTTTGAAAATATTGTGGGAAAAGAATAAAATGCTGGTAACCAGCATTTTCTCTTTTTTCCACAATGCTTTCTACCTATCAAAGACACGTCCCATCATTTCAGTCATATTAAATTTGGCGTCATCAAATCCTTTTAACTTGGACAGGTCTACTTTTTTTTCGTGTGGTAAAGAGTTTATTGATTGTGTGGTAATGGTTAAGAAATTAACCTCTAATGTTGAAACCTTTCTCACACTGTAGAGTAGACAAAGACAGGAGTGGACAAATCACAGCTCAAGAACTAGCAACAGCTCTGAGTAATGGTAAGAAGACGAGAATCCCAAGATGTCAAAATTGTCTCACAGAATGCTTTAAGTTGGCCTATGTATAATATGTACTTGCATGCTATATTCAACTCTTTACCAAACAACACAATTTTGTACATGACCAAACTGAAAGCATTTGCAGGCGACAACTTGACTATAGCTCAAATGATTTTTGTCTTTGATAGGATAGAAAACATCACGGGAACAGGAGAAAATGCTGGTCAATAGCATTTTCTCCTTTTCGCACAATTTTTTCAAATGCCTTCTTTTTCAGGATGGTTATAACTCAGGATTGTGTTGTAAAGGGTAAACCCGTTACCAAACAATCCAGGGTTTTAATGAAACAGAGGAAAAAAGCTTTTGAAAATATGTGAAAAGGAGAAAATAATGCTGGTAACCAGCATTTTCTCCTTTTCCCACAAAATTTACTACCCATCAAAGAGCAGCCCCATCAGATGAGGCACATTTGATTTGTTGTCTGCAAATCTAACTTATTGTCTGGTAAAGATTAATTAGATAAGTGTCTCAGGTTATAGTGGCTTATCAGTTACACATATTTATTAGTCCTTGCATGCTGTTGTCATTATAATTAAGTGTATACAGTAAGGTACTTTTGTGAACAGTTTAGATCGGGGTTGGTATTCACCAACCATTCTTAAGTAAATTTTTAGTCTTAATCTGCAAGATTTTCTAAATTTGAAAGAAACACAACTTCTGATTGGCTAAACTAAATGGTTTAGCAAATCAGAAGTTGTGTTACCTTTAAATTTAGAAAATTCTGGAGAATATGACTGAGAACATTCTTAAGAATGGTTGGTGAATACAGACACAGGATCAGAATGCCCAGAAGGTGCTGTCTGATCATGCATGATTTAGATCTGCAATGATTTTCCAATATTTTGTTAGATACTCTAGCAGAAATCATCTTGCATTTGAGCCATGCTCTGGCAAAAGGGGACTTAATGCAAATCTGTGATGCATGATACCAAGCAAGTCATCACATAATTAGGGATCCAAAAAATGCGTTATGTCTAATAACAGACTGTTTCATAAGGTAGACTGGTCCTTTGGCATACAGAAAATTGAACAACAGCGAAAAGTTTGGACCCAGGTCAGCTTGCGCGGGCTGTGCAGGCTGACCTGGATCAAAACTTTTCGCAGATGCATTAAGCCCCCTTTGCACAGAGCATCACTCATTTGTATTATTTGTGTCTTTCTTAACATCTTAAAGTGTCTTGTTTTATTTATATTTATATAGCTGTCTTAAGATTAAATGGCCAAAAGTAAATGATATGGGTACTAAAACTAGTGAACAGTAACATGTTGCAAGGTCGCAGCTCGCTCCATCTTTTGTGTACCTTTCACCTGGTTTTAACTTTCATTTTTCTGCCCGCGACTTACAATTGGTGAGAATGTACAATAAGATTGTCATCTTCATATTAATTTCCATGCTTTTCAAAGGTATGGTTTAAATGTAAATGCTTTTTTAAAGGCTGCATCATTTACTTTTGGCTGCTACTGGACCCTAATTCTACAGTCCTACACAATTATTCCAGGAATTAGGGTATTCATATCTTGTCATTAATCTTTCGCCTTTTGATACTTTGCGCTTAAAATTTCTTGACAAGATGTTTGCAAAGAGTGTGATTTGTTTTGACACCATTATGGTATCATTAAATCTGGACATTTGGTGCTGAAATACAATACATAGATTGATCAATAGGATTAAGCACAATAGACAGAAAAAGTCATATTTACCTTAGCATTTTGTCAAAATTCCACTATTGTTCTATGTAGTGTATTAAAACAAAGAGCACATAATTCCCCACACTGCACATGTTACCCTTAGGTTATACAATTTCTAGCTGCTGATACATTATACTACCCCAACAGCCTCAGTTATGTTTTGCTCAAAAGAAACTTTAGATGCATCATTTTATTTAGAAAATTTTCTTAGAAATTTTATAAGCTGAGGACATAGTTACTGTTGTTTGAATGTGTGTTCATGTTAACTCAGTACGATCTTAACTCTTTACCAAATGACAAAATTTTAGACAGGTCCATATTGAAAGCACTGCAGACAGCAAATCAAATGTGGTTCAAAAATTGAAATTTGTCTTGTGAAGGGTAGAAAACATTGTGGGAAAAGGAGAAATTGCTGGTTACCAGTATTTTCTCCTTTTCCCACAATGTTTTCAAAAGGGTTTTTCTACAGGGTTGTTAAAAGTTGAGATTGTGTGGTGAAGGGTTAAACAAATATGCACTTGACAATGTTGAAAAACCTTTATGATAATAGAGATAATTAACCACTAAAGCACCTTTCACAACTATATTTGCCTTGTGGCCACTGTAGATCAAGATCAGAATGCACAAAACATGCAGTCTTATCTTTGCTGAGACATTCTGGATAATAACAACCTTAGCATTTCAAGTATAAGGGTCTCAAAGTTGTTAACTTGCGGTCATGATTTAGGGTTGAATCTCAAAGTAGTCTGCTGCAAGATGAAACAAAAGTCAGCAGGCAGTAACAAGGTAACTTTTATCATACAGAGTACAGCTTACGGTGTTTTTGCGGACAGTGTAGATCAAAATCAAGATCAGATAGCACGGAATTTGCAGTGTGATCTCAGATCTTCACTTCATGACTACTCAGTATGATGGTCTAACCAGGGCCAGTATTCACCAACCATATGAATGTTCTTGATTTCATTCTCCAGATCTTTCTTGATTTGAAAGTAACACAAGTTCTGATTGGATAAACCATTTAGTTTAGCCAATCAGAAGTTGTGTTACTTTCAAATTTAGAAAATCTTGGAGAACAAGACTAAGAATTTTCCAAAGAATGGTTGGTGAATATGGACCCAGGACTGCATTGAAATTGCCACATTTACTGATTGAACATGAACATTCATTTTGTAGCTTTTTTAGTGTTCAACAGCCTTATTGTTATATATTTAGTACATAAACCTTCCCTTGAGCTCAAGATGTGAAAAGTATGTACACCAATTCACAACTCAACTTCTTATATGAATGAGCCATGCTCTTTGAAAAGAGGTATTAATGCATCTGCAAAAAGTATTGACCCAGGTCAGCCTGCGCAGCCCACACAGGCTGACCTAGACCAGTCAAAACGTTTTGCTATTTGTAAAATATTCTGCATGTCTAGGGATTATTCTGCCTCATGAGTTAGTTGATTGCAGGACAAAATGGATTTTATAGATCCACAATTACGGTATGTGATGACTTGCTTGGTATAACCCTTTACCACACAATCCCGACTTTTAACGACCCTGAGAAAGAGGCCTTTTGAAAACATTGTAGGAAAAGGAGAAAATGCTGGTAACCAGCATTTTCTCCTTTTCCCACAATGTTTTCTATCCTTTCCAAAACAAATTGCAATTTTTCAGCCACATTTATTTTGTCGTCTGCAAATGCTTTCAATTTGGACAAGTCTAAAATTTTGTCGTTTGGTAAAGAGATAATGTATCATGAAGATGGATTTACTCTCTTTTCCTAGGAAGCTGCTCAATTGCATGATACAGATAGCATAGATATCAGGATGTGCTCAACTCAGTTTTTTTCAAAACACAAGGAGAAATATGATTAGAAATATTGATACTCTCTATGATAAAATGATTATGTAATTCTAGTCAACTGTGTGTCCTCTATTTGATGTTTAGGGGACTGTTTACAATTCAGTTTCAAACTTTGGGTCTGTGTTGTGAAACTTCACTCATTATCAGACGACAAAATTCCAGACTTGTCCAAACTGAAAACATTTGCAGATGACATGATAAATGTGGCACAAATGATGGAAATAGAAAAAAGGGTCAGAAACATTGTAGGCAAGGAGAATATGCTGGTAAAGGGTTAACTGGATTTTGTTAACTGAGTTTCTGGTCAGACTTAAACTTTGTAAATTATGCCAAAAATTGTATGAAGTTAAGACTTAAAACTAATAAGAAAGAAAAAACTCTGAAAGTTTAGATGAAGAAGTCATACCACGGGGTATATTGAATCACTGAGTACTGTTAACTCTGTACCCAATGACACAATTTCAGACTTGTCCAAATTGAAAACATTTGCAGTTGACAAAATAAATGTGACTCAAAAATAGACGTTGTTTTGGGAACGGTAGAAAAACATTTTCTCCTTTTCCCATGATGTTTTCAAAAGGCTTCTCCGTTAGGATCCTTAAAAGTCGGGATTGTGTGGTAATTAAAGGGTTAAGTGAATTTGAAATTGCATGCTTATCCAAGTTGAGCACAAACAAGTTTTATGGGCACATGCTAAGCCTGATGTTGTTTTTTGATTCACAGTGAAATTGCATCTTGTCTTCAAGAGAAAGGGTTGTTTCTTTTCAGTTTTCAGATTGTGTTGACCATATTATTCAGCTTTGAGGCATGGTAGTTAAAGCTTTACAGCAGACATACATTTTTCTGAAAAATATTATGGCATGGTTTTTTTTTTTTCATTTTCTTTTAACCTAGGATTGATACTGACAGAAGTGGTTCTATCAGTGCTAATGAACTAGGACGAGCATTATCTAATGGTAATAATGATCAACTCTTAACCCTTTACCAAACAAGCCTGGGTTTTCACAACCCTGGAAAGAAAGCCTTTTGAAAACATTGTGGGAAAAGGAGAAAATGCTGGAAACCAGCATTTCTCCTTTTCCCACAATGTTTTCTACCCTATTAGAATCGGGTTTCATCACTTGAGCCACATTTACTTTGTCGTCTGCAACAGCTTTGAATTTGGATGAGTGTAAAATTATGTCGTTGGTAAAGAGTTAACTAAATAACACAATTTTGGGTCTCTCAGAATTGAAGGAATTTGCAGATGACAAATTTAATGTGGATCAATTGATGGGATTTACCTTTGAAAGGGAAGAAAACTTTGTGGGAAAAGTAGAAAATGCTGGTTACTAGCATCTATTCCTTTTCCCACAATGTTTTTGAAAGCCTACTTTGTCAAGGTTGTGAAAACTTGGAACTGTGTGGTAAAGAAATTGCACATTGGAACTGAATCTTTTTTGAAGAATTCCACTTTATGAATCTAGGCTTGTGTCCAACATAACCATATTGATCACGGGTGGTAAATTTCAACTTTTAACTCCTTGCCACACAATGCAGATTTTTAACCCTTTACCGCACAATGCAGCCTTTTAACGATCCCGGGAAAGACTCCTTTTGAAAACATTGCGGGAAAAGGAGAAAATGCTGGTTACCAGCATTTTCTCCTTTTCCCACGATGTTTTTTAACCTTTCAGAAATCAATCCAATCATTTGAGTCACATTTAATTTGCCATCTGTAAATGCTCTGAATTTAGGCCAGTCAAAATTTTTTTTGTCTGGGAAAGAGTTTAACTCTTTACCAAACGACAAATTTTGGAATTTTGGACTTGTCAAAATCCAAAGCATGTGCAGACGACAAATGTATTGTTGTTGAAATGGTGATATTTGTCCTTGAAAGGCTAGAAAACAATGTGGGAAAAGGAGAAAATGCTGGTGACCAGTATTTTCTCCTTTTCCTTGTCCAACAGCCTTCTTCCTCAAAGTCTTTAAAACTTCAGATTGTGTGGTTAAAAGTTAAATGCTATGAATTTTTATTCCCTTATTGTAACTCCTGACTTGTATTAACCCATTTCCAAACGACAAAATTGTAGACTTTACAAATTTTAAAGCTACAGCAGACAACAAACGAAATAAGACTCAAAAACTGAAATTTGCTTTTGAACGGTAGAAAACGGTGCAGGAAAAGGAGAAAATACTTGCTACCAGTATTTACTCCTCTTCCCACAATGTTTTCCTCCAGTTGTTAAAACTTGTGGTTCTGTGGTGAAGGGTTCATACTTGATAGACAGAAAAGTGGTTAGCTGTAGGTTATGATTTAACCCTTTACCACACAATCACGACTTAACAACTCTGAGAAAGAAGCCTTTTGAAAATATTGTGGGAAAAGGAGAAAATGCTAGTGACCAGCATTTTCTGCATTTCCCACAATGTTTTCTACCCTTCCCAAAACAAATTTCAATTTTTCAGCCATATTTATTTTGTTTTCTGCAAATGCATTCGAATCTGGACTAGTCTAAAATTTTGTTGTTTGGTAAAGAGTTAGAAACAGAACTGTAACACATACAATTTATCTCTTTACCACATGAAAACATGTTAGAGTTTTCCAAATTGAAAGCATTAGCAGAACAGCATACTCAGTATGGTGCAGATGATTGGATCTGTCTGTTATAGAGCAGAAAACCTGGAAAAAAGAGAAAATGCAAGGGGAAGTTATAAGCGTTTATCCTTTTCCTGCAATTTTTTCAAGAGCCAATCTCCTAAGGGTTCATTAATCCTTTAGCAAACAACCCTGTGTTTTTATGACCCTGAGGAAGAAGCCTTTGAAAAAGATTTTGGAAAAAGGAGAAAATGCTGGTAACCAGCATTTTCTCCTTTTCTCGCAATGTTTTGTACCCTGTCAGAGACAAATCTCGTAACTTGAGTTGATTTAAATTGTCGTCTGTAAAGGTTTTCGGTTTGGACAAATCTAAAATTTTGTCTTTTGGTTAAGGGTTAAAACACAGTATTGTTTTGTAAAGGGTAATATGTATACATGTATCAATACTGATCCCATCTCTTTTTTTTTGCAGGAACTTGGACTCCATTCAATCCGGAGACTATTAGGTTGATGATTGGTATGTTGAAACAGTTATGTTTTGAAAAAAAAAAAAAATTGTAAATTGGATCACCATTATGTTTTGTGCTAAGATGAGGAAAAAATTATGACATGATGGCAATAACAAATGAATTTGAAAGTCCTTGTAGTGGGTGGTTTTGACAATACTGTTGGAAAATGGACATTTGCTTGGAACAAGCAGTTGTCCTTTTCCCACATCACTTTTCCATCATGTTAATTTTGTTATATCTAAACAATTTACACAAAAACATTTTACATCAATGACACTATGAATTCCTCAGGGAATAAATAATCTTTGATTTCATTATGAAGTCACAAAAATTTATGTCACACTTATAACAAACAATGAAATCAATTTATTACCACCACATGACTATGAAATATGTGAATCCAAGTTGGACTCTGTAGAGTCCTTAATATGGCATTTTAAGAACAAGGCTGGAGTGGCGTCAACAAAATTGATTCTGTAGAAGCAAGCTTGAGTCCTGAGTAGTGGTATTTGCAACAGTCTACTGAAATGCATTTAAAAACTTCAGTTTTATTTTATTTAAGAGTTGATTAAAATGACATAGTTCACATATTTGTTGGTTGAATTCAATAAGAATGAAATTAAATGGTCATTTAAATCTTTACCACAGAATCCCGAGTTTTAACGACCCTGAGAAAGAGGCCTTTTGAAAACATTGTGGGAAAAAGGAGAAAATGCTGGTAACCAGCATTTTCTCCTTTTCCCACAATGTTTTCTACCTTATCAAAGACAGAAATCATCATTTTAGAAACATTTAATTTGTCGTCTTCAAATGCTTTCAATTTGGTCCATTCCAAAATTTTGTACAGAGTTAACATGCTTGGGTACAATACTTAATTCAGCTAGATATATTCACAGCGGAACCAGTCTATATTTTGAACTTGGCTGTCACCTAGTCAAAATATATAGTAGACTGGATTCTGCAGTGCACTTTTACATCAAATAGAATCACTATTGTACTTTAACACGTAAAATAGCCTCATAGTACTACTGTGTGTTCACCTGGTGAAACGACATTTACAGGTATGTTTGACAGAGATAACTCTGGAACCATAAACTTTCAAGAGTTCTCTTCCCTCTGGAAATATGTCACAGACTGGCAGACTTGTTTCCGTTCATACGACAGGGACAATTCTGGATCCATTGATAAAAATGAATTAAAGACTGCTTTAACTAGTTTTGGTAAGTTTTTACTAAGAGTTTGTCTTTTTTTTGATGGCTTTCGATAGGTCCATTAACTGTTTACCAAACATTCTAGTGTTTAAACGACACTAGAAAAAGGCCTTTGAAAACATAGAAAATGGAGGAAATGCCTGTTTCCAGCATTATGTTGTAGTAACTTTCTTGGGGCTTGTATTTGAGCCATACTGTGGCAAAAGGGGGCTTAATGCATCTCTGTAACACATTGTACCAAGCAAATCATCACACAATTATGGATCCATAGTAACCACTTTTTTTAACAATCAACTAAATCATGAACATACAGGAAATTGACCTATAGCGAAAAGTTTTGGCCAAGGTCAGCATGCACAGGCTGACCTGGGTCGATACTTTTCGCAGATGCATTAAGCCCCCTTTTCACAGAGTATGGCTCATATTTGCTTGGAGCTGTGTGGGAAAACTTGATATCTTGAGAGACTGATGTATGAGCTTGATGATAGTTAGAGGCAAGACATACCCCAGGAAAATAATTACAACATTTTATTAGCTTGTCTGCTTTCTAGTGTTGGGCAATCGGTTTAAAATCCCAATCGATTATCACTTTGTAATCGGAAGAGCAAACCAACTAGCTATCGATAGTACAATCGGTTTTGACTCCATTTAACGGAAAATGTCATTTTGCTTAAAATACTTTGACAATATTGTAAACATGGTAGTCTTCATGTATTAAATTTATGAATATGTTGTATTCTGCACTTGAATCAGTTTAAATACATTACAATTAAGTTTTCTGCTTTAATTAATATCATTCATTTTGTTCCTTATAATTTGCAAACGAGTCAAAAAAGAATCAGACATATACCTAATAATACCCTAATAGTTCAAACATTTGCAGACGACCCTCTTTCTCTCTTCCCCCCTCCGGCCCCCCCCCCCCCCCTATATATTTTCATTTCATAAAACAACATTTTTTCCCCACTCATGAACAGAATTTTAACTTCCACTTATTGCTTTATTCAGAAATTTGTGTAAATTCACTTTTAAAATTCCTTATCAAAGATAAGAGGATGATTTGAAGTCTCTCTGATCGGACGATGCCACGCTGCTCATTGTAGTGTCATGGGTTTTCGCGCTTTTTTGGCGATCTATTTTTTCAGGACATTTAGTTTCTGGAGAAGTATTACTACATGATTTGACATCATTTATTATGTTTAAATAGCAAGTAACTTAAAAAGCTGTCACTTTACACTAGATAAGAGGAATAACATCTTCGTTTCTCTGTCAAAATAGACTCGCCAGCTTCATTATCATCCGGGTGTCCTTCGCATTTTATACTGATCCTGTTTAACCCATATTTCTACCGGATGCACGCAAGCTAGGTTATTTGAAGTTCTAGACGATAATTTCATGCCTCAGGTTGACATTTAGGCAGATAATCTTTCAATGCCAAAGACGGGTCATTTCACATTTCCAAATATCAAAACCCGGGCTCAGGGAGGCTTGCCGAGTTGTCAACTTTTGTTAAGACATTCGGACAAAGATTTGTTTCTCATTTTTCAGCCGATTTTCGTGTTTATTATTCACTATGTTTAAAATTAAAGATTGTGATTAATAATAGTCTCAAAACCAAGCGCTAAAAACCGGTAATCAAGTTTTGGCACCAAGCCAGCTTAGCAACCGACTACAATCGATTCCGGGATTTCTCAATCGATTATCGGAATCGGAAGCCAAAACCAACTGACTTTCGACTATAGTCGATCATCGGCCCACCACTACTGCTTTCATAGAAAAAGTTTATCTATTTTTGTAGCCCAGGGCCCTGGCGTTGTCGTCATCTGTCATCGTGCAAAAACTTGACATTTCATAGTATCTGTGTTATTATTTAACATAATTATTTACTTCAAACTCTGACAAGTTGTTCATAATCAAAAGGGGTACCCATACAATAGAGGCAAATAACTATCAAAGTATTTTTACACGGTTATGCCCCTTTTTCGCCTTAGAATTTTCACTGAAAATGAAGCAACTGCAGCCGAGCACAGGCACCCACATGCGGTGCTCTTGGTCCATTAATTATATACTCATTAATTTTAGAAATGAATGCAGCAATTATTAATAATTTTATTCAAAAACAGAAAATTAAAAAAAATAAATTGGTGGGGGATTTTTATTATTTAGAGAATGGCAGATAAATGATATGAGGTTGCATTTTGACAAATCAAGTTTTACTAAAGTACTTCCACAAACCTAAGTCTAAAATTTTGTAAGTTTTTGCGTAAGTCCAAGTTTTGTGTTATATGTAGTTCAAACTTAAGTTGTTGCGTAAGTCAACCTACAAATACACCGTTTGTTAATGAAAGCATAGGCCAAAAGATGGAGGCATTTTTGTACTGCATCGTCAAAGAAAGAAATGCAAGAAAAAACATCAGAATTATCCTTGCAGCTATCAGCAGTAATCGCTAATTTCATTGTTTTGACAAGTATTTTTTCATCACACATACTTTATAAAAATTTGACACAAGCGGCTTTCATTATGAGATGAATTAAAGTGCTAGAGAAGTAGCATAAATGCGCATAAATTATGTCATACTTCCCTCCGGTTTTACAGCACAAATGCTGTTTACCCAGGTAATAGCTGCCCAGGAACCATTGTTTCTGTCTTCCATTGAACAATTACAGAAATATTTACTAATGCAAATTGACAAAGTTGCAAAAGTTTAGTTAAACAGATTTACGAGTTTTGTAAATCTGAACATAGACATATGATAAGTTGTACGCAAAAACTTCCAAATTGTTAGAAAAACAGTATGCAAGTCCACATGTGGGTTAAGTCGTCATAACATATTTCGAACTGTATTTGATACCGAAAACCAGAAAGCCTGTAGTTACTATAATAAATAAGGCATGCTCAGTGTAAAGGGGACTCATTGCATCTGCAAAAAGTATCGACCCATGTCAGCTTGGGTAGTCCACGCTGTAGGCGTAGGCTGACATGGGTTAAAAGTTTTTGCTATTTGTAAATTTTCTGCATCTGCAAGGACCATTCTACCTCAAGATCCTGTCGATCGTTAGACAAAATAGATTTTATGGATCTATAATTATGTGATGACTTGCTTGGTATAATGCATTACAGAGATGCATTAAGCCCCCTTTTGCCATATCATCACTCACATGTTTTATATTTCTCATAGGATACAGACTATCAGATAGGTTTTATGATATACTGATAAAAAAGTTTGATAGACTTGGTAGAGGTACAGTGGCCTTTGATGACTTTATCCAGTGCTGTGTTGTCATGCAGGTAAGTATTGATCAAGTACATTTTTATTTGTCCCATTAACAAACAATCTCTCTTCTTAAGGATAATGTTTTTGAAAACCTTTAAGGCTTGGGAGAAAAGGAGAAATACTGGTAATTAGCATTTCCTCCTTTTCTCACAATTTTTACTACTCTTTCATAGATAAATCCCATCATTTGTGCCACATTTGTCATCTGTAAATTCTTTCAACCAAAGTTTTGCCATCTGGTAAAGGATGAAGATTTTATTCTCAACTCTCTGCTTCCAGGATAATTTGACTACATGTATATTGAATGCATTTGCAGATGACAGATTCAACATGGGTCATATGATGGGTTTTTTTGTTTTAAATGATAAGAAGCATTTGGGGTAGAAAAAAAATGCTGGTAATCAGCATTTTCTCCTGTTCCCACAATGTTTTCAAAGGGCCTTGTTCTCAGGGTTGTTAAGGCACTGCCCAATGATATCTCAGTCTTGGGTTCAACTTAACTTTTTTTGTATGTTTTTTTTTCCCCTTCATGACTGAACAATCATCTTTGAATAATTGATAATTTGAATAATAACTTAATCAAAAAGTTAATTTAAATAAAAGGGGGAAAATGTTCATAATTTAGTTGTAAGTTGCTGGAAGGCATGCATGTATTACATGAAAGTTTAATCATTTTTGAAAAATGTTGAAAACATTGTGGGAAAAGGAGAAATGCTGGTTACTAGCATTTTTTCTAGTCTAAAAAAGAATGTATAATTGCAATTTTCTTTTGTCCAGGGTCCATATTCACATTCTTAACAATATTCTTAATTTTACTTTTTAAGATTTTGTAAATTTGAAAGTAACTCAACCTCTGATAGGCTAAACCAGATGGCAATCAGAAGCTGTGTTTCTGTCAAATCTAGAAAATTCTGGAGAATAACACTAATAAGGTTTTTAAGAATGGTTGTTGAATACAAATTCAGAATGTCTCAGCATAGTAGACAGTGTAGATCAAAGATCAGACTTTCTGCATGTTTTGATCTGATTTTGATCTACACTGGCTGCAAAGGCAACTGTAGTTGTAAAAGGGGTTTATGGGGTTATGATTTGGGTGATTCACGAAATGCAATTGTCTCAATGAGACAATTTTAATGAGTACCCACAATATGAGATTTAGTGAAGAAATAATAATTTTAGAATTTCATCACTTCAGCTTCTGATCTTGCGTGTGACATGCTATTTTTTTTTTTTTTTTTTTTTTTTGATTTTTCAGACGCTCACCGGCTCCTTCAGAATGCATGACACAGATCAAGATGGATGGATCAACATCTCCTATGAACAATTCCTTACATTAGTGTTCAGCTTAAAAAGCTGAACATCTTTAACATCATAACGTTACTATTTTTTTACTTCTCTTTTTTAATAAATATTGAATGGAGCTTTATATAAATTGTAAATGTATCATACCATTTGAGCCATGCTCTGGCAAATGGGGGCTTTATGCATCTCCGTAATGCATTGTGTTATCTGAGCAAGACATCAGATAACCCTTTACCGCACAATGCCGCCTTTAAACGTCCCTGGGAAAAAAGCCTTTTGAAAACATTGTTGGAAAAGGAGAAAATGCTGGTAACCAGCATTTTCTCCTCTTCCCACAATGTTTTCTACCCTATCAAAGAAAGTGTGCACCATTTGAGCCACATTAAAATTGTCGTCTGCAATTGCTTTCAATTTGGACACATTAAAATTGTCATCTGCAATTGCTTTCAATTTGGACAAGGCTGAAATTTTGTCGTCTGGTAAATGGATAATTATAGATACATAGAAGTTATTTTGTCTGACAAATGACTGAATCCTGAGGTAGAATGGTCCTTGGACATACAGAAAAATTGACCAAAAGCAAAAAGTGTCGACCAGGTCAGCCTGCGCAAATTGCGCAGGCTGACCTGGATCGATACTTTTTTGCAGATGCATTAAGCCCCCTTTTCACAGAGCATGGCCCATTTTCTATTGACTAACTTTAGAATGTAGCTCAATATAGTGATGCAAGCCTGATTCAAGAACATGGTATTCTTCATTAGAATCTAGAACTTGAAAAAATATATTACTCATAATTGGGACTGATTTCCATAAAGCATTTCTGTTCATTTTTATGAAATGATAATAATGGCTTCCACAAGAGTAGGTCATCAATATTGATAATAACCCTAACAGTGTCAAGATGGGATTCTGGGACATTATCCAAATGAAATGTCCAAACATAATGTGTACAGGTGGGACTTTTTTCTATTTTTGTTTTAAGACTTTCATTTGGATATATTTGTCTCTGGCACTTATTTTGAGCATATTTCCCCATGTGGGGTAGTGCAGTATATGGGACGAATGCCCTATCTCTATTTGGCACATTGCCATACAACACAAAGTTGTAGAACTGTCCAAATTCAGAAGAGACAACTTAAATATGGCTCAAAGAATGAGATTTGTCTCTGAAAGGGTAGAAAACATTGTTGGAAAAGGAGAAAATGCTGGTCACCAGCATTTTCTCCTTTTCCCGCAATGTTCATAAAAGCCTTCTTCCTCAGAGACGTTAAAAGATGGGAATGTGTGGTAAAGGGTTAAATCTTTCATTGCCAACTTAAAAGAAAAAAAATAAATGAGCCTTGCTCTGGCAAAATGGGGGCTGAATGCATCCCTGTGATGTATGATATCAGGCAAGTCATAACATGATCATGGATACATAAGGTCCATTTTGTCTAACAACCAACTAAATCATGAGGTAAACTGGTCCTTGGATATGCAGAAATTTGACCAATAGCAAAGTTTCGTCCCAGGTCAGCCTGTGCGGTTGCACTGGCTGACCTGGGTCAGTACTTTTTGCAGATGCATTAAGCCCACTTTTCACAGAGCATGGCTCAAATACTTTTCAAGGTCTGAAAGTACAGTGCCATTGTAGGGGAAGATACAATTTGATCATACTGAAACAGCACTAAGCAGATGGCGTAGATCTAAGATCAAGTGTTTGTCTTTGATCGGGTAAAAAACACTGTGGGAAAAGAAGAAAATGCTGGCTACCAAGCATTTTCCCTTCTCTCACAATGTTTTCAAAAGCTCTCTCCCTAAGACTTGTTCAAACTTGGGATTAAAGAGTTAAACAATAAATGTTACCGTGGGTGTGCTAGGAGCTATCACTTTATCAGAAGACAAAAGATAGACTCGCCAAAATTCAAAGCATTTGCAGAAGACAAATAAAATGTGGTCAAAATAGTGGAACTTATCATTGGAAGGGTAGAAAACATTCAGGATAAAGGAGACAATGCTGGTTACTAGCATTTTCTTCTGTTCCCGCGATGTTTTCAAAATTATTCTTCTACAGGAAGTCCTTGAAACAGAGAATTGTTTGGAAATTATTTTTATGTTCTATTCTGTGCTTGATTGTCAGCTGATCTTAACTCTTAGCTCTTTACCAGACGGCAAACATGTAGACTTGTCCAAATTTAAACCATTTGCAGACGACAATTTAAATGAGGCTCAAATGATAAAATTTGTCTGTGATAGGGTAGATAACATTGTGGGAAAAGGAGAAAATGCTGCGAAGCAGCATTTTCTCCCTTTACCACAATTTTTTTCAAAAGGCTTCCCTCTCGGGCTCTTTAAAATTCGAGATTGTGTGGTAAAGGGTTGAACTGCTGAATAAATGAAACAAAAATTTCCATTCAGAGTTAAAAAAAACCAAATATTGCGATTTCAAAGTTGATTTCACCACTGAGAAAATATTGTATGGGATAGTGTAGATAAAGATCAGACTGCACATTTTGTGCCATTTGATCTTGATCTCCACTGTCCTCAAAGGCGCCAGGGTTGCGCTCAGTAGCCTGAGGGTTAATGAGATGTTTGTATGATATTAACTGCGCATTTTTTATTCTGTTCTTACTGTGTTACGCTATAATGAACACTTAATATTAACACTTCTATTGATCAGAAAGTGTTGTTGTTATATTTCTGCCCAAACAGCCGGATCATTTGTCTTCATAAATGATTTACTGATAGAATGGAGTTTTAGACCACCTACAGTATTTCAGTACTGACATGGCAATTGTTCATACTTTTCTTGAGGTTCAGAAGTACTTGACTGTGACTCTATAGCACCTAGTCCAAGGGCATTTATGCACAGCCATTGCATCCGGGAAGAATGCAAGCACAGAGTCACTGGATAACAAGTCAACTGCCTTATTCCTGGAGCCATGGAGGACCTTCTTAAACTCACAGAAACAGCAGACGACCACTTTGTACAGTTGAAATAGTAGTAGTGGTGGAGTGGTGGTCTAATGGTTAACACGTTGGACTACCATTCGGCATACCTCGGGTGATCCGGTGATCAAATCCCTCGGCTGTATCACGTAGCTTGATATGCACCTACACGGTACATTTCCCTCGTTTCCGGAAGCACACCATTTTACCGTTATTGAAATTGTAAGGCTCCTCTTAAAAATGAAAACATGAGTCAATTTTCTTTCGTTATCTTTCTAAGAATATTTCAGTTTGTACATTCAATTCTTTGCGTGGTTTATCAATTCCGTTGGGAGCTTTCATCGACAGATTGATAGATGTGAATAACTCCATCGTGGTTGTTCATGTCGTTGCTAAGCGATTTGCAGGGGCGCCGCCACGTTTAAGATCATGTGATTAGTAGTTCAAAATGGAAGCCTCCTTTATACGGACGAGGTTAGATGTAGATACGGAATCGGCCGAGTTGTGAAGAGTGGTTGGACTACCAGTCTGAACGTCTGGGGTTCGATTCCCGGTCTGGTAAGATGTTTTTCAGAGACACTTGGTGTTTCCCACCCAACTAGAGGTAAACTGGTTCGAAACCCAGAGGTAGCCTCGCATGTATAGGTGCTTTACACCGAGCATGTAAAAGAACCAAGAAGATCTATTCGAAAAAGACCTAGGGTTTTGTACACGGATTTCCTTGTATTCAACTCTTTCTCTCTAACTTAATCTGTGCGTGTCAGATATGTGTATACATAACAGCAAGCACGTGTATGTATGTTACATCACAGTTTGAATGTTGAATAGTTAATTAACCCTGTTAAAAAATATCTCAAAATGAGATTATCAAATCAACACTGAAAACTGGTACTCCAGTCTAGTGGAGGGATTTATACGACAAGAAGAAGTAGTCAAAAGTCAAACTAGACCCAAATTTGTCCCTTCTTTGATCTATCCATCGATTCATCTTTCATGGTTTCTTGAAATTCTGACTACCATTTTTTCAGAGAAATTTCACTGCATGTCGCCGAGATCACAGTACAAATCGGGATAGGCCAGTCATACCCGTAATAGGAAATTTGAAAGAAAAAAGGTCTGTTAGTTTTTCAGTTGATGTACATTATTCCACTTATAGGGTTTTGTGTTACAATTGTATATGAGCCGTGCCCTGAAAAGGGGGCTTAATGCATCTTGATCCATGATACTAAGCAAGTCATCATACAGTTATACATCCATAAAACCGTTTTTATCTAACAAGTAGCTAAGTCATGAGGTACACTGGTTCTTTGACATGCAAAAAGTTTCGGCCCATTTCAGCCTGCATTATCAGAATTAATTATACGAAGCCAGTATCTTATAATGCGTGTATGCCTAAAATACACAGCATGGCACAATTATTTGAGCCATGCTCTGTGAAAAGGGAGCTTAATGCGTCTCCG
Organism: Tridacna gigas; assembly: GCA_945859785.2. NCBI lineage: Eukaryota > Metazoa > Mollusca > Bivalvia > Cardiida > Cardiidae > Tridacna > Tridacna gigas. Next base: position 44,399,622 of record OX244034.2, on the reverse strand, counting down.
TAATGCATGATACCAGCAAGCAATTACGTAATTATCGATTCATAATAGCCACTTTTTTAGCAACCAACTGGATTATGGGGTAGAACTGTTCTTTGACACGTAGAAAATTGACCAGTAGCGAAAAGTTTCAGCCCAGGTCAGCCTTCGAGGACTGCGCAGGCTGACCTGAGTCGATACGTTTCGCAGATGCATTAAGCCCACTTTTCACAGGGCATGGCTCATTTATATGGTCAGTTTGTCGGGCGCACATGTAACAACCTGAAATGGTACAAGCTAGAGATAAAAACAAAAAAACAAAAAAAAGAATGAACATAACTTTTACACGGAAGAAAGCACCTCTTGAAGTCCTCAACGGTATCTCTTAGTGGCAATAGTGGCCGGATGCAGGTTCCACTGTCTTATAATGGGGGGGGGGGGATAAAAGGCAGTTTATTTATGTTTCAATTTTCTCGGTATCCTGAATAACGTGAAAGTAACTTGACTAGAGAAAGATAATGACACAAAGTAGACATACATGCAATGACACAAAGTGGGTCTGATTCTCTATATAATGGGAGAGAGGTTCATGTACTATTGTGGGTGAAATGAAGGAGTTGAAAGCATTCAGATGCACCAGAATGTAATTGTTACTTGTTCAATGTTCGCAATTATCATCTGAGCAAGAAGTGTTCAATAAGGTTGTGTAACATACATAATCAGGAAATTCTTAGCCGGCCAATGACAAGTGCGACAAGTTCCATAATATTCGGTAAATTGATGCATGTAATAAATTGCTAAGTTTAAGATGTGTCGGCGTGCCAATTAACAAATAAAAACATAATCAACAGAGTCATTACCTCATTGTTTCGATTGGTGACTGGAAAACTCGGCTCGGAACAAATACGGTCCATTCAACCTTTTACCAAACAATCCCTGATTTTTACGACCCTGGGAAAGACGGCCTTTGAAAACATTGTGGGAATAGGAGAAAATGCTGGTAACCAGCATTTTCTCCTTTTCCCACAATGTTTTCTACCCTATCAGAGACCTTAAGGTCATTTGTACCAATTTTGAATTTGTGGTCTGCAGATGTTTTGAACTTTAAAGAGTCCAAAATTTGTCGTTTGGGAAAGGGTTGAATTTCTGTTCATAACAAATACAGCTCGCACAATTTGGCCAATAGCAAAAATACATAGTAAAACAGATACATACATTCATGATAGATCTGGAAAAAGGAGTAATAGACTTCCTTCTCGGTAAACCGTGAATGAAGGTATAATATCCTGAGATAAATTGGATAATTCAGGAAATGATTGTCAGTTTGGTACATGTCCAGCTATATACTGTATTACCTAACTCGACTTCCAGTCGATTGCCATCGTCAGTATTTTTCAAATATTTCGAAAAATCGAAAACAGTCGCTACTCGTATCATTGTTATAGCTTAGTTTCAAGCTGGTACTTTGGGAGGAAGGCACCGAAACTTATTTACCCTTAATCTGCTAAATAAGTTATATGAAATCTTCAACCCGATAGTAAAATCCCAAATGTTGCCATTTCAAAATTATCTTTTGGTCCTTACTGGACAGTGTAGCTCCGAGATCAGACTGTCCGTTCTGTGCAGTCTGATGTTGATCTACACTGTCCACAAAAGGTCAGTGAGTCGCGCTTGGCAGCCTAAGGGTTAAGCGAATTATATTGGTCGAAGCTTTTGAAGCGCACGAATTTCTTTACCCTCCTCGAGATGGAACTTTTTAACACCACACTGAATAAAAGTAACGAAACTTACAGGCCGAGCACAAGTTTAAGCAGCTTCAAGTTCGTTTAAAAAGCGATGTTTTATAGATCTATCATGAAGATTTGTTCGGTGTATTTACTGTGGTATCTAAAATTCTATTTCATGATGGGATGAAAAAAAAAAAAAAAAAATGGCCAAAGTTTCGACCTTTATAACTGTATTAATATTCATCAATTTGTAATGTCAGATCGTAAGGTATTTTACCGCAGAATAAAAGTAACAACCTTTTCCATTCTAGTTTAGATATGTGTGACAACACTGTCTTATGACTGGGATTCGTGTGTGGCAAATACATGCAATTATGTTGTGTCCAAAACATAGGCTACTGTTCCAGAGGTCGTACTTATATAAATACGAAGCAAGAGGAATACAAGATATAAGCCTAAACTCTAAAAGGGGGTAATATTGAAAATTCACCTTTACTAGCCGCCATAGCAATATTCGAACAGTCAGCATTAAAGGGGTGGACTATCATCATCATGCGGTGAAAATATGGTATTGAACAGAGATACACATAGTACTTATGTTTAATTAAATCCTATCCATAGCAACTAGCTCAAGAGCACACTTATAAAAAGGAGCAAAATACAGACGGTGTTTGGTTGTATTTCATTCTCTTTCTAGAAAAGTTCCCTTTCTTCTATTATTTCCATTGGGGTCATTGTGTTTCTTTATCTCAATAGAAACAGGAAGTGCTGTGTGATAAAATGTCGTCTGCATATTAATGGTCACCTCACCCACAGTAACCGTCTGAGAGAGATTGGACTTCCCACCCTAGAATATAGACGACTCCGTTCTGACATGGTAGAAACTTATTAAATAATGTCTGATACTGATAAAATAGTCTTGAAAAAGGAAAATGTTTTCAAAAAATCCATTCAGTAACAAAACAAACAGGCCGTAACTTGGAGATCTTCAAAAATACTGTAAAACAAACTAAAGGAAAAGCAGCGTCAGTCAAAGAATAACTGAAAACTGGGATGGACTGCCTGAGGACATAGTTACAGCAAAATCTGTAAATAGTAATAAAAACATGTTAAATAATATGTGGAAAAATAAACCAGTCAAATGTGAAGTAGACTTCTATGGACCGAAATCCAAACAAAGGAAAGAATACATTTAAAATATCAGAGAGGCAGAGACCTAATGACGATCTCGGAGACAAGGTACCTTACAAGGTATGTGGTAGTCTACAAAGGTCATATTAACTCTTTACCAAACGACAATATTTTAGAGTGGTCCAAATTGAAAGCATTTCCAGACGACATTTTAAATTTGGCTGAAATGATTACATTTGTTTCTCAAAGGTTAGAAAACATTGTGGGAAAAGGAGAAAATGCTGGTTACCAGCATTTTCTCCTTTTTCCACAATGTTTTCAAAAGGCTTTTTTCCCAGGGTCGTTTAAAGTCGGGATTGTGTGGTAAAGGGTTAAGCTACTGGCAAAATACAGGTAAATTTTCCCCAGTTTAGTTAGCAGTTAACCCATAGGCTAGTAAGTGTGACACAAAGCATGTTTACGGACAGATATATGTGCAGTCTGATCTTAGATCTACAGCATACTTTCCAATAAGATGGGATTTAAATCTGGTGAAAAGAAATTTGAGATAATAGATTCTACTTGCACCATGCACTAGCAAACAAAGGGCTTAATGCAGATCTCCTTCATGCATCATACCAAGCATGTTTTTACAAAATTATGGATCCATAAAATCAATTTTGTGTAACAACCTACCAAATCATGAGGTACTTGATTGATTGATTGTTTGGTGTTTAACGCCGTTTTCAACATTATTTCAGTTATATCGCAGCGGCCAGTGCACCTATCCATGCTTTCCTGGAATTTCTTTTACCAGTACTCCGCACAATATTCTTTCCAAGCCACTGGCTGCTTTCCCACATAGCCATTGTCGAAACAATGGTCAGCGGTGGGAGAGGAATGAATCCTGTCGCAATGACTATCATCAATCCTCGGAAAGAAATTGGCCGAGAAATCATGAGGTACACTGGTCCTTTGACATGTAGGAAAAAATACCGAAAGAAAAAAGTTTTGGACTAGGTCAGTCTGCACGGATTGTCAATAGTTTTTGAAGCTGCTTTAATTAACCCTTTACCGTACAATGACGCCTTTTGACGCCCCTGGGAAAGAAGCCTTTTGAAAACATTGTGGGAAAAGGAGAAAATGCTGGTAACCAGCATTTTCTCCTTTTCCCACAATGTTTTCTACCCTATCTAAGAAAAGTTGCACCATTTGAGCCACATTGAAATTGTCGTCTGCAAATGCTTTCAGTTTGGACAAGGCTAAAATTTTGTCATCTGGTTAAGCCCCCTTTTCACAGAACACAGTTCATTTTTTACCGTTAGCAGGAAATGTCTGGTTAAATTTTAAGCAGTTTAAGGGTTAAGTTTTGGAGTTCTTGTTTAAAATGAGGTCAATCATCTTGGGTTTTTGTTTAACCCTTTACCAGACGACAAAAATTTAGCCTTGTCCAAATCGAAAGCATTTGCAGACGACAATTTCAGTGTGGCTCAAATGGTGCAACTTTTCTTAGATAGGGTAGAAAACATTGTGGGAACAGGAGAAAATGCTGGTTTCCAGCATTTTCTCCTTTTCCCACATTGTTTTCAAAAGGCTTCTTTCTCAGGGGCGTCAAAAGGCGGCATTGTGCAGTAAAGGGTTAAAGTGTTGTTTTTTATCGTTTACTAGATCTAGTATTTGGTGCTTAACATAGTTTTTAACATTATTTCCGTCATATTGCCATAGCTAGTTCACCTACCCATGCCTTACTGGAGTTTCTTTTACCAATACTTAGAACATTATTCTTTACAAGTGTCTGGCTTCTTTACCACATAGACATCACCAAAACAGTTGTGACAAGCAGTTTCTCTTTCAACAGCACTGTTGTTGCATACATAGTACTAATGTGTTAATTCTCTCTGTGTTATGGGGATGTATTTAACCCTTTCCCAAACGACAAAATTTGGACTGGTCCAAATTGAAAGAGTTTGCAGACAACAATATTAAATTTGATGAAAATGGTAGAAAGTTCTCAAAAAGGGTAGAAAACACTGTGGGAAAAGGAGAAATTGCTCGTTACGAGCAATTTCTCCTTTTCCCACAGTGTTTTCAAAAGACTTGTGCTGCAGACAAGTGAAAACCAGGGCTTGTTTGGGAAAGGGTTAAAAACATCGTGTGGAAGGACAAAATGCTGGTACCAGCATTTTCTCCTTTTACCACAATGTTTTCTGTCCTTTCAAAGACATCAAACATTTTTGGCACATTAGTTTGTTGTCTGTAAATGCTTTTGATTTGGACTAGTACAAAATTTTGCTGTTTGGTAAAGAATAGATCCATGTTTTTGTTTGGCTGAGGTCATGTGATGCAGAGCTAGCTATTGACTATGCCAAGCATCTTGATGTATCATCAAATTCTGAGTCTTGGCTAGACTCTTTACCAACATTCTAGACTTTTCCAAATTGAAAGAGTTTGCAGGTAAGACATTAAATGTGGTTCATATGATTGCACTTGTCTTCTATATGGAAGAATACACCTTTGCAAAAGGAGAAAATGCTGCTTACAGGCAATATCTCCTTTTTCCACATTTTTGAAAGCCTTCTACCACAAAAGCCTTCTTTAACCCTTTCCCAAACGACAAATTTTGGACTGGTCCAAATTGAAAGAGTTTGCAGACGACAATTTTAAATTTGATGAAAATGGCAAAAAGTTCTCCAAAAGGGTAGAAAACACTGTGGGAAAAGGAGAAATTGCTCGTTACGAGCAATTTCTCCTTTTCCCACAGTGTTTTCAAAAGACTTGTACTGCAGACACGTGAAAACCAGGGCTTGTTTGGGAAAGGGTTAACAATGGACTTAATTATGAGGTAGACTGGTCTTTGGACATATAGAAAATTGACCAATCATGAAAAGTTTCAGCCAAGGTCAACCTGCGCAGGCCGACCTGGGTTGATACTTTTCGCAGATGCATTAAGTCCCCTTTTCATAGATCATGGCTCTTTTTTTTTTACCACAGTTGTTTCCCTTTTCATATCTAAATTGTCTTAATCATGTTGCTTTAATGCAATGGGCATGAGCCTTGATCAATAGTTTTTTTACATGGGATTTTGTTGTTGGGCTTGGCAACTCAGTTGGTAACATAAACGGCTTGAAACAAGGAGGTTGCTTGTTCGAATCCCCTGCTCGACCAATTTCTTTACAAGAATTGGTGATATTCATTGCAACATGACTCTTTTATGTCTCGCAGCTGATCACTGTTTTGATTGTGGTTATGTGGGAAAGCAGTCGGTGGCTTGGGAAGAATATTGTGCAAAATACTGATAAAAGAAACTCTAGGAGAGAATGGATAGGTGCACTGGCCACTGCCATATAAATGAAATAATGTTGAAAAGAGCATTTAGCACCATAGAAACACTATCTAATATCTATTGAAGAAAGAAAGAGTCAGTTTACTTGACAGATGTATTTTATTAAGGTTCCTTTTATTTACACAAGTCAGTATAATGGGTAGAATATCAAGGTGGTTGTCAATCAGTTACACACCTACCACAAAACCTTGTAGTTGAGCAACCCTGAAGAAGAAAGGCGTTTTGAAAACATTGTGGAAAAAAGAGAAAAGGCTGTTAACTAGCATTTTCTCCTTTTATCGCAATGTTTTCTGTCATTTGAGAGATAAACACCACCATTTCAAATACATTGAATTTCTTGTCTGCAAATGTTTTCAAACTATACAAGTCTGAAATTTTGTTGCCTGGTCGAGTTAACTCATATTCTCCTATAGATGGCTGAAAACATTTTGGCAGGATTGCTCCTTTTGCTGCAGTGTTCCACTTTTACTCATGCTCAAACCCCATCTCCTTTGTCATTTTCCTGTGTATTCATGATTTATGTTAATTTGCTACATTTCAGCATGACATAGTCAAAGCCAGCTGCAGCAATGTTTCTTCAGGGGGATTTGAGTTAAAGCAATCTGCTATTTCAGTATGAAAAAAGTTGATAGAATGTTAGCCCTTTTACCACAATATCTCAAGTTGTAATGACCTTGAGAAACAGGGCTTTTGAAAACATTGTGGAAAGAGGAGAAAAATTCTGGCAACCAAACTTTTCACCTTTTCCCACAATGTTTTCTAGCCTTTCCAAGACAAATCCTATAATTTCACCAACACTTCATTTGCAGTCTGCACATGCTTTGATTTTGGACAAGTCCAAACTTTTATTGCAGGGTAAAGAGTTATGGTAAGCCATGGTAAATGCTACTAGTACTTTGTAGTAAAAAAATATGTTTGACTGGAATTCATAGACAGAAACAGATAAATTAAAGTGGTCCCCATTTTAGATTTAAATGTTTCAACTGGGGCAGGCTATTGTGTCGTTGCTTTTCATTGGGCTACATGTATATCACAGAATAGCCAATCAGAGCATCTTACACATTTCCAGTTTGGCTGTATAGGTAACATGGTGATTTTTTGCACAGTTTGAAATTGGTAAAGGAAACTAAAAGAATATTAGTAGAAATAAACATTAAATGGCGATACAAAAAATACAATTCACTTATTTTTGAGGTAAAAAATATTGGAAAGTCTACTGCTCAGGAAGGGAGAATGACACCCCTGAATCTCTATAAATCTCGCGACATGACTGTTCTAAAAATAGCCGGGCAGAATTCTGCCCGTTTTTAGTAGCCTGTACCAATCCCTATACGCTTGCTGTATCAGGGGAGGTAACCAATCTATAGAGCAATTACATAATAATTATTTCTTACTATATCCCAAAGGGAGGTAATTCCTTGTTACTTTGGTAGTGAAAGTACAATGATTATTTGATTATTAACCATAATTAATAGTTACTCTCTGCCAAGTTTATATATTTGTGTCATATTTTAATTCTTTAACTTTACCAAACAACAAAATTTTAGGCTACTCCAAATTGAAAGCATTTGCAGACAACAAATTTGGCTCAAAAATTGAAATTTGTCTTGAGAAGCATAGAAAACATCGTGGGAAAAGGAGAAAATGCTGGTTACCAGCATTTTTTCTTTTTCCCACAATGTTTTCAAGAGCTTTCTTTCCTAGAATGGTTAAAACACAAGATTGTGTGGTAAAGGGTTAATGATATCAAATTGTTGAGGGTGTGTTTTTAGCAGACATAGCTTTTCCCAGTTACCCATGCCCCACCTGGAACATATAAGCTTAGAGACAAAATGTATTTTGTAACACAAACAAACTCACAAAAACATAAAGCACCAAAATATTCTCAAATATAAACTACTTCAATTTAAAGCTAAATGTTATGGCCATAATGCTTCTAATTATTTCAGAACAATGCATACATAACTTGCAAGTACAGTTTAGGACTGCCATTCACCAAACGTTCAAAGTCATGCTTTAATTCTGTTTTTGAATAATAGAGACTATACTCAGGAAGACTGAAAGATGCTTTATTTTTCAAAATTCCTTACAAGATGAAAAACTTGAGTCCCATCAATATTGAAAGCAATACCAAACAACAAATAAATTAGAGCTTAAAGGATGGGAATTGTTTTTAAAAAAGGTAGACATTCAGTCACAACACTGTGGGAAAAGGGAAAAAATGCTTGATACCAGCATTCCCTCCTTTTCCAACGATGTTTCAAATACCCTCTTTCTCAAGGCCGTTTAAAAACGCGACTGTCTGGTCAAACAAGGATACTTTTTTCCATGCTGAAGTCCATCTTCGCAAGCCAAGGTGACGATCACTACATGTACGTAGATCTTACCACTTAATCTGGATTACCTGCCCCTACCACTACGTTATAGGGTCGTACTTTTGAAGTACGGCGGGGTACCAGACCACTTAACCCTTGGCTGGTTGAGTTGAAATTTGTTTGCACTCTGAGGCGCCATCTTCTGGATTTTGATTGTTATCACCCCTAGATTTATGTCATCGAAAACCAATCAAACATCGCGTAACATAACTCTTTTGGCATTTCGTTGAATAGATGGCCAAAGGCTTTTTCACCTTTATGGGTATTGGGCTATGAACTATTAAGCGCTTCGGTGTTATTGTTTTAACGGGGCGTCCTTGACAATTGGTCACAAAGGTTTGGTCCAATCATAGTTTGTTCAGCATGCTTTCTCCGTAATTCGCTAACAATTGACTGCTTTTCAGATCGAAAACTTGACAGACGATTCTTAAAGTCAAAATCTACTTTTGAAATCTTGCTATGTTTCGCGAAGCAAAAGCCACGCAAATACTTTGACAATCCATGATCTGGTGTTGGGATGTACCCTGAAACTTCATTTAATTGATTTGTGACAGTGAATTTTGAACAAAATATTGTTTGTCTGTATTTTTCGGTAATAATTCCTAGCATATCCAACAACTTTCTCCTGTGGTCGCCATTTTTATTTACGTTCTGCTGATGTTGGATAGCAGATGTAACACGCTATTTGATTGGTGCTTTCAGTCCTACCTGCAACCAATGATCACATGTATCGCAAAGCCAACAAATTTCGACTCGATCAGCCAGGGCGTAAGATCCACGTAGTGATTGTCACCCTGGCTTAATTGCGAAGATGACTAAATTCAAAATCTAGTATTAACTGGAAAGGAATATACATGTATAGTAAAATCAGTTACTATGAGACACCTATAGAATTACAGACGGCGTTCGAAGCAGTAATTCCATTTTCATTTGTCCCCAAAGTGTTCTAATAAGTTCTTGTAAGACTTACATCATTAGTATTGAGCGATCAACGTTCCTATGTCTCAATGTAGACGACACTTTTCGTCTTGCAGAAGACCAGTCTTGAAATCATTTTGACGAGCAACAAGCAGTGTCTCTTGGCATAGTTCTTTGCAAACATATTAATCTTTTTCTTTTTAAATTCATTTTGATTGCGGTACTCATCATTTACAAGTTGTTCTTTAAAGTTATCTGCTAAAATGGTCTCATTAATTAAAGCTCTAGAAATAATAAGAGCTCTGTGGCAATATTCATATCTTTTGGAATTTTTGAAAGAGTGGGCCGTTAGAATAGATCATAAAAAGTATGTGAACATATATTATAGAATGAATGGTAGGAATGTAAACCAAACACCATATCAAAACCAAGCATTACAATAAGCCTTATTTACATTAATTACAAATAAGAGATCGCAAATTCTTAATGTAGTAAAAAATAAGAAATAAAGAAATAAATACAAACATGGGGTAAGTAGTTAAACACACAAAGAAAAAGTGTTGTCATGACAAACATGATTACAGTGGCTTATTCTATTAGTGTTGTACCGTACAGAGTGGACAAGCGAGAATTATTTTTTGATCTTGCGGCCACAAACTTAAGATATCAGCCTGTGGCCACGACTTAGTATGCAATGAAAACTTTCACAGAGTTTCTCATTTACCTTGAATAGTTATATAACGGCCATGAAATGACTAGCCATGGCCATGATTTGTCTCGTTGCAACGAAATAGCCATTTCCAAGAGAACCATTTAACACACGATCCTGAATTTTAATGACCCCGAGGAAGAAGGCTTTTAAAAACATTGTGGGAAAAGTAGAAAATGCTGGTAACGAGGAAGGAATTTCAATTTTTAAGTCAGGTTTATTTTGTTGTCTGCAAATGCTTTGAGCTTGGATCAGTCTGAAATGTTGTCATCTGGTAAAGAGTTAAATTATCTAATAGCCACAATATATTTTTCTTTTTTCGCATGTCCTCTAATTGTATGGAGTTAAACGTCATTTTAAACATTAGTTCAGTTATATTGCGGCCACTGGTGCGCCTCTTCATGCTTTCCTATAGTTTCTTTTACCGGTACTTGGATCCATACCATTTGCATTGTTAGTCAAGTCAAGGTCGAGTTAAAAAACCTTGTCTGAGTTTGAGTGGGTTGTATATTCAGCCTCCAAAAAGATCGTAAGTTGTATATCGCTCCTTTCGAAAGAGTTAAGCCTGTTGCATAAAGAAGCAGAACGAATTTATTTGAATTGTTAGAAGATATATAATTACTGCGAATATACAGTTGTCTGTAGATAAAATCTTATAATGACCAAGGTGTTTATCAAAGATATAATTGCCTTTTGTATTTGCAGTTTGATCTCGACTTACACTGTCCTAAATGGCATCTGGGGCTGTTTGTATTATGCTGTCCAGAGATCTAGTTAAACTTACTTTTTTTCAGCGTAGCTGAATGTGCTGGCTTTTGACCTACTTTTTGGTACTGATAAAAAATGAACAAATAGAAATTTGTGATTGGTCAAATATATTGACATGTTTATTCTAGGGGTCCCTGTGGTAAAAAAATATAGATATGTTTATTGTAAGAGCCCCTGCCTATTTGCTGACAAATTTATACCATCTATCTTTTTTTTTTAAGATATTTGTGTTAGATCTACTGGCCGAATGGCTGCCAGCTTATGTCATGGCTCTGAGTCAGTGCGCGCATTAACTTTTATTTCAAACATGTCTGAAACTACAAACTCAATTTGACCAGACTTCACAGAAATGATCCCGCCCTAGTCCTCTTCAGAAATCTTTTAAAAAATTGAAATCCGGTAAAAACTCTGCTTGCCAAGGCAACAAACTTAGAAAATTTGGAAAATCTTTAAATAACTTCTTGTCCAAAACCATATGGCAAAGGGCTTCCAAATTTGGCATATAGTTTCATTTGATAAACCTCTACCAAGATTCTTCAAATCATACTGCAGTCACAAGTTTTTCAAGGGCTTATACAAGAAAATTTGTATAGTGAGAACTTAAAAAATTTTCCTGCTCCTAACCCTAAGGCTTGGGGCTACTAAATTCTACATGTAGCTTTGTCAAGTGGACCTCTACCAATATTGATCAAATTATAGACCTGGGGTCAAATTTAAGGGGGGGGGTTAAGCTTATTTTCTCTGTGAAATTTTATCGCAATAAAGAATTCTTAAAGCTGATGACTGTGGAGGCTAGTTACATGTATGGCACATGTAATGTATTAGGAAGTGGAGCCATATACTGGTATGTCCATCATGGCCCTCTTGTTTAAAATGGGGACCTCCATACCAATGTTTCTCTTTTCTGAAGAGGGTAAAGTGATTGAAAGTAAGGTATTCTTTTATGGGAAATCATAAATTGATTACTGTAATCCTGATAAACAACATTAAGGTTTTAATACTGCTATGTATACATTTATACTGGTGAAAACATCTTGGCTTAAGCAGTAATTGCTAGATACAAGCAATCTCTTACTGCCACATTGTTTTCAGAAGCTGAAAAAAAGGTAATATGTTTATATGACAACCAGCACGTTTTGGAAATGGCAAAAACAAAATAGGGATCCAATCAATCTGGTATTTGTTGGTTAATTTTGAAACGCAATACTTACCGTGCATGTGATTTGACCAGCACGACTACAAAATGCACGCATACATTTGTCAAAGGGTGTTTCAATGAATACTGCGCTTAACTAAATATGTGTGATTCATTAAAAAAATGAGATAATATCTGCAATTTACAGTTTAGCGTCACTATGACAACGTCAGCTAAATCAGTAAGACCAACAAACTTAAATAAAAGTCGGATCAAGGTCATGTCAAGGTCACAGATTAACCGGTACTTGTACACGGGGCCTCAGTTGTGCTCAGTTTGTTGCAGGATGTAAGAACCATAGTCAGTTCCTCCTTGTTGATTTTCCCATCATGGTTCAAATCACAATTCTCCAGTAGGATTGTTTGGCAACCAATCAGATCGTCGGCATCGTAATCCTGAAATTCAAAGAGTTTCTTTTTTCGTCTGCTTTTTAGCTCCAATGGCCGAAGGCCAGCGGGCTTATGTCATGGCCCGGTGTCCGTCGTGCGTCCGTGCGTCTGTCCGTCCGGTCGTCCGTCCGTCCGTCCGTGCGTGCGTTAACTTTTATTTCAAACATCTTCTTCTCTGAAACTACCCATCCGATTTTCACGAAACTTCACAGAAATGATCCTGACATGGTCCTCTTCAGAATTTCTTGAAAGAATTTGATTCCTTCAAAAACTCTGGTTGCCATGGCAACAAAACTGAAAAATATTGGAAATCTTTAAAAATCTTCTTGTCTGAAACCATAAGGCATAGGGCTACCAAATTTGGCATGTAGCTTTATGTAGTAGACCTCTATCAAGTTTCTTCAAATTATAGCCCTGGGGTCAAAATTGGCTCTGCCCCAGGGGTCACAAGTTTTACATAGGCTTATATAGAGAAAACTTTAAAAATCTTCTTGTCTGAAACCATAAGGCTTAGGGCTACCAAATTTGGCATGTAGCTTTATGTAGTAGACCTCTATCATGTTTCTTGAAATTATAGCCCTGGGGTCAAAATTGGCTCTTCCCCAGGGGTCACAAGTTTTACATAGGCTTATATAGAGAAAACTTTAAAAATCTTCTTGTCTGAAACCATAAGGCATAGGGCTACCAAATTTGGCATGTAGCTTTATGTAGTAGACCTCTATCATGTTTCTTGAAATTATAGCCCTGGGGTCAAAATTGGCTCTTCCCCAGGGGTCACAAGTTTTATACATAGGCTTATATAGAGAAAACTTTAAATATCTTCTTGTCTGAAACCATAAGGCCTAGAGCTACCAAATTTGGCATTTAGCTTGATCTAGTTGGAGTCTACCAAAAGTGTCCAAAGTATAGTCCTGGGGTCAATTTGGCCTCATACTTGGAGTGGGGGGGTTCACAAGATTTACATAGGCTTACATAGGGAAAACTTTTAAATCTTGGTGTACATAGCCATAAGGCTTAGGCTACCAAATTTTGCATATAATTATAGAATTATTTAGTGGACAGTTACAAAGAGGGCCCAAGTTACAGCTCTAGGATCAAGTTTGGCCCTGCACCAGGGATCACAAGTTTTACATGGGTTTATGGAGTGAAAAGTTCAGAAACCATCTTGTTACCAGCCATAAGGCCAAGAACTCCAACATTTGGCATGTTATTCTTCTAATACAATATTCCCCATTTAGTCAGACTGTAGCCATGAGGTCAAAGTTTTATAAGGGCTTATATAGTGAAGACTTTTCTTCGTGGTTTATATTTATAAGCCAGTGGAGCGATACAGGGCCATCATGGCCCTCTTGTTGTTATTTCCAAATGAAGTTCTGGAGTGTTATTGTACACCAGTGAAATGAATTTAGCAATGTTCTGTGAAAAGGGGGGGGGGTTCATGTATCTGCAGAAAGTGTCAACCCATGTCAGCCTGTGCAGTATGGGCGGAAACCTGTTGCTATTGGTCTATTTTCTGCATGTCCAAGGACCATTCTATCCCAGGATTCATTCGGTTGTTAGACAAAATGGATTTTATGGATCCATAATTATGTGATGCCTTGCTTGGTATAATGCATTACGGAAATGCATTAAACCCCCTTTTGCCAGAGCGCTCCTTAACCCTTTACCAAACGACAAAATTGTAGACGAGTCCAATTTGAAAGCATTTGCAGACGACAAAATAAATCTGACTGAAAAGTTAAATTTGTTTTGGGAAGGGTAGAAAACATTGTGGGAAAAGGAGAAAATGCTGGTAACCAGCATTTTCTCCTTTTTCAACAATGTTTTCAAAAGCCTTCTTCATCAGGGTCATTAAAGGGCAGCATTGTGTGGTAAAGGGTTAACTTTTCCTGTGGTATACTACAGTAAATGGAACCAAACCATTCTTGTGTCTGCCTGTCTGTCCGTATATTGTATACTCATTATAGGCTGTACATGTAAGGAATTCTGTGAGAAGGTATTTATGCTTTGTAAAAAGTATTGACGCCGGCCGGCAGGCGGTCCTCGAGGTTTGACATGGGTAGTCAATTTTTTGCTATTTATGTATTTTCTGCATGTCAAAGTACCACTCTATGTGAACCATGCTCTGGCAAATGCTTAATGTATCTCCATAATGCATGATTATGGATCCATGATGTCCATTCTGTCCTACAACAGAATTAATTATGCGGAAAATTGGTCCTTGTATATGCAGAAAATCGACTCATAGCAAAAGTTTCGGCCCAGGTCAGCCTGCGCAAGCTGCGCAGGCTGACCTGGGTCGATACTTTTCGCAGATGCATTAAGCCCCCTTTTCACAGAGCATGGCTCATGTCATGATTAAGTCGGTTTTTAGACAAAATAGATTCATAATATGCGACTTGCTTGGTATAATGCATTAAGAAGATGCAAGACCCCATTTTTGGTACTAGTCGATTTTTTGGATCTAACTCATGATTTAGTCGATTGTTGGACAAAATGAATTTCATGGATCTATAATTATATGATAACTTGTTTGGTTTAAAATACTGCATCATAAAGATACCCCTTTCACCACAGCGCCTCTCAAATATAGCAACCCGAAGGCCAGCGAGCTTATGTCATGGCTCTATGTCCGTCGTCCGTCCGTCCATTCATTCGTCCGTGCGTGCATGGGTGCATTGACTTCTATTTCAAACATCTTCTCTGAAACTACTGATCCAATTTTGATGACATTTCACAGAAATGATCCTGCCATGGTCTTCATCGAATTTCTTCAAAGAATTTGATTCAAATAAAAACTCTGATTGCCATGGCAACAAAACTGAAAAATATCTAAAATCTTTAAAAATATTCTTGTCCGAAACCATTTGTCCTAGGGCTACCAAATTTGGTATGTAACGTCATCTAGTGGACTTGTACCAGATTTATTTAAACCATAATCCTGAGGTCAAAATTGGCCCCGCTCTGGAGGGGTTATAATTTTACTAGTTGGCCTGTAGCAAAATATAGAACTGTACTGTGGTAAGCCCAGGGTGGTAACACGGTTTACAAAGGCGTATATAGTAAGGACTTAAAAATTATCCTGAAGTACATGAAATCAATATGACCTAAGCCTATATAAAATGATCAAGGGAAATAACTCCTGTTCACTCATAACAGATATATAGTTTGTTTACCATTTACCTCCCTTGATTATCAAAACTCCACTGTTACAAGATTGGTGTTGGGTATTTCAATTTTCAGTGAGAGTAATTTATGTTGATGTTAATTGTTATGGTCAGATAAGTTTACTATTTTATGAAAAAAGAAAAGTTTGTATAATTCAATTTTTTGTTTCAGAACTTTATCGTTCATGCCACTGAAAAAATGTTTTCTGCTACAAAAGTTTTGGAATAATTTTTATCAAAACACTTCTTTGTTATATTTCATTGATACTCGTATGAACAATACTTGATTAGACCTGCTTGTATTTATTGAAATTATCTTTGCATTTGATTAAAAAACTGACAGGGGGATACTGCTGTTTCGTCTATGAAAGCTTTTTGCTATACATACTTTTCATGATTTATGCCTTTGTCAAAGCCAACGGGAGAAAAAAGTGAAATCCAAATGATCTCCCTTGTTAGATAAAAAACCAAGGTAACCAAATTGCAACTGGTCCTTTTTTATTTCCTTTGTTTTTATCCTTGCTGTATTGACAGACTTAGCAATTACAATAATTTGACATGTGATGTATATATCAGTTCTTCACAATATTTGCAAATCGAATTTCACACACTATTACCTTTGAAATACGTCAAGTAGATTGAATTGTGGTTCGATGAATTTTAAGGGAGATATCTAAACCTGGACATTCATGAATAGGATATGAAGGATAAAAACCAAGTACATGTAATACCTAATTTAGGACCTATAAAGGAGAGGAGGGCTATCAATGGAAGTAACTGTCTTTTTCTCCCAATGAGCACATGATACATTTCTTTAAAAGCCAGTAGAGCAATACAGGGTCACCATAGCCCTCTTGTTTAAATTTTCAGTGGTTTTATGAATGAACAACACCAACTACTGTAGATCGTTATGTACTTACGTCTTGGACTAGCTCCATTAAGTCTTTCAAAAACCCATGAAGTTCTTCATTTTCAATGTAACCATTACGGTCCTACAATTATGCGTACAATACAAAGTTGAAGAGGGTTTATGCACAAGTAAACCTCGAGTGGACGAACATGAAATAAATAAAAGATTTAGGTTTATCGAAGATAGAATGAAGCAGTAGTTCCCGACCATAAGTCACCCTGCACTTCTTCTGCCTATTAGTAGAATATCGTTTGTACTCTTGTACATGAAGTTCGTACGGAAAGTGAACACATAGGTCCATGTTTACCATCCGTTCTTAATAGCATTCTTAGTCTAATTCTCAATAATTTTGTAAATTTAAGATAAACGCAATTCCAAATGGTTTAGCCAATCAAACATTGTGTTACTTTCTAAATCTACAATAAGACTAAGAATACAATTTAGAATCGTTGGTGAATATGGACCTTGTTTTATTAGCCCGTATGTATGTAAAAGTACCTAAAATGGTTACATGTTTATTAAGTAAAGTGTATGCATGTATTCTAAATTACATATGAGCCAAGCTTTGTGAAAAGGGTCATAATGTATCTGCAAAAAGTTTCGACCCATGTCAGCCTGCGCGGACTGCGCAGGCTGACATGGGTCGAAACTTTTTGCACTTTGTAAATTTTCTGTATGCCAAAGGACTAGTCTACCTCATTATTTTGTCGTTTGTTGGACAAAATGGATTTCATAAGTCCAGAATTATACCTATGTTATGACTTGCTTGGTTTAATGCATCACTCCGAGATACGTTAAGCCCCCTTTTGCAAGAGCGTGGTTCATATGTATGTATAGTTCACGCACAAAGTAAGCACCAGCTTTTTGAGACTGTTTATAAAAGTTCAGTCCAGTGAAAATTACACGAAAAATTGATGGGGGACGGGAACTAAAATTTCCCTTTGCATCAAAGGGGTTAATACTTAACTTATAGAGGACCCTTAACATGGACGTAAACCTTTACTATCAAGAGTCTTTACGGCCCTGATGAAGAAGACTTTGAATACATCGTGGAAAAAGAAGAAAGTGCTGGGAACAGGCATTTGCTTCTTTTCAAACAATGTCTTCTTTTCCAACAATGGGTTCCTACGACTTTCAAAGAAAGTAATACCAATTACAAGCACTGTTTTTTACCCTACAGTGTTCTCTACCATTCAAAGTTCAATGATTTGAGGGACATTCAATTTGTCGTATGTAAGCACTTTGAATTTGGACACGTCTAAAATTTGCACAGGTCTAAAATTTTGTTGATTGGTAAAGTGCTTAATATGACTGATTTCAAACTGTACTTACAACATCATACAGGTTGAACACTCTGTCTATATCATCCTTTGACAGCCGGCTGGCACCCTGCAACAATGTACAAGTTATAATTAGTTTCAAAGTTAAACAAACTTTGTTAACTCTTATCCTGCTAAATAAACAGAACTTTGAAGCCGATTGTAAAGACCCAAATAATGCTATTTCGAACTTATTCTTTGGAGAGAAATATCTCCTTATCGGACAATGTAGATCCAAGATCAGACTGCACGTTATATGCAGTCTGATCTTGATCTACACTGTCCACAAAAGGTCAGTGAGTGGGGCTGAGCCAAAAAGTTAAAACGGAAATCCTTAACCTTCTCCCAAACCACAATTTTTTGTCTCTTCAGTATTGTAAGCATCTAGGGATGAGATTTAGATGATACTACAAATGAACAGAAGTTGTCTGACAAAGCAGAAAACATTGTTGGAAATGGAGAAAATGCTGGTTACCAGCATTCCTCCATTTCCAACAGTGTTTTTAAAAGGCTTCTTCCTCATGGTGGTTATAACACAGGACTATTTGGTAAAGGGTTAAAGCAGTGTAAGTATTCAGCTTTTTTAGAACAAAGTTGCTTCATGAATAAGGTTCTTATTCACCAACCATTCTTTAGAAAATTCTTTGTCCTATTCTCAGTTATTTTCTAAATTTGAAGGTAAAACGATTTCAGAAATTGCGTTAATTACTTTCTACACCTAGAATAGGACCCAAATAAAATGAAGAACACAATGACACTTTGAATTCCTCAGGGAATGAATGAAACACTATAAAAAACAACACTCTATCGTTCAATATTTCGGCTATTGCCTTTTTCAAGAGTTTGAAACAAGTATTTCGAACTTTTGAAAAAGGCAATAGCAGACAGAGTGCTGCTTTTCAAAATAAAGAACAGTTGTTGAATACGGGCCCAGACTTCACAAAAGATCGTGCCTTTGATCTTGTATCTGCAACGTCTATTATGTATAAGGAGCGTCGTGTTCCCCAACAAGTCTCACTACTAGTGCTCTAATATCTTAACTCAAAGACTAGCTATCTGATCGGCTGAGACAATCTTGGTGAAAACGACCCTTAGATTTGCTGAGTTTGAAACCTGAAAAGTTCCCGATACTCGTCGCTTAACCCTTAACTACTCAATGCCGACTTTCAAAGAAAGTTTTTGAAAACATTCAGGGAAAAGGACAACATGCTGGTACCCTTTGGGTTTGGACAGGTCTAAAATTTTGTTGTGCGAGTTAAAAATGAATAAGATGTATTTTAAGAATGTGATTATTTATAACACCATGTTGACTCACTAAATCCAGACATACGTTCATTGGAGTAAGGTGCATAGACCTATCAATAAATTTAAGTATAACAGACAGAAAAAAGCCATTTACCTGAGCATTTCACCGAATTTCGACCATTAATATCACGCATTGTATCAAACAAAATCACCAGGGCTGCCTTTCAACAAACTGTATATGCACGAAATTTGCGTATGCAGTTAAAGGTAAGCAAGCATCAAGACTGAAAAACAAATTTCGCTAAACTGCATAACTTTCCGATTTGAGCAAATATTTGCATAACTTCACGCCAGCTCATACCTTTGGGCAATGCAGGGATTGTATACATGTATACACAGTAAAAATAGTGTTGTACCCCTGTGTTTTTACCGGGTTTGATTTTCTGGCGTGAATGATATGAAATGGGTTGGAAATTAGAATCTAGCTGCTGCATAACCAGCAAACCAGTCTGCTGCCTCTGACATGAACGGAACTGGAGTATCCCTTGACCTCATGGCAGTGGCTACTGATAGTGCTGTTTCATCTTTCTGAGATAGGCATCAGACGAAGACTGCAAACTGTTCTGCAAGCCCTGGGCAGCCCTGATTGTGTGTGCCCATTCTCTGTAGGTCAGTTTCAACCTGTCGTAAGTCTTATTTCGACATTAAATTCCCACCTTTAACCAAACTTCAAAGCTTATCGTTTTTCTTAAATTTGAAAGCAATATCCAAGCAAGGCATTTATACTTACCATGAGGTCACGGGATACCTCAGTTCAGTGCATTTCATAGGCAAAAGATTGGTTTGTTGGTGTATGCAGCAGCCGGGTTCTAATTTCGATACCTGATTTTATATTATTCACACCAGAAAATCCAATTCGGTAAAAAAGCAGGGGGTGCAATATTTTTTTACTGCGTATATATGTGTGTATATACAATCCTGAATAATTTGCGTAAATCTACGCAGTTTAGTGAAAGGCAGCCCTCCGAGCCACGGCGTTGGAATGAAAGAGTAAATAGGACGTGGCAGTTTTTTCGGTAACATCTTACCTTAAATATTGGCCTGCATAGAAAGTTTTCTCGCACTGGAAGTAACCTGCAAAAAAAGATAAATCGATCTTAGTTTTTGCAAAAAACTTGAAAATAAGAATATATCTGTAACCGGTACACTTTGAGACATTATCTCAAATATCTATACCTTTAGACTGCTAATTGCCACTCACTGACCTTGTGCAGATGGTGTTGATCAAGATCAGACTGCACGTTCTGTGCAGTCTGATCTTGCTCAACACTGTCTGATCAGGAAATAGTTTTCTTAAAAAGAGTTTGAATTAGTATTATTCGGGTTTTTTTACTATCAGCTTGAAAGTTTAATTTAACTTTTTTAGCAGAATAAGGGTTAACAAAATGTTTTAATCGCTCTCCGTGTACCGACGTAAATTTTAATGTCATGTTTAAAGTGTTTTTAGAGGCTCGGAGAAAGACAAAACAAACAAACCAAGGCCACGTGGATCTTTGATTTGCTCAACATTAGGTCTTATTCCTTTACCAAACTGGCCCGTATTTGACCAACCTTAGGAAAAAAAAACAACAAAGTTTTGAAAACATTGTGGGATAAGGAGAAAACGCCGGTAACCGGCTCTTTTCTTCATTTCCCACAATGTTTTCTACTCTTTCAGTGACAAATTTCATTTGAGCTACTTTTTATTAATTTTGGCTTCTGAAAATGCTTCCAATTTGGAAAAATCTCTAAGTTTTATAGTCTGGTAAAGAGTAATAATCATACGTGTAATTTGCCCATCAGTCTGCTAAACTTATAGACTTTCTGGGCCATGTTTTGTACGGTTGCCATGGTAACATGCTTTGTTATGGCAATAAATTAGACTTTAAAGTGAAAATGCAAAATAATATCAGACATGCCTTGAAAATTGCAAGAATAGCATTTTCAGGATACGCGACACAGCAGTTTCTTTTATGGCTCTGACAAAAAAAATTGAATGCCACCTTCCTTTAAGTCGTCAGGTCTTGTTTGGTTTATCTCTTTACCAAACAACAACAACAAATATCTTTGAAAAAGATAGACGGCGTAAACTTGCTCCTAAATGGCCTGCGAGGCCCGCAGAACAAACATCTCCTTCTTTTTGACCAATCGCAAATTTCTATTGATTCATTCAAATATACCAATACCAAAAAGTAGATCAAAATATGGAAAGCCACGACTGTCTCACACCGTTCTTTTTCAGTTCATTACATCGTTGCCATACTATATTGGTTCATTTTAATTACTAGTATACTGAATCAAAGGACTGATAGTCCTGAGAGTCGCCTGGAGGGTAATAGGTTAGAACTTTTCACCATTTTCTGTTCAAATCTATTAAAGGCAATACAAAATAACTTAACCATAAGACAGTATTATATGCATGCATGTTTCTTAGTTGTCATCCTAAAGTAACAAACATTAATATTAAAAATTACATGAAAAAAAATTTTGGTGAGAATTAAAATTTAGGCACCAGGAACAGGTTTAAAAAGTTCAAAGTCTCTTACCCCGGGTGACTTCATTGAAAAAATGGTTTTCAAAAGGTAAAATCAATACAAAACAAGTCATTTCGTTAAAATGATATCCACCGCCGAAAAAAAATTTTTTTTTTAAGATAGAAATATAATTATAAGAGGTATTGTGTTTTGCATGTAAATAGCCTTTTTGTTATTGGTGGAAATATACATTAAGCCCCCTTTTTCCATGACACGGTATTTCATTAAATAAAAACAAATACTGATTGTCTGTGACTTATGATAAACAATATAAATATGAAGTTTCATAATTTTGTCCAGTAGTTAAAGAGATATTGGTCCATAATGGAAATATACATCAAGCCCCCTTTTTCCATGACACTTCATTAAAAACAAAAACAAAATAAAACAAAACAAGCAGACCGGAGGACATCAAGCCTACTTTCTCCATGACAAGGCATTACATTAAAAAAGTATATCGGCGGACTATCATGAGGAATACATGTTTGAAGTTTCAATAACTTTCGTCAACGATTTTAGAATATATCTGTCTGGATGGACGGAAGATCGGACCGATGAACGGACAGACAACATGAAAACTATATCCTCCCACCCCGAAATTCAGCGGGGCATAATAACTATCAAAGTTCCATCAATATTTACAGTTCCTTCCCAGCGTAATAATGCCTGTAAAGAATGTGGACAAAAATCAGGCTTCTAGGTTGATAAAAATGTTTTTCTAGCGCAGAAACTGGATGACTTAACTTACATGTATATCTTAATTCTTAAACATATTGCTAAAACAAACATTTTAAATAATTTCAGTAGAATAGGGCATACATTTTCTCTCCAGATTTAGAACAAGTTGTTTTTGTATGACACGAATTTTCTAAAATTGGACCATGTGGGTTATACATATATCTGTTAATTTGAATAATTGTCCTTTCTAAATACAGGATGCTAGATATGAAATTTGGGTATAATTGCTTTTACAGTTTCAGAGGCCGTGATTTTGAAATGTTACTACTCAGTTCTGAGGCTCTGTGAAGTTTATAGAAACAGAGCAGAACCACTTGAACAATTTTACAAGAGGACCATTTAGGCAACATTAGTATGGAACTCAACTGAATGTTGTCTTTTGGTACAGGATCTAGTGACATACTTTTAGACCAAAATTGCCCTTTTGCAACTCACCCATATCTAATCTAAGCAGTCTGACAAAGTTTCGTGAGTATTGGACTGAACATAAATGGATTCTACATCACTAGATCTATTACATGATTTGACCTAGTGACAACCCTTTTCTTTTAACCCCGGTAACCTACATTCAGTTTTGTCATTCAGTTTTGAGACGAACAGCCGGGCAATTCCATGATCATTGGACTGAAATGTAGCCTCTGGAGCACACACAAATATTTGACTCAGTAATCTAACTGTCCTTTGGAAATAATTTGTTTTCGTTGTTGTCCGGGTTCAAGTTTTGTCCACAGTGGACTCTAGAAATGTGGCTGCTACAGCTCAAGAAAAACAATATAACCCAAAAGCATGATCGTCAGCCTTTTAACTTTGTCTGCGTGTTATAACGGTCCAGGTATTAGTACTGCTTCCATACCAATTGAAAATTGTAGAGATCTACATGTTTATTGCTTTGGTGTAAACTACATATGTTTGCGATTCGCTCTAGTACCCTGTACAACAACCCTTTACAAGATTACAAACACTCCAATAAAGACCTTGTTGCTCGAGTGGGTTAACATTGATCTGTTCTATTATATTTGAAATATAGTGAAGTAAAAGTCAAGTTCTCAGATTGCTGGTTGTTAGAACTGCGAAGTTTCAAGCCGAATTCCCGTGTGAATTAAGATTTTGGCAGTTACGAAAGCACCTTACGTTCTGACATCCGCACTGATAAATTGTTTCATAAATACTAGATCTAGGTTAATCGCACATTGAAAAAAAAAAAAAAAAAAGCAGACTTTGACAAATTCACCTCTTTAAAAACGAAAAACAATTAATTGAACACAGTAAACTTTAAAACACTCTCTCTGCATGGATCGGTGAGGCGCTAGGTCGGTGTACTCTGAAAATAAAGACCGCTTCAGCGACTGATTCATTAATAAATATGTAAATTCATAGAGAATTCCGTGGTGCAAATGACGTTATACGTCACGTGTTTAAGATCTATATTTGTCGCACATCTACATTCCAGAAAGCACCTGCTAAGCGATGACTTGGTAGTCTAGAACCGTGCGCATTACATACGCTATGTACGATCTCTGCTTGGGCACCTAGAATATGGGTGTGCAAAGTACTTGAAGTCTAGAATAAAAAGCTCTGAAGAAGCAACGTGTAAGAATTTCTAAGAAGGCAACGCAACCATTCCAAGTCGTTATAATTTTGTTAAAAAAAAATTAGCCTACTTTTGGGAAAAATCTCCATTGAAAGCTTCCACGTTAACTCCGTATCGCCTTTCTCTTTCCGATCATATGTTGAATGTTGAATTGAAATAAGACTTACAATTACGGACAGATTGTAAGATTTAGAGTGTGCTTCAAATGGGTAATTATCAAACCGTTTTCACTGAGAACTGTCCACAGTGCCGTAGTGAAGACGTTTGTCGTCGAAGAGTATTTTGCAGCGTGTTCGCAAACTTGTTCAGTTCACGACGGCTATTTTTAGATACATACATAATGCGCTATTTTAAGAGATGATGTCTGTGTAAGCGATGGGGTATCGTATACCCTTGTGGACGAAATGATTTTTCAAAGGTTTAAACCGTCAAAGAGCTCAGTCTTTATAGACACATTCATTATCACAACGGCACAATTGTAAGTGAATTACAACAGAAAAATTGGGTTGTTTACCGAAGAATTAGAAAACTATGTTTTATCTCGTAAACCGGAACTTGGGACAGGAAGCAGTACAAGGCCGGAGGTATGCTTACGTCACCCCATAGATCAAGATGATAACAATGAGAGCCTGGTTGCTACGCAACCAGGCGACTCAACAAACCTTCTAACCGAACACTTTTTGAACTAAGATATTATGTACAAATCTGACATATTCGTCTTTTGTTTTGCATGCCACAATCTTGTGGACCGTCCCGTCCCTATGCAGTGCACAAATCTCCAGCATGGTTAATCCACTTGTAATCATTCATTCACAGGGTTGGAGGCTCAAATCAAAGATTTGCATATGATACCCAATGACGAGTTACATGTGCAATATTTTTCATCATTTCTGGTAGGGAGTCGATTGAAATAACCGAAACACAATTTAAAACGCTGTAAACATGTCATGTATGACTTTGGTAGACCGCGAACGTGAGGTTGGTTTGCTGATTTCTTTCGGCTTAGGGCTGTAAAATTTCGGGCTCGTTTGATTATGGGTTTAACCACTGACTTGCTGAATAAGTTAAATGAAACTTTTAAGATGATAGTAAAAAGTAAAATCTAAATGTTGCTATTTTAAAATTACTTTTTTGGGACGAATATATCCTGATCAAACGGTGTAGATCGAAGATCAGATTGCACAATTTGTGCAGTCTGATCTTGATCTACGCTGTCAGCTACTTTGTCCTTGAGTCGCGCTTGCCAGCCTAAGGATTAACGTACGCCAGTTTGACAAATTAAGTCTGATCCAGGCTCTTTCCTTCTAACGCATTGGTATTTAATTCTGCAAAATTCTCATCGACTGAAAGTTGCTAAGTGTTCCATCAGAATTATTTATGCGTTTTCATATTACACACAGACAGCTTTAGTAGATGTGAGATACAGTAGTTCTACATTCTTTTGATGGTAGTCTTTAGTATTGTTGTGGACGTACAGTAGTTGGCTGCAGTAAGTCAGTAAATAATGAGTCGCAGTATGAGAATGAATGGGAGTGAGACTGTATGAAAGTGACTAGATGAATGAATGAATGAATGAATCATACTTAGCCATTTCACTGAGCTGTAATTTTCCATCCTTGTTCAAGTCGAATAACTGTAACTGTAAGAAAAAGAGGTTTTGGAATGATCGTCAGAGACCGTACTCTTCAACCAGTGTAAAAATTGTTCAGGTTCTTTAGTTTAAGAAAAGTCATTTAATTTGCAGTGATGATTTGTAGAGGCCAATCAAACGGCTGATTAAAACAGTTGTTGAAAACAGTGCATGCTCTTTAAAATCTTAGAACGCTGGAAGTTTCCTTGAATCTTTCAACTTTCACATGAAGAATGACTTGTTCGCACAATACGTAACAAAGAAAAAACATTTAAGTCTTTCTATGTCAATGGCGACTTAACTCTTTAGCCAAACGACAAAATTTTAGACTTATCTAGATTAAAAGCATTTGCAGATGACAAATTGAAAGTGGCCTAAATCACGAAATTTGTAGTAAACATTGTTGGAAAAGGATAAAATGCTGGTAACCTGTCTCATAATGTTTTCTAACCTTTCAAAGCCAAATCTAATAATGTTATTCACATTATTTTGTCGTCTGCAAATGTTTTGGATTCTGACAATTCTGTAATTTTGACGTTTGCCAAAGAGCAAATATTTTCAGTATTAGTTGACCTTGTCGACCTCGAAATGTGTCGGACTTATGCCAGCTTGTTTAAAAGTGAAGTTCAGTTTCCCTTCTGCCGACACTGTAGATCAAGATCAGACTGCACAAAACGTGCGGCCAAATTCTGAATCTACATTGCTCGCTTTTTGTTGTGAAATATTTTGGCAAAACACCTTTAAGATCGCAGTGCTTGGTTTGTTTTCCTAATTGAGAAAGTCCATTACATATGAGCCATCCTCTGTGAAAAAGGAGGTTTAAAGTATCTGTAAAAAATATCGACCCAAGTCAGCCTGCGCGGATCGCGTAGGCTGACCTGATTCGATACTTTCAGTTATTTGTTAATTTTCTGCATGTAAACGGCACAGTGTAACTCGCAATTCAGTCGATTGTTATACTAAATGGATTTTATGAATCTATAATTATGTGATGACTTGCTTGGTATCATGCATCACGGAGATACATTAAACCCCCTATTGCCAGAGCGTGGCTCATTTACATGTACATGTATTTAATGCTTTCAATTTTAATACCAAGACATGTAAGTAAATGACACATTTTGACTTAGTCGGTATTCAAAATTACAAGAACATCGGGTTGTGTAGATAAATGACCAGATTGCAAGTTCTTTGCGGTCTGATCTTAATCCACTCTATTCGTATAAACACGATAAAAATGAAATATCATTTCGTTAAAAACGATATGACGACATTATGTCAGAAATTCACATGTAAGGAAATAGTCTAGCGCCCCACTTTTACCACTTACAGAATAGTGCAGGACATAGTTGTTAGACAAGTACAGACTGATGCACACAATCAGAATCACATGTACAACAAAACGTTTGTGTGTGTGTGTGTGTGTGTGTGTGTGTGTCTCTCTCTCTCTCCGTCAGTGGTACGTCGGAGAACGACCCGACGGAGAGACTAACCAACAATCGCCCGCACTAGTGACAAACGCTCTACCCCGAGTAACATTAAGGCGGTACAAAAATTACCATTGTGTCTGCATAAACTATCAGTTGTTCTTCTGTCACTTCGTTTTCTCTGTTTGACTGTACCAAAAGGTCGTGGAGAAAATTCTGGAATACAAATAAATGGTATTAAAATTGAGCGGTGCTCTGGGAGAGGCGGTTTAAAGCATCTTCGTACTGCATTATAGCAAGCAGGTGGTCACATAAAATATATCCATTTTGTCAAAGAAACTGGCTGAGTCATGAGTAAAAATATTTTGACATGCATAAAATTAAACAGTAGCGAAAACTTTCAACCCATGTCAGCATGTGCTAACTGCGCAGGCTGGCAAGGGTTGATAGTTTTTGCAGATGCATTAAACCCCTTTTCACAGAGTATACCTTTAAATTATCATTTTGCTGACAAGCCTCGAAGTATGATGCTGAACTTTTAACACGTCAGCTGGATAAACAAACCCAGATGAGATCTACATATTTCCTGGGGGTACTTATCCTTAATAGTAACAATAAACCTCGGACAGTATGGACCAGACTGTATTTTTTGTCGCACTGATAAATATATTAGTCAGGTTCCTTAATACTTGAAAATCAGATGCCTTGATATTCAAAGATACTCAGACATCAGATGCCTCGATATTAATAGGTACTCAGAAGTCACATGCCTCCTTATTGATAGGTACTCAGATTTCAGATGCCTCCATATTCAAAGGTACTCAGAAGTTAGATGCCTCGTTATTCCAAGGTACTCAGAAGTCAGATACCTCAACGTTATTATTTACTCTGAAATCACATTCCCGGATATTAATAGGTACTCAGAAGTCAGATGCCTTGATATTCAAAGATACTCAGAAGTCAGATACCCCGATATTCAAAGATACTCAGACGTCAGATGCCTCAATATTAATAGGTACTCAGAAGTCAGATGCCTCGCTAATCAGAGGTACTCAGAAGTATGATGCGTCGATATTCATAGGCACTCAGAAGTCAGATATCTCGAAATTAATTGGGACTCAGAGGTCAGGTGCCTCGTTATTGATAGGTACTCAGATGTCAGATGCCTCCATATTCAAAGGTACTCAGAAGTCAGATGCATCGATATTCAAAAGTACTCAGATGTCAGATGCCTCCATATTCAAAGGCACTCAGAAGTCAGATGCCTTCATATTCAAAAGTACTCAGATGTCAGATACCTCGATATTAATAGTTACTAAGAAGTCACATGCCTGGCTATTACTAGGTTCTCAGAAGTCACATGCCTTGATATTCAAAGATACTCAGAAGTCAGATGCCTTGATATTCCAAAGTACTCAGAAGTCAGATGCCTCAATATTCAAAGGAACTCAGAAATCATATGCTTCGATATTCAAAGATATTCAGAAGTCAGATGCCTAGATATTAATAGATTCTCAGAAGTCAGATGCCTCGATAGTCAGAGTACAACGACGTCAGATGCCTCGATATTAATAGATACTTAGAAGTCAGATGCCTCGATATTAATAGGTACTCAGAATTCAGATGCCTCGATATTCAAAGATACTCAGAAGTCAGATGCTTTGATATTCAAAGGTACTCAGAATTCAGATGCCTCGATATTCAAAGGAACTCAGAAATCAGATGCCTCGATATTCAAAGGTATTTAGATGCTTAGATATAAAAAGGTTCTAAGAAGTCAGATGCCTCGATATTCAAAGGTACTACGACGTCAGATGCCTCGATATTAATAAGTGCTTAGAAGTCAGATGCCTCGAAATTAATAGCTACTCAGAAGTCAGATGCCTCGTTATTCATAGGTACTCAGGTACCTCCATATTCAAAGGTACTGAGAAGTCAGATGCCTCAATATTCAAAAGTACTTAGATGTCAGATGCCTCCATATTCAAGGGTACTCAGAAGTCAGATGCCTCAATGCCCGGATATTAATAGGTACTCAGAAGTCAGATGCCTCGATATTAAAAAATACTCAGAAGTCAGATGCCCCGATATTTAAAGATACTCAGAATTCAGATGCCTCGATAATCAAAGGTACTCAGAAGTATGATGCGTCGATATTCATAGGCACTCAGAAGTCAGATACATCGAAATAAATAGGGACTCCAAGGTCAGATACCTCGTTATTGATAGGTACTCAGATTTCAGATGCTTCCATATTCAAAGGTACTCAGAAGTCAGATGCCTCGATATTCAAAAGTACTCAGACGGCAGATGCCTCCATATTCAAAGGCACTCAGAAGTCAGATGCCTTAATATTCAAAGGTACTCAGAAGTCAGATACCTCGATATGAATAGTTACTCAGAAGTCACGTGCCTGGACATTAAGGTTTACTTAGAAGTCAGATGCCTTGATATTCAAAGATACGTAGAAATCAGATGCCTTGATATTCAAAAGTACTCAGAAGTTAGAGGCCTCGATATCAAAGGAACTCAGAAATCAGATGCCTCGATATTCCAAGATATTCAGATGTCAGATGCCTAGATATAAATAGGTTCTCAGAAGTCAGATGCCTCGATATTCAAAGGTACTACGACGTCAGATGCCTCGATATTAATAGGTACGCAGAAGTCAGATGCCTCGATATAAATAGGTACTCAGAAGTCAGATTCCTCGTATTTAAAGGTACTCAGAAGTCAGATGCCTGGATATTAAAAGTTACTCAGAAGTCAGATGCCTCGATATTAATAGGCACTAAGTAGTTAGATGCCTCGATATTCAAAGGTATTCAGAAGTCAGATGCCACGATATTCAAAAGCATTTGGAAGTCAGATGCGTCGATATTAAAAGATACACAGACGTCGGATGCCTCGATATTCAAAGATACTCAGGAGTCAGATGACTGGATATTCAAAGATACTCAGAAGTCGGATGCCTCGATATTAATTGGTGCTCAGAAGTCAGATGCGTCGCTATTCAAAGGTAGTCAGAAGTAAGATGCCTCGATATTCCAAGATACTCAGTCAGATGCCTCAAAATTCATAGGTACTCAGAAGTCAGATGCCTCGATATTCAAAGGTACTCAGATGTCAGATGCGTCGATATTAAAAGATACTCAGAAGTCAGATGATTCGATATTCAAAGGTATTCAGAGTTCAGATGCTTCGATATTCAAAGGTACTCCGAAGTCAGATGCCACGCTATTCAGAAGTACTCAGAAGTCAGATGCCTCGATATTCAAAGATACCCAGAAGTTGATGCCTCGATATTCCAAGGTACTCAGTAGTCAGATGCCTCGATAAGTCAGATGCTTCGATATTCAAAGGTACTTAGAAGTCGGATGCCTCTATATTCAAAGGTACTCAGAAGTCATATGTCTCAATATTCGAAAGTCAGAAGCCTTGATAATGGGGGAATATACTCGTATGCAGGTACCTACTTTCAATTCGTCAGCCTCTATGAAGCCACTGTGGTCAGTATCATACTCTCTCCAGACCTGCACAAATATAAAACAAGGGCTATATTAAATCATTTACCAACCATTCTTTGTTTGTGTAATTCTAGCTTTAAAAAAACAGCCGCCGAAAAAAAGTAGGAAAAAATGAGCCATTTGGTCGAATGAAAACAAAACATCTCGGCCAGTTACATTTAAGGTTTGTATGGTTGGTAAATAAATGTAAGCCGTGCTCTGTGAAAAATAAGCAAAATGCATCTGCAAAAAGGATCGACCCATGTCAACCGCAACCAACGCAGGCAGACCTGTTTCGAAACTTTTCAACTTTTCGCTATTGGTCAATTTTCTGCATGTCACAGGACCAATCTGCCTCATGATTCAGTCGGTTGTTAGACAAAATGAATTTTATGGATCTATAATTATGTGATGACTTGCTTAGTATAATGTGTCATGAAGACGCATTAAAACCTCTTTTAGCAGATCATGGCTCATATATGGTTCAAACTTGGTGATGAGGCATGAAAAGGAACATGTTTTTTATTGTTTTTGCGTAGATGAGTTTTTTTTGGCATTTGTTGAAGACAATGCCACTATGAGTTCAATACGGCATTTAAAAAATTATGCATCGTAGTTTATGCAAAACCGAAGTAAATAAACCCAATTAAACTCAATTTTTCTGCAACAAATAAGTGTTTTGATTGCACTTAGATATGAAATTGAAAATGGCGTATTGAAATAAATTGGATTTGGCCATCGATCATGGAAATACTTCTTTTTTTATCAAAAATAGTTTGATCCGCTATGGCCTTCTATTGGCGTAATGATACACCCGATTCCTTCCTTGTTCGTTTCAAAACCAGTTCGTTTCTGGGATTAGTCGTCCATGGGCTTGTTCGTCCATGGGCTTGTTCGGCCGGACTTGTTCGTCCCACAAGATTGCAGACCACTCTCTTGGATTATGCATGACTATATAATAGGTTGACTTTCAAGCGATTGTTTTGACACTATTTCTGTTGTTTATTTTTCAAATTATTAATTCCTTACAATGGCTCTCTTGACAAATGCCACACCAGTGCTTTCAACGCTTTGATTCGATAATGGTATCATTTATCCAAAATTCCATAAAATGACGTCAATAATTCAGAAACATTAATACACGAAAAAGTGATCCATGCTCTGTGAAAAAGGGGCTTAATGCATCTGCAAAAAGTATCGACCCAGGTCAGCCTGCGCAGTCAGCGAAGGCTGACCTGGGCCGAAACTTTTTGCTATAGGTCAGTTTTTTGCATGTCCAAGGACCAGTCTACTTCATGATTCAGTCACTTGTCAGAAAAAATGAATTTTGTGGATCCATGATCATGTGATGAGTTACTTGGTATGATGGATCACGAAGATGCATTAAGTCCCCTTTTTCACAGAGCATGGCTCAAGTATATAACAAAAGGCGAAATTGATTGCAATGAGCCATTTCTCCTTTTGCATCTATGTTTTCAAAAAAATGATTTACTGCAAGACGGCCAGACTACAAAGGCTGAAAGTTGCAAACTAGACGATCTAACCTTACCTTCATGAATTCCACACTAGAGTCGAGAGGGTGATCTCGTCTAAATAAAAGGAGAAAGTTCTCCTCCATTGGAAGAATCTGAGCGAGCTGAAATGAAAGTCATATTCTCAGGTCAACCCTTTACCAGACGACAGAATTTTAACCTTATCCAAATCGAAAGCATTTGCAGACGACAATTTCTATGTGGCTCAAATGGTGCATTTTTTCTTTGATAGGGCAAAAAACATTGTGGAAAAAGGAGAAAATGCTGGTTACCAGCATTTTCTCCTTTTCCCACAATGTTTTCAAAGTGTGTTTTTTTTTTCCCCAGGGTCTTTAAAAGGCGGCATTGTGCGGTGAAGGGTTAAATGCTTTTTTTCCCTTTTCTCTGTCGGTTTTGTCGTTCGTTTGTTGTTTAGCGTCATTTTCAATATTATCAAATTTGGGATATGTCATGGTCGTTTAATGTCACGTGATGTTTTCAATTGTTCAGTTGTTACTCGAATTACCTGTAGAACTTAATTAACCCTTATCCTGCTAGATAGTTTGAATAAAACTTTTCAAGCGGATAGTAAAAACCCAGGTACTGCTATATCAAAGTAATTTTTGGGACCACCTCCGTATCGGACTGTGTAGATCCAAGATCAGACTGCACGTTCTGTGCAGGCTGATCTTGATCTACACTGTCCACAAAAGGTCCTTGGGTCGCGCTTAGCAGTCTAAGGGTTAAAGTGTTTATAAATATGAATAAATATAAATACAATGAAGAAATACATGTAGGTAAGGATTTACCGTGGTTCAATTAATAAGGATTTTGGTCTTTGAAAGAAGTGGGAAAAATTGCAGCAAGAATATATGTGAGCCATGCTCTGTGAAAAGGGGGTTTAATGTTTCTGCAAACAGTATTGACCAATGTAAGCCTCCGCAGATCGCGCAGGCTATCATGTGTCAAAAATTTTTGCTGTTTGTAAATTTTCTGCAAGTCCAAATAGGTCATGATACCTCGGTCCATGTTAGCCGGTTCAGTTCGCGCAGTCTGACATGCATCGAAACTTTTTGCATTGGAAATTTTCTGCATGTCCAAGGACAAGTCCGCCGCATGAATCACGGCTCAAATAGATGTGTGTGTGTGTGAGTGTGTGTGTGTGTCTGTGTGTGTGTGTGTGTGTGTGTGTGTGTGTGTCTCTGTGTGTGTCTCTGTGTGTGTCTGTGTGTGTGTGTGTGTGTGTGTGTGTGTGTGTCTCTGTGTGTGTCTCTGTGTGTCTCTGTGTGTGTCTGTGTGTGTGTCTGTGTCTGTGTGTGTGTGTGTGTCTCTCTCTGTGTGTGTCTCTGTGTGTGTCTGTGTGTGTCTCTGTGTGTGTGTGTGTGTGTGTGTGTGTGTGTCTGTCTGTCTGTCTGTGTGTGTGTGTGTGTGTGTGTCTGTGTGTGTCTGTGTGTGTGTCTGTGTGTGTGTGTGTGTGCGTGTGCGTGTGTGTGTGTGTGTGTGTGTGCGTGCGTGCGTGCGTGCGTGCGTGTGTGTGTGTGTGTGTGTGTGTCTGTGTGTGTGTGAGATAGAGAGAGAGAGATATTTTCCATTAACCCTTTACCAGACGACAAAATTTTAGCCTTGTCCAATTTGAAAGCATTTGCAGACGACAATTTCAATTTGGCTAAAATGGTGCAATTTTTCTTTGATTGGGTAGAAAACATTGTGGGAAAAGGACAAAATGCTGGTTACCAGCATTTTCTCCTTTTCCCACAATGTTTTCAAGAGGCTTCTTTCCCAGGGGCGTCAAAAGGCGTCATTGTGGGGTAAAGGGTTAATCATGAAGTTAATACCGCATAAACTTATGATAACTCTTTTACTTGTCTAACTGTGACAGAATTTACTTTGTGAAAACGTTCAGAAATGATAAAGTTATGGATATGGGCGTTGCATTTGTACTCAGGAAATTCTGCTCCGACCAACACGGCGGTGATGTTGTTCTTGGGCAATTCGTTTCAGAACCCCAGCCTGAAACTGGTGAATTTCTCGGACAGGCATGAATTAGAAAGCTGTCGTGCCAATATGACTGAAATACAGCTGAGTCAGGCTCCGTGAAAAGGGGCTTTAATGCATCTGAAAGTATCGACCCATGTCAGCCTGCGCAGTTCGCGCAGGCTAACATGGATCGAAACCTTTTGCACTATAAATTTTCAACAAGTCTACTGCATAATGTAGTCGGTTGTTAGACAAATGGATTCTGTGGTTTCATAATTATATGACGACTTGCTTGGTGTAAAGGGTCACGGAGATGCATTAAACCCCCATTTTCCAAAGTGCTGCTCAGTAAAAAGCGACCCCCCCCCCTCCAAAATAAAAACTCACAGAAAAACATCACTTATATGTAGACTACAAACCTCAGATATGTCTATACGTCCATCGTTGTTCTCATCAAAGGCATTGAGCACAAGTTTCTTCGCGTCTCTCAGGGCTGTCTCAGAGATTGCCTGAAAAACAGGATATATGTGAGCCATGCTCTGGCAAAAGGGGGTATAATGCATCTCTGTGAGGCATCAAATCAAGCAATTCACATAATCATGGATCGTTTAAATCCATTTTGTCCAACACCCGACTAACTCATGAGGCAGAAGAGTCCATAGGCATGCCGCAGAAAATTTAGAAATAGCAAAAAGTTTCGACCAATGTCAGCCTGCACGGATTGTGCAGGCTGACATGAGTCGATAGTTTTGCAGATGTATTAAACTCCCTTTTCCACAGAGCATGGCTAATATATATTAAGTCCTACTTCAAAATAGAATGAAAAGAAATTAACAGCGGAACCAAAAGTCAAATCTCAAGACTTGGTTGTTTCAAAAATTCCATCACCGGATCAAATATCACCTTATCGATCAGCGTAGAACAAAGATCAGACTGCAGTCGCGCATATCGGCCTTAGGGTAAACTTATTTTTAAACGACAAAATGTCAGCCTCGCCGAAATTCTAAATTATCGCAGACGATAAATAAAAGTGTGGTTCAAATGATGAAATTTGTCTCTGGAAGGGTAGAAATCATTGTGGGAAAAAGAGAAAATGTTGGTAACGAGCATTGTCTCCTTTCCCCACAATGTTTTTAAAAGGTCTCTTTGTGTGGTAAAGGGTTAACCTGTTGCGTCTTGCAGGAGACAGCTTTGAAGACATTTTGATAAACTGATAATTTTAGCAATTTCTTCTTTTGCCATTGCGTATTCACAAGTATTTCATGCATCTAAGAACGGCGCTTGTCAAAGTTGGCTGCTGCATAGCTACAGTCCATGTTCTCTCAATATTGTAATTTGTATCAATTCTTATATCTTAGTCTTCTTTTCACCATGGACATTACATATCGCCACTGTGTAAGTTATACTCAATTCAAGTGTTTTTTTTTTCGCGGGTGGGTGGCTGGCTGGTCGGGGTTGGTATATTGCTCATATTCAAACAAATTCCCTATACCATACGGTATATTTCTCCCGAATGATCCCCAAACAACAATAACAAAAACATATTCATTCATTCATTCATTCTCTTACATAAAATCACTTACATGCTTACATATCTGCAGTATCTTTAGAATTATTGATATATTGTACATAACAAGAGTTCTATGACCATAAAATAATCCGGATTGAATTTCTCTCTTATCTGTTGTTTCAGTAATTGATCTTGATTCCAAAGTGAAGCAAAGTAACGCTTCGGTTTCCACTTCGATGTGCATGGGTTATCTTCCCATATAGTGCGGAAAATCCTTTAATTCAAATGTCACTTTAATGATATCACAGTATCCAAGTGATACCATATATGGTAAAAACCATGGATAAGGTCCAAACACTCAAACTGGGATAATCTATACAGAACTATTTCGAATGAATTGATTTCCTGTGTAAAATAAGAAAAAAAATGTTTCCATTACATTCACCGCGGGATAGTCTAGGTCTTTGCCGTATGGATGTTTGTTTCAGCACCAAATATATGAGCCACGCTCTGGCAAAAGGGGGCTAAATGCATCTCCGTGATGCATTATACAAAGCGGGTCATCACATAGCTATGGATCCATAAAATTTATTTTTTCTAACAATCGACTGAACCATGACTTAGAATGGTCCTTTGACATGCAGAAAATTGAGGAATAGCAAAAGGTTTCGGTCCAGGTCAGCCTGCGCGGACTGCGCAGGCTGACCGGTTGGATACTTTTTGCAAATGCATTAAGCCCCCTGTTCACAGAGCATGGCTAGTATGTAATTGACAGATGTAGCGATTGCGAACGACGTAGATCAAGATCAGACTGCACATAATATTCAGTCTGATCTTGGATCAACATCGTCCGCTACTTCATCGAAACTTTGAATATATAATGCCATTCTGACGTACTTCTACAGACTTTAACTAGTAACTCCTGGCATGAATTGTCCTACTTTAACCCCCCTTGACTGTCTGAATTGCATGTTATAAGACGTCGGTGGTATGCAGGCTTTAAATCTTTCGCTGCCAAATAAATGGATACGACATTTCCCTAAGGTCTAAAAGCGTGATTATCGTTGCTTTTGAAGCCGATTTTTGTCGAAGATTAGTATCGGATAGCGGATGGCGTAGATCTAAGATCAGACTGCACGTTTTGTGCAGTCTGATCTTGATCTACGCCATTCGCAAAAGATGTCCAAGATGGCAGTGAAAGAGTTAAAGAGACTGATCTGTGATATCCTGAGTAGGCAATCTGGACGTAGTGTACACCAGTGACCAGAAAACTCACTCCCTTTCGACCCTTTACCAAACGACAAAAGTATTTGCAGACGACAAATTAAATGTGGCTCAAATAATGGAAGGTAAGAAAGCGTTGTGGCAATAGGAGAAAGTGCTGGTTACCATCATTTTTTCCTTTTCCCACAATGTTTTCTAAAGTCTTTTCTGTCAGGGTCGTTTAAAACTCGAGATCGTGTAGTAAAAGGTTAATGTTCGTATTTTGACATCATGTGACTGGATTGGCCAATCAAATTTTGTGTGGGATTTGTCCCACGTGATGTTGATTTAAAATATATGTGGAAAATATTCTGGCGAATAAATAGATTGATCTATACGATGATTTTCTCCTTCGTCTAATGTTTTCAAAAAAGTCTGCTGCTGTTAACTCTGACGTAATTGTTGATCATATTAAATCTTAATTTTACAGAAATGTTTGAGACGATTGTCTGTAGCAAACGGGTACCAAGAGGTCAAACCCCAAGCAGTTTAAAGCTGATCTTCAAAACTCCCATTGTAAAAAACCAGCCACCACTCGAATATATAGAGAAAAAAAGAAAAGATGTTTGGCCACTAAATTGGATAAAAATAGCCTCTTAATGAAAAGTAAAAACGTCAGGTGACCATTAAAGCTCAATTTCCCGCAAAAAGCGAGTGCTCAGGAAATGACCACGTGACGAAGTAAATTGACATCAATAGTATCTTGATGACAAATTGTAGTGGTGGTAATATAATCCTGAAAATTGTGGACGTCTTTTTTCTGGACAACTGGGACACTTTATCGCCATAATTAATCCTTTCCTTCATTCAGCTGCATATTGCTCATGACGAGAAAACTTTCCATTTGGCTCAGAATGGTCTGGTCTATCAGCATAGTCACCAGTAGGCAAAAAAAAGGGGGACGGCATAGATCAAAATCAGAATGCACTGAACAAAGACTCTGATCCTGAAGAAATTTTACCGGCACGATCTTTCTATCGTTTCAAAAAAAAAAAAAAAAAAAAAAAATTCTCTGTAAAAAAGGGGCTTAATGCATCTGCGAAAAGTATTGACCAAGGTCAGCCTGCGCAATCCGCGCAGGCTGACCTGGGTCGAAACTTTTAGCTATTAGTCTATTCCATGTTTGATTTTTGGAGAGCCTCAGCTTTGTACACGAAGTCGGCCTTTGGATTCCCGTCAAAACCTTTCATATTCAATTAAAAATGGATTTGAAGGAAACTAGCTACATTTCAAACGGAGAATAGGACAGTTTAATTTACACGATTTGTTTATTGATCTCGTGGTGTTTCCAGTCTTTTTTCCACAATGTTTACAAAGGTTAACCGCTGCAAGACGATAAAGGTAGTCGACAAGAGGTTGTTTTACTAGAGGTACGGACAAAAGCCCCATTGGGCAATTTTAAGCTCCACGGACAAAAGTCACACAGGGCAATTTTAAGCTCAACGGACAAAAGTCACATGGGATAATTGTAAGCTCCAGGAACAAAGGTCCCACAGGACAATTTTAAGCTCTGCAGACAAAAGCCCAACAGGACAATTTTTCAAAAGCTCCACGGACAAAAGTCACACAGGACCATTTTTAGTTTTACGGACAAAAGTCACTCAGGACAATTTTAAGCTCCACAAACAAAAGCCCTACAGGACAATTTTAAGCTCCACGGACAAAAGCCACACAGGAAATTTAAAGCTCCACGGACAAAAGTCACATAGGACAATTTTAAGCTCCACGGACAAAAGCCCCACATGGGACAATTTTAAATTGCATGGACAAAAGCCCCACAGGACAAGTTTAAGCTCAACGGACAAAAGTCACACACGACAATTTTAATTTCCACGGACAAAATCCCAATAAGACAATCTGAAGCTCAACGGACAAAAGTCATACAGGACAATCTTAAGTTCAACGGTCAAAAGTCACTCAGGTCAATTTTAAGCTCAACGGACAAAAGTCATACATCACAATTTTAAGCTCACACGAACAAAAGTCCCCACAAGACACTTTTAAGCTCCGGGGACAATAATCACACAGAACAATTTAAAACTCCTTGGACAAAAGCCCCACATGACAATTTTAAGCTTCATGGACAAAAGGCAAACAGGACAATTTTAAGCTGCACGGACAGAAGTCACACAGGTCAATTTTTAGCCCATTACATTTAGGTGCGCAACAGACGTCAAGTATGAGACTCCGAGAGGAGATTTCCGTTACTACAAGTGATTTTACAGTTCCAATGAAAGACAAGTTCTTTTCTTTGTGATTGATCGTTTATTCATGTACTAGAGAAAACAATGTCAAGCAGAGAAATGTCCTCAAACGAACAAATTTTACGATTCATCACAGTGTTTATTTCATTGTTTCAAATGCTAAATTTCATGTCTATAAATTTGATCCAATGCGCATTCTTTTGATTTTGGAAAAGTCCACTAACCAGACGATTACGAGTTAAACGACCTGGAGAAAGTATGCTGTTGAAAACATTGCGGCAAAAGGTAAAAATGCAGGTAATCAGCATTTTTCTATTGCCCACAGTCTTTTCTACCCTTTCGAAGACGATTTTCATTATTCTAGAAATGTTTAATTTGTTGTCTTTAGTTGCTTTGAATTTGGACAAGTCTAAAATCTTGTAGTTTGACAAAGAGTAAACCCAACGATCTGGAATTCTGTGACACTATTATGAAGTTTGCGTGATGTTTTCTTGCCGTATTATTATTGGTCCTGCACCGTTGACACAGATCGTCTACCGTAATTTTATTTCAAACAAGGGTAAATAAATGAAATAGTTATATCCAGTCTTAATTCATTCTCACTTCTTGTCATTTTCTGACTTACTTATTACATTTACAAGATAAGCCCTTGTTTGAGTGACCCTGGTGATAACTTTTAGAAAACATATTTGGAAAAGGAGAAAATGCTGGTAGCCCTTCATTTTCTCCTTTTCCCAAAATGTTTTCTTTCCTTAAATAGCTCAAATACAATCTTTGGAATCTTGTTTAGTTGATCGTCTGCAAATGCTTTCAGTTTTGACAGGTCTAAAATGTTGTCTGGTAAAGAGTTACATTGTTAAGAATTAACTTTTGATTATTCATTCATCATTCAACCCGTTTCCACACCATCCCCATTTTAACGACCTTGAGGAAGAAGGTATTTGAAAACACTGTGGCAAAAGGAGAAAATGCTGGTAACCAGTATTTTCTCATTTTCAAAAAAAAAAAAAAAATGTTTTCCATCCTTCCAGAAAAAATACACAATTGAAATACATTTAATATGTCGTCTGCAAATTCTTTGGATTTGCACAAGTCTAAAACTGTCAAGATTGGTAATGTGTTAAAAAAAGATTTAAGAAGAATTAGGAGGATCACGAAAAGTCTGTTTCAAGTCTTCAGTATTCTTTCCATCCTGAATAAGATTTTGTCATTCCCTGGTTGTCGTCTGCGTCATTTCCTGTCAAGTCTTTCAGTTCTTGTTAATACATGATTTCATTGCCCCCACCCGTTACCTAATGAAACAATCTCGCGCAAGATCACGTTCGAAAACATAATTTGGACCATTTTAAGAACACTTCTAGGGTGAAGCGGTGTCATAATATGGAGAAAATGTGTATTGGAAAATCTGTAAAAAAACATTGTGATAAAAAAAAAATATATATATATAATCCAATTTATATATGTCTTATATCACAATCCTTCCGTATGAGGGAAAGAATAAATGTCGAGAGAGCTATAACCGACAAAAGGCAGTAAATTGTAATATCTGCTACATTTTACGATGCTTTAGTTTCGTATTTCAGTCCTTCTGTGTTCTTTTGTTGTCTAGATATTGTCAACTGGTCGATAAATCTTGCGGAGAGATTACGTTCTACATTTCGACTCTCTTTTTCTCTCTCTCTCTCTCTCTCTCAAGCTAAATGTGACAACGCAAGAATTTTCTTCATGCCGCCTTTTTGGAAAGCATATATTCCTGCTAGATTTTAACCCATAAGCTGCTAAGCGCAACTCAAGGGCCTTTATCGGACAGTGCAGATCAAGATCAGACTGCACATACCGTGCAGACTGATCTTGGATCTATACTGTCCGATAAGGATGTATCTTTCCCTCAAAAATTATCTTCGAAATATTAAAATTTGGATTTTTACTATCGGCTTAAACGCTTCATCTCAGGTATTGAACAGGACAAGAGTTTATACCCCTCGAGGGAAAACCCGCAAGGATTGCTGAATCTCGTATGTAAACATGCTTAAATATCAAAAGTCGACAATGCAAAAATAATCTCATTATGGCGTTTTGCAAAAGCGACTTGAAATAGGTCCTAAAGCAGGAAGAGGATTCCATAAAATAAATATCACTGGCTTTAATATAATTATGCACAGTAAAAAATGTTCTGCACCTCCCTGTGTTTTTTACCGACTTTGATTTTCTGGCGTGAATAATATAAAATTGGGTAGAAAATGCTGGCTGTCATAACTTTTATATGATTGATTGATGGCCTGATTACAACTTGTCAGGACGACTTTTTTACAACAGGAGAACATGAATCCTTAACTCTACAGCTGGAAGCTTTTGTAGACGATTTAGATCAACATCAGACTGTACAGAAAACGCAGTCTGATCTTTAATCTACACGGCCCACTACTTTGTTCTGTTTTATGACAAAAAAAAAAAAACCTCTTTATTTACGGTGGGGCTGTAAGTTTTATACCAAGGATAAAGTTCAACCCATTTTTTGGCCACGAAAGAGTATATCCCGGGAGGATTTATTTCTGTAGATTTGAGCCATGCTCTGGCAAAAGGGGGCTTAATGCACCTCCTAGATGCACTATACCAAGCAAGTCATCACATTACTATAGACTCTAAAATACATTTTGTCTAACAATTGACTGACTCTAGGGAAAGAGTGGTCCTTGGATGTGCAGAAAATTTATAAATAATCAAAAGTTTCGACCCTGGTTAGTCTGCGCGGACTGCGCAGGTTGACATGAGTCGATACTTTTTGCAGATGCATTAAGCCCCCTTTTCACAGAAAATGGCGCATTTCTATGAATTTAATCCTTCCTGGAAAGGATTTTTTAAAATTGTTTAAAAACCCCAGAACTCCTTCCAAAAATGAACATTTTTTTTTAAATACTTGAAACAATGTGTTTTGAACTGTGTTTTCGAACGCATTAGAAAGGTTTACTCTTTACCATATGATAAAAATTTAGACTCGTCCAAATTGAAAGCATTTGCAGACAACAATTTTAATGTGGTTCAAATAATGGATTTTTTCCTTGATAGGGTAGAAAACATTGTGGGAAAAGGAGAAAATGCTGGTTACCAGCATTTTCTTCTTTTCCTATAATGTTTTCAAAAAACTGCTTTTTCAGGGTTTTAAAACTCGGGATTGTGTGGTAAAGGGTTAACTCATGTAAGAGGTATTGTGTTTTGCATGTACAGGTAGTCTTTTTGTTATTGGTCCATAACGGCATTATACATTAAGTCCCCCCTTTTCCATAACATGGTATTTCATTAAGTAAAAACAAATGATGATTGTCTATGGCTTATGATAAACAATATAGATATGAAGTTTCCTAAAATTTTGTCCAGTAATCGAAGAGATATTGGTCCATAATGAAAATATACACCAAGGCCCCTTTTTCCATGACACGGCAATAAAAAAAACTGTCGGCGGACTATCATAAGGAACACATGTACTAAATTTCATGAATTTTCGTAAAAGATTTTCGATGATATCTGCCCGGACGGACGGACTAACAGACGGTTATTGGTCCAAAATGAAATTATACATTAAGCCCCCTTTTTCAAAGCCAAAGACATGGCATTTCATTAAATAAAAACAAATGATGATTGTCTGTGGCATATGATAAACAATATAAATATGAAGTTTCAAAAATTTTGTCCAGTAGTTAAAGAGATATTGGTCCATAATGGAAATATACATGAAGCTCACCTTTCCATGACACTCCATTAAATTAAAAAAAAAAGGCATATCGGCGGACTGTCATAAGGAACACATGTATGAAGTTTCACCAACTATCGTCAAGGATTTTAGAAAATATCTATCCGGACAGACGAACGAACAGAAAAACGGACGGACAAACAGACGGACGGACAACGCAAGATCTATATCTCCCCCCCCCCCACCCGAAATTCGGTGGGGGATAATGAACTACACTTTTTGAAAGAATACCAGTACGCTTCAGCTGCTAGACGAAGAACCACTTTGGTCATAATTAGGAGTAAACTAGTGGACAGTGTAGATCACAGATCACACTGCACGTTTTGTGCTACACAGTCCACTAAAGCTTCTTGTGTTGTACCGTCTACAAAAAGGAAGGCGTTAACACATTAGCTCATTGAAACGCCATTTTTAGACTTGCAACATAACACCTTTTGAGAATTGCGGCAATATATAGAATTAATTGTCTTCAAAGAACAATTTTAGACCTGTCCAAATTGAGAGCATTTATAGGTGACAAAATGAATGCAACTCAAAGATTAAACTTTGTCTCTGGAAGGGTAGGCCTATAAAACATTGTGGGGATAGGAGAACATACTGGTTCTTTATGGTCGTTGAAACCCAAGCTTGTGTCCAGAAGGGTTAACCCGTAATCCATGCTGATTATTATTTTTTCTCAAAAAAAGATATAAAAGTCCTCTGGTATATTTTTTTAAGGACTTACAAGAATGTTTTCATACTCTTCTGCTACTTTTTTGTCAGGTAGTAGTGAGGGAAAAAAGGGCTCGACGTGAGTAAATAGCCACGTAGATAATGACGATGATGCCTTGACGTCCATGCTTATTTTTTATAATTCTGCGTCAATGCTATAGACTCTAATGTCTGCTAATGAACATTAATTTTTTTTGACGTGCCATTCGAGAACAGTCCTATATTTACCACTCATTCTAAATTCGCCGAGCCCCCGTTGCTCAGTCGGTAGCGTACAGA
Source organism: Tridacna gigas (assembly GCA_945859785.2). Classification (NCBI taxonomy): domain Eukaryota; kingdom Metazoa; phylum Mollusca; class Bivalvia; order Cardiida; family Cardiidae; genus Tridacna; species Tridacna gigas. The sequence continues at coordinate 44,355,803 of OX244034.2, read as the reverse complement.
ACTTGAGAACAGGAAGTCTCTGGTTCGATCCCCGACTCGGCCAATTTCTTTCCGAGGATTGATGTTAGTCATTGTGACAGGATTCATTCCTCTCTCACCGCTGACCGCTGTTTCGAAGATGGTTATGTTGGAAAGCAGCCAGTGGCTTGGAAATAATATTGTGCGGAGTACTGGTAGAAAAAAAAAAAAAAAATCCAGTAAAAAAAGAATAGGTACACTGGTCCGCTGCGATTCAACTGAAATAATGTTGAAAACGGCGTTAAAAACCATACGATCAATTAATCATTCTAAGTTCGCCTTTCTAATTCTAAATTCTAACGCTATGTGTATATCTATATTTCTTTGATTTCTTTGTGAAAATGACCTAAATTTCCAGTGTTATTTATGATTTTTAGCTCCACTGGCCGAAGGCCAGCGGGCTTATGTCATGGCCCGGTGTCCGTCGTGCGTCCGTCCGTCCGTCCGGTCGTCCGTCCGTCCGTCCGTGCGTTAACTTTTATTTCAAACATCTTCTTCTCTGAAACTACCCATCCGATTTTCACGAAACTTCACAGAAATGATCCTGACATGGTCCTCTTCAGAATTTCTTGAAAGAATTTGATTCCTTCAAAAACTCTGGTTGCCATGGCAACAAAACTGAAAAATATTGGAAATCTTTAAAAATCTTCTTGTCTGAAACCATGAGGCATAGGGCTACCAAATTTGGCATGTAGCTTTATGTAGTAGACCTCTATCAAGTTTCTTCAAATTATAGCCCTGGGGTCAAAATTGGCTCTGCCCCAGGGGTCACAAGTTTTACATAGGCTTATATAGAGAAAACTTTAAAAATCTTCTTGTCTGAAACCATAAGGCATAGGGCTACCAAATTTGGCATGTAGCTTTATGTAGTAGACCTCTATCATGTTTCTTGAAATTATAGCCCTGGGGTCAAAATTGGCTCTTCCCCAGGGGTCACAAGTTTTACATAGGCTTATATAGAGAAAACTTTAAAAATCTTCTTGTCTGAAACCATAAGGCATAGGGCTACCAAATTTGGCATGTAGCTTTATGTAGTAGACCTCTATCATGTTTCTTGAAATTATAGCCCTGGGGTCAAAATTGGCTCTTCCCCAGGGGTCACAAGTTTTATACATAGGCTTATATAGAGAAAACTTTAAATATCTTCTTGTCTGAAACCATAAGGCCTAGAGCTACCAAATTTGGCATTTAGCTTGATCTAGTTGGAGTCTACCAAAAGTGTCCAAAGTATAGTCCTGGGGTCAATTTGGCCTCATACTTGGAGGGGGGGGTTCACAAGATTTACATAGGCTTACATAGGGAAAACTTTTAAATCTTGGTGTACATAGCCATAAGGCTTAGGCTACCAAATTTTGCATATAATTATAGAATTATTTAGTGGACAGTTACAAAGAGGGCCCAAGTTACAGCTCTAGGATCAAGTTTGGCCCTGCACCAGGGATCACAAGTTTTACATGGGTTTATGGAGTGAAAAGTTCAGAAACCATCTTGTTACCAGCCATAAGGCCAAGAACTCCCACATTTGGCATGTTATTCTTCTAATACAATATTCCCCATTTAGTCAGACTGTAGCCATGAGGTCAAAGTTTTATAAGGGCTTATATAGTGAAGACTTTTCTTCGTGGCTTATATTTATAAGCCAGTGGAGCGATACAGGGCCATCATGGCCCTCTTGTTTCATTTTTTTAAAACCCTATTTTAAAGTTATTCTTTGGGAAAAATATCTCCTTATTGCACAGTGTAGATCCAAGTCAGACTGCACGTTCTGTGCAGTCTGACCTTGTCGACATAGTCCGCAAAAGGTCCTTGAGCCGCGGTTGGGAGTCTTAAACGTGGTCAAGTTTGACAGTAATGCCTTTATACGAACGATACACAAGGTTTGTCCCAGAAAATACTTCATGTAAAAGCTCAAATTAAATAAAAGAACGATTCGATCAAATCCAGGGTTTCCCCCCATGAAATGTCGCCCGTTTGATGGAGTGCGCACTTTACATGTCACTTTCTGTGGAATTCGTTGTCAATTACAATGCGTTAAACACTTCGCAGTCATGAAGCCTGCATAGAAAGATTGAACGCGAGACATAATGGCTTACTGAAACTGAAATATATGTGAAATAGTAGTCGTTATTCTCGTTTAACCCTTAAACTGCTCAATAAATGAAACAAAATTTTCCACTCAATAGTAAAAACCCAAATATTGATGTTTCAATTTGATTTCACGGGGAAGAAAATAGGCCCACCGTATCGGACAGTGTAGATCAAAGATCAGACTGCACGTTCTGTGCAGTCTGATCTTGATCTACACTGTCCGCAAAAGGTCAGTAAGTCGCACTTAGCAGCTTAAGGGTTAATTCTTGTTTGGAAATTCTGCATACGTAGAGGATCTTACATGAGTGTTTATTATCATTTTTATCAAACGATTTGACTAGAATTACATGACGCTAGCCTTGGCGATTGTCATATATACATTTTAGTCAACGAATTTGATCAAAATGATAATACATAAACACGAATGTGAGATTCTATTTATCACATAAAACGAACGACAGGCAAGAAAAGACAATCAGACAAATAAGTATCCTGCATCATCGTCATAGCCTATAATTATATTGTTCACTGGTCAATGTTTACAGATGTAGTTCGGTTTAACATGTGTACATACACAAGAAGATAGGTCTGCGACCTATACATCGAAAGTAAAATAAAATAGCTTACAGAGGGAGTATATTGAAATACTTCACAATTTTTGTTTAGATTGAATAACTTATGTTGCATTACTTATTGTTATGAATCATGAAAACCGTAACATTTTCCGCACGTATATGTCTTAGCAACAACTCCGTCATTTTCCCGCGAAGTGGCGAAGTTGCACAAATTCCGGCACGTGTTGTGGTTGGTTTCGCCCTCATAACTTCGAAAAAATAGCAGAACCGGGGACCAAAACACGATAATACACTAGTGTATTATCAAAAAATAAGTCACGGGTTTAATACACTGCTGGAGGATGTTTTATGTGATAAACTAGTTTAATTTTCACGGGATTGAGGCCGAGTCGTTAACCCTGTACCAAATAATCCGGTGTTTTAACGGCCTTGAAGAAGAAAACCTTTGGAAACATTGTGGGAAAATGAGAAAATACCGGTAATCATTACTTTCTCCTTTTTTTCCCACAATGTTTTCTACCTTTTAAGAGATATTTCCCACTATTTAGCTCCATTTAATTTATATTCTGCTTGGACGAGTAAAAAAATTTTTTATTGTCTGATAGAGAGTTTGCTGTATCAAACGACAACATTTTGGACTGGTCCGAATTGAAAGCATTTGCAGACTACAAATTAAGTATGGCTCAAAAACTGAAATTTACCTTTTGGAAGGGTAGAAAACATTGTGGGAAAAGGAGAAAATGCTGGTTACCAGCATTTTCTCCTTTTTCCACAATGTTTTCAAAAGGCTTCTTCCTTAGGGTCTTTAAAACTCGAGATTGTGTGATAAAGGTATAAAATGAAAGTGGAGCACCACTTCTAACCCAAGCTTTTGTAATCCCAAAAAGGTAATCTCTCGCCCATCCTCCTAAATACATTAATTCTGTGATTATTTGGATTAGACCGGCCGTTGAATGCACCCTCAATCCATCTAAAAGAATGATTAACTTGTTCTTTCATCTTGTTAAATCCCTTGACACATGGTCTGCCGAATTGTAGTTATTGCACAGTAGTCACGTCAAGTCAGGGTCCTGCAGTGCCCGTTGGCTCGGTCGATAACGTACAGACCTTGATACCAGGGGATGCTTGTTCGAATCACCGCTGGGCCAATTTCTTTATGAGGATTGATGATAACAAATGAATGGACAGGATTCAATCCTCGCTCATCGCTGATAGTTGATTCGACTATCACTTAATATTTTGGAAAACAGTTGGTTTTGGAAGAATATTATGTGAAGTTCTGGTAAAATAAAGTCCAGGAAAGCATGGATATCTGCACTGGCCAGTGGAAACCTGGCAATATAATTGAAATAGTGTTGAAAACGGCGTCAAACATAAAACAAAATCATACAAACAAAGGTACGGGACTGTATTCATCAACCTTTCTAAAAGCCATTCTTTGTCTAATTCTAAATTTAGAAAGTCACACTATTTCTGTTTAGATAAACCAAATAGTTTAGCCAATAAGAAATTGTGTGACCTTAAAATGTAGATTTTTTTTTTTTACATTTTTTTTTTCATAAAACTTTCAAGCCGATAGTAAAAACCTGAATAATGCTATTTCAAGCTTATTGTTCGGAGAAAAATATGTCCTTTTCGAACAGTGTAGATCCAAGATCAGACTGCACGTTCTGTGCAGTCTGATCTTGATCCACACTGTCCGCAAAAGGTCAATGAGTCGCGCTTAGTAGCCCAAGTGTTAGCTCTGCCTCTTAAAGGGAAAAAAAACAGAACTACAACGCCTATGGTATTCAAGCTGGATTCCCAGAAGAGCGAGGGCAAATCTGACTTGATCTAGACAGGCTAGCATTTAGTCTGGGTTCCAGTCTGATCATTTTTTCCCTTTTATGAGCCATGCTCTGTAAAAATGGGGATTAATGCGTCTGCGAAGAGTATCGACTCAGGTCAGCCTGCGCATTCCGCGCAGGCTGACCCGAGCCGAAACTTTTCGCTTTTGGTCAATTATCTGTATGTCTAAGGACCAGTCTGCCTTATGATTAGATCGGTTGTTCAAAAAAGTGGCTATTATGGATTCATAATTATGTGATGACTGGCTTGGTATCATGCATCACGGAGATGAATTAAGCCCCCTTATGCTAGAGCACGGCTATATATGAGTCACGCTCTGTTAAAAAGGGGCTTAAATGGATCTGCAAAAAGTATCGACCTAGGTCAGCCTGCGCAGTCTGATTTGTGTCGAAACTTTTTGCTTCTGGTCAATTTTCTGCATGTCAAAGGACCGGTCTACCTCACGATTCAGTCGGTTGTCAGAGAAAATGAATTTTATGTATTCAAAATTATGTAATGACTTGCTTGGTATCATGCATCGCGGAGACACATTAAACCCCTTTTTGCCAGAGCATGACTGGTATATTCTGACGTTACAGATTTTCAGATAATGAGACCGCGATAGGGAGTTAAAAGTCATTGACGCCTGGACCCAGACTTGCCAGCATCTTGCTAAAAGTAACAATACCGTGACGAAAATAGGGCAAAATTGACAAACATGAAACGGGCACCGCATGTGGATGCGAAGACTCCGCTGCAGTTGCTTGATTTTCAGTAAAAAAGGGACATAACTGTGTCAAAAATACTCTGATGTTCACCTGCCCTTGTTGTGTACGTTCCCCTTTTGATAATCAACAGCTTATCCAAGTTTGAAGCAAATATTTTCCGTAATAACAGAGATATTCTAAAATATCAAAGTTTTCGCACGACGATGCAGACAACGACGCCAGGGCTACGACAATACCTCGACGTTTTCCTGGACAACAACCGAGCTCAAAAAATGAGAATTGTGAAACGCTCAAAGAAAAGGGTAAACAATCACCAATTACTCTTCATAGCATTTTTATTCAAATTCTAAAGAATTGTCTGTAATTTAAAGTAACGCTATTTCTAATCTGCTTAACCAAATGATTGCGATCACTTTCTTCTTTTGCCATAATGTTTTCAAAAGAAGTCTGTATAAGACGCAAAAAGTTCTTCCGCAGGAGTCAATGAGTCATGTATGGCAGAAAACAAAATGACGCTTATCGCTTAGGGTAGGCAATTTACCACCATTGGTCATGTTATGACAGGAGTGGACGTCGGTAAATAGCATTGTATTTCTCGCTGAAGTCATGACCTTTGCTGTATTCATTTTTTCCGACAAAATTTCAGGCAACATCGCTGAGAAGTTTATAGATGTAAGTGTATGTGTTTCAATTTTTGTGGCATTTGCAGGAGGCCACATTCAATAGTGCATTTTGAAAATCATGCATCGTATTTTGTGCAAAATCGAAGAAGGAAACCCAGTTAAACTCAATTTTTCTCAAACAAGTAAGATTTTCGATAGCAATTAGATATATAACTGAAAATGGTGTATTAGTATTAACTGGATTAGGTAATCGATCGTGGAAATACTTCTTTTTCGGCGTAGCTGAATGTGTTGGCTTTTGACCTCCTTTTCGGTATTGATAACAAATGGATGGATAGTAATTAGAAATTAGTGATTGGTCGAAAATGTAGACAAGTTTATTTTAAGGGCCCCTGCCTATTTGCTGGCAGATTTACGCCGTCTATCTTTTTTAAAAGATATTTCTTGTTTATATTGAAAATAGCTTTACCCCTATTTCCTTCTGTCGGCGCAATTATACACACAATCTTTGTCTCCTGACCGCCAGTTTCCGGGCTTGTTCGTCCCAAAACCAGTTCGTCCACGGGCTTGTTTGCCCGGGCTTGTTCGTCCCACATGATTGCACGCTTGTCTTTTCGATTGTGCTTGAGTATTTACAGACCGAATAATTGATTGTGACTTACAGTGACCAGGCTTGAGATATTTGAATTACTTAGTTGTTAGCAGCTGCATGCATGTCAAGTTTTCTGTATCGTCAGACGGGTTGCAGAAAAGCGTTTGTTTGCTTCAGGCTTATTTATCTCTATGAGTCTGTATCTCTTGGTGCAGTCTACACAGGAATGATCTCATACTACTCACAGTATTGTAAAACATGATTACTTAATTAACGAGACCTCAAAAACTTCCGAAGTTGTTATGATTTAATTGAGGCCGAAGTCTCCTTCACTCTTTCTTGTGTAGCCTACACAAAAAACCAATGTTTTGTGATCATGGTTCTTGTTGAGTTATGGGAAACCCTTTTAGTTTTGGTGTAAACATCACAATTTGTAATGCTGTGAAAAGTTTCAAATAATAAAAATGTTTTCCTCATACGTCTTTTCACTCATTGAGGCCGCAATTCATACCAACCTACACGTGGGAGTGTTGATTCAATCTGAAGTATCATGATACAGGAAGATTGATTAACTGATGTGGGTTAAATGACATTTTCAACAGCATTTCAGTATTTTGTGACACTCAGGACACCTGTCAGTGTGTTCCTGTCAATTCTTCACCAGTACACAACATTCTTCCGAAGCCACTGACTGCTTCCTAACATAGTCTTATAAGTCCAGTGGTGACAGCAGATTGAATTTGGTTGCATCGGCTTTCATTAACTTTCAAAAGGAAGTGGCGGAGCCATTGCTCGAACCAGAACAAGCCTGGGTCGCTACTGACTGCGTTCCAGAGGCTAAGCAAGAAGAAGAAATAATAATACGGCTGTGACTGACTGAAAGGCATTAACTGATGTTTAACCCTTATCCTGCTGAATAAATTCTGTAGTATTTTTCATTCCTATTTTTCGACTAGTCTCTGTATATTTACAGGCTTGTTGGCCTCATGGTATAAATTCTAAGCGAATACAGCAGATAAAGATAAGACTCCACGGGTGTACAGTCTTATTTTGGTCTTCACTTGTAACAAAGGACATTATAGGTCATGATCAGCAGGACAAGAGTTAACAGTGTTTACACATGCCTTCTGACAAAGGTATTAATTCGAATAGCAGGTTGACTTTCAAGCGCATATTTGGAAAATATTTCTTTTTGTGCAGACTGTTAATTCCACACAATGGCTCCCTTGACAAATGCTACACCAGTACTTTCAGCGCTTTGATTGAGAGAATGATGTTGCAATAATAATAAAAAAAAAAAATCTGAGAAAGTGGCTGGCTGAATTACTTGAAAAATATATTTGAGACATGCTCTGGCAAAAGGGGGCTTTATGCATCTCAAAAATGTATGATACTAAGCAAGTCATCACACAATTATGGATCCATAAAATCCACTTTGTCTAGCAAGCGACTGTATCATGAGGTAGACTGGTCCACCGTTTACCACACATTCCCGACTTTTAACGACCCTGAGGAAGATGGATTTTGAAAACATTGTGGGAAAAGAAACAATGCTGGTAATCAGCATTTTCTCCTTTCCCCGCTATGTTTTCTACCCCGTCAGTGACCAATATTATCATTTGAGCCACCTCTAATTTGTCGTCTGCAAATGCGTTCAATTTGGACCAATGAAAAATTGTGTCGTTTGGTAAAGAGTTTTAAGAATGCAGTCTGTGCGCGTGGGATGAATATGTGTTGTGCGAAATACTGGTGAAAGAAACTCCAAGAAAGCACAGATATGTGCACTTGCCGCCGCCATACAACGGAAATACTTTTGAAACGACATTATACACCGAACAAATATGCAAACAAAAACCCCGTCAAAACAAGGAAATGTAAACTACCCTAGAGTCCCATGGCGCAACTGATTCGTTTCATCTTGTATGCCATGGACGAAAAACTATTGATTGTATGTTGATTGATTGTATGGTGTTTAACGCCGTTTTCAACATTATTTCAGTTATATCGTGGCGGCCAGTGCAACCTATCCATGCTTTCCTGGAGTTTCTTTTACCAGTACTTCGCACAATATTCTTTCTAAGCCACTCGCTGCTTTCCCACATAGCCACTGTCGAAACAATGGTCAGCGGTGAGAGAGGAATGATTACAGAGCATGCCTTGAAACCACTTTCTATAATTTGTCCATCTCACCCTGTAATAAGTCCATCAGTTCTATAAACTTTGATCCTTTGAGGCCCAATCTTCTTCCGTTCTGACTACATATTAACCCTTATCCTGCTAAATAAATTAACTCTTTACCAAACAACAAAATTTTAGACTTGTCCTTATTGAAAGCATTTGCAGACGACAAATGAAATATGACTAAAAATTGAAATTGTTTTAGGCCGGCAAGAAAACATTGTGAGAAAAGGAGAAAATGCTGGTTACCACCATTTTCTTCTTTTCCCACAATGTTTTCAAAAGGCCATCTTCCTCAGGGTCGTTAAAAGTCAGAATTGTGTAGTACAGGATTAGTTAAATAAGCCTTTCAAGCCAACAGTAAGTACCCCATTTATATTATTTCAAACTTATTTTTTGGGGAGAAAAATATCTCCTAATCGGACAGAATAGATCAAGGACCAAACTGCTCGTTCTATGCAGTTTGATCTTGATCTACACTGTCATCAGAAGATCAATAAGTCGCGCTTAGCAGCTCGATTCCTTGAGAACGGATTTAATAAGCCTTTTATCACTGTACAAGCAAGACTTCTTAACGTCCCTGTAGCAGGCTTGGAAGTAAGACCGAAGCTCTACGAGTATTGACAAAAAACCGTGAAAGCTGTTTCATCATTTGAATGAATGAAGTCCTTAATCTTTGAAAATGTTCAAGAATTATTAATATGTTTACCAAATTATTGAGTTATTGTTTTGAATTATGCGAGGACCAGCCAGTGCCCGTATTCACAAACCATTTTAAATGATATTCCTAGATTAATTCCCAATTTAGAAAGTAACGTGAGTTCTGATTGGTTAAACTAAATGGTTTAGCCAATCAGAACTTGCGTCACTTTCAAATTTAGAACATTCTTGACAGTTAGACAAAGACTACTATTATGAATGGTTATGGTTACTACTATTATGTATACGAGTCCAGGCTGAGGTGAACTTGTCGGATCGGAATTTACAATATAAAGTGCATGATGGTTGTAATTTTAGAATAGTTCTGTGAAGAAAGAATCTAATAGTAAGATATTTGATGAAAATATATGAACCTTGCTCTAGCAAAAGGGAATTTATTTAATGCATCTCCGTAAGGCATTATACCAAGCAGGTCGTCACATAATTATAAGATCCATGAAATCCATTTCATGACAAGCGACTGAATGTGGAGATAAAATGGTCCTTGGGCATGCAGAAAATTTAACAATAGCAAACAGTTTCGATATAGGTCAGTCCGCGCCGGCTGACCTGGTTCGATACTTTTTGCCGATGCATTAAGCCCCATTTTCACAGAGCATGATTCATACCATTTTATAAATATTACATGTTTATGCCAAATGTTGTATTGATCAACCTTTCTATATCTTCATCCGTGTATTGTAAACATCAAACGTCTTCGACTATACTTCGATATAACAAGATCACATTCGGGGTGCAAGCGCTCGGCTGTGGATACTTGATTTTCAGTGAACATTCTAAGTTGAAAAAGGGGCATAACTATGTCAAAATACTTTGATGGTTATCTGCTCTTGTTGTTTAAGTTCCCCTTTTGATAATTAACTACTGGTCTAAGTCTGAAGCAAATATCTTCGGTAATTACAGAGGTATTATAAAATGTAAAAAAAATTCACACGACGCAGACGATGATGCACACGACGCTAGGGCTAAGGCAATACTTGGACGTTTTCTTCGAAAACAGCCGAGCTAAAAATGCGCATTTAATACATGACGAAGGGTTAGTTAACCCTTTACCAAAGAATCCCAAGTTGTAACGACCCTGGAGAAGGTTTTGGAAAAACTTGGTGGAAAAGGAGAAAATGAAGGTACCTAAAATTTTGCGCGATCGTTTTTGTTTTCGATACTCTGCGTGGCTTTGCGCCTGAGTCGACACTTTTCAGCGATTACTCTGTCCTCACAATTGCACTTCACGATAACCTCTTTAGTATCCTCAGTGCCCACAGGATGGCATCTTTCAAGGTTGTCGCTAAATAAACGCCATATAATGCTAGTAATAGATTCGTGACAGAATGCACACCATATAACGCAGAATCACGGCGTTGCTTTAGAAATTATGGGCAGCGACTAAACTTCGTACGTAATTCCTGATTGGTTCGTAGTAGATATTGTGCGAAAATTCTAAGTACACATCATTGGATGCAGATGGAGCGTGGCGAAAATGGAAATTTGATTGATAAACATTGTATAGTGTGTATGCATTGTATGGTGTGTAACCAGACAAAACCCATCTTTCAATATAGATAAGGGAACGGTGTAGCTAACAAACATCACTATGCTCCCAGAACTGATCGCCCTGTGCACTGAGAGCGACACGAAGTTTGTGGCCTACTAATTGAGTTTGCGTGATGTAGCCGCGTCTCTCGGGAACCTAGCTGTAAAGGCATCATTTACTATAATTGGATTTGTTCTCTATATATAATCGCTCATTTTGTCCTCTTTCACATCCATTTGGTGGGTGTGTCCTTCGGCAAGGTTCTTTGCCCATTCCTTCATTCTATACAATACAGAAAAAATTTAGACTTTTTCCGTTGTCAAAAAATTTTAGTAATATTTGGCTCCAAATACGACACTTGTCTATGAAAAAGATAGAAAACACCATTGGAAAAGGAGAAAATGCTGTTTACGAGCATTTTTTCTCCTTTACCCACAATGTTTTCTTAAGCATGATACACAAGGGTGGTTTAAACAAGGAATTGTACGGTGAAGGCATAAGGGGTTGAATGCTCGTTAAGGGGAGATACTTTAAGTCAGCGTTATCAACAGCACAGATTCTGGTCAGTATATTAGGAATCCTGGTTCCACATTCACCAACCATTTTAGCGAGATAAAGAACATTCTTGATCTTTTTATAGATTTAGAGAGTAACGCAACTTCTGATTGGCTTAATCATTTGGTTAAGCCAATCAGAAGTTGGGTTACTTTCAAATGTAGAAAATTCTTGAGAATAAGACTAAGAATGTTCTTAAAAACGGTAGATGAATACGGATCCTGGGTCCGTATTCACCAGCCATTCTTAAGAATATTCTTTGACTTAGTCTCAAAGATTTTCTAAATTTGTAAGTAACACAACTTCTGATTGGCTGAGCCAAATGATCTAGCCAATCATTAAGTTGTGTTACTTCCAAATTTAGAAAAGTCTGGAAGCTAAGACACAGGGCGTTCTTAAGAATGGTTGGTGAATACGAACCCTGGTCTCGTATTCACAAAACGTTCTTAATCTAATTCTGAAATTTTCTAAATCTCAAGAATTTTCTAAATTTGAAAGTTGTACCAGATGGATAGCCAGTCAGACATTGTGTTACTTTCTGAACCCTTTACCACCCAATCTCGAGTTTTAACGATCTTGAGAAAAGCGGCTTTAGAAAACACTATGGAAAAAAGAGAAAATGCTGGTTACCAGCATTTTCTCCTTTTCCACCAATGTTTTCTACCCTTTATCCTACGAATCCCATCATTTGAGTCACGTTTGATTTGTCGTCTGCAAATGCTTTCAACTTCAATAAGTCTAAAATTCTGTCGTCCGGAAAATGGTTTATCTAGAATTAGTCTAGGAACTTAATTTGGAATGGTTGGTGAAAATGGTCCCAGGTCCCGCTACATTATTCTCGTAAGTGACACGTTTTCGAAATTCCATCGTCTGCCTGCTTCTAAGTTAGTCAACCCTTTTGTACCCTATTCCTCAGCTTTGGAGATTTAACCCTTTACCACACAATCCCCAGTTCTAACGACCCTGAGGAAGAAGCCTTTTGAAAACATTGTGGGAAAAGGAGAAAATGTTGGTAACCACGTTTACTACTCTACCACAAACAAATTTCGATTTTTGAGTCACATTCAACTCGTCGTCTGCATATGCTTTTAATTTGGATATGTCTACAATTTTGTCGTTTGGTAAAGAGTTAAAACTGTCATACTCTTGTTTTTATCAATATTCAGGAACTAAAGAAAGTGACAGCTGAAATTCTTGTTGAAAGCTCTTCAACATGGAAAGTAGCTATGACACGGATGGGACAGCTGTTACTATAATTATGGATTTCGTTACTAAACTTAGGCCAGGAAACTGCTTTCTCATTGGTGATTTCTAACGTCTCCATACATTGGTCAGAAGTTCCGCGAAAAGTCATTATGGAATCTATGAAATGCATCAATAATCATTCATGAGAACTTGATTCGTCTATGCTGTCTGGTTGCAGCTAGATTATCTCATACTGTACAAATCTAATAGATCAACAAAAACTGCCGATCTACCTTTATTAATGGCGCTGTTCATACGATTGTACATGTGTATGTGATGACGGTAAATAAATCGTGGCGGCTCCTAATGACTTGTTATGAGCCTGAAATGCTCTACGTGGCGTAATGGCGTCCTAACCATGACCAATCTGATTGTGCGGATCAATGGAGCGAATGGATCAGGAAGTGATAAAGTATATCATTATTATACTGCAAAGAAATTTCTTGCGATTTGATTGGATAATATGCTCCGAATATGTAGTGCTGTACAATGGTAGCTCCCAGGGTATAGCACAGTCCCTGTCGGGAGCCCAGCAGATACTTATACACTTTAGAGCAAAATTCAAACTGCACGATTTACCGAGATTACAATGATGTCAGTTTTCAGTGACGTCATTTTTCAGTGTGTTTGGGCACTCAGAATTGTAATTCGATTTCGAAAGCGTACTCGATTTGTGAGACCATAGAATATGGAAATTTCACTTGAATACATGTTGTAATGGTTAAACTTTGCAGTATAATAAATTCTTGTCCGGTCAGGTGACAGGGCACTTGGAAACTTGGTCATGGCTGTGGCGAATCATGTCGCCCCGAGCCGAAGACCGGACAACTAATAAAGTACTCGAAATACTCTGATAGTTCACGACAAAAAGGTTCCAGCACATTGTCGGCCAAATATTCCACAGTACATAAATAAAGTGTTGGTATAACGCAATCAAAGATTCGTGGGTAATATGACGATACAAAACACGACTACAAAACAGAACTGATCATTGCGCCGCCCCCTCGCACGAAAACACATTTGATTCCAGATTTATCTTTGAAATATTTTGGAAAGACCTCTCAAGAGGTTTTTGACATCGGATGTATACATACGTTTTTGATTGGGGTTTTTCCCAGCCGAAATTAAAAACTTTTTGCTTTAAAGGTATACTCTGTTTTCAGGCATGTCTTATTTCAAAGTTTCGCTATGTCATAACTATTTTTGGCCCGCAACATGCCAAACGAGACCTTCGGACATTTGCGTAAAGTGTCGTCCCGGATTAGCCTGCGCAGTCCGAGCAGGCTAATCCGAGACGGCACTTTACGACTACATATTTTCACACGGTAGACTTTCGTGAAACAGAAAATCGCACAAAAACGGGAAGTGTCGTCTCGGATTAGTCATAGACTGCACAGGCTGATCTCGGACGACCCACTGTTGCGCATATGTCCGAAGGCCCCGTTTCGTGTGTTGGACGCCATTATTACGTTACGTCGTTCACTAGACGTAAACAGAGAGACGACATGTACATGTAAAAATTTATATTTTACATCGTAGAAAAAAACTGGAACTGGCGTCATGGTTATTTGCAAGCTGAGGTTCGAATTGTTCATGCACGTTCTGGTGAAATTTATATATAGCGAACAAACTGGTAAAGTCTGCTTCACAGTTACTTTCCCCAGATTTTCTTTTCCATCGTCATAGTCGTAAATAAGTGCTGGAAATAAAGAGAAAGCAGCTAGAACAAATGGCGTGAACCATGGGCACGTGCCTGTTTCGTTGATCATTTTCTACCATTTAGTTACATATAATTTTGTAGTGCATGGCAAAAAAAGAAGAAGTCAGTTTTTTCTTAAAGAACAAAGGTAAAATCAGACCCCTATTAGTGATAACTTCTTTCAAAGCAGTCATTTATTTATACAAGTGGCTGCTTGATACAGGTTATCACTAGTAGGGGTCTAACTTTTAAGTTTTAGTAATTCTTATCTAAGGTTTTCAAAACTGAGGTTTTAGTATAGACAGTAATAATTCTTGTGTTTAACAGTTTTAAACTGTCTTTAGCTGCCCATGCTGTATGTTTTTCCCATAGCTTGCTGCAAGGTTTAACTACATGTATATGTAACGTAATGTGACAACAGGGAAAGAAAAGACATTTTTTTTGTCACAATCTCTTTTAAACCTTAAACACCTAATAAATGAGACGAAACTGTCAAGCCAATCGTAAAAATAACATTTTTTACTATTTACAAATTTTACCATTTTTACCATTTCTTTTTGGAAGAAAAATATCTCCATATCGGACAGTGTAGATGCAAGATCAGACTGCAAGTTCTGTGCAGTCTGATCTTGATCTACATTGTCCGCAAAAGGTCAGTGAGTCGCGCTTAGCGGTTTCAGGGTTAAAAAGGTGTTCAAAATTGTCAACATAGTGAGTCTGATTTGTTATGTAGCACCCCATGGGATGCCCATATATATATGTATATATATATATATATTTTTTTTTTTTTTTTTCTCTTGCAAAAGGGGGTTTGATACATCTCCGTGATGCATTATACCAAGTAACTCATCACATAATTATGGATCCATAAATTCCATTTTGTCTAGCGACCGACTAAATTATGAGGCACACAGGCCTTTTGACATGCAGAAATGGCAAAAAGTTTCGACCCAGGTCAGTCTGGGACTGCACAGGTTGACCTGGGTCAATACGTTTTGCAGATGCTTCAAGCCCTTTTTTCACAGAGTATTTCTTATATACTAGTACCGCTGTTCCTATGCTGAACTGCAAGGAAGAGAGAGGCAAGCATCAAAATTCATCAGTGGATAACAAGCTCTCCAGAAAGGCTGGACTTTAGCACTTGATGTCTAAATAAAAACTATGTTCATGACACAAAAAACCTAGACATGTCACAAACACAAGTGCCTGCCTTCATCAGTTTTTTTTTTTTTTTACCCTGTCCCAAATAATCCCGTATTTTCACGAAACCTTTGAAAAACATTTTGGGGAATAGGAGAAAATGCTGGTTCCCTGCTATTTCTCCTTTTCCCCCAACATCATTTTTACCTTTTTAAGACCAGTTCTTTCATTTTGTTTTGCGTGTGAACAATGCTTTGAGTCTGGAATAGAATAAACTTATGTCATTTGGTAAAGCCAGCTGTATCAGCCCCTAACCTGCTAAATAAAAAGTGAACTGAAGCTTTAAAGCCGATAGTAAAAACACACATGTTGCTGTTTCAAAGGTATATTCTGGAGAAAAATATCTCCGTATCAGACAGTGTAGATCGAAGATCAGACTGTACGTTCTGTGCAGTCTGATCTTCCGCAAAAGCTGACTAGGTCGCGCTTAGCAGCCTAAGGGTCAAAATCTGCTTTACGCCGTCAATATACACGTCAATGTGAAGCACGTTACCATTTTCCACTTTCGAACACACGCTGATAGAGTCCAACTTGTGTTAGGTAAGCACCCAATGGTTACTTAAAATGAAATTAAGACAGATGCTTGCTATGAATACAGGTGAGCCACGCTGTGTGAAGAGGGAGTTTAATGCATCTGCAAAAAGTATCGATTCAGGTCAGCCTGCGCAGTCGGCGCATGCTGACCTGTGTCGAAACTCTTTGGTTTTGGTAAATTGTCTGCATCACGGAGTTGCATTAAACCCCCTTTACCAGAGCATGGCTCAGGTACATTTCAATATATTTGCCTGTCGTTGAAACTCAAGATACGCTTCCTTAATAGAGGTGAGAGACAATGTCTACTAAGACAGGTTTTTACAGTAGTCCTTATCTCGGCTTGGAACATCGAGTTTTATTTACAAGTAGAAATCAAGACGCATGTCAAAATTTTGCAGTGACTGCTCACAGCGAGTTAGTCATGGCAACATTAAAAGTATGACCAGTCCTCAAATTTGCGCCGGAAACAAGTCTGATTTAAATATAATGACCATGAACTGGCGGCTTCATGATGTTAGGCCAATGGCCACAAGATACCGCTCTTCTCAGTAATACTGAAATGGGTGGAGTATGGGGGATCAGGAACGAGCTTTTCGTCACTCGACTCATTCATCCATGGGCTGTTTCGTCCGTGCTTATTATTCCCATATATGTCGTATGTATATAGCTTAGAAAGTTTACTGTAATGTGATCGCAAGTCAATAGAGATTTTATAGGGCATGGTCAGACAGTTAACATGTGTTAAACACAGTTAAAACAAAAGGATCTATGCAATCTTCTGAATTAAAAGCGATTTTTCTCGACGTAGCAGAATGCGCTGGCTTTTGAACTACTTCTTCATCTTGGTACTGATGAAGAATTAATAGATGGTAGTTTGCGATTGGTAAAAAAGAATTAATAGATGGTAGTTTGCGATTGGTAAAAAATGTCCACATGTTTATTCGTCAGGCCCCTGCCGGCATATTTGCTCATACATTTATGAAACCACTATTAACAAGCGTTTCTACTTCTAATCGATACCTAGGGGCCTTGATTCATACCATAGCAAAATAATGTAGTTTTGAACGATTTTTTCTTGTTCTATTTGGAAATCTAATATTTTCATAAGCGATACCCAATAACCCAATACTACTTTACAACAAAATGAAAAACAGTGAGGCAAAAGAGGCATTTGCTCATAAGGTTACTTTCATAATTTTACTTCATATTGAGCCAAAAAATAGTTTCAGTGTTCATGTTCCAGTATCTCATCCGCGTCTATCTTTGTCTTTTACAAGATATTTCTTGTTTTCATTGATCTACCTCTTGCTCTTTCTCTGCTTGGTCCAACTAAAGCGTCTTCTTTCTTGTTGGCCTGGGCTTGGCTTGCCAAGCCAAAGGCCATAGGAATCGTATACCAAAATTTCAACCCCATCCAAGCATTTACGGAAAAACCCGAGTAAAAGTGAAAAGTACCGCCTGCAATCCATCTCACTACGCTGAAAGAAACAACCCCTTAAAATAATGAAAATATTTCGATTTGAACTTCATAGTAAGGTTTAATTTCACAACAAATTTTGATAGATGTGCGATGTTAATCGTACGAAAGTGCTGATTGAGAAATTTGGGCCCTGGTGAGCTAATTCATAACTGCAAATTCGTGCGCTTAACAGTGAAAGAAACAATTGGCAAATCTCGGGTGATCGTTGATCAAATGTTTATATATAGGTATGCAATCGATCGAGTTGTGACTAGTGCTGTTTCCGAGCACTAATCGGGATCGTTCCGTTTGCCCTTTTCCTAGACACCATTCGAATGACAAATAATGATATCGTATTTTATGCAGACGGTAGGCTCTTTCTCTGTCTCAAAACCTCGATAAAATTTTTTATTTTGTAAAATTACTGTGCACCTCGTGTCTGAAGTTATAACTATGTTTTTGATTGGTACATGTATATATGCCTTATTTCTTCCCGTCAGAAATGTCCATATATGACATCTCGGCCCATGACCATTTCGACCCATAGCAAACTCGGCGCATACAATATCAGATATGTAGTAAAGTTTGTAACATGAGCCATTGAAAAAAAGTTAATCTTTATAAAATGATAAAATTTTAAATTGTCTAAATTGAAAACATTTGCGGACGGCAAGTTAGATTCAGCTTAAATGTTGGTTATTGGCTGCGAAAGTGCAGAAAACCTTGTATGAAAAAAGGGAGCATTTTCTTCTTTTTCCAAAAGGTTTTCATGAGGCTATATCCTTAGAGTCCTTAAAATTCGGGATTGTGTGGTAAAGAGTTGAGTAACTGGTTGGCGTTTTTTTTTTATCGAAGATCAGACATTGCAATCTAATCTTGATCTCAATAGGTATAAAAGCTGACCTGGGTCGAAACTTTTTGCTTTTGGCAATTTTTTTGCATCTCAAAGGACCAGTGTACCTCATGATTCAGTCGATTGTTCAACAAAATGGATTTTATGGATCCATAAATATATGGCGGCTCGTTTGGAATGATATATCATGGAGATGCATTAAACCCCCTTTTGCCAGAGCACGGCTCATTTGTGTTTCACATATTCACAACCAGGAGCTCTTCAAATTTATCAATCCTAAATGACTTTACTGAGATGAAGAATTTAGGTCCAACGGCCCTCTTGCTTATGAAAATCGGCTTTCCAACTTGGTTGATCATGGCAACTTAGCGATTCCATCGACTTTCAATGGAAAATTGAAAAGTGGCATTTGCAGCAAATATTTTGACAAAACTTTTATAGAAATGTTCCTTGGGCAGTCTTGTATCATCCGAATGATTTTATTCAACTGGTAGTCTTACTAATCTGTTTACAAAGAAAACCTCAAGCTATTGTCAAAGCCTATGCGTCATTGTCGTTGAGCAAAAACTTTGACGTTTTATAATATCTGTTCTTCCTGAAGATATTTAAGACAGTAAATACCTTTGACAAGTTATTTACTGTCAAAAGGGGTACCCATATAACAGGGGCAGGTAATATTTTTGACACAGTTACGCCCTTTTTTACTACTTTGAATTTTCAGAACCTTTCACAGTCGTTCGTTTTGTGACGAACTTTGCCATCTATATAATGTAATATATTACATTATATAGATGGCAAAGTTCGTCACAAAACGAACGCCTGTGGAACCTTTGCCATTTTATCATATTTGTCATTAATGAAGATACAAACTTCAAACTTGGACTTTTTGTTAATTATTAAAAGTGGAATTTTTATCAATACAACAGAGGCAGGTAACTATCAAAATATTTTTGGCAAAGTAATTAGTTGGGCTTCTTTTTCGACTGAGAAGTTTAGCTCATTTGTTTTTAGAGGCATGGTATTTTCATAGCCCTAGTGTCATCATCTTCGTCGTTTGTGTAGTCGTCATGCAAAATCTTTGACATTTTACAATATCTTTGTTATCACTGAAGATGTTTACTTCAAACTTGGACAAGTTGTTAACTATCAAAAGGAAAACATAAACAATAAGGGTAAAAAACAATCTAATTATGCCCCTTTTTCAACTTTGTGTTTTCGCTGAAAATCAAGCAACTGCAGCCAAGCGTTGGCACCCGCATATGGTGCGCTTGTTACCAAACAAAGCTGTTGCCGAGCATTGGTGCCCTTTTTATTTGTTGCCATAGAAACCAAAATGCAAAAATAAAAAGAAATACCTAAAAATGCCTTCTCTGACACCAAATCGTGCTTGTGTTTTCCTTGTCATTGCTCAAAGGACACGGTTACTATTTCAACTTAAAGACTGAGTATGGTAAAATGAAAGAAAAATACGATTCATTGCTTGGCCACTATGGAAATTTTGCACTGTCCAGAAATGTTCCCTGGACTTGTCCTTTATCAGCAATTTTTTGCACGCTGCTTTTCTTTTTTGTTACAATTTTGATTTGTTTCCAAAGCAATGTAAAGGAATGAAATAGGAAACAGAAAATCCTTTTAAAAATATCTCCTTTCAATCCATAAAAGACAATGAGGCCAAGGCTATACAAAAATACTAGTACCCATTATAAATTTACGTTTTTTTCCATTCTGTTGTAAAGTCCACAGACTGTCAGTGTGAGACATGTAGATATTTTTTATTAGTTTTGTTAAATGTGAAAGCAGTTTTTAAGCCTGGACAAATGTGATAGCAACTTTAAGCTTCTGGGCCTGATCGTCCTACCTCTTCTCCCGTTCTGATGCCCAGGCCTCCAGCGCCTACAGCACTTTGGTTTTTTATCCTGTCACCTAATCCCGTCGTATAACACAGGGTCATATATTTTAGTGATATACGGTCACTTGACCACGTGACTAGCTTTATTATGTCAATTGGTCACGTGATCAATATTTATTTGGCTAGTTGGTCATGTGACTAGGCGGAACCATTTTTTTTTTTAAGTAATGGAAAAAATCTGTCGCTTAAAATACGTGAACACATTCATGAACACACTGTTTTCGTCATGTGTGTTATAAATGCTAAAACACTAAAACTATCAATGGTCGTCTTTGACACAACATTTTTCTGCGGATTACGTCACGCTTATGACGTAGGCATTATCATTCATGACGTCAATGTTGCAGCTGCATATCCATCTTTACACAATTCTTCATTTTGTAATTTTCTCGTTGTGAGAAAGATGTCAATATGTGCCTTATTTGGAACGAAATATTCATAATTTGATCGGAATTTGGATTGTAAATGAGAAACGTGATAAATAAATAAATCTAGATGGCTGGTGTCTTGGACTGGAAGGTCTATCGGGCTCGGCTTCGGAAATTTATTGAATGTACGGTCATTATGTCAAAGTTTCTTGTTTGTTTATTTTGTTTGTTTATTTTGTTTTGTTACTTTACAGTGAGTGACAGGATAATTAGAATAGATGGTTGGTGTCTTGAATGGGTTAGATCTAAGTTTATCGGGCTTGGCTCCGAAATTTATTCGGTTTGCCTTCAAATGGCTCACCAGATAAATTCTCCCGCCTTGCTCGATAAACTTTAACCATCCAAGACACCAACCATGTATTCTCTATAGAATTAACTTAGACTTTATGTTTTTTTAATCAATGAAATGAAAGAAACGCGTAGAGCCGATTTTAATAGTTGCATGGTGACAATGTTATAGATCTAGTTCTCGTTGGTACGCAGCATTTTCTCATTTTTCAACAATGTTTTCCTCATATTCGAGCCAAATTTTCTTTTTCGTCAGCAGATGCTTTCAACATGGACATATCTAAAGTTCTGTCATCAGGTAAACCCTCAATTAATCAGTTGAAAAAAAAAAAGGTTTGTCAGATCATGTCGCTTATTTTGTCTTCTCTTTTTAGATTCAATTTCAACTTACGTATTTTTCCCCCCACATACAAAATGAAGATAAACGGTTCCCCGAACGACAGTTCTGTTTTCTTTGTAATCAGCAGAAATCGTTCCCAAGTTATCACTTCATCATTTACCATGACAACTCGGGACGTGGTTAACCCTGAGGCTGCCAAACGCGACTGAAGGACCTTTTGCAGACAGAGTAGATCAAGATCACACTGCACAGAACGTGAAGTCTGATCTTGGATATACACTGTCCGATAAGGTATTTTCTCTTTAAAAGATAAGTTTGAAAAAGCAATAATTGGGATTTCACTATGGGCTTGAAAAATTTCATTTAACTTAATTAGCAGGTTAATGGTTAACTCTTTCGGCGCCGTGTATGATAACTCGATCTCTTTCGACGCCTTAACCCTTTACCACACAATCCTGAGTTTTAACGACCCTGGAGTAACAATCCTTTTGAAATCATTGCAAGAAAAGAAGAAAATGCTGGTAACCAGCATTTTCGCCTTTTTCCCACAATGTTTTCTACCCTTCTCAAAATGAATTTCAAATTTTGAATCAAGTTTATCTAGTAATTAACAAATGCTTTGAATTTTGGACTAGTCTAAAATTTTGTCGTTTGGTAAAGAGTTAATACAATCCACAGATACTCAAAGAGGTTTTTGCCTTATAGGCTTCACTGACCAAGTGGACGGTATAGATCAAGATCAGACTGTACGTTCTGTGCAGTCTGATCTTGATATATGTCGTTTGCAAAAGGCCTATTTTCGCTTATGGTGCTTAGAGGGTCAATTTTCTCTAAATATCGATATAACGGCGCAACATCTAAAGAAGTTATGGCGAATGCTGCTCAGATGATTTTGCTTTTGAAATTTGATGATCTTCTGCTAGGTATATAATCTTCATTTGTTGTCCTCCTTTGTGTGCGTGAACCCTTAAGCTGCTGAGCGCGAATCACTGACCTTTTTGCGGACAGCGTAGGTCAAGATCAGACTGCACATAACGTGCAGTCTGATCTTTGATCTACACTGTCCAATAAGGAGATATTGTTCTCCAAGAAATAAGTTTGGAATAGCATTTTTTGTTTTTTTACGTGAAAGCAACCTTTTCCAGTCGTTAGTTCAAAAATTATTTACGGATTATCCTTATAAACAGTATTGATACGACCATTCTCTCTATATCAACACAGAAAATCGTTCAGTTATGTCCATAACTCTGGGAGAGAGAGAGAGACTCAAAATGCCTTGGTAGAAAATGTTTATACCAGTATTTAGCAGTATGAATTCCGCTCAGGTTGATTGATTAAATATTTCTGTTTTTTCCTGAAGGATATTACCATTAAACTTTCGGAAGACTGAACCCAGTAAAATACAATTTGAAAATAATGGTTTTCGAGCAATTGCGTAAATGTTTGGGCTTCAGTGAATATTTCTTTCCATCAGCTTACCGAATGCAACATAACTACTTGAAATCTACCTTATCCAGATGTGTCCAGGTACCATCGAAGAAATTACGTTGTTAGAGTTTCAAAAGGATTCGGTCAAAACTACAGTATGGAATGTATGGTGCTAAGTTGCTAACAGTTAGCTGTTGACAATGGACTGACACAAGGTTCAAGCACAGACGACCAAATTATTTCGTCAAGTCAGTGCTAAATTAAAAAGTTTTAAATCTAAATATGCAACCCGGCAAATATGGCAAATGTAATCTCTTTACCTCTCCACTAAAAAGAATATTTTTGTATCTCATTACAGTTACTGATTTTCATAAAGGATCTACTCGCAAAGCAGGATTTCATGACCCTAAATCTCTACAAAAGTTTAGCTTTGTCATATTTGAAATGAGCCATGCTCTGGCAAAAGGGGGCTTAATGCATCTCCATGATGCATTATACGAAACAAGATATCACATAATTATATATCCATAAAATCCATCTTGTCTAACTAGAGACTTAACCATGACGTAGAATGATCCTCGGACAAGCAGAAATTTAACTAATATGAAAAAGTATCGACCCGTGTTCCCCTGCCCGGACTTCGCAAGGTGACATAGGTCGCCTACCCTTTGCAGATTCAATAAACCCCCTTTTCACAGAGCATAATGCAGGGTCTTACACAATGATGGCAACAAGCAGATGACGGAGGATGTTATTAAGAAAGGTTTTCCACTCAATTCATTCGTTTCTGTTTCAAACGGCGTGGAAATGTATAAACGCGGGTAGCATTGTGAGGAAAATACCAGTTCGTCCGATAGCAACGTGTTCATGTTATAGTACATGTAACCGCCAATGTCTGTCGTGCCGCGACATTCTTTATGAAAAGATCAGTGTTAGTCTAGGAATTTTGGGACCGTATTCAACAACTATTCTTCATGGCATTATTGGTCTAATTCTCAAGAATTTTCTAAATTCAAAGTAACGTAATTTCTGATTGGCTTAACCAAATGAATACGACCTTACACTCTGTTCTTGATGGCCAATTCAGTGTTTGGAATTTCGTAAAGCCATTCAATGGATGCTAAATTACGGTTGAATGCTTTACTATTCGGATTATGTTAAGTGTAAGATACATATTGCATGTGATATTTCGTATCTTGCCAGTCTTAACTGTTTGTTCTTTACCTCCGTATCGGACGACAACGTTTTAGACTGATCAAATTGATAGCATCTGCGGTGGACAAATTAAAATCTGGCGGCTGAGATCTGTTTTTAAATGGGAAGAAGACACTGTGGTAAAAAGGAGAAAAATGCTGTTAACCCTTTACCAGACGACAAAATATTAGGCTTGTCCAAATTGAAAGCATTTGCAGATGACTATTTTAACGTGACTCAAATGGTGCAATTTTTCTTTGATAAAGCAGAAAATACTGTGGGAAAAGAAGAAAATGCTGGTTACCAGCATTTTCCTGTTTTCCCACAACGTTTCCATAAGGTCTCTTTCCTGCGGTAGTTAAAAGGCGGCATTGTGTGGTAAAGGGTTAACCAGCATTTTCTCCTTTTTCCCCAAAACGTTTTTTTTTTTTCAATAATGCATTTTCTCTAGTGTTATTAAATCATGGACTTGTTTGGTAAACGGGTAAGGTCACTTCAGCCTTCTCTGTTGTATTGGTAGTTTATGTTCCCAAGGTCTTCTTTAGCACTGGTATCACTGAGAAGGAAACTGTTTACCAAAGCACCTTGAAATAATGACGAGACATGTTACGGCCTTTCCAGTGATACAAGGCTATGAATCAGTTGAGGAAAAGCTAGTAAATCCCCACGTACCAAAATACGAGGTAAATGTCCATCGTTATTTTGTTGTAAACAGAAATATTTTCCCCGTAGGCATGGTATTAGAAAACAAAATCCCTGGAGGGGAATGAAGATCACCAGCAATCATTTATCACTATCTGACAAGCAAGTATTTAAGTAAACAGTTTTATAGCAATCCATTTTAACGTTTCGCTCTAATCCCATAGTTTTTTTTTCTTAGTGAATTGGCCTGGAGTAATATGTAAATACCAGACACTATGTTAACAAAGAATATTAATGAATACAAATGGATTAAATACAGTATGTGAAGAAATGTATGGATAAGTATCATAACGAAATATATAAGCAACGCTCTGTGAAAAGGGAGCTCAACCCTTTCCCAGACGACAAATTTTAGACTGGTCCAAATTGAAAGAGTTTGCAGATGACAATTTTAAATTTGATGAAAATGGCAGAAAGGTTTCAAAAAGGGTAGAAAACACTGTGGGAAAAGGAGAAATTGCTCGTTACGAGCAATTTCTCCTTTTCCCACAGTGTTTTCAAAAGACTTGTACCGCAGACAAGTGAAAACCAGGGCTTGTTTGGGAAAGGGTTAATGCATCTGCGAAAAGTATCTACCTAAGTCAGCCTGCGCAGTCAGGACCGAAACATTTCGCTTTTAGTCAATGACTGCATGTCAAAAGACCTGTCTTACTCATGATTTAGTCGGTTGTTTAAAAAAGTGGCTATTCTAGATTCATAATTATGTGATGGCATGATTGGAATCATGCACCACGGACGTGTATTCAGCCCCCTTTTTCACAGAGCATGACACTATTATCTATAAATTATTGCAAGACCAATCTTACGTACGGCGTTAATCGTGCGGATTAGATAGCGTTCACCATGGCCATATCAAGTAGCTTAAACGGATATATCATTCTTTTTCGCGAATTCTCAAGTTTGTTTAGTTTTAGAAGACCAGCTCGGTGCAACGATAACACATGTTTATATATAGGTATAAATGATATCATTTCTCATAGAAAAAAAAAGTATGAATGCGCCGTTATCTTTTCGATTTAACTCTTCACCAAATGACAAAAACAATATATATATCTCCAATTTAAAAGCATTTGTTTACGAAAGGTTGGAAAAATTCTGGGAAAAGTAGGAAATGCTGGTTCCCAGCATTTTCTCCTTTTCCCGCAATGTTTCAGAAGCTTTCCTCCCTAGGATCGTAAAATGATGGGACTCTTCGGTGAATGCCTAGATAAGTGTACGGTATTGCGTTTTCATAAGAGTGACATGTATACCTAGAGCAGGGGTAGATCTAGAGCCGGGAACCAACCAAACGTAAGGGGGGGGGGTTCATAAAAATGGAGCTAGGGCAAACCTGGCCGCTCGAGGAAACTTAAAACCAAAAGGACCTGGATTAGTTTAATCTGTTTGATTTTTGGGACAACTTCGAATGCATTTTTGCGTGCAAGCAAAGAAAGATAGATCCACATCATACTGCACAGAACGTAGGATTACTTCCCCTTAGAGAAATCAAAGCAAGCAGGATAGCACGAGCCCTACACCCTTTACCAACCAGTCAGCATTTTAGAGTTGTCACAAACTTAAAGCATTTGCAGACGACAAATTAAATGTTACTTGAAAGACAGAATTCGCCTTTGAAAGGGTAGAAAATATTGTAGGAAAAGAAGAAAATGCTGGTTACCAGCATCTTCTTCTTTTCCCCACAATGTTTTCAATAGGCTTTCTTTTCAGCGTCGTTAGTACACGGGATTTTTTGATAGATAGTTAGTGCATTCGTCATATCGTAATGTTTATGTAAAAAAAAAAAGCTGTGTCCTCACTTGACAATAAACCAAAGATAACAGCTGGGGGACATTTTAATACCTATTACCATTATCATTATCAAATCAAACATATCGTCAACCAACAGCTGCTGTTTGCCGCATGGCGAGGTGAGTGAAAATACAGCGCTGCTGCTACCTATACCAACTTATTACTGAAGAGGGCATCGAGAGTCAAAAGTTGAATACGGTCAATTCTGTCAAAAACGTGTGTTAAAAGTTATAGCTTCTTACACATTAAACTACTAAATAAATGAAACGAAAATTTCTAGTGTGCCTTATGTAGCCACCCAGTTGGTAGAAATACGTCGGTATACACTTAAAAGTTAATGCATGCATGAATTAAATGCCAATTTCGGCGTTCTACAAATCTTACCAACGTATTGTGGCTTTCTCGCACCTTGTTTAATCTCCCACATGGATTCATAGGCCTACTTCATACTCTTATTCTCATATGTCGCTACACGCGGTTTTATACGAGGGGTTTTCAGAAATAACGTTTATTTTTTTAACATCCCTCATACGTCACAGGAAAATAGCCCAGCCAAAATCCAAGAGCCACTCCAAATAGGGCCAATCTGTTATGCCTATCCCAAGGGACCCATATACGTATATACAGTTAATGGCAAATATCGTAGAAAGCATAAAAACAAACCGGGTCACGTGTTATAGTGGGACTTCTATTCCATTAGGGATGTTCTAAAGCACGCCAATATAATCATCATTGTCCCGTTGAGATGTCAATAACAATTCTTGGTGGGGGAAAAAAAAACAGTAACGGTTCATGCCTGGAGCTTTTTAACACGTTATTATCATGAATATAACGAAAAATTGTTCTTGATGTCCCGAAAACTATGGTATCGTTTATAAATACTAACCGTACAAGGAGGAATCTTTTTTCTTTTAACTCTTTTCCCGAACGATTCAAATATTAAGACCAAACGACAAATTCGATTTGTTGCAAATGACACGGTAATATATCGGAAAAGAGAGGAGAAATTGTTTGTTACAAGCACTTTTTTGTTAATTTTAAGACAGTGCTGTCAAAAGACTTCTTTAGACATTACAAAGAGACGTTGACACCATAGGTTAATTGCTTTCCTCCAACCCTCATCTATAGAAGAAACTTAGAGTTACTAAGTTATCCACGATGATCATAAATTTCACAGTTCTTGGTTTGTTATATAGAGGATAATTGTCTGTTTCAGTGTACGATCGAAATTTCTTTCATCGACTGGAAAGCTCAGGCTATATTTTACGAGGGGCTTCGCCACTC
Source organism: Tridacna gigas (assembly GCA_945859785.2). Classification (NCBI taxonomy): domain Eukaryota; kingdom Metazoa; phylum Mollusca; class Bivalvia; order Cardiida; family Cardiidae; genus Tridacna; species Tridacna gigas. The sequence goes on along the minus strand of OX244034.2, from coordinate 44,328,017 downwards.
GTGAAAATATGGCCTTTGCTTTTCACTTGATGAAAGAAATTTCGGTCATACGCTGAAAAAAACATTATCTATTTCTTTTATGCTCTTCATATTGACATTTCTTTTCACGTCTATTTTTTGCTCATCGTGATAAATATGTGCGTGTTTCAAGCGAAATAGATCTATTCAATCTAGTCGGATATGGATTAGCTGTAATAATGACGTCATGGGTCATAAAACGTGACGTTTACCCGCCAAAAAATTTATTCAAGTTCTATAAATATTCCTTGCCTGTGAAAAAAAAAAGTTAAAACATTCACCGGTGAATTATAACATTCACCGGTGAATATTAAAACCAGGCAAAAAGTAAAACACATAAAGCTAGAGTGACCTGGCAGGTTTCAACCTAGTTTTAAAATTTCTCTACCAGCGACTAACACATGGACCGACCGTACAATAACAGATTGTAATCTTCACAATAATTTCCATACTTTTAAATTGTATGATTTAAAATTAAATCCATTTTAACGTCTGCTTTGTTTACTTTTGGCAGCTGTTGTTACTTTAATACAGGTTGGACCATGCAATATTTTCCCGGAAAGAAACAAAACCCTTGTGTCAAAAGTCCAGATAAGTGGAGATATTCGATTTCCAAGACTCCATTTTATCACCAAAATTGTAAATTTAAGTGTTTTCGGCAGGTAGCCTATTACTGGTATACGATAAAATAAACTAAGGTGTCTACAGGTCAAATATCAGGATGTACATTCTGCTAGCAAATAACTGTTCCCGAATACGATTTTAGTTTTTGATGTGTCGCATCCGGATATAGATCTAGAAAATATCGCAAAAAGTCATTCAGACATAAGAAAATGCAGTTTAAGTAATCTTTTACTAAAGAAGTTTAGATTTTCCAGTTTAGACACAAAATGGCTGCGAGATACGATAAATTTTGTTAGTTTTTTTTCCCCCGAGATTTACATGTTACAAACGACTTCTAAAAGCGCTTCAGGTAAAGAAACATTTAATAATTCGTCTTTGGCTACGTGTGTTACTAAATATTAATTGCATTTCGCTGTTATACAGATTAAATCGACGAAACAGAAAGTTAATTCAGCGCTGTACATAGCTTTTCTCGCGGAAAAATTCATGATGGACGTGAGACGATACGGTGCACAATACACGTCCAAACATGAAAAGAAGCATCGTTAACCTCTCACTATTGACACAATACTTTCTGTGAGGTTTGATACCAATTTACACTGGGCCTGTATTCAAAAGCCATTCTAAATCATTTCCTAAATTCAAGACTAGCCAATAAGATGGTTATTCTTTGTGTTTAGAATTGGAATACATGTAGTACTTATTTATTAAAATGTTTTGTGATAACGAATGAAGACGGAATGTCCATGCCAATGCTTATATCCAACTTTTTTTGTGATCAACTTAATTGAGCATGGATATTTACTTTTACGTGAACCATGCACCGTAGAAAGACAGGCTGACCTGAGTCGAAACTTTTTGCTATTGGTCAATTTTCTGCATGTCAAAGGGCAATTCTATCTCGTGATTCAGTCGGTTGTTAGACAAAATGGATTTGATGGATCCATAATTACATGTATGTGATGTCCTGCTTAGTACAAGGCATCACGTAGATGCATTAAACTCTCTTTTTGCCAGAGCATGGCTCTCATATAGATTCTATAATTGTCGCTGTACGTGTTTTTGCCTTGCTTATGTATTGTAAATGATAAATAATTTTGCTGTACGTGTTTTTGCCTTGCTTATGTATTGTAAATGATAAATAAAAATGAACCGTGCTCTGTGAAAAGGGGGCTTGATGCGTCTGTGAAAAGAATCGGCCCAGGTCAGCCTGTGCAGTCCGCGCAGGCTGACCTGGGACGAAACTTTTCGCTATATGTCAATTTTCTGTATGTCAAAGGACCAGTCTAACTCATGATTTAGACAGTTGTTCGACAAAATGAAATTTATGGATCCATAATAATATGATGAGCTGCTTGGTATCATCCATCACGGAGACGCATTAAGTCCCCTTTTGCCAGAGCTAAAATTTGATACTCTAGCATACGTCGAACAACATAAGGTTTTATTGTGGACATTCCAAAACAATTTCAGGCTAGGGCGCTAAAGTATGATCTCGGCTTTACATTATAATAGAGATAGTATATAGACCGAAATAACATTGAACTGCAATACTAGCAAGTAGAGCGACCATGGCCATCTTGGTCTTTTTTTTTCCCCAAGTTTCGTATAGTTCATATATATCAAATGATGAAGAGCCTATGACAATAACGTAATAACATTTGAGCCATGCTCTGGCAAAAGGGGGCTTGGTGCGTCTCCGTGATGCATCATACAAAGCAAGACATCACATAATTAGGGATTCATAAAATCCATTATGTCTAACAACCGACTGTATCATAAGATAGACTGGTCCTTTGACATAAAGAAAATTGACCAATAGCGAAAAGTTTCGGCCCAGGTCAGCCTGCGCGGACTGCGCAGGCTGCCCTGGGTCGATACTTTTCGCAGATGCACTAAGCCCCCTTTTGCCAGAGTATGGCTCCCATTTCATTTCAGTTCATGTTATTAGGGATGAACAAGAGGTCGGGTTAATTCCTTCAACGCCAAATAAATGAGCTGCTCTCTGTCAAAAGGGGGCTTAATGTATCTGCAAAAAGTATCGACCCATGTCAGCCTGCGCAGTCCGCGCAGGCAGACATGGGTCGAAACTTTTTGCTGTCTTCAAATTTTCTGCATGCCTAAGGGCCATTCTTTCTCCAGATTTCGTCAAATTATTAGACGAAATGGATTTTATGACTCTATCATTATATGGTGACTTGCTTGGTATCAACCGTCACGGAGATGCATTAAGCCCCCTTTTTACAGAGCATGGCTCATATAAATTTGACCTCTTTAGATAAATTCGAAAGCTGAAAATTAAATACACTGACACTCAGAAAGAGAATAGATCCAAGCTCAGACTGCAGGTTCTGTGGAGTCTGATCTTGATCTATGCCGTCGGCAAAAGCTCCTGTTTTCGCTATATGGCACTGAAAGGGTTTAAAATTCTTGTTTTTAAATCCTTTTTCAGAAAGATAAATATGAATGCTCTAACTCACCTCTGGGCCAATATCTGTGACATTCACGCTGGAGACAAGCTCTTTTAGAAAACCATCGAGTTCTTTGTCTTCTATGAATCCATTGCCTGTAAGAAAACAAAATACCAGTAATACGTGCCTGACAACCGCACCGCCCTTGTACGAAGGTTGATCCAAAAGTTCGTAGACACCGCTATTTTCTTGGCAGAATGCGTCCTAACATAATCATGATATCATATAATACGGTACAAATTGTTCCGACTCTAATTTTAGAGCAAAACAACCATTCATTTTTTTTTTTTTAAATCATGTATTAAAGTTTGAATAGAAGTAGCATGAAGATCGTACTTGATCGGTTCTTTATCAGACGTCAATATTTTAGACTCGTCCATAATAAAAGTATTTACAGACGTCAAATTAAGTGAACCAAGCTCTGTGAAAAGGGAGCTTCTTGCATCTCCGTGATGCATGATACCAAGCAAGTCATTACGGTGTTATACATCCCAGAAATCCTTTTTGTATCACAACCTACTGAATCATGAGGTACATATCTACATTTTTGACCAGTCACAAATTTCTATTCATTCATTCTTTATCACTACCTAAAAATAAGTCGAAAGCCATCACATTCAGCTTCGCCGAAAAATAGAACATATTAATCAAAACACCTTTTTTTTGTAAAGAGAGTGCTTTGATTTATGCCGAACCCTAAAGCTGCTAAGCGGACTCACTAACCTGTTACGGACAGTGTAGGTTAAGCTCAGAATGCACAGAACGTGCAGTGTGATCTCGAATCTACACTGTCCGATAAGGATTTTTTTCCTCCAAGAAATAAGTTTAAAAAATAATTTGGGATTTTACTATCGGCTTGAAAGTTTCCTGTTAATTATTTAGCAGGATAAGGGTTAATGTTCGTATTTTGTTTCCCCACGGGGTTAATTCCTAAATAAGATGTTATGTAAAGCAGTAGCAATTTTGGAATAGACAATCCGTTATCATTATGTAAACTACTCCAGCTTTACGTCGCTTGCCATGTCAGTATGGAGTGCCATGTTTGAAATATTCAAAGTCCTTTTTGATTGAAAAGGGAATTCCATTGGCCGAATTATTGATGATTTCAAGAGTGTTTGAATGTATTTCTTATAAAGGAAATATCCGATGCTCTGGCAAAAGGGGACTTAATACTAAGCAAGTCATCACATCTATAACCATGAATCCATAACACCTATTTTGTCCAACAACCGACTGAATCATAAGGTACGCTTGTTCATGCAGGAAATTTACCAAAAGCAAAAAGTTTCGGGCCGGGGCAGCCTGTGCGGCCTGCGCAGGCTGACCTGGGTGGATAGTTTTTTTTTTTTTTTTTGAGATGCATTAAGCCCCCTGTTCACAGTTCATGGCTAAAAAATATTAGGACTTCCTACTAGTGCTTTCTTTTTATTCACTTTATTCCGATATTTTCTTTGAAAAATCAACTAAGGCAATCCATGTTAGGGGCAATCGACTGCAGCAGCTGATTGAAATTGTTTTCAGGGTAAGAAACCTTTTCATACTAATTGATTTTCTTTGTTGCCACCGCTGTAACATGAATCATAAGATTGCAATGTCGCCCAGTGACTCTATACAACATCGTACAATCGATAAGAATTATGAGATACTGCACATGCAAGCATTCTGCGAGGATCACCTGGGTCCGTTTTCACCAACCATCCTTATGAACGTTCTTAGTCCTATTCTCCAGAATGTTCCAAATTTGAAAGTAACACAACTTCTGATTGGCTAAACCATTTGGTTTAGCCAATCAGAAGTTGTTTTACTTTCAAAATTTAGAAAACCTTGAAGAATAAGACGAGGAATATTCTTAAGAACGGTTGATGAATACGGACCCTGAACTCTTAAAATCTTGATATATTTCTTGACTTTATCATCTAAAAATCTGTACCAGACTACACAATTTTAGACTTTGTTTTCGCAGACGACAAATTAAATGTGGCTCAAATGGTGAAGTTTGTCTAAAATAGCGTGGAAAAAATTGAAGGAAAGGAGAAAAAATGTTGGTTACCGGCATTTCGTCCTGTCCAGACAATTCAGCTGAAAGCAAATCCTATCAGCTGAATCATATTAATTCGTCGTCTGCAAGTGCTTTCAGTGTCGGACTAGTCCAGTATTTCGTCGTCAGATTAAGAGCTAAAACCTCAATAAACGTAATCTAGACTCAGGATAATATTTGTAACGCGATCAGAATCTGTCAAGCAGACGTGATCTGCAAAACAATGCTAATAATGGTCGACATATGGCAAAATATGTATTGCAGACAATTTCGCAGACCACAAAGGATGCCAACAAGTTCGGAGAAATCGACTTGTAGAAAGACTTTGACGAAGTTCACCTTGACATTATACTACAAAATAATCGGGCAGGTTCCCTGTCATTGGCTTTATTGTCTGTCTAACCCTTTCAAAACTGACAAAGTTTATACCATTCCAAATTGAAAGCATCTGCAGACGAAAAATCCGGAAGTCGTACAACTGAACTTCAGTCCTTTTACAGGGTAGAAAACATTATGGGAAAATGGAAAATGCTGGTTATCAGCATTTTCTCCTTTTCCGTCACTCTTTTTTTTTTTTTTGCATTGTGGGGAAAAAGGAAAAGCTGCTGGTAATCTTGCTCAGGTTCGTTATAACACGGGACTGTTTGGTAAAGAGTTAACCCTTAGGCTGCTAAACGCGTCTCACTGACCTCTTTATGGACAGTGTGGAGCAAGATCAGACGGCGCAAAACATGCTGTGTGATCTTGGATCTACATTGTCCGGTAAGGAAATATTCTTTTCCAAAAAATAAGTTTTAAAAAAGCATGATTCGGTTTTACTACTCGTTTGAAAATTTCATTTCATTTATTCAGCAGGATAAGGGTGAAGCCTTTATAATAGATCCATCGTCGTAACGACTCTGAAGGAGGAACAAGTTGGAAAACACTTTGGAAAAAGGAGAAAGCGCTTGTAACGAGCATCGTCTCCTTTTTCCACAATGTTTTGTACCCTTTCAAAGGTAACTCGCATCATTTGAACAGCATTGCATGTGTCGTCTGGAATGCTTGCAACATGGCCGAGTCTAACATTCTGTCGTTTGGTACAGAGTTAACTCATTAACCTCCCTCCCCTCCCCCCTAAAGGCGATTTTTATCTGTCTTGTAGCCGAATAATTCTTAAAACAGTTGGCTAATGGATAAATTGCTCATGACGAGCAACGTTTCCCTTCGCCAACATATTTTCCCTTGCATCCATATATATAATCCTAAGTCATGTTGATTATCGGTATTTTACAAGGGTCTTTTCAAGGTGTTCTTCTGCTAATTGGTTTTAGGAGAAAATGATATATGAGCCATGCTCTACGAAAAAGAGGTTTAATGCATTTGCAAACAGTTTCAACCCAGGTCAGCCTGCACAGTCAGCACAGGCTGACCTGGGTCGAAACTTTTTGCTATTGGTCAATTTCCTGCATGTCAAAAGGACCATTCTACCTCGTAATTCAGTCGGTTGAAACACAAAATGAATTTTATGGATTCATTAAATTATATAATGACTGGCTTGGTACGATTCAACACGGAGATACATGTATTAAGCCCACTTTTTTGAGCTTCAACCTGCAAAAGGCATACGTTCAGCGGAGGGCTGAAACTGTAAATTCAAGATCAGGCCGTTCTGAACAAGTTGTCCAATCTTAAAATCAAAATGTCCACTATTTATATTAGATAGGCTCATCAAAACAAGTTATAATTACATTTTCTTTTTTTTTTTTTTTTTTTAAATGAACAATTTCAGAAAATAGTAAATTTCAAACAATAAATATCTTTAAAACAGATAGACGGCGTAAGAAATACTGGAATATCAATACTGAAACTCTTTTGTGGCTCAATATGAAGTAAAATAATGAAAAGCAACCTCACGAGGAGCTGCATCTTTTTCCTCACTGTTTACATTTTGTTGAAAAGTAGTGTTGAGTTATTGGGTAACGATTATGAAAATATCAAATTTCCAAACAGCGCAAGAAAAGAATCATTCTCTTCTGCATTATTTTGCTATAGTATTCATGAATCAGGGCCCCGGGGTGTCGATTAGCAGTAGCAACGCTTGTTAAAAGTGCTTCCATAAACGTGTAAGCAATTATACCAGCACGGACCCGCCGAATAAACATGTGCACATTTTTGACCAATCGCAAATTACCATCTATTCATTCTTTATCAGTACCATGATGTAGGTCAAAAGCCAGCGCATACAGCTTCACCGAAAAAATCAAAAGACAATTTTGTGACGACAACAAGAACGACAACAACAATAATAACTCTCTCAATGACCTTAGAAGAGCCCTGAATGAGATTTATTTGCAGTAAAATTTTTTAACAGCAATTACGCCGACTAGTTAGAAAGAAACTCGGATGGCGCTTGTAATCAACACTCTCTCAGCGTCTTAACTCTTTACCAAACGACAAAATTTTAGATCAGTCGAAATTCAAAGCATTTGCAGACGACAAAATAAACGGGAAAATCGAAATTTATTATGGGACTTATGTGATTTATTCATGCAAGTAGCTTCAGTAATCTCGCTTTTTATTATGATTTTTTTATAATTGCTTGATCAGAAACAGTGTAACACTGTAAAATACAAGTTAGTAAAAGGGAACCTGGAAGTTGATGAAATTCTGAAATTACCTACTGACTGTATGTAGTCTTTCCCCAAATTGTTCGTATGCCATTTGTCACAGGGTGGCCGTTATTGCGCAACAAAACACGTGAATATGTAAGTTGTTGCAGGGATAAGACTGAAATACTATGGAAAGCGACGAAAGACATTATCGGAAACGGGCATGAAATTAAACTATACTAGTCACACTTTGATAGGGATCATTTAACTCTCTACCACACAATCACGGGTTTTAACGACCCTGAAGCAGAAACCTTTTGAAAACATTGCGAGAAAAGGAGAAAATGCTGGTAACCAGCATTTTCTCCTTTTCTCACAATGTTTTCTAACCTTCCCAAAACAGATTTCAATTTTTGAGTCACATTTATTTTGTTGTCTGCAAATGTTTTCAGTTTGGACAAGTCTAAAATTTTGTCATTTGGTAAAGGGTTAAATATTTCAATACTTGTATATGTTACAACAATGCAGGTTTGTAATGAAAACATCCATTTCCATGGGTGCGTTATTTCGTCAGTGTGGCCATGTAACACCTTGAAAAACCATATCTGATACATGCCGCACACACACACACATATATCGGCTCGGCTCAATCGAGTATGGTGGATCCCTAGCAAATTTTGCGTTGCGAAAATCAGGGGAAAAAAAGTTTCGTGTCTTAAGCTTCAAGTCAGAAGATAAACGATAAAGCACACGCCGTCGTAAATTAGCTGCAAGTTAACTCTTTACCAGACGACAAAACTTTAGTCCAGTGCAAATAAACAGCATCAGCAGACGTTAAATCAGATGTTGTTTAAATGATGGGATTTGTCTTCAAAAGGGTAGAAAACACTGTGGGGTAAAGAAGAAAATGCTGGTTACCAGCCTTTTTTCACTTTTTCCCATAGTGTTTTTAAAGCGTTCTTCCTTACAGTGGTGAAGATATGTGATTTGGAGGTAAAGGATTAATCACTATGTTATGTCACATCGGCTGATCTATCGTCCAGTCGCCGTCATGCAAATATTTAATCAAGACCAAGAGTGATTGAAGATACCTGACCACGCTAGACTGCTGCATCACGCTATTGTTTCACCCTTTACCAAACAAGTCCAAGTTTTAACGACCCTTAACAAGAAAGTTTACAACAACAACAACAACAAAACATTTTTGGAAAAGCTGGTAACCAGCATTTTCTCCTTTTCCCATAATGTTTTGTATTCTTCTAAGGACAATTTTCAATTTTTGAGCCCCGTTTTCTTTGTCGTCTTCAATTTGGGTAACCTTTAAATTTTTGTCGCTTGGTAAAGAGTTAACCGTTTTACGGCTCATTAAAAAAGATACATCTATACTCGTTTTCCAGCCAGTTTTTAACCTGTTTCATCTTTATTGTATCTTCATGCCAAATGTTGCCCCTGACGGTTGAAAAAGTTGCAAAGATTACGACCGATAGAAAATACTTGATTCATTGATTGATTGAATGGTGTTCTACGCCGCTTTCAGTATTATTTATCACGGCGATGATAGAAAATGCGTTTCATTTTTTGGAGGCCATTAAAGAAATCACTGGTGACGTTCCCGGTTTTAACCCTTTCCCAAACAAGCCCTGGTTTTCACGTGTCTGCAGTACAAGTCTTTTGAAAACACTGTGGGAAAAGGAGAAATTACTCGTAACGAGCAATTTCTCCTTTTCCCACAGTGTTTTCTACCCTTTTTGAGACCTTTCTGCCATTTTCATCAAATTTAAAATTGTCGTCTGCAAACTCTTTCAATTTGGACCAGTCCAAAATTTGTCGTTTGGGAAAGGGTTAAATCGTAGATTTCCGACATATATATGTATCCCTTACGCCATATATAGCTGTAATTTATCTATGTTACATAGTTTAATAAATTCTTGACCATTGTACAGCCCAACAATATTTAACAGTGTTTTTTCTCTCTGGCTGTAAAGATGTATCTTTAAGCCTTTCAGTGCCAAATAATATATATACCTAAACTTGACCTCTTCGACGGCTGCAATACAAACTACTGAAACTCGGGAAGATGTCTTTAATTTTGTCTTTTAGTTCGGCTGTTTTCGAAGATAACGCGAGGTATTGTCATAGCCCAGCTATGACAATACGTCTACGTCGGTGTTGCTCGGTGGTGTGAAACCTTTCTGCTACATCTTTTATCACTCGATTTTTCTCCTCTCACCACTGATGCATGTGAGAAAAGTAGTCAGTGGCTTTGGAAAGAAAGTTGTGTCAGTACTGGTTTGAGAAAGCCAGTAAACACATGGGGGCGTCACTGACCGCCATGATATGACATGAGCTGTTAAAATGGCGTTAAACTCTAGCACAAGCAATACAAGAAATCTTTTATCACTGGAGATATTTTCGTCAGGCCCATGCGAACTTTTATTTTAGTAGGGGAACCCATAACCCTGTAAATATTTTTGATGCAGTGATGTCCCCTCTTCGGCTAAGACTTTTCATTAAATTTGAGGACTGGCATCCGCACGCGTTGCTCTTGTTTAGTATAGTCCACATGTTTTTTATTTTTATTCTCTGCAATATTTCTATGACGTGGTAAATGCATCGGAGCCATGCTGCGTGTAGAGGAGGCTTAATGCGCAATCCGCGCAGGCTGACGTGGGTCGAAAATTTATGCTTTTAGTGAATTTTATGCATGTGCAAGGACCATTCTACCTCACGATTGAGTCGGTTGTTAGACAAAATGGATTTTATGTATCCATAATTATGTGACGACTTGCTTGGTATCATACATCACGGAGATGAATTACGTCCCCTTTTGCCAGTGCATACATGTAGCTCATAGTTATTGCGTTGTGATCAGTTCACAGGATTTCGATATTATAGACGAGAAGATGCCGTTTAGTAAAAGTAAAATCATGATTGGTCCATCGTCTTAACCCTCGTAGTGCTAATTAAATGAAGTAGACAGTTCAAGTCCATATCATGTTAGTACTAAAAATGAAGATATTGCGATTTTCATTGCAAAAACGTATTTATGCTAGTTTTCCCAAAGCTGGGTCAAACATAGTCTGGTAACGCACCGTACTTCAAAAGTACGTCAGACAAAGCGCAATAATGGCGGACCCGTTGGTAATATGCAGAAGTAACGGGATATTGTTTTTTCACTTTATCAGATCGGACTAAATGCTGAATTGAAAACAGAATGGTTGCAATAAAGTAATGGCAGCCAGTTTTGAAAGGTCTTCATATTTAGCGAGAAAAACCACATATCAGAAATGCTATAAGTATCAGAAATTTCAATGCACCTATATAACATCCGAATATAGGGCTACTTTTAAAAATGTTTCGTAGTCCAATTTATACTTAACTATACCTCAACACACATTTTAGATTTGGTAATGTATATTTTATACGAATTTTTTTTTTTTCATTTTACTTACTAATCAAACTTGATCATATGAAATCGGGAAAAACAGGAAAGCATGTAGAGCTACGACTGAGGCCGCCATGGAGGCCGCCATTATTGCGCTTTGCCTGACCCGATAAAGTAGTGTTAGGGGCAGGTAATCCAGACTAGGCTAAACATGGTGATGACGTCACGCCAAGTACTGACGTTATGAATATTTATGTCAGAACGACTTGAGAATGCCATTTAGAATAGTTGGCGAATTAATTTTTCAGTCTCGATATAAAATCAATGGAAACAAAATTTGATAGCCTCTGAGTCATCAGTGCCAATATGACAAAGGAGGAAATAAATACCAATATAAGACAGACGAGCAGAAAATGAAAATTTCAAGCTTGATTTGACTCCAATAGATTATCGTCAAGGAAAGCATGGTTATAGGCTACTTATGGTGGTATATTTCTGCCACGAGATACGAGATAATTGTCAGAAAAATCTTAGAAATCTATCGCGATAAATCAAAGTTTCCTGGGAATTTTATCTAAATAGTGAAAAGTTTTCACGATAAACTTTGTTATCTAGAAAATTTTACATTGATAAGTAAATATCTTAACGCAAAATTTCTCATTCGTGCACGAAGATGACAATCGAGATAAAATAATCAGGATAGTTCCACCCTTTTCTCGATATCTATCAATAGAAAATTCACCATTTGGATGAACTCAGTGGTTTTTAACAAGATGGCGGTAAGTTAAAAAATCGAATTATTTACAATTGTAGTTCAGTTGGTAAATTTTGGCTACACATGAAATGAACTGAAGTGAATTAAACGAAAAGACGACTCGAAGTGCCTCTTTAAAACGACTTCATAACCACTTAGGGAAAAGGAGAATTCATTTACATGTACATCTATAATCTGGTTTCTCCAACGATTTCCCGAAACCGTACCTATTTATAGATACCGTTAATGTCAGTAGTGGGCACGAACGCTAAAACATCATTATAAAAGTGAGAATTATCGCTATATTTTTGTCGTGAAACTTTTTATTACCTAAATAATATTTCCAGGAAAGTTTGGTTTATATCGCGATAGTTTTCTATGATCATCGCAATAGTTATTTCGTATTTCGTGGCATAAATATGCCACCATAAATATTTTATATACCAGGGTGTACTGTAAAAGGTATTGCGCAATAGGCCTATATTATGGCAAAAGCATACGGAAACAGAAAATTTACTCATTGAATTCAACCTGACGACTTTATAAACAGCCTTTTTAATTATTGATATCAACATTAAAGAAGATATAATCCATGAATGCATGTGAAAATATTGCGGCAAAAAGGAAAAGTAACCTACGCGCTGACAGCGATATCTATCTTTGAACAAAACGCTACAAAGCATTAAATCTTTACCAAACAATCCCGAGTTTTTAATGACCCTGGAAAAGAAGCCTTTTGAAAACACTGTGGGAAAAGGAGAAAATGCTGGTAACCAGCATTTTCTCCTTTTCCTACAATGTTTTCTACCCTATCAGAGAGCTTAAGCTCATTTGTACAAATTTTAAATTTGTCGTCTGCAGATGTTTTGAATTTGAAAGAGTCTAAAATTTGTCGTTTGGGAAAGAGTTAAATCTTTACCACCCAATCCCTAGTTTTTAACGACCCAGAAAGAGCAGGCTTATGTAAACATTGTGGGAAAATGAGAAAATGCTGGTAACCAGCGTTTTCTCCTTTTCCCACAATGTTTTCTACTCTATCAAATACAGAAATCTGCATTTAAGCAACATTTAATTTGTCGCCTGTAATTTTTTTTGTTAGTTTAGACGAGTCTAAAATTTTGTCGTTGAATTAAGAGTTAAAAGTTTGCGTGACACTGTGTTCTTGCGGTTGAAAGTGAACTGTGTCCTACTATGGGGAAAAAGGGGGGCTTGTATCCCAATGGGAGGGGTTTTGGTATTGGGTTTCTCTCTCATCAGAGATTAACCCTTGTCCTGCTGTATAAATTAAATAAAACTTTCAATCCGATAGTAAAAAAAAAAAAACCCTAATTAATTTCGAGAGAAAAATGTCCTCTTTATCGGACAGGGTAGATCCAAGATCAGACTGCACGTTCTGTGCAGTCTGATTTTGATCTACACTGTCCGCAAAAGGTCAGTGAGTCGCACTTAGCAGCTTATGGATTAGGAAGCGTTACTTTGTGAAGGAATGGTTTCGCTCTCATTTTAAAGGTATGCCTGGGTGTAGAGGTGCATTTCGGAGTAGGCCTACGCCCTTGGTATGATCACCAGGCAATTTTCGGAGCCTGGATGTATATAACGGAAAATGACATCGATATATAAATCTTCAAAAAGGAGCGTAAAGTCGAACTGGGACCCATTATGTCGTGTTTAGCTAAGGGCGGAAGAAATTTCGATTTCGTTCGTAATTCTTAGAATTTTTTCATAAAATTTCCAGGAAACCATTTTTGAAATTAATTACCTCCTGAAAAAATAACTGCATCAGACAACCTTAACCCTTAACCTGCTGAATAAGTTTTAACCCCTAGGCTGTTCGACTCATTGACCTTTTGCGAACAGTGTAGATGACGATCAGACTGCACTTTCTGTGCAGTCTGATCTTGGATCTACACTGTCCGATACGGAGATATTTTTCCCCAAAATGTACCTTTGAAATAACAACATTCGGGTTTCTACTATGGGCTTGAAAGTTTCATTTCATTTATTTAGTAGGATAAGGGTTAAATGAAACTTTCCAGCCAACAGTAAAAAAAGTATTGTTATTCAAAAGTTATTTTTGGGGGAAAATATCTTTTCCACCTAGGAAAAAAAAAAATGTAAGTCATAATTTTCTATTAAATTCTTTCTAAATACTTTTCCGTTGAGAAACAGTTTAATAATTCATTTTTGAACGTGATTTATCAATTCCGAAGGCAGTTTGTACTGGCTGATCGATAGATGTGAATAACTTCACTGTTGTTTTGCTAATGTAAATGTAATTTCATGGGCGCAGCCGTGTTGAACATCATGTGACTGACTTAGTTCATAAAGGAAACCCCCTCGACGAGATCTCTAGATGTAGTTACGGAACCGGCAGGGTTCTGACAAACGCTAAAATACGAAATTGCTTGATTAATAATGTTATAATATAGGTTTCTCTACACAAAAATTTATTTGAAAAACCGTAACAAAAGAATAAATTAGATCTACTTTATAACAACAATAATTATTATCTTTTGTCGAAACTATTTCAGAATAAACATAAATATAAGTTCTTTTACAGGAATATGTGTGAAAGCATTGTGACAATAGGAAAAAATAGTCCCAACAATATCTTCTTTTGCCACAATGATTTCAAAACTGATCTTCTTCAAACGTACGATAAAACAAAATACAGATCAATGTGGTAATAAAATTTCTACGTCTTTTTACCCCATCTGTATTTCTAAAAATTTATGACACCAAAAAAAGGAAAATTAAACCTATTCAATATATGAGCGGAACGTTTGAGTCATGCTCTGTGAAAAGGGGCTTAATGCATCTGCGAAAAGTATCGATCCAGGTCAGCCTGCGCAGTCCGCGCAGGCTGACCTGGGCCGAAACTTTTCGCTATTAGTCAAGTTTCTGTATGTCAAAGGACCAGTCTACCTTCGGTTCTCAGACATAGTGGGTTTTATGGATCCCTAATTATGTGATATTAATCTAACTCATTTGGTATTACGCATTACGGAGGTGCATTAAGCCCCCTTCTCCCAGAGCATGGCTCATTTTTATATTCGAGAAACATGCTCAGGTAAAGATTTTTTATACGTACTGGAAGATTATTCAGATATACTGAACCTTTTTTTCTTCTCGTATTAACGAGCGTTGACGATGAGGCAACGCCTTAAATTACCGTTTCTGACTATCGGTGCTGCATTTCTCTAGTTTAACCCTTAAACTGCTAAGAACGACTCACCGACATTTTGCAGACTGTGTAGATCAAGATCAGACTGCACAGAACGTGCAGTCTGATCTTGGATCTACATTGTCCGATAAGGAGATAGTTTTCTTAAAAAAAAAAAAGATTTGAAATGACATTATTCTAGTTTTTGCTATCGGCTTGAAATTTCTATTTAACTATTTAGCAGTATAGGGATTAAACGCTTTACCAGATTATTCCTGTTTTTCAAGATGGGCCTTGGATAACACTGTATGAAAAGGAGAAAATACTGCTAACCCGGATTTTACTCCCTTTTTCACAATGGTTTCTAAATTTCGTCAAAATACAAAATCCTGTAATCTTGTTTGTCGTCTGCAAAGCTTTCGAGTTGGACAAGTCGTAATTTCTTTCGAATGGTAAAGAGTTAATTTTCCATGTAATGGCAACCCAAAGTATTTAATTCTATACCAAACGACAAAATTTTGGACTGGTCCACATTCTAACCATTTGCAGACGAAATAGATAAACGTGACTGAACAATTGAAATTCGTTTTTGAAAGGGTAGAAAACATTGTGGGAAAATGAGAAAAATGCTGGTTACCAGCATTTTCTCCTTTTCCCACAATGTTTTCAAAAGGCTTCTTTCACAGAGTCGTTAAAAGTCGGGACTGTGTGGTAAGATGTTAACCCTTTATAAACAAGTTTTACAGACCCTGAGAAAGAAGAGAAACTTGAAAACGTTGTGAAAAAAGGAGATAACGGTAACCAAATTATGCTCTCGTTTCAAAGACAAATACATGTATAATCTTTTGAGCCAGCGATTCTGTCGTCTGCAAATGCTTTCAATTTGGGCAAGTCTAAAATTTTGTCATCTGGTATAGGAAGGCTCTCGTGTGTTTATTAAACACCTGCTAGATCTCGCAAAGTCAGCGAAATAGTATCAGGCGACATGAAATTATCGTTATTTCATCTCGTTTCTAAGCGGCGGGTGTTACAACGGTAAATTAACCCTTTTCTGTACATAAACGACTTTTTTACGACACTGAAGTTGACACTGACTAATGCTCGTAACAGCCTACTGGACTTTCTCCCGCAATGTTTTCCGTACTATCAAGACACCTATCCCCCCCCCCCCACAAAAAAAGAAAGAATCCAAGTTTTAACGACGCTGAGAGAGAGAGAGAGAGAGAGAGAAGAAGAAAGAAAAACGGATTTTGAAAACAATGTCGGAAAAAGAGAAAATAGTGGTAACTAGCACTTTCTCCTTTTCCAACAACGTTTTCTACCCGTTCAAAGACAAATATTATGATTTGAGCTACATTTACTTTGTCGACAGCAAATAGGGCCTACTTTGGACGAGTTTTAGTCTTTTTTTCATCTAATATAGAGTTCAGAATTATATTTTTCTTCAGTTCAAACGTCTGGCATTTATGTTTTAGTAGGTAATCATTTTCCCCTTTCCAAAAATGGAAATGAAGGAAGACAAGTTCGCGTGAAAAAAAAAAAATATATATATATATACATATACACACACGGAAATTTGTATGGCAAAAATGGTGAATGAAAATTAAGTTTAGTTTTACTAGTACACGAGCCATGCTCTGTGAAAAGGGGCTTAATGCATTTGCAAAGCAAAATATATCGACCCAGGTCAGCCTGCGCAGTCTGAGCACGGTAGCGTAGTCGGTAGCGTAGCCTACGAAGCTCTCGGGAGTTCGAATCCCCAGTTCGGTCGATTTCTTTCCGAGGTTTGATGGTAGTCATTGCGACAGGATTCATTCTTTTCACATTGCTGATCATTCTTTCAACGATATTTATGTGGGTAAGAGCCTCCGGCTTGGCAAGAATATTATGGAAAGCACTGGTGAAAGAAATTTCAGGAAAGCATGGATGTGTGCACCGGCCGCCGCGATATAACTTGAATAACATTAGCTCGCTAGCCTTTGGCCGTTTGAGGTAATAATGTTGAAACAGGCGTTAAATACCGAACAAACAATAGTTAAATAGAGAGTACAGTATATTTCAATGCCTAACACCTGTGTCTTGGATAACAAAGTCGTTATTCTGGCGGAAAACTCAGTTTTTTGTTGAGGAAATAGGCTTGCATAATAATTATTATAACAGTTTTATTATCTAAAAGAGCGAGATATTTCCTTCTTCTCGACTTGTAAACATGCTATTATCTATATCTATTAGATCTAATATCACCATGAATACGGGGAAAATACACTATTAACCCTTTGGCTGTTGAGCGCGAATCACTGACCTTTTGCGGACAGTGTAGATCAAGATCAGACTGCACAGAACGTGCAGTGTGCTCTTGGATCTACACTGTCCGTTAAGGAGATATTTATCTCCAAAGAAAAAGTTTGATATTATCATTATTCGGGTTTTTACTATCGGCTTGAAAGTTTTATTTAACTTATTTAGCAGGATAAGGGTTAAACCCTTTCACCAAACAATCCCTTGATTTTACCACAATATGGCGTGCAACACTTGCGTAAAGTGTTGTCCCGGATTAGCCTGCGCAGTCCGCGCAGGCTAATCCGGGACAGCACTTTACGACTACATAAGTTTTTATTCATACAGTAGACTTTCGTGAAACAGAAAATTGCACATAAACGGGAAGTGTCGTCTCGGATTAGTCACAGACTGCACAGGCTGATCTGGGACGACACACTATTACGCATATGTCCGAAGGCTCCTTTTCGTGTGTTGCACGCCATATAATGATCAAAGCATCATGGGAAGAGGAGAAAATGCTAAAAACCAGTATTTTCTCCTGTTACTGACATGATTTCTACCCCTTTTTTTTTTTGTTTGACAAACCTCATCATTTGGGTTACGCTCCCTTTATTGTTTATTGCATATGGACAAGTGTATAGTTTTGTCTTCTGGTGTGGAGTTACTGACCCTTATACCTGTAAGTTTCTGGACCTAACCTTTATCGTGCTAAATGAGTTTAAACTATCAAGCCGATTGTAAAAACCCGAAGAATGTTATTTCAAACTTATCGTTTTTGGAGAAAAAATCATCTCCTTATCGGACAGTGTAGAGCCAAGATCAGACTGCACGTTCTGTGCAGTCTGATCTTGATCTACACTGTCCGCAAACGGTCAGTGAGTCGGGCTTAGCAGCTTAAAGATTAATACCAGGAAAATGAAATCGCATGGGAAAATCTCGAGCGTTCAATATTCTACGTGGATTTGTCTGTTTCCGTGAATGAACTGGGGTGTTCGCTGCCCAAGAAGGTCATACAGGCTGTACTGTTGACTCCTGAAGAGAACTTTGAAACAAATTTTGACAGTTTACTGTAAACACTTCATGTTTCTAGTTTGATTCCCTTATAAGATCAGCCCGCCCGGGTAGCTCAGTGGTTAGCGTATCTGACTCGTGACCTGGTGGTTGCGACTTTGATACCCGGTTGAGGCAAATTTTCTTTTCGGCGATATTTCGTGTCTCACCTCTGATGCATGAGAGAAAAATAGTCAGTGGCTTTGGAAAGAAATTTGTGTCAGTACTGGTGTGAGAAAGCCAGGAAACACATGAGTATGTCACTGACCGCCATGATATGACCTGAACTGTTAAAATGGCGTTAAACTCCAATACTTCTCCCTTATAAGATCAAACTGTTCTGTCTTCTCCCGATTTTAGCATTATTTTCGGATACTGCATTTCAAGCAGCTCGGGCATTCATACAACTGATTATTGAATTCTATTTATTTCGTGCTTTTCGGTAGTTTATCGAGAAATAATGGTGGATTATGGTTTGTTATTTCATGATTACGACCAGTGAAAATACTGATTGCATACTTTTTAACTCTTCAACTGAAGGCGGGAACAGTAGCTCCTGCGCACTACTTAGTTACCTAGGGAAGCAGCGCTTGCCATTCAACCAGAGGGAAATATGACGTAGTTTGTGTGCGTTTATCCTATATTTCTTCCGCTTTACGTAATATTGTAATGCGTGGCTATGTGAGGGGGTACGCCATGGGGAAATAAAAAAAAAACTGTACTGAATTTTGATGTAAGTACCAATAAAATGGGTTTAGAAGCATGAAATAAATAAAATATTTGCTTTTTTTTCAGTGAAAGATCAAAATGTATTTCATCTCGTGAACACGCGTGAAAATATTACCGATGATGTTCACTCGATGAAATAAATTTCGATCTTTCGCTGAAAAAAAAAAAAAAAATATTCTCTTAAATTTCATACAGCTAGTTTCATCCATATTTAGATAACTGTAAATGCTGGGAAAACAAAAGCGTATAGTCCAGAGGTAGTGAGACTGAGTCCCAGCTCAGCAATGACTCTCTTCGCGGTTCGGTAATATTTATTATTGACAAGAGAAGAGAAGAAAAGAGAACAGAATATATATATTGTTGAGTGGAAACAAGGTACCCACTGTGAAATGAGGGCTTAATGCATCTGCAAAAACTATCGACCCAAGTTTTCCCAGCATGTCAAAGACCCAGTGTACCTTATGATTTAGTCGGTTTTCAGACAAAATGGAATTTATGGATCCATAATAATGTGATGACTTGCTGGATCACGTAGATGCATTAAACCCTCTTTTGCCAGAGCATGGCTCATTCTATTTTTATAAACATATACGTTTCTCATTCATACGTGGTTGTCATATACCAAAGGTCTGAATGAATGATTAGAAAGATGACTGAGGAAAATGATCACGCATAAAAACCGACCAACTGGCCAACTAACAGATCGACCGACCGACCGACCGACCGATCAATCGATCGATCGATCGATCGATTGGTCGGTTTGTCACTCACTCACTCACTCACTCACAGTGTTACTTTCGTTCTTTTAAATTCTCGTATACATTCTCGTTTAAATAATGAAACTTCATCAATAAATAATGGACATGTAGGGTTTATATTTCACTGTATGAAAGAATTATTCAATAAACTTATAAAAAATGTAAAATCTCTGTGTTATGTGGTGGTATCCACACTACATGCCTACAGTATACTGTTGGAACCATATTAATGTACAGTTAGTGGCAGTAACTATTTCATCAAATTCCCAATCCCCACTGACTTCTAAGTGTTTAACACTTTACCAAAGAACAAAATTTTAGACTAGCCCAAATTGAAAGCATTTGCAGACGACAAAATAAATAAGGCTGAAGAATTGAAATTTGTTTTGGAAAGGGTAGAAAACATTGCGGGAAAAGGAGAAAATGCTGGTTACCAGCATTTTCTCCTTTTCCCACAATGTTTTAAAAAGGATTCTTTCTCAGGGCCGTTAAAAGTAGGGATTTTGTGGTAAAGGGTTAACCTTTAAGCGCCAAAGGCGAAAACAGGGCCTTTTGAGGTCGATACTTTTCGCAGATGCATTAAGCCCCCTTTTTACAGAGCATGACTGACATATGTATATTTCAGACCCTATACAACGTATACCTAATGTGATAAAATTGCAGCTACTTGAAAGTGATCAATATTTTAATAAAATGTCTTTTACATGAATTCACGTCAATGGCGATGTCTACAAAACTTAACGGTGTATTTGTTTGTTTGTTTGTATTGGAGTTTAACGCCATTTTAACAGCCCAGGTCATATCATGGCGGCCAGTGACGCACCCATGTGTTTCCTGGCTTTCTCACACCAGTACTGACACAGCCTTCTTTCCAAAGCCACTGGCTACTTTTCTCTTATGCATAAGAGATGAGAGGCGAAAAATTGCCGGAAAGAAAGTTTGCCTAAGCCGGGTATCGAACTCGCAACCACAAGGTCACGAGTCAGATACGCCAGCCACTAAGGTACCCGGGTGGGCTCTTAGCGCAACCAACAGGTGAACAGGCCACTGACTACTTTTCTCACATGCATCAGAGGTGAGAGGCGAAAAATCGCCGGACAGAAAGTTTGCCTAAGCCGGGTATCGAACTCGCAACCACAAGGTCACGAGTCAGATACGCCAGCCACTAAGGTACCCGGGTGGGCTCTTAGCGGTGTAATAACACCAGCAGGTTCACTAGGTTTCAGAGAGCCACTTCGATATCCGACGGGGAACAAGATAGCATTTTAGCGTAAATAACGTCAGTAACCTCGCTTACTACTAGTACAGTTCTCCTGATAATTGCATAACCAGAAGCCGCTTGATAATTTTTCTCGCAGTCCGAGCAGGCTGACCTGGCCCAAACTTTTCGCTATTAGTCAATTTTCTGTATATCCAAGGACCAAGGACCAAGGACCATGGTTAAGTCAGATGTTAGAAACAGTGACTGTTATGGATCCATAGCTATGCAATGACTTGCTTGGTATAAGCCCCCTTTAACCAAAGCATGTTTTTTTTTTCCAAAAGGCTCCTCTCTCAAGGTCGTTTAACCTCGGATTGAGTGTTAATGAGTCAATTAGTCCATTTTCCTCTCGTAAAGTTATATATGTCAATAAGGTTCTGATACAACAGTATTGATCGGTCTCCATATATCTCTACTTTATTGTTCTGTAGTAAGTCTTGGCTCTCTCTTGGGATCTGGCACAGTGGTCGTATAGAATTCAAGGAGGTCATTTTAACTCTCTACCAAACGGCCCCATGAAATAACGACCTTGAGGAAAAAAGGCTTTTACAAACATTGTACAAAAAGTAAAAAAAAAAAAAATTGCTGGTAGCAAGCTTTTTCTGCTTTCCCGTAATGTTGTCTATCGTTGTAAATACCAATACCATTTTTTAGCAAGATTAAATTTTGTTGACGTTAAATGCTTTTAATATGGACAATTCTTTAACGTTGTCTTCGGGTAAAGTATACAGTTATCTTTTTGCTTTCCAGTTATGTTTTCTATCTTCCGAACACCAATCCCTCATTTCAGCCGTATTAAATTTGTCGTCTGCAAATTCTTTCATTATGGGCAAATTTTAAATGTAGTCGTCTGACAAAGGTTTTAAAACACGTAACTTTCTAGCTGAAGAGCTCAAGTCACCACTCCACACCTCATTACCAACTAAAACAAAATCATGATACCTCCTTATTTAAGTTCCCTGATTCCATCTCTCGTAAGTGAAAATTTAAATTAAATTATAATTTACGAAATTCGCAAAACTTGCAAAAGATGGTCTGTCGGACTAACATTTATAAGAACTCATTTTTACCAACCGCAGTAAATGAATGCGCTTCCAATGGACATAAGAAATCCGGAAACAGTGAGTGACTTTTAAAACCATTTTAGACAGAGAAAAACCTGAATCAAATAGGCTGTTGTTCTTTTGGGAAAGAAGAGGTCAGATTATTCATACAAGAATTCGCAGTAAATGCACTTCACTCACTTAACCAACACATCTTCATTAGAAATGTAGGCTAATCAACTCGCCTCTCTGTAGATGCGGATCAATTGAACCTAGTCAGCACTTTTTCTTTGATTGTAGATTATATAGAGAAATATAAGAACGACTTATCAACAATGTTTCGCAATACACAACAGTAAATCTAACCGTATTTTTATTCGGGGATCACAATTTATCTCTAGATTTTAATATACGTATATTCTTCAAAGTAGGCTAAATTATTTATCAAGTCCAGCAAGAGATTTAGTATTACCTAATTAAGGGTAAAATTACCGAAATAAGTTCACATAATAAGTTAAAGTCGTATAGTTGCAATCGCATCGTTTCTTCCAAGACCTATCCACAGTCCAACTTAAACATGCCTCACAATGTCCTTATATTTCATAAATGTCATTTTTTTCTGTCTTCCTCATCATCATTTTTTTCATTGATTTCAGAATAACATCACTCCATGTCATCTGTGTATTTTTCCATTATCCACCAGGAAAAGAACCTAATAAGCTATGCCTTCGTTCTTATCCTATTGACTTGTATTGCATTTTATGATAATTTTTATAATGTCATAAAATCAATAAAAATATGCTTAAACTAAAACAAAATTGCAGGAGACGAGAGAAATAAACATGTATATATAATTAATGAGAGCTGATATTAAATGCATAGATAAATGAGAAAACATTGTGGCAAAAAGTGAAAATTGCTCGTTTCGAGCAATTTTCACCTTTTGCCACAATGTTTTCAAATGAGGTCTGCTGCAAAACACAATTTTAGTCGTTTACATGAGTTAATAATTTAATATAATCCAGCTAAGACTAGCCCTCATAGCATAGGCGGTAGAGTGTAGGACTCGTAAACATCATGTTTCGGGACACTTGAGGGTGTGGGTTCGAGCCCCACGTCTGGCCATCTAAAATTACTAATAGTCTTTCGGATGAGACGCTAAACCGAGGTCCCGTGTGACGATGCTATACGCGATGCACGTTAAAGAACCAGGCGTAACTTAGGAAGAGTTTCTCTCTGTATCTTGCACTGTCCCCCGTAACAAAAACTAACAGTCTTCACGGAGCATCGGCCATTGCCCACAACCGGTGGCGACGATAAATAAACGCAAATTCAATCAAATTATTCAGCTACAATTCTCGATCATTTCCCTGGTGTAGCCGATCAGTTTCAGTTATTTTCAAAAACTGCTTAATGAACAAATGCAGAAAATGCTAACCAGCATTTTCTCCTTTTTCTACAACGTGTTCTACCCTATGAGACAAGTTTCATATTTTGAGCAACATTTAATTTGTCGTCTGCAATTTCGATAACTCTGAAATTTTGTCGTCTGGTGAAAGATTAAATCAGTTGGTCGAAGCCTTCCTACCAAGGGTACTTCTGTTCCTTCAGTTTTTAATGTTAGTGGACGACTATGGCATGAGTTATGACCCTTTGGTCTGTTTTCCTAATTTAGTAACAAGGCGAGCAGTCTGGCTGGGGGAAGGTTATCCGTCAGCCTGCAGCAGTTCTAGTTAAGCAACAGTTCTCTACCATTGCCGTGATTATGAGGATCACTTTCAATGATTAAAAACTTTTTACAATACAAGGAAGCTATGGACTTGTCCAAATTGAAGGTGTTTGCAGACGACAATTTAAACCTGGTTCACATGATGGAACTTGTCTTTGATAGGGCAGAAAACATTGTGGAGACAGGAGAAAACGCTGGTTGCCAGCATTTTCTCCTTTTTTTCACAATGTTTTCAAAAGTGTTTTTCCTAAGGGTCGATAAAACTCGGGATTGTGTGGAAAAGAGTAAGTGTGTCAAATAGATCGAATGTCTTCCTTATAATAATCAAAACTGAATCTGCTATAATTACAAAAGTGACCTCTAGCGGATAATGGGCAACGCTCGGTGCGTATGTGCTCGTATTGTACCAAAAGCAAACGTCCGTTTCACTCTTTAACAAACGACAAAATTTTACATTCAACTGGTTATGTGGGAAAGCAGCCAGTGGCTTGGAAAGAAAATTGTGCGGAGTACTGGTAAAAGAAACACCAGGAAAGCATGGATAGGTGCACTGGTCGCCGTGATGTAACTGAAATAATGTTGAAAACGGCGTTAAACACCATACAATCAATCAATTTACGTTCAACTACAGCTAAAGTATTTGAATCATGCTCTGCCAAAAGGGGGCTTAGTGCATCTGCAAAATTCCGCGCAGGCTGATCTGGACTGAAACTTTTTGCTATAGGTCAATTTTCTGCAGCTCAAAGGACCAGTGTGCCTCATGGTTCAGTCGGTTTTTATACAAAATGGATCTCATGGATCCATAATACTGTGATAACTTGCTTGGTATCAAGCATCACGGAAATATATTAGGCTCCCTTTTTGCCAGAGCATGGATCATTTACAGACAGCAACTTACATGCGAGTCAAACAATGGAATTCGTCGGATAAAGGGTAGAAAGTATTGAGGGAAAAGGAGAAACTGCTGGTTACCCACATTTTTTCCTTTTTCCACAATGTTTTCAAAAGCTTCTTCCTCATGGTCGCTTACACACGGGTTTATTTTGTAAAGGGTTAAAATAGGAAAAATACATTGAATTTATTGTCTAGTGTCTTATGTCGCTTTCAACGTTATTTAAGTTAGATCATGGATACAGTTCAGCCATTTATGTGTTTCCTGGGTTTCAATAATACATGTAGATATATTTGGTCTCTGAAGTCCCTTGCCCAAGTAAATCCCTGCCGAAAAAAAAAAGTTATACCTTTAACAATTGGCCATGCAGGATCAAAGGATTGATCAAAAGGAATTAAGATTTGATACATACATCCAAGTAACATTTTGTGCAAAAGGAGAAATCGATAGTTACCAGTATTTTCTCATTTTGCCACAGTTTTTTTTTTTTTTCAAAAGTTCCAAGACACAAAATGGCATTTGCAGAGGGTAATGTTTGTACCAGACGACAAAATTTTAGATCCATAATGAACACATCAGGCTACATCTCGAGCGTTAGTGTTCAATCCATCAGTGACCACCATTTATCACATAAAATCTCCTCTAGGAGTGTATTAAACCCATGACTTATTTTTGATAATATACTACTGTACTATCATTTTTGGGGTCCCCGGTTCTTGTTATCGCTGTTCTTATGAGCGCGTGGAGCCAGCGGAACCAACCACAGCGCGTCCTGAAATTTGTACTAGGTTACTTAGATTAGTTACCTCCCCTGATACAGCAAGCGTGTCTACAACGGGGACCAGTTCATAGGGTACTTCACCATTTTGCGGGGAAATGACGCCGTCGTTGCTAAGATGTATACATGCGGTAAATGTTACGATTTTCCTGTAAACTTAACAACAAGAAATGTAGTATTTAGTACATGAGCCATGCTCTGTGAAAAGGGAGCTTAATGCATCTGCGAAAAGTATCGACTCAGGTGAGCCTGATCGGTCCGCACAGGCTGACCTGGGCCGAAACTTTTCGCTATTGGTAAATTTTCTGTATGTCAAAGGACCAGTCTACCTTATGATACAGTCGGTTTCTAGACATGACGGATTTTATTGGTCCATAATTATGCGGTGAATTGCTTGGTATCATGCATCAAGGAGATGCATTAATCCCCCTTTTGCTAGAGCATGGCTCATATATAAATGGTGAAAATATTTCGATTTACTCCTATATACTATTTTGGTCTACTTTCGATGCAAATGTCACAGAACTATCTCTTCGTGTATGTACTCATTTCAAACCGAGCTACATTTGTAAACATGGACCAGTAAACGGTATTTAGGCTAAGGCGATGATGCAGGATATTTTATATGTCTGTCATTAGTTTTATTTGATAAATAGAATCTCACATTTATGTTTGTGTACATGTATTATCATTTTTATTAAACTCGTTGACGAAAATGTATATGACGCTCGCCAAGGCTCCCGTCATATAATTTTAGTCAACTCGTTTGATAAAAATGATAACACATAAACACTCATGTAAGATCCTCTATTTGAGCCATGCTCTGTGAAAAGGGGGCCGAATGCATTTGCAAACAGTATCGAACCAGACATAGGCCGATACTTTTTGCTTTTGGTCATTTTTCCTATACGCCAAAGGTCCATTCTACCTACAGATCCTGTCGATTGTTAGGAAAAACGGATTTTATGGATCCCTAATTATGTGATGACTCACGTGGTAGCCTATAATGCATCACGGAGATGCATTGAGCCCACTTTTGCCAGAGCGTGGCTCATTTAGGAAAACAATTATTAGTTTTGCTGAGGTTTGTTGTCATGGTATTGCAGAAGTTATCTGCAACATTTATATAACTGTCTCTGATAATAAATTCTATACTAACGCAGTTAGCGATATCTTCTGCAAACACTGAGCAACATAAGCCTGACACATCGTTTGATGTTTAAAGATGCGTTCGAGCCGTGTTTGGTCTATTGTCCGTCATTTTGTTTCCCTTTTTTTAATCATTGCTTCACTTCTAAAGAGACATTGCGATTTTTATAATTTTACTTGTGATTAAAATGTAAGCCCTGCATGGTATTTGTAAAATGAAGTTTACACACTAGTACCATGAAAGTGCATCAAGTTGATCCACAGGGTAGTTTGATAAAGTTTGTTGGAGATATTTATAACTGAACATTCCTGAAGAGTGCAAAGGATATCAAGGATGAAATCCATGTAATACCATTATTAGGACCTACACATAATTGGAGAGGAATCAAGGGAAGTAACTGAATACTGTCTCCCATTTTAATGGAGTTAGTTCCTCCGTGCCTACAGAGCATTTTTCCTTTGTTCATTCGGGGAAAGCAGCCAGTGGCCTTGGGAGTGTGTTGTGCGAGGTAATGATAGGATGAAATACCATCTACGCATGGAGAAGTCCACTGATAACAGCTTTACAGATGGGCAGCGCTCTGGGAAAAAGGTGGAATAATGAATCTCCTTTAAGCATTACTCAAGCAGGTGATAACATTTTACGGATCAACAAATCCATTTTGTCTTTAAAACAACGGACTAAACCATGAGGTACGAGGGACACTTTTTAAGTTCGTAGAGTAGGGCGGTCTTTTTAAAACCGCTTGAAATATCAAAATTTTATTTATCTAAGACCTTCGAAATATGCCCCGTCTGCCTCCACACACATTTTACACCGATCTACCCATTTCCGGAACGCCGTCCGGTAGTCCTCTTTAGGTATATGTTGCAGACACTGGTAGACCGCACTGCCTATACCACAACGGGATTCAAAACGGTGCCCTGCCAGCATTTCCTTTAGTCTTGGGAACAACCAAAAGTCACAGGGGGACAGGTCAGGGCTGTATGGGGGATGATCTAAGACATCGAGCCCAGATTCTTTCAGATATTCCTGTACCGTAGCGGATTTATGGGCAGGTGCGTTATCATGGAGTAATTTGATGCCGCGGACACCGGTGCGCGGTCTGCGTTTCTGATAGAAATCAACAAGTTGAGTAAGAACACTTTCTCTGTAAAACTTTCCAGTGACAGAACTACCTTTCGGGACTGGAATTTGAAGGACTTGACCTTTCGAATCAAAGAATATCGCATACAACATGCGATTTGATGTTTTGCAACGGCGCGCAATGACAGGTCTGTCGCCCTCAGATGAAACCGAAACCTTATCTTTAGCCTTAGAATCGGGTTGAAAATGATAGATCCAGGTTTCATCACCTGTAACTATCTCTTCCAAACGACGTGGGTCACATTTATCATTTTTTTCTATAACTTGCGATGCAAGTCTAACCCGACTTTGTTTCTGCTCGTCAGTGAGCAAATGGGGCACCCAGCGCGCGCAGATCTTACGTAGCCCAAGTCGTTCACGTAAGATCTTCAAAACACTTGACGAATGAATGCCACTTAATTCTTCTATCTCTTGCACGGTATAACGTGCGTCTTCCTCAATTAACGTTTTCACAGTAGCAAGGTTCTTTTCCGTCAAAACGGAAACCGGCCTACCCACCCGAGGGTCATTTTCAATTGACTCCCGACCATCATTAAAACGACGTACCCACTTGCAAACTGTAGCATATTTTAAAGCACCATTCCCATAAACTTTTTGCAAATCAGCATGAATTTCTGTTGGCGGAAACCCGAGCTGTGCTCGAATCTTACAATATACCCTCTGTTCAGAGATTTTTCCATCCATATTGAACGCTCTATTTTATACTATAGTGTATAAAACCACGTGTTGAAAATACCCAGCGCAGCGCGCACGTGGACCTCGTGCGCCGCATACCGTGACACCGTTCGAGAGAGGAATGATTACGCAAGTTTTGTGTAAAAAATCGTGCAACTTCATAATCGCGTTAAAAAGTTATAGGCTTACTCTACGAACTTAAAAAGTGTCCCTCGTAGAATTATTCTTGGACATGCAGAAAATTCAACAATAGCAAAAAGTTTCGATCCAGGTCAGCCTGCGCGGACTGCGCCGGCTGACATGGGTCGATACTTTTTGCAGATACATTACACCCCCTTTTCACAGAGCATGGCTCAAATGTAATACATGTACCGTTAAAAACAGCGTAAAACACCAAAACAAAGAAACAGAGATAGCACTGTAACAACTATCCCTGTTCTATTTTACAGTTGTTATTAATCTAATTGGAGGTTAAACTCTACCAATGGTTTTGTCCGTTGTTGTGAGGTAGAGCGTCGGCCTCGTAACCATACAAATCCCGAGTTCGATGCTCGGTAGCGGGTGTCAACTTTGGGACTGCTCATTGGCCCATACATCGGCGTGAGTACCGGTGTAGTTTCCAGAAAGCAAGAGAGATTAGTATAATTTGCAAGAACTTGTTTCTCAATCGATGTAAAATAAGTATGTTTAGACTAAACTCTTTACCTAACGATAAAAATTTAAAACTTATTTAACCCTTTACCAGACGGAAAAAACTTTTGACTCTTCCACATTGAAGGAATTTACAGAAGACAATCCAAATGTTTTTCAAATGATAGTATTTGTTCTTCAATAGGTAGAAAACATTGTGGAAAAAAGAGAAAATGCTGGTTACAAGCATTTCTCCTTTTTCCAACAATTCTTTAAAAGCCTTCTTTTTCAGGATCGTTCAAACTCGGGATTGTGTGGTAAAGGGTCGAATTGAAAGCATTTGCATCCAACGATTACATGAGACTCAAACGGCAAAATTAACTTTTGAAAGAGTTGAGAACATTGTGGTAAAAGGAGAAAATGTTGGTTACCAGCATTTTCTCCTTTTCTCACGTTTTTTTTTTTCAAATATCTTTTCCCTAAGGTCGTTAAAACACGGGGTTGTTTGATAAAGAGTTAACCCTTATCCTGCTAAATAAACAATGAAAATTTCACGTCGATAGTAAAAACCAAATCATCGCTACTTCAAAGTTATTTTTCTTTGGGGGGGGGGGGGATATCTCCTCATCGGACAGTATAGATCCAAGATCAGACTACACGTTCTGTGCAGTCTGATCTTGGATCTACACTGTCCGCAAAAGGTCCTTGAGTCGCACCTAGGGGATAAATTTGCAAAGGAAAAATAATTTCCGTTCTTTGAATGACGGCAAGGTTTCTAGTGTATAAGTTTACGGTGACGTTTTGTTTCTAAATCCAAAGCTTTTAATTATGTATGTTTTTAATCTATGTTTTCCGGGAAACGCCAACACTATTGAATTGTAAAAGCGCGAAAAAAGAAATCTAATTCTGTGTTTAGGTGTTGTCCGTTTAGTGAGTTATTTCCTCCTTGACTCTTTGCCAAACGACAAAATTTTAGATCTGTCCAAATTGAAAGCAACTGCAGACGACAAATTAACTGTGGCTCAAAGTTAGAAATTTGTTTTTGAAAGGAAAGAAAACATTGTTTGGGAAAGGAGAAACATTCTGTGTTACCAGAATTTTCTCCTTTTTCCAAAATGTTTTCAATATCCTTTTTCATACGGTTCCTTAAAACACGGAAAAGGGTTAAACAAATTTGGAGCATGCGACTTTAGAAGTACATGCACCCTTTAAACCCATTACCAAACAATCCTGGGCCCTTATTCACCAACCATTCTTAAGAATATTCTTGGTCTTATTCTCCAAGATTGTCCAAATTTGAAAGTAACACAACTTCTGATTGGCTAAACCAAATGGTTTAGCCAATCAGAAGTTGTGTTACTTTCAAATTTGGACAATCTTGGAGAATGAGACTAAGAATGTTCTTAAGAATGGTTGGTGAATACGGACCCTGGTCCCTATTCACCAATTATTCTTAAGAACGTCTTCAGTCCTTTTTTCCAGAACTTTCTAAATTTGAAAGTAAGACAACTTTTGATTGGCTAAACCATTTGGTTTAGCCAATCATCAGTTGTCTTACTTTCAAATTTAGAAAATCTTTGAGAATAAGACTGAGAATGTTTTTAAGAATGGTTGGTGAATACGGACCCTGTGCCTTAACAGCCAAGATGAAAATGTCTTTTGAAAACAGAGTGGCAAAAGAATCAACATACTCTCATGTTCCTATTATTTTTTCCGCCCGTTTAGAAACAACTCCTATTATATGAGAAACAATTAAACCGTCGTTTGCAACAGCTTTTAACATTGGTGAGTCAAACAGTTGGTTGTTTGTTAAAAAATGGTTTGATGCATAAATACAAATAAAAACATTGTGGATGAAGCAGAAATTTCTCGTTATTTTACTATCTCTTTTTTCCAGATGTTTACATGGATGGTCTGATGCACGTCTAACGGTGATCTTCATAAGGAAACCTTTTTTTTTTTACCTTTTACAAAAAAACCAATTCAAGGATGACAGTTCTTTAAGCTAGTTTGCGTCATTTACATTCACGGTTTTAAACGGTACTTAGTCATATCTCTATTGCTCTGTTATTTGTATATTTCCTATGTTTCGCCAACACTTGGTTTGTGTTCTGCAGCGCCTTGCCTGAGGACACTCTCCACGTGACCAGCACCGCCAGCTGGAAACGATCCCAGGATTCTTGCCAAATTCAATACCTTCTTCATCAGATGACAAAATCTCTAAATGGTCCTCCATGATTTTAAAAAGGATTTTACAGACGATGAATGGGATGTACTCTGGTTCAAATGATGGGGTTTGTCTTTGAATTGGCGGAAAAAAAAAACATTGTGGAAAAAAAGGGAGGAAATACAGGTAACTAGCATCTTTCTCCTTTTCCTTATCTTGTTTTAAAGGCATTCTTTTTCAAGGTCGTTAAAACTCGGAATGGTTTTGTACAGGGTTATTTACAAGCGTATTACAGTAAGAATACAGCCCGCAGTATGTAAATGAGCCATGCTCCATGAAAAGGGGGCTTAATGCATCTGCGAAAAGTATCGATTCAGGTCAGCCTCCGCAGTCCGCGCAGGCTGACCTGGGCCGAAACTTTTCGCTACTGGTCAATTCTCTGCATGTCAAAGGACCATTCTACCTTATGATACAGTCGCTTGTTAGACATAATGAATTTTAAGGACCCCTAACAATATGATGTCTTGCTTGGTAAGAAGCGTCACGGAGATGCATTAAGCCACCTTTTGCCAGAGGATGACTCAAACGTAATTGTCGGCTGTACTAGATTTCTGGGGGTCTAAAGAAGTTACTGTGGCAGCCTCCTGTGTGAGGCATGTACCAGCTAATGGTAAGTCACATTGAACCAATCCAGTGGTGTCAAAAATATGACGATTTATTTGACTTTCCGATGATAGCTGTGAAGAATGACAAAAACATACATATCTACGTACATTTATGTATGGTAATCTATAGAAACGAGTGATTGCCGACATTAAACTGAGACCAGTAACATAAATGACTACTCCTAACAAAAGTACGGAATGAAATGAAATTTTATGTACAAACTCTCTAGCAGAAGCGTAATAAAAGTCGGTATGGCCATGAGACAAATATTACTACCTAAAATAAACAGCTAAAACTTTAAAAATCTTTTCTACAGAAACGAAGGTCGGATGTTAATGAAACTTAGCAATGTTAATCAGTATTGGGGGTACCAAAATGTTTTTTTTTAAGGGATCAATGCATGATGACATTTGACTTTTATTCGGACTGGTCTAACTTCTGGACTACTGTGTTTAATGAATTAGGGAAAGTTCTGAAGTTCTTTTTGTCTAAACCTGCTTGTTGATATTTGTAATTCAAATGCTAAATGATCCAAAGGTTCTCAAAGTTCTTCGAATGATTGTCTATGAGTCTAAATGTTCCAAAGGGTATCTCGGGTTAAAAATAGAGTCATGTGAGAAGAAAGGTAAAAGAAATCTTTTGGTCTGAAACCCTAAGATTGATATTTGGTAGATGGCGTCATTAGATGTCATCGTTAGATTTTCAACTTAACTGGTTAATTTACGATAATAGGTGTAAGTATCACACCGGCGTTTTAATCTACAGATGTCGTAATAACCTATCGCCTAGATATATGAGCGACATTATTTCGTTTTCGAGTAACACAAATTACGATTTAAGGTCATCTGCTCGCAGTGACATCATAAACTCGAGATTCAATACATCGTACAGGAAACGAGCATTCTCGTATTTTAGCATGGATATGTGGAATGAAATTCCTACTTCCATCAGAGATGCGAAATCATTACCTATCTTTAAAAAACAGTTCAAGCAACATTTATTAACCTTACAGTCCTCATTCTAGTAAGGAAATCTTACAACTTAACAAAATATTGCACAGTACAGAAACGTGTGTCTGTCCGTAGATTTCAGATTCCATCATTATTTTACCATTAATTCATCTTCTTCATTTTCAAACACCACAATCATAAGTATCAGTCATCAATATCTGCATTAATTTCGATATTATTACTATCATTATTATTGTTATTCCACTCATTTTGAAGGCAACATTGTAAAAAAGACTTGAAATATGTCTTAATGTTTTAACCTTCACAAAATAAAGATATTATTATTATTATTATTATTATGGTCTTTCATCAAATTTTTCGAATACAGCCCTACAGGCCAAAGATTGCCGCCCTCTTTTCCCCCGAGGTCACATAGCAGTTTGTATATAATTTTGTAAGAGATAAATTTTAAAGGATTCTTTTAAACGTAAGGTCTGCCAAGTGTTGATGTTTGGTGTGTAGCATCACAGGGCAGTCATCTATCTAACAAAGATGTTCAAATTGTGCCCCATGGGCAATGAATGCACGGATAGGGTCACTGGCCGTCGTAATATAACGAAAATACGGCTGTACAGGCGTGCAGCACTGAACAACAAAACCGAACCATTTTGATTGGATTAATTAGGATAAGGCCTAAACCATGTGACAATATTGTGTTAGTGTCGTTCCGATAATCAACCTACCACTGAATCATACTCTTTCAAGTGTTTTTCAATCTTTTATGCGAAGGGCAATGGATTTTATCTTCATAAGTATTGTCTATTTGAACTCGCAGGTACTTGCTGAATATGGGTGATCTTTGAAACAAGATAGTATCAGAATTTCAGCCATTTGTCTTTTTTTATTTTTCGAAATACGACAACTCTGTTTTGTCATTATCGTAGGCATAAGCTTTCCTTTACTAAAAAAAAAAAACCGCAAAGTCCAAGCTTATGACCGGCTCGCTAATCCAATTCGGACAACGATCAGAGCCCGTATTCACCAACCATTCTTAAGAATGTTCTCAGTCTCACTATCCAATTTTCTAAATTTGAAGTAACAAAACTTTTGATTGGCTGAAACATTCGGTTTGTTACTTTCAAATTAAAAAAAAAAAATCTTGGAAAATAAGACGAAGAATGTTCTTAAGATTTGTTATTGAATATGGACCCAGATGTTGCGATTTTCGTTGTCTGAGCTGGGTCTACAGTGCTTATAATAATTGCCCGACTTTCGTGGAAAACATATGTGAAAAGTTCGTAGTCGAATGATCTTTATATATGAGCCATGCTCTGTGAACAGGGACCTTAATGCATCTGCAAAAAATATCGACCCAGGTCAGCCTGCATAGTCCACTCAGGCTGACCTGAGCCGAAGTTTTTAGCTGTCGGTCAATTTTCTGTATGTCTAAGGACAAGTTCACCTCAAGATTAAGTCGGTTGTTAAAGAAAGTGGCTATTATGGATCCATAATTATGTGATAGCTTGACAGGTATCATGCATCACGGAGATGCATTAAGCCCCCTTTTGCCAGAGCATGCAGACTTGATACATTTTGACGTGAAAATGATATTGTTAAAAGGACACCCACCTTAATCTTGTTTTGCAAATGTCCGAATAAAAAAAATCTTATAAATGAGCCATTCCCTGTGAAAAGGGGGCTAAATCCATCTGAAAAAAAGTATCGACCCATGTCAGCCTGCGCAGTTTGCGCAGGCTCACCTAAGTCGAAACGTTTTACTTTTGGTCAGTTTTCTGCATGTCAAAGGACCTGTGTATCCAGCATTTTCTCCTTTTCCCACAATGTTTTCTACCCATCCCAACACAAATCTCTATTTCTGAGTTACATTTATTTTGCCGTTTTCAAATGCTTTCACTTTGGACAAGTCTACATTTTTGTCCTTTGGTAAAGGGTTAATGTAGCTTTAAATAACGGCATGAAATGCACAATTTCACGTTGGAACCATACCATACCTTGGTTTAAGAAAGAATAGCAAGCGTTGGTACAAATAAGGTAAGTAAATTACTGCCAGACTTAATTTTTTAAAACAAATCTATGTGCAATTATTTAGAATTAAAGGGAATATGATGGTTGTCATTATTAGGATGTTAAAAATGGTGAGAAGATAATGTCAACCTAGTCAAAAATAATGGTTTCCAGTGTTTTCAATGTGCGCACATGTGCGCAAACTTTCGGGTTATCCATTGATCAAACCCCTCGGCTGTATTACGATGGGTGATATGCACCCACGCGGTACATTTCTTCACTGGAAGAACACGGCTTTTTTTCCCTTAAAATTCTAAGGCTCCAGTTGAATACAAAATAACAAGAGCCAGTTTTCTATCAAAATCTTTCTAAACAAAGTTCTTTTAACAAACAGTTTGTACATTCAATTTTTAACTAGGCAATTTTCACAGATTGATAGATGTGAATAACTTCACCGTGGTTGTTGATGGCATTGCTAATTGATTTACAAGGGCACTGCCATGTTTAAGATCATGTGACTGACAGCTAATGGAAACCTCTTTGATACGAACAAGATCACTCGTCACAACTCGGCCGATTCCGTACCTACATCTAACCTCGTCCGTGTAAAGGAGGCTTCCATTTTGAACTACCGATGACATGATCTTAACCATGGCGGCGCCCCTGTAAATCGCTTAGCAGCGACATGAACAACCACGGTGAAGTTATTCACATCTATCGATCTGTCGATGAAATCTCTCAAACGAAATGATAAACCACGCTAAAAAATTGAGTGTACAAACTGTTTGCCGACTGAAATATTCTTAGAAAGATGACGACAGAAAATTGAGTCATGTTTTCTTTTCTAAGAAGAGCCTTACAATTTCAATAACGGTCAAACGGTGTGCTTCCGGAGACGTGCGAAATGTACCGTGTAGGTGCATATCAAGCTACGTGATACAGCCGAGGGATTTGATCACCGGATCACCGAGGTATGCCAAATGGGACAAGATTAGATGTAGTTACGGAATCGGCCGAGTTGTGACGAGCGAATAAGCACATTGACGAATTACGTGTATCCGTTTTGGGCTATCTAGTACGGCACGACAAATACAAGTTGCAGATGATTAATTAAATTTACCTCAAATGATAGGATTTGCCTTTGAAATGGTAGAAACATGGTGAGGGCAGGAGAAAATGCTGGTTACCAGCGTTTTCTCCTGCCCCCACAATATTTTCAAGAACCCTCTTCTTCAGGGTCGTAATAGTACTGATTTTTTTTCGAAAAGTATTAATCAACCCTGACGATGGATGCTTCTCAAAACATTGTGGGAAAAATAAGAATCGCTGGTAACCAGTATTGGCTCCTTTCTCCACAAAGTTTTCTACCCTTTCAAAGACAAAAATCCCGTCATTAGGCGCGACACATTTAATTTGTAGTCTTTTTTTTTTAATGTGGAGAGATCCAAAAAGTATACTGTTTGGTAAGAATTAATCAAACCTGTTAGTAACGGCACCATGTTGGGTCTCATTCTATGAAGGATTAACTCTTTACCAGACGAGAAAATTTTAGATTTAACCAAATTGAAAGAAGTTGCAGACAACAAATTAAATGAGGTTCAAATAATAAGATCTATAACAAAAAGAGCAGAAGACATTGTGGGATAAAAGAGAAATGATGGTAACCAGCATTTTTCTCCTTGTTCCCATTATGCTTTCAAAAGACGTCTTTTTCAGCGTCGTTATATAAGGTTTTGTACAGGGTTATTTACATGCGTATTACGGTAATAATCCAGCCGGCAGTGTATAAATGTAATTGTTATAGCGGCAGAACCAACTCAATATCCAACACTGAAAAACCCATAAATCTGCTAAATAATCAATGTTTCCACTCCCCCACTCCTCAATTTATTAGATCCTTGCAAATATTGAGAACACCTTGATTAGACAGACGGACAGACAGACAGACGGACGGACAGTTGTTTATGTCATGTTTTTACACGAAGAAATTTTTGAAAACAGTGTGTATAAAAATATATATACACCTGTCACACTGTTTCCGCAATGTCTGCGTCTGTTCAGTAACATGACCGTATGATTTGTTTTACATTAGCCAACGTGTTACATTAGCCAATTCGATATAGGCTTCTCGACAGTTCTTGGCCTTTTCCGAATCGCTTTCATCTTGCTAAAAAGTCTTAATACATATTGGTATACACCGCTGCTTCAGAGGCTGGACAAAATACACAATAACTCGAAACAAAGTTCTATCGCAAAACTACCCTTGTTTTCCGTGTCATACAGCCATTACGAATTTTCTTACCTTACACACGTAGACAAGCAAAAAGTGCGGTATTTGGTCAACACTCTGTAATCATACGCGTAATTTCAAAGGCGTTGCTTACCAAGACTTCTTTATGAAATTAATTTTCGAAATTGCAGATTGTTACAAAGCTGCGCATTTTTGCATTTTTAGATTCAAAACAAGATCATTACATGTAAGTTTCTTTGGAACTATATTTCGTTCGTATGTACCCGTAAAAGAAGCGAATGTAAATAAATGTGATAAGAAGAATCTGACATTCGTTGGCTTTTGAGGTAAAATTTTATTGAACTCGTCTAAAAAAAATGAGCCATGCTCTGTGAAAAGGGCGCCTAGTGCATCTGTGAAAAGTATCGATCCAGGTCAGCATGTGCATTCCGGGCAGGCTGACCTGGTCCGAAACTTTTCCCTATTGGTCATTTTTTTTGTATGTCAAAGGACCAGTCTACCTCATGATTTAGTCGGTTGTTAGACATAACGGACTTTATGGATCCATGGTCATGTTATGACTTGGTTGGTATCATGCATCACGGACGCATGAAGCCCGCTTTTGCTAGAGCATGGCTTATTGGCGAATCATTGAATAAGAAAAACGATACGGGGTCCAAAATTATACTCGAGAACAAAATTAAATGAGCCATGTTCTGGCAAAACGGGGCTTAATCCATCTCCGTGATGCATTATACCAAGCAGGTTAACACATAGCTGTGGATCCACAAGGTTCATTATGTGAAACAACCGTCTGTATCATGAGGTAAACTACTCCTTTGACATGCTGAAGATTGACCAATAACAATAAGTTTCGGCCCAGGTCAGCCTGCGAGTTCTGCACTGGCTGACCTGAGTCGATACTTTTTGCAGGTGCGTTAAGCCCCATTTTCATATAGCATGGCTCAAATACTCCTAGATAAGAAGCTTTTTTATGCCCACAAAGGATTACACCTTGGTATTAATGGAGTAGACAAGAGATTATCCGCTCTAGGATTTGTTCGCCCCCGAGCGTTTTCGTCCATTTTTATTTCGTCCTAACTATTCAATAAAAATGTTTAGAACAGAAAAGAAAAGATATTTTATTTATGATCAGATAATGTTTTTATTTAACCATTTAATATCATCCGTAAAACCGTTGTTATGAATTTGAATGATATGAAAGTTATAAAGCATGAGTTGTAAATTGAAATGCACATCAAGGAAAACAAACATTAATCTACAGCAGTTGGAATTGGGGAGGGGGGGAACGGGACGGGGGTCAATCAGTAAGATACAGTGGCATATTACGCAAGACAGACGAACAGAAAGATGAAGGCAATGGGAGAAGTTTGTTACATATACAAAAAAGTATGATAGACAGTGGTATTTGTCGTCATCCCGGGAGAAAAAGTAAAGCAGGGAGGGAGAAAAGGGTCTCAGAAAAGAAGATATAAGCCGATTTTCAAGGAATAAATCGAGTTACCAATAACCCTAGAACCAACGTTATAATGACTTGCATTTCGCTCAATATCTGGCTTGAAATCTCTTTTTTTATCAATAACTTGCTGTAGAAGTTATACTGCCATTTTCTTAACCCTTTCCCAAACAAGCCCTGTTTTTCACGTGTCTGCAGCACAAGTCTTTTGAAAACACTGCGGGAAAAGGAGAAATTGCTCGTAACGAGCAATTTCTCCTTTTCCCACAGTGTTTTCTACCCTTTTTGAGAACTTCTACCATTTTCATCAAATTTAAAATTGTCGTCTGCAAACCCTTTTAATTTGGACCAGTCCAAAATTTGTCGTTTGGGAAAGGGTTAACGGAGAGAGAGAAAAAAGGTAGAATTGACGTTTTGACTTTTGATAATGTATCTAGCCACACGTGCCTTAAATATCGATTGTTTCACGGGACGTTACTCTTCTTTTCCCTTAGGCCGCTAAGATCAACCCTGAGCGCTTTTGCGGACAGTGTAGATCCAAGATCAGACTGCACAGAACGTGCAGTCCGATCTTTGATATGCATTGTCCGACACTGTAAGATTTTTCCTTCGAAAATAACCTTAAATAAAAGGCTAATATTTTGGGAGCTTTCGTTTAATTTATTTAGCAGTTAAACCCTTTAGCAAGCGATGACGAGTTTTAACGACTCCGAGAAAGAAGGCCTTTCAAAACATTATAGGTCGTCACAGTGCACTTGGTCACCAGCATTTTTTCCTTTTCCCACCATGTTTTCTTCAATTTCACAGAAAAATTCCATCAAGTAAGCCATGTTTTATCTGTCCTCTGTGAATGCTTTCAAATTGGACAAATCTAAAATTTTCTTGTCTGGTAATACGCATCTCAAAATGTCGGGCGATAAAGATCCAAGACCGAACTGAATCTTTTATGAGGTTTAATCTTAACCTTTAGGGTGCTAAGCGCGACCCACTGACCTTTTGCGGACAGTGTAGATCAAGATCAGACTGCACAGAACGTGCAGTCTGATCTTGGATCTACACTGGCCGATTAGGAGATATTTTTCTCCATACAAATATGTTTGTAACAGCATTATTCGGGGTTTTTTATTGGTATGAAAGTTTCATTTAAGTTATATAGCAGGATAAGGGTTAATCTGTATGTTTATTGTTCGCTTAACAACTAATTTTGCCGTTGGCTATTCATCGGTTGGACAAAACCTCAACGTTTAGAAAACATTTCTGCTATGCATTGCTGCAATGTCATATAAAATCGGAATACGAAATGCATGAAGCATTTGTAAAGTTCTGTTAGAGTTTAAATATACGAGTATATGGAGTTAATTAAACGATTTTGAAACAAGTTCGTATAAATCATGATAATGAATTTCGATGATTGCTTCTTGGAAACCTTATCGAGAGTCCGTATTCGCCAACCATTCTTAGGAATATTCTTTGTCCAGTTCTCAAGAATTTTCTAGATTTGAAAGTTACACAACTTCTGATTGGCTAAACCAAAAGGTTTCGCCAATCAGAAATTGTGTTAACTTTCAAAAAAAAAAAAAAAAAAAGAGACTCTCTCACCACTGACCATTGTTTCGACCTTGGTAATGCTTGGAAAGAATATTGTGCGGAGTACTGGTAAAAGAAACTCCAGTAAAGCATGGAGAGGTGCACTGGCCGCCGCGATATAACTGAAATAATATTGAAAACGGCACTAAACACTATACAATCAATCAATAAGTCAAATATAGAACATTCTTCCGCATAAAGACTAAAAATCATTTTCAAGCAATGTTCGTTAATACAGACACTGTACTCGCGCCGTGATGTGGCCAGTTGCTTCTCTTGATGGCTGAATCTGATTCATAACTATTTTCTTTAAAGATTGTCGCTATAGCTGCATAACGTCAAAACTCAAAGTATATGAGCCATGCTCTGTGAAAAGGGGGGCTTAATGCATCCCCGTGACGCATGATACCAAACAAGTCAACACAGTTTTATACATCCCTAAAATTCGTTTTGTATAACAGCCTGCTGAATCATGAGGTACATTGGTCCTTGGACATGCGGAAAATTAACCAACAGCAAAAAGTTTCGGCCCAGGTCAGCCTGCGCGGACTGCGCAGGCTGACCTGGGTCGATATTTTTTGCAGATGCATTAAGTCCCCTTTTCACAGAGCATGGCTGATATCTATGTAACCAAATCTTTCTTAAAAGTATTTTGCCTTGGCAAGAGATTACTTTGATTTCATTTCAAAGTTCAGTTTCGTAGATGGTGTAGGCAGTAGAGCTTAATATAATTCCAATAGTCAAAACTCTTTTTCTTGTTAACCATTAGGCTGCTAAGTGAGACTAAAGGACCTTTTGCGGGCACTGTATGTCAAGATCAGACTGCACAGAATCTGCAGTCTAATCTTGAACCTACACTGTACGCTAGCGAGGTGTTCCCCCCCCCCCCCCCCGCAAAAAAATAAATAAATAAATAAATAAAAAATACTTTTGAAATAGCAGAATTTGAGCTTTTACTATAGACTTGAAAGTTTCATTTCACTTATTTAGCAGAAGAAGCACTAAAAGTTGTCCATGGATACAATTTAAAATCTTGTTGACAACCTCGCCTTTTACGGAAAATAACAGAAGGTCACTAAATAACGAGTATTGTGTATAAAGCTTCCTCCTTGATTTCAACCCATTGACTCCAGACGACAATATATGTAGACTCGTCCAAATTGAAAGCATTTGCAGACGACCCTGGGAAATTAGACTTTTGAAAACATTGTGGGAAAAGAAGAAAATGCTGGTAACCAGCATTTTTTCCTTTTCCCACACTGTTTTCTTACCTTTCAGAAACAATTCTAATCATTTGAGCCACCTTTAATTTTTCTTCTGCAAATTCTTTGAATTTTGGCCAGTCTAAAATTTTGTCATCCTGTAAAGAGTTAAGGTATAACGGATAGTGGCATTTTTTGTTACAGTGTAAAATTTACTCACACGGTGATATCACTTTTTATCACGCTGTTGTCACTCATTTCAAAAAAAAAACATGTCCTCGAATATGTGGAGGGAGGCTTAAAATGATAATTGAGCCATGCTGTGGCAAAAGGGGGCTTAGTACATCTCCTTGATGCATGTTACCAAGCAAGTCATTACATGATCAAGTATCCTTAAAGTCTATTTTGTCTAACAACCGACTGACTCATGATGTAAACTGGTCCTTGGATTTGCAGAAAATTGACCAATAGCAAAATGTTTCGGCCCAGGTCAACCTACGCAGGCTGACCTGGGGTCGATACTTTTTGCATATGTATTAAGCGCCCTTTTCACAGAGCACGACTCATATCTATTTGATGTTTTCCGTGCGTCGACATAAACTTTAAATACCTTAAACTTAAGCTATTCCTGAATACATCATTTTCTGTTGTACGTGCAAGGTAGTTTAAATGATAATTTTCATTCAATAGTAAAAGTAGTAATTTTACTTATAATAATAATAATATAAACTAGAACTGTCGCAAAGCAGCCAAATATTTCCAATCAGCACCTTGTCACAGAAGCAGCACAATCAGAGAAAACAAAGTTCACTTGTGACCTTGACCTTTGACCCATGTGACCCCAAAACAATAGGGCGCCTCCTTGGGTCAGGAGGAACACTTGTATAAAGTTTCAGGGTCCTAGGTCAAACCGCTTTTGAGATAAAGCACGGATACGAAAACATGGACGGACGGACAGACGGATGGACGGACAGACAGACACATGGTGAAACCAGTATACCTCCCTCTACTCTGTAGGTGGGGGTATTATAATAATAGACTACTAACTTTGTGGGTGGGGGTATTATAATTATAAAAGACTAATAATAGACTACTATTATTACTACTACTACTAATAATAATAGAAATAGTAACAATAATAATCAAAAAGTTATTGTAGCTCTTACCGTCAGTATCATAATGATTCCAAACGTCCATGAACTGAGCAGCAGAAATTTGCTTAAATTCCCTTGTCTTTGAATCTCGAAACTGCCGCAAGAAATTCTTCGACTCGCATGGAACTTTTTCAGTCGCGGACTCGTTCTTTTCGGCCATTGTATCGTTTAAATTTTCCGGTTCTATCTCACATTGATCAAAGCGTCATGTGTTCCGCTAAACTTTACTGTCGTCTGCAGCATTCAACAATGCAATACGCATGCGCACACCGACGACAACGATCGATGGAAGCAACAGGTGTTGACAGTCTCCTTGTTTAATACTTTTCCCGATACAAGAGCCCTTTACTCGTCTGTGTCACAAGTGACTGCGAATTTTGTAAAATATTGGGGTTTTTTTTTTGTGTATGTGAATTATAAATTATGCAGTTTTCAAAGATTTGTCTTTAGTCCATTAACGAAACTCTTTACCAGGGTATTTACAGACAACAAATTAAACGTTGTTCTAACAATGGAATTTCAGTTTGAAAGGGTAGAAAACAATGTGGGAAAAGGAGAAAATGTTGGTTACAAACATTTTTTTCCTTTTCCCACAACGTTTCCGACAGTTTTTTTTTTTTTTTCCTTAAGGTCTTTTAAACTTAGAATAGTTTTATAAAGGGTTAAAACAATGTTTTGTCTAAGAAGCTGTAGATACCCCCTCTTCGTATTACCGTAGGAAGAGTTGATACTGGTCCTTTTTAACAGATCTATGGACATTCCTCTGGCTTTCTCTGTTTTGGGATGGGAGATGTGCTTCTCTATTTGTAAAAGATCACTGACCGAAAGGGGTGTACCGTAACAGTAAATATTAGCTCAACAGGATATATTTAATAAACTTTTGTTTGCATCGATACTTTCAATCAAAGTACTGATAGTACTGAAGGCCAGGAAATCTAGTGATCTGTAATCTCTAAAGAACGAAGGATACGAACTCACACGAGACTTCATTTTCTAATTATCACTACCATACAGACAGTCAGGCCAATTCAATTATGCCAAAAGAATTCATTGGTAAAGGGGTACTGTCACGCATAATATGGAATAATACAATAATCAACAGGAAAAATTAAATTAATGCAAAAAAAAAAGCAGTGCTCAGAAGCCAGATTCTATAATTAAACCGAAGCAAAGTAGTGGATACCAACGCTCGGCTATAAGGTGCATGATAATGGCTTTAAAAATTTCTAAGTCGAAAAGGGGCTTAAATCAAGCAAATTTATTTTTTAGTTATTTGCCTTATTGGTTAAGGTTGATCTGTATGATAACGCACATATATTCCAGGTTTCAAATAAATATCGTGAATGATAAGAAAGATAAGACACAATTTAAAATTGGACACAACGCGAATACCAACGCTTAATATCGCGAACGCAGGGCAGGGTGAAGTCAATACATCGTAGTTTTGTTCTCAAACAGTCGATCTAAATCTATTCTTTTGACTATATCATACAAAGACGTCCACTAGCCCTTCTCGTCCCATTAGAGAGAGAGAGAGAGAGAGAGAGAGAGATTCCAACGACGGCTTCTGGCGCTTAAAATGAATTCGCACATTCGGGATGTATTTCAAAATAAATATTCTTAAACTTTCATTTCTCCTTTTCAAACAATGTTTCGGAAACTAACAGTTATGTGAATGAAACTCTAGGTATGTAAATGTGATGAATAACTGATAAATTAAAACCTAATTTTTTAAACACACCTTTTATTTTCAAATTATTTTGTTTGAAAGTTAAAAAATGTCCAAGGATCGC
This sequence comes from Tridacna gigas, assembly GCA_945859785.2. NCBI lineage: Eukaryota > Metazoa > Mollusca > Bivalvia > Cardiida > Cardiidae > Tridacna > Tridacna gigas. The sequence continues at coordinate 44,283,601 of OX244034.2, read as the reverse complement.
ACAACACTTTCATGATTTCTAATCAATCAACAGTCGTTACAAAAAAAGAATATAAGCCGATAACATGGTTGATTATCGGAAAATGTAGATAGAACAAAAAATTCTTATTTCTCCATAATGTTTGCCTATTCTTCTGACAAAAAGAAAGAGAGATGTTTTAAATCGATTCACACAGAAAAAAGAGAGTATGATTTCTTTTAATTTCTGCATATTTCTTAATTCTATCGATTTTTTTTTTCTAAACATATAGAGAAAAATCAAGTTCAATTCTAAATGATTAAAAGAAACTGATAATAAATGCAGTTAATACACCAATAATCTCATTCAACGACATTTCCATGGAAAATCGTATATCTCAATCTTTTCACCAGGCACAGGCAGTCAAAGGAGATGCGGCGTGCGGTTCTCTTTGATCTTTATTTGAAACGCGGACAGTAACTAGCAAGTGACAATGGAAACTAAAAATAGAAAACTGGTTCTCGGGTTTTTCCCTCGCGCTAGTACACTAGAAAGTGATATCAGGGGCTGTAATCATGTCTATAATACGAGAGGATTTCAGTATCCAATCACAGTGATGGAAAAGTTGGCAGAGGTTAAATGTACACCGAATAAGTCTGTACACCGAATAAGTCTGATGTCAGTCATAATACGGCAACGCCTTAATGCACAGTTCCTGACTAGATTTGTGTAACTATAAACTCCGCCCATAGGCGGTATCGGATAAAAATAGACATCAGACTTAAACGGTGTACAGACTTATTCGATGGACGTTTAACTTTTACCTGGAGAAGTTATTGACCGTCTGTTGTGTATTCAACAGGGACACAACCCTTAAAACACACTCGTTGGTTATTAAAGGGCTGTAATACCCTTGCAATTCCATAGCACTATGCAGATGTCGGAAAGCTTTGAGGAAAGGAAAACATTCACGCCGTGTGATAAGCGATCTCTGTACTTACGAAACTAGTTGTTTTAGCGGACTCAGCGATATAGAGTGGACACACCGTTCAACATTTTGTCTGAAAGTAGTCCGGAAAAGTCAGCTTACGATCGCTATAGGCAAGGGAATCCCTTGAGAGGGATTCCCTGGCCTAAAAATGGAACACAGAATAGAATATCAAATATCGTGTGAGATACGTTGATTTCACAGGAAAAAGATCGAAAAATGCGACATTCGGTTGTAATTTTCTTTAAATATTTTAGTCTTAAAGGGATCTTTGTGGGCAAATGTATTTTACTAGACTTTTGTAAGGATTTGCTCGAAAACTTGCTTGTTAGCTAGGTGTACAAAATGTTTGATGGGACTGGTTTCAATATTATACAAATCATGTCTGTAACTTTTAAGTTTCAGGCTGAGGTGTAGGCTAAGGTCACTGAACTTAACTACATGTAGGAGAGGAATGGAATTGCAATGACTTCAACCGTCTTCGATCAAACTTCACAGGGGGATAGATCTTGTCATAAAGATTTTTCACATTCTTACATTTTTACAGCTGAAATAAAGTTCAAGATTACTGTTACTGAAAATTGCACAAAACGGAATCTGCAGTGCTTACCTACATTAACCCTTGAGCTACATGTAGAGTTGTGAAGCTTTGTATGCGGATAGACAGTGACATGCAAGCTATGCATATAACTTCATCGAAAGAATAAGGTAAAAGTCGAGGTGAGTGCTTATAATAATTGAAAGAAAGAGGATGTTGATGAACTTTAACGGTCTCTGAGCTATGTTAGTGGAACTTTGCGTGGTAGGACTTTTTAATATACAGATTATGCGTCTTGTTTATAGCAAGGATGATTCAAGTCAAAGTGACCGATTCTAAATATCGAAAAAATTGAATAAAAACTCTTGTCTGGAAAAGATCTTGTATTTCACCGTGCAAAAATCTAGTACTTTTTTATTTATTCAAGTGAGCGTTACAAGGTCATGATGGTACTCTTGTTTCTTCAAATGTCGCTTATAGGTCAGTGAGGAAGTTCAGTTACTCTCTCTCTCTCTCTAATAATCTTTTCAATGTCTGCTTCGACACAAACTTTCACGTAACATTAGATATCGAATCGTTTTGTGTTTTTGTGGAATTTGTCGACGACAATGCCACTGTGAGTTGAATACGGCATTTTGAAAATCATGTATCGTGGTTTGTGCAAAACCGAAGGAAGTAAACCCAATTAAACTCATTTTTTCTGAGACAAATAAGTGTTTCGATTGCACTCAGATATATAAAATTGAAAATGGCGTATCAAAATAAATTGAATTATGCCATTTATCGTGGAAATACTTCTTTTTCATCGAAAATAGCGTGATTCGCTATGGCCTTCTATTAGCGTAATGATACACATAATCTTTGTCTCCTTACCGTGTGCTCGTTCGTCCTAAAACCAGTTCGTTCCTGGGCTAATTCGTCCCTGGACTTGTACGTCCGACAAGATTGGACGCTGGTTGACTTTTAAGCGAGTATTTTGAAACCATATATTTCTATTGTTTATTTTTCAAATTATTAATTCCACACGATGGCTCCCTTGACAAATGCCACACCAGTGCTTTCAACGCTTTGATTAATATTCTTCGAATGGCGTCTTAAGCAGTTGTGAAACCAGCGTTGGATATTTGACACCGTTGTAATAGGTCGCTGACTTTTTCCTGGCTGTTCAAAGTCACTGACAGGGTGACTGTCCATAAAGTTCAATTGTCAATATTTCTTGATTTTACCATATCTTTATTATACTTTCGATATCAGTCATCGGAGTGGCGGTCCTGCGTGGCTCACAGTCAGTAGTGAAGATGTAGGATTTTATGCCTTGAGATCTTAGGCACGATTCTCACGCTAGAATTTTCGTGGAAGAGCCCTTAGGCCAGACACGTCAGGGCCAAAACCTCGTAATGGTAAAACCCAGAAACTGAGCATTCGCTTTCGCTACGATATGATTGAAATAATGTCGAAAGTGACATCATTTTATTATCTTATCTTGCGAAATCAATCAACCAACCAACCAATCAACCTGTCAGTCAGTCAGTCGGTCATTCAATCAATCAATCAATCAATCAAATTTAATTCTAATTATTTACACGTTTGTTTTTCGGCCATTCTCAGTAAATAAGAACACGGCAGTCGACAATTCGACTTCATCAAATCATGTGCCATATTATTTTCAATGCAAAGTTTTGAACGCATATCCTCGATGGTTACGGAGTTGTGAATGATTATCTAATGACACTGGCCACGCAAAATGGACGAAAAATCGAATATCCGTACATTCCTATGAATTTGACATAAAGTGGCAAGTATTGTGTAGACCATTGCACACATTAATATGAGCCATGGTTTGGCAAAAGAGAGCTTAATGCATCTCCGTGATGCATCATTCCAACGACATCACATAATTAGGGATACATAAAACCCTTTATGTCTAACAACCGACTTTATCATAAGGTAGACTGGTCCTTTGACATCCAGAGAACTGACCAATAGCGAAAAGTTTCGGTCCAGGTCAGCCTGCGCGGACTGCGCAGGCTGACCTGGGTCGATACTTTTCGCAGATGCATTAACCCCCCTTTTCACAGAGCGCAGCTCATATTTAGGCTTTGTTCCATTGGTACATAACTATCTAGAGCAAAGTTGTTTCTTCGTGAAATATCGACCAATCTACTAGCATAAAACAGCGAACATTTTTTTTTTAAATTTTATTTGAATTTTTAGAGCATTGAATAATTAGAGATACTGTAACAATTCAGATATTCTGTCTGGACTGATTCAAGGCTAAATCCATTTCTGACACTCCTAAAAATTATGAATTCAGAATAAATTGTGTATGTTGCTTTAATTAATTTTAGAACAATCTTAGCTTATTCCACAAAGATAAGTTCCATCAGAAAATATAGTTGCTTTGGTTACGTATATTTCATTCAAACATGAAAAGTCTACAGAAGCATGCAATATTGCCTTTCATCGCATTTCCGCGAACATAAAGCGACTGAAACAAAAGAACAATAACATGTGTCATTCGATATAGAGAATATATGATTGGTGCCGAGATGGATAAAGTGTATCCGGTGAGGCTTAGAAAACTGAGAGGGCGAGCTTTAGTGAGCCCTCTTCAGTTTTCGAGCCGAGCCGGTTAAACTTTATCCATCTCGGCACCAATCATATATTCGATTTATCCCGTTTCCTAAACGAAAAAAAGCACATTTCTAGGGTCTCCTCATTAAGCAGCCCAAGTATGCAATTATTCTAGTGATCCGAGGAAAACAATAGTTCCTTATATCTAACTAGAATACCTATATATGGTCAAAAATTAGTAATTTTTTACAGTTTCTATTGTGATATCAATGTTTTTATTTCTTAATGTGTCGATTTTTGCTATGTATGCTGACTGTCAATGCAACGTTATACACAGTCCTGTGCCAAAGGTAAACGCCCGAACGGCTCCAGTTGTGGCGACATGAATAAGGGCAGCAAATAAATACCGTACGTAGATGGAAAATTTAGGGGTTATATCCCTTTTTGTATTCATTAATTTTTTGCCGGTGATTGCATAGTGACGTCACATGACGTAAGTTTATTACCTTTTATTACGTTACCCCTTTATTAGATCAGTGTAAATAACTAAAACGTGATAAAGTAGCATTTCAGTGTAGGTATCGCCGTATATCTACTAATATTTATTGTCACTGTTTATAAGCTTTCAATCACCACATTATTTTGTGCATAGGTGTAACAGCTTATCACAGAGTGATGTCAAAACAAAAAATACTTGGTCCCAAATATGAGAAAATACATCCTATTTCACACCGGCGATGACACGTATCGGTCACGGAAATTTTACTTCATTTATACGACTATAAACAGCTTGGAGTTTGCCATGCACTGTTGGTGCTGTTTTTATGAAATCTATTTATGGTCGTTTCAGGAACTAATATCCAGTCCCGTGAAGTTGGTTTCATAAATGCGCTTGAATACAAATGGCTGCAGTAACTACTAGTATTCCCCCTTTTTTTTTCTAAATTAGTTTTTTAAAGTTTATCAACGATATCTACAGAACTAAAACGTCTTTGCGACGGTAAAATGTTACGAAATGACATCACAAAATGATATATTGTAAAATCTGTATCCCCCTGGCACAGAATGGCGGGTTTCGTGAACGGAAAGTTAAGTAATGGATTTTTTTTTTATCACAAATGCCGCTAACAATATTTAGTATACTTTACGTCTAGTTATATTACTGGAATGCCCACTTGTAACGCAGTACGTATTAAACTGACGGTAACGGAAATTTCAACCCTTAGGTTGCTAAGCGCACCTTACTGACCTCTTGCTGGCAGTGTAGATCAAGATCAGACTGCACAGAACGTGCAGTCTGATCTTGGATCTACACTGTCCGATAAGGTGATATCTTTGTTCCAAAAATACCTTTGAAACAGAAATTTGGGTTTATACCATCGGTTTTAAAAGTTCATTTGTATTATTTAGCAGGATAGAGGTTAAGTCTGCAGAGCAAACTGACCATCTGTCATCTCTGATATTTAATATCGCCATAGCAGCAGAGTCTTCACGTAGTATTATTTCCTTAACTCTTAAGCTGCTAAGTGCGACTCACTGACCTTTTGCGGACAGTGTAGATCAAGATCAGACTGCACAGAACGTGCAGTCTGATGTTGAATCTACACTGTCCGATAAAGAAACATTTTCTCCGAAGCACAAGTTTGAAATAGCAACATTTGGGTTTTTACTATCGGGTTGAAAGTTTCATTTCACTTACTTAGCAGGGTAAGGTTTAACTCATTCGGCGCCAAATAAACAAACTTTGCTTCTTTTGATGGTTGTAAATACAATCCACTGAGTCTTCGGAAGACTTTTACTATATAGGCATGACCAAACAAGCGGAGGGCATAGATCAAAGATCAGACTGCACGTTCTGTGCAGTCTGATCTTAATCTATGCCGTCCGCAAAAGTCCCTGTTTTCGCCTATGGCGCGGAAAGGGTTAATGGTATACGAAGTTCACATACTTACAAATAAAGGAAAATAGTCACATATAGCTAACCGATTTTGTGTATTCTAATGTACGCAAAGTCTGTTGTGACGGAAATTTCTCAATTGTTAAAAATTCCGGCGACAGCTATTCCGTCGACAGAGTATTTACAACCGTTTCTTTATGTGAGTGTTAGTCGCCCAGTACTGGAAGTATACACATCAGTGGTAATAATTAACATTAATTTCGATGGTTAGGATGTGATTTACTATTTGAAAACGATTTGAAATAATAAGATTTACGGCGGAGACAGTAATGGAAATTTGAATTTTTACAGGCATAAAACCGATTAATTACTATGTTTAGAGTTATAAATGGACGATATTCTATTCGAATGGGGAAAGGAGAAAATCATGGTTACCATCATTTTCTCCTGTTCGCACGATATCTGAATTCGTTCAAATCATTATGTGATAGAAAGAATCTGACATTCGTTGGCTTTTGAGGTAAAATTTTATTTAACTTTTCGACAAAAAAGATATTAAGCTCGCCCAAGGCTCGCTCGATAACAATTTTTCTAGACTCGTTTAAAGAATTTTTCGTCTCAAATGCAAACTCTGTCAGATCCTATATGTAAAAGAAACCAAGCCTTTCTAACCACTGTAAAATGTCTAGGCTTTGTTCTTTATTGTTGTGGTTTAGGAAGACAAGCGTTTAGGTTTTCCTATATCTGGATTATCATACCAAAATAAGTGAGCCATGCATCTCCTTCATCATTATACCAAGCAAGTCATCACATAATTATGGATCCGATCCATAAAATCCTTTTTGTCTAACAACCAACTGAATCTGGAGGTAGAATGGTCCTTGAGGGTGCAGAAAATTGACCGATAGCAAAAAGTTTCGATTCAGGTCAGTCTGCGCGGAGTGCTGACCTTTTTTGGAAATACATTAAACCCCACTTTCAGACAGCATGGCTCAAATACTGTTGCAAATGTGTTTTATGCCTCCTCGTTAGCTAAGTCGGTAACCTACGGGTCCCCGAATCGATACCCAGCTTGACATCCTCGAGGACCAATGGTAGTCATCGCAATAGGAGTGTCTAACCGCTGACCGTTGTTTCGTTGTTGTGGGTAGATAGCAGACAGTGGCTTGTAAAGAATGTTGTGCAAAGTACTGGTACAAGAACTTCCAGGACAGCATGAATACGCGCACTGACCACCGCGATATAACTGAAATAATGTTGAAAACGGCCTCAATTACCAAACAAACAAACAAAAGTTTGCACCTTCTCGATGTCCATGTACTTCATCAACAAGCTTTTTAACTCTTTCGCCGCCAAATAAACAAACTCGGCTTCTTTTCATGGCTGTAAATAGAATCCACTGAGTCTCCGGAAGATTTTTATCATATAGGTTTGACCAAACAAGCGGAAGGTATAGATCAAAGATCAGACTGCACGTTCTGTGCAGTCTGATCTTGATCTAGGCCGTCCGCAAAAGTCCCTGTTTCGCCTATGGCGCTGAAAGGGTTAAACGATGAGTAAAAAGTTAAGAACCCAATACTTTTTTAATTGCATTAAAGATAGCTGACCAGTAAAATGACACAACTCGGCTGATTCCGTATTTACCTGTAACCTCGTCTGTATCAAGGAGGTTTCCATTTGCTGTCAGTTATATGATCTTAAAAATGGCGGAGCCTTTGAAAATCGACTAGCAACGACATCAGCAACCACGGTGATTCCTATCTATCAATCTGTCGGTGAAAACTGCCAGCGGAATCGATAGACCATTTAAAAAATTTAGTGCAAAAAATTCATGTATTTGTCTACGGAAATGTATCTAGACAGATTTTGTTACAAAAATGTGATTCGTGTTTTTTTTTTTAAGTGGAGCTTTACAATTTCAAGGATGGTAAAGCGGTGTATTTCCGGCGAAGGAATGTACAGTGTAGGTGCATATCGCCTATTGTATACAGCCGGGAGAATTGACCAACGTATCACCAGAGGTTTGCCGAATGAAAACTAATGTCGACCTCACTGTAATTCTATCTGTTCACCGACCCGAAACTCTTATTCCTTCAGTTTCTTATACAACATACTAGTGATTGGAATGATAAACATGGCGTTCATTCTCTTACTGTGTCTATTTACTTTTGTTGGAAATGGAGTTTTAGGTGCTGGTCATACCACAGGCAGAATAAGGGTATGTGTATAGTATGTATTTAATATGTCTTGCTTTCAGTGCCATATATATATATATATAGCGTTTTGCTATTGGTAAATCAGTTCGAACTTCTAGTGGAAAGGTATGTTACCGAGCCTAATCTAGTGAAGCAGTCAGCTGAGCCCCTCTCGACCAGGACTTGTAATCCAGGGACTGCAGGTCCGATCCTCGGCTTTGACAACTCTAAGAGGCTTGGTAATAGTCAACGTTATACAGATTCCTTTCTAACTGCTGAAAAATGACTTGATTTTGTTTACGTAGAAAAGCAGTCAAGAGAGATTTTAAAAAAAGACTGTACATACTGCTAATAAAAGAAGTCCAGCTTTGGTAATTCAGGGAGCGAGTTCGAATTTGCACAAGTGATTTCGTTGTTTTAATGGAAAACATAGTGACAGGATTCATTCCTTTATCACTGCGTAGCGTTATCTTCATGCAAGAAAGTAGATAGTGATTAGACAGAAAATTGAGTAAAGGGTACCGAGTCAGTCATCACATAATTATGGATCGATAAAATCCATTTAATCTAACAATCGACGGGATCTGGAAGTCGAATGGTCCTTTGACTTGCAAAAAATTTAACAATGGCAAAAAGTTTCAACCCATGTTAACCTGTGCGGACTGCGCAGGCTAACATAGGTCGATACGTTTTTGCAGATGCATTAAACCTCCTTTCCACAGAGCATATCTCATTTATTAGTTAGTCTTTGGAGTGCCAAATGAATTAAATAGAAAATTTTCAGTCAACGGTAGAAATTGAAGTTTTGCTACTTCAAAATTAACTTCGAAGAAAAAAAAAACTTCACCGTTAAGAAGGAGTGTAGGAGTATTGTGTTTGCGTACTTTTATCATGCCGTATCAAAGTCTTTGTTTGTTTGTTTGTTTGTATTGGAGTTTAACGCCATTGTAACAGCTAAGGTCGTATCATGGCGGTCAGTGACGCACCCATGTGTTTCCTGGCTTTCTCACACCAGTACTGACAGAACTTTCTCTCCAAAGCCACTGACTGCCTTTCTCACATGCAACAGAGGTGAGAGGCGAAAAATCACTGGAAAGAAAGTTTGCCTCAAGCGGGTATCGCAACCACCAGGTCACGAGTCATAAACACTAAACACTGAGCTACCCGTGCGGGCCGTATCAAAGTCCAAGCTATCGCATTTGTATATTTTTATCATGTAGTATACAGGCCTCAGTTATTTGTATTCCATTATGCATTATCCTGGCCCAAGTTATTGTACATGTATAAGTGTATTTCTATCATACCTTATTCAGGCTAAGTTTTGGTTTTTGTACACTTCTATCACTTTATCCAGACCTCAGTAACTATATTTGTATATTTCTACGTACATATCTTGCATTATCCAATCCCCAGGTTAATGTTTCTATCACACTCTATTCATAAGTCAGTGGTACAGGTCTCGTTATCCAGGAGTTGCGTGTGCGAATTCCGGACTCGGTATTGATGGTTGTCAGCATGAGAGGATTTGTTCCTGTCTCACCGCTAAACATTGTTCCGAATTTGGTTATATGTGAAAACAGCTACTGGCTTAGACAGAGTGTTATGCGAAGTACCGGTAAAGATATTCCAGTATTGTAGGGATAGGCTCAAGGGCCGCTGTGATATAAGTGAAATATTGTTGAAAACGGCGTTTCTATCATACTTTATATTACAGGCTATCACGTTCAACACGGCTCTTTTCGATGTCCCTGTCACACCATCGGTTCTCGGTAACAACAGACTCGATCGTTTGCAAAAGACCATTGATGCTATACGAAGCTCTACGGCTGATATCGTCTGCTTACAAGAGGTTTGATACTTCTGTCTTCTCAGCTCTTCATAGTTCAGATTTGTCGTATACTTCAATGAATGTGACAGATCGATAATTTCAATGGTTTTCACCGTTATTTACTGGCTTTCTTGTCAGCAACGGAAGATTTTCCCATTTGGAGAAGTGTGTCATTTTAATCCATTCAAATAAATAAAAGAAGGCGAACTTTTAACCCATAAAGCGCCTTTCACAAGTGTAGTTCCCTTCCCGGTCAGTGTGGATCAAGACCAGACTGCGCATAAGGCCCAATCCGGTCTTTATGTGCAATCTGGTCTTGATCCACAATGGCCTCTTTGCTGACACTTTAGACGTTTGTAATTGAGCCATGCTCTGTGAAAAGGGACCTTAATGCATCTGCGAAAAGTATCGACCCAGGTCAGGTTGCGCTGTCCGCGCAGGCTGACCTGGGCCGAAACTTTTCGCTATTGGTCAATTTTCTGTATGTCAAAGGAACAGTCTACCTAATGATACAGTCGGTTATTAGACAGAATGAATTTTGTGGGTCTGTAATACTGTGATGACTTGCTTGGTATCGTGCATCACAGAAATCCGTTAGGCCCCCTTTTCCCGGAGCACGGCTCTATTATTTGGGTCTTATTTCTCGACTGAAAATGTCTGTTGGGTTTATTCGGCGCTCTAAAGGTTAATTCTTTCAGCGCCGAATTTCTAAACTCGACCTCTTTCGACGGCTAAAGTTTCAACCCCTGAATCTCGGGGAATCACTGATAAAAAAAAAAGATGGTCTTTGGTCATAATTAACCATCAACTTGCAGACGGTGTAGATGCAATATCCGACCCATAGAACATGCAGTCTGATCTTTAATCCACGACGTCCACAGAAGGCTATATTAATGGTATTTTTATGAGACAAAGAAAATGAGTAAACACAATATAGATTTTTTAGAACTTGTTTAAACTTGTTTGTTTTCTTAACCCTTAGGCTGCTAAGCGCGACTCGCTGACCTTTTGCGCACGGTGTAGATCAAGATCAGACTGTACAGAACGCGCAGTCTGACCTTTGATCTACACTGTCCGACAAGGAGATATTTCCCCAACCCCCATATGGTTGAAATATCAACACTTTGATTTTTTACCATCGGCCTGAAAGTTTCATATAAGTTATTTAGCAGGATAAGGGTTAATCCCATCCCATTTTTGGCTTTCTTTCCCTCATCATTTCTCTCTCTCTCTCTCTCTTTTTCTCCCTGCCTCTGCGTGTATGTGTGTCTGTCTGTCTCTCTCTCGATCGGTCACTGCCTCTGTGCCACCTTTCCGTCTCTCTCTTTGACTCTCTCTGTATCTATTCCTCTGTATGTGCCTCCTCCGTTACCTCTCTGTATAATTACACAGTATGGCTTTACAACAAATTTCAAATTTACTTATTTCAGACTTAGGGGTCATGTGTAGCTCAGTGGTAAAGTGTAGGGCTCGTGACATGGGGGCCCCGGGTTAGTACTTCACTGGATCCACTGGGTTTTTCGTGGGAGTGTCCTAGGGCAAGAGACTTCAGTGCCCTATCCTAATACTGGTGAAACCCAGAAAATACATGAATATGTGAGCTGTCGCCCTGATATGACTGCAATAATGTTGAAAGCGGCGTAAAACACCATTCAACCAATACTATTTCAGGCTTAAGTATCTGCCACATGTTTATGACAGACCGTTTTTTTTTTCAACAAAGCCCTATATTCACGGGCCAGCAACTTAATGTCATGTTAAAAATATACCAACAAAACTTCAGTCACCAAGTCATAGTGTTAACCGCCGGTCTCTTCGTTTGCTAAAAAGCCATAACAGTGAGTTGATTGAAGGCAGATTTAGAGACCTTTTGCTCTTACAACAAAGGTCAGTATAAATTTCGAGGGTATTGGGTTTCATCGGGGTTAAAGATCCATTTATAAGCTATTGAAGGTATTTTTTGCGTCTTGTAACCGACAACTTTTGACAACAATGTGTGCTACTTACGAGCAATTTCTCCTTTTACCAAATTGTTTTTACATGTTACTCATGTACATATCATACAGATCTTTATTTCACACACATACTATGCGGTTATGAGATTATTGCCAACACCCTTTCTAAGTATAAAGGGTCTTACAAACATGAAAGTTCGCAACAAATGCATAGCTCAAATATAAACCGCCCCGGACTGGGATTCGAACCCGTGCGGCAAATATCCTCGTTTATCGAGGTTTAAAAGACCAAAATACACTAACCGCAGAGCTAAAGAGAATTCTCCCCAGCACAGTTGTTAGGTACTGATTTTATACGGGAAGAAGCTATGCTGTAAGGAAGGAGTGATCTCCCGTAACACACCCCCTCTTCAGAGAAGTCATGATTTTAATGACTGACAGCGTTATTACACAGTAGATCTTTTATTTAGAAAACAAATGGCACAATGACCAATAACAGCGCAATTTTATAGACAACAAATGGCTCAATGGCCAATCGCGGACGAGCCCCCATCTTAGGAAAGTTCGCAACAAATGCATAGCTCATATCCAAACCGCCTCGGCTGGGCTTTGAACCTGTGCGGCAAAGATCCTCGTTTATCGAGGTTTAAAAGACCAATACACTAACCACTGAGCTAAAGATAATTCTCTCTAACGCACTTGCCAGGTATTTATTTTATACGGAAAGAAGTTATGCTGTAAGGAAGGAGTGACCTCCCGCAACAAGGGATATCAGAGCTTCACAAGACGACAGTTTTATCGTAAATCCACGATTTTTTAAACTCCCGTTGTTTCATAATTGGCCCGCAACCGGCGAAATGAGACCTTCTGACATTTGCGTAAAGTGTCGTCTCGGATTAGCCTGCGCAGTCCGCGCAGGCTAATCCGAGACGGCACTTTAGGACTACATAAGATTTTGTCATACAGTAGACTTTCGTGAAACCGAAAATCACATAAGAACGGAAAGCGTCGTCTCGGATTAGTCAATACGGACTGCACACACTGATCTGGGACGACACACTTACGCATATGTACGCATATGTCCGAAGGCAGCTTTTCGTGTGTTGCACGCCATCTAGAAACATTTCAACATATCTGCATCACTAGTCGCTTGAAAAAGATTCTGACAAAAAGTTTCCGTAGGATTAATGTCTCGGCTAAAAGATAGGTCTCCTAGAGAGCCTTTTTTTCAAGGGAAGATAACTCCAGACAACTCCTTTGTCATTCACCACAGAGTAAATTCATCATAATTCCGGAATGATATCTATGAAATATATGAAATATCAAAATAGTTTTCCTAGTTTTACCGTAAGGAAGCTATTCAGATTGTCATTGTCCTACCCAACTTCAAAAATGATTTGAACCATACTCTGGCAAAAGGGGGCTTAATGCATACCCATGATGCTTGATACCAAGCAAGTCGTCACATAATTATGAACCCTTAAAATCCATTTTGTCTAAAAACCGGCTGAATTCTGGGGCAGAATGATCCTTGGACATGCAGAAAATTGACCAAAAGCAAAACGTTTCGGTCCAGGTAAGCCTGAGTGGACTGCGCCGGCTGACCTGGATCCATATTTTATTGTAAATGCATTAACCCCTTTTTCACAGAGCATGGCTCATTTATTACCGAATTAAGTTGTGCAATAGCTGGAAAATCGCCAGTAAAGAAAAAGAACAAAAGTAAGAAAAAACAAATTGTCAGCGGTATTACCTTAATGGGCTTCGTAGACTCTTAAAGTATTTTTAGATTTTTCGCCAGAGTTTCGCCATGACTTCTGGGAATGTCACATGATCAATAATACGATTACTAGGATTCGTATTCAAATCAGTAAGATGACGTCATATCTGATGTAATAAAACAGACGCACTTATCGATTGCAAAGCGACCATCCCGTTATTCAAGTGCCAAAAATTGAACCTTGTCACTGAATATATAGAGGATGTTTGTTTTTTTTTTTCTGTGAAAGATCGAAATTTATTTCATCGAGTGAACATCATCGGTTATATTTTCACGAGTGACGCAGCCACGAGTGAAAATATTACCGATGATGTTTACGAGATGAAATAATACCGTATATTTTCTATACGATTGCAAGCAAAATATATCTAGCTGTGTTTATCGGTGTTTTACAAAGAAATTTATTTACGACATAGGAACTAAGTAGCCCCATTTAAGATATTATATGAGCCATGCTCTGGCAAAAGGGGACTTAATGCATCTCCGCGATCCATGATACGAGTCAAGCCATCACATAACTATGAATCTATAATAGCCACTTTTTTAAACAACCGACCTAATCTTGAGATAGACAGAAAGTTTATCAATAGCGGAAAGTTTCGGCTCAGGTCAGCCTTCGCGGACTGCGCAGGCTGACCTGGGTCGATACTTTTCGCAGATGCATTAAGCCCCCTTTTCACAGAGCATGACTCATATAATGTTGTAGCTTTTCGCAATGTGAGACAAAGACGATGAAATAAGCGAAATTTAGGCTTGCTCGTTAAATTGTACTTACATTACTGAATAATATTTTTTAACCTTTAGGCTGCTAAGCACGACTCAAGAACCTTTTGCTGGCTGTTTAGATTATGATCAGACTGCACAGAACGTGCAGCCTGATCTTGGATCTACACATTCCGGTAAGGGCCTATTTCTCAGGGTCGTTAAAACTCGGGATTGTGTGCTAAAGGGTTAAGGATTCAGATGTCTGCATCAGTTACTTTCTCTCAGAGTGTCAGTACCTACATGAAAAGAATGAATATCCGTTCCAGGTTCTAATGGAAGATATTTGCAATTTAGTCTTTAAAGTTAAAACCATATCAAATTACTCCACCCACTTTTCTCCAGCATATAATGTAGAAAAAAATAACCGCCGAAAGTGTCAGTCCTTCACTAAATGACAGCCATTGCATTCTTGTATTAACCCTTTACCGCACAATGCCGCCTGTTAACGCTCCTGGGAAACAAGCCCTATGAAAACATTGTGGGAAAAGGAGAAAACGCTGGTCACCAGCATTTTCTCCTTTTCCCACAACGTTTTCTACCCTATCAAAGAAAAAATGTACCTTTTAGCCAAACTGAAATTGTCACCTGCAAATGCTTTCAATTTGGACAAGGTTAAAATTTTGTCGTCTGGTATAGGGTTAATCAGCAATTTTTGGTAAAAATATATTTCAGCCTTGAAAATGCCCTCATAGAAATACATCCTTTGCTTTCATGTCTTCTTCTGCCTTGATACATCTCGTTATTCTTCGGTAACTGTTGGTGGTGATCGTACGAGTAACTTTTCACTGTTGAGTTGCCATAGCGAGCTTGTACTTTACTCTTTTCATATACCAGCTGGTAAAGCTTCGTGGCTAGATACATGAAATAAATATTCGTCGTTCTATTCGCCATCGTATCATACCGTAGACCATTAGGCTACATAGTATGCATGGATTTTCCCATAGGCTACTTTGTGCCAACTACTGTGGCTGATATACAAATATAAGAATTATTTGACTGAGCAAGTTTTCGCTTCAACTAGCTGAGAAATTTGACGTGAAATAGCTGAAATAAATGCGAGATACATGTCCCAAAGGAAATTTACAACAAAATAATATTCCTTTAATATATGCCTACTAATTTAAACAACTGAAATAAACACCGTTTTGGCGGATGACAATCTTATACTTGTTCATGGATGGTGGATGAATGTTTTAACCACTCGCCACAAACTCGGCCGATTCCGTAACTGCCTTTAACCTTGTCCTTTTTCGTCGTAGCTGAATGTGCTGGCTTTTGATCTACTTTTTGGGTACTGATAACAATTAATAATTAGAAATTGGTTATTGGTGAAAATGTAGAAACGTTTATTTCAAGAGTCCTTGCCTATTTACTGGCAAATTTACGCCGACTATCTGTTATTTTACAAATTATTTCTTGTTTGGAATAGTTTCAGTCACACGATCTTAACCCTTTCCCAAACGACAAATTTTGGACTGGTCCAAATTGAAAGAGTTTGCAGACGACAATTTTAAATTTGATGAAAATGGCAGGAAGTTCTCAAAAAGGGTAGAAAACACTGTGGAAAAAGGAGAAATTGCTCGTCACGAGCAATTTCTCCTTTTCCCACAGTGTTTTCAAAAGACTTGTACTGCAGACAGGTGAAAACCAGGGCTTGTTTGGTGTCCATGAAAAGTATTGATTAGTTACAACAACAACTACAGTGAAGTTTGTCATATCTATCAGTCTATCGGTAAAACTGCTAATGACGTTAATAAAAAAAAAAATCGAAACATTTCGAATGGAAATGGTTACTCGTGCACTCTTTTTTAGTTGAGTCTTATAATTTTGCGAGAAGTTAAGTGGTCTAATTCCGGCGAAGAGATGTAAGGCGTATGTAAATAACACCAATCGTAATGCGGTCGAAGGAAATGATCAATGAATTACCCAGATTTTTACCAAATGTATTATGACATAAAATTTTGACCAATCAAATCAGAAACCAATCTGAGAGTGGGTCTTCACGCTGAATACGTCATCATATCATATTTGTAACCGTATTTGACACTGTGTAGATGCCGATTATTTTCCCGGTCGTGTCTAGTTTTTTCCGCGTCCGATGCGTGGATTTAAGCCGGAAAATTGAAAGGTATTTAGTAATGTCAATCGAAGCATCTTTTAATTAACTCTAAAACAAGTACTACCAGGCGTTCCAAATTAGTCTCGATAGGCTTGTCAGCTAAAATATATTTTGTTTTATTACAGGTCTGGATTGGAAACGATCTTGAGACTATTATAAATCAACTTGATGATGTTTACAGTTTTTCCTACAGTCCTTTACATGACCAGTTCGGCAACCTGCGACCTATAGCCAACGTTGGAGGAGGTTCGTTTAATAAATTAATTCTATGTTACACAAATCCCATGTTTTAACCCTTAACCCGCTAAATAAGATAAATGAAATTTCCAGCAGGTAGTAAAATCCCGAATAATACTATTTCAAACTTATTTATGGTGAGAAAACTATTACGTTCTGTGCAGTCTGATATTGATCTGCACTGTCCTCAGGGTAGTTAAACGTCGGGATTTTGTGGTAAAGGGTTAAAGGATTGAGAAATCCTTATTTAGCAACGTAGACCCAGACCCAGGTATTGCACTTTCAGTGCTGTATTGCTACAAAATTTTCACTTGAACTAGCGTGTTTACCCTTTACAAAACAATCCCATGTTTTCCTGACGAGGAAGGTTTTTGAAAACATTGCAGGAAAAAGAGAAAATGCGGGTAACAATGTTTTCTACCTTTTCGCAAGCGAATGTCATTATTTTAGTTCCATTTTGCACTCTGTAAAATTCTGTCGGTCGGTAAAGGGTTAAAGCTTTATTCATGTTTATTATAGCCACTTTCCAAGGGTGTTTCGTCTGCTACAACTTAGCTTGCCTCAAGAGGTATCGAGTTACTATAAACATGTTTTAATGAATGATGTTTAATCGCACCTGCAGCGGACAGTTTAATAGTTGCCAAATATAATGGGCCGGTTACAGAAAACCTTTGAAAATTAAAACTGAGCTAAATTGTACCATCACAAATGTTTTCTTAATTTTTCTTTCTTTTTCCAAAGCTTGACTTTTTAAATAGTCCTATTATACAGTTTGCTTTCAACATTATTTGTGATAAAGCACGGTGAGAGGCTTACCTATTTTTTATAGAAGCATTTAATCTTGTTCTTCTTACACCAGTATGATGTGAACATTTACCCTTATGTCTGCGTGCATTCTGACTACTTATTATCTCACAGCATGATTAAGGAAACAAAATGTGCCTTTGCGGACAGTGTAGATCAAGATCAGACAGCGCAGGACGTGCAGCCTGACCACTGATCTATTCTGCCTGCTATTTTGCTGTACATATATATATATGTGTGCGTGTACCTTTGTAGAGACCCCGTGTCCCAGACAAGTACTGGTTGATCTGGCGGAGTGTTCCATAACAAACGGATGTTCAACGCCGGATGTTAGAGAAGAACTTGCTTGTGCGGCAGTCAACTGTCCTGTACAGCTTGGAGCGGTATTTCTTCAGGGACAAGAGTGTTTGTCATGTGTAGCTGTGTCCGCAGAAACTCCCGAACTCGGCGTGGAAAGGTAAATGTTGAAGGAACCCTTTAAAAACTATGTCATAGCTATACGACAACTGTATTACGAGCGAAAAGGCCGCGAAGCGGCCTTGGAGCCCGTCTATAGGTAACACGTACGAGCGCCAGTCTACAAATCAGCCCAAGGCCATAAAGAAAAAAACAAAAAAAATAACGTCCGAGATGTTGTGGAAACAACGTAATGTTAAACGATGATAACATTAACCGGAAGAAGCAAACCGAAGTCGTTTTTTTTTACGGGGGGGGGGGGGAGGTTTACATTTGTCACGTGACACGCCCTCTAAGGAAAAATGGCTTCCTCGTTATATCTGCCGGCCTCTCGGGGTCGCCCTTGACCTAAACCTAATACTGATGCATTTGTAAGGCATTGAAACGTATGCAAGAAGAGATTATTGTATTTAGATGTCTTAATTCCACCGACAGTACATCTGATCCTATATTCAGAAGTTAGTTTGGAGAAGTCATGCGTTCGATTGTAAACACAATGACGTCACGGCATTCTAAATCGAAAATTATTCATCTCGCTCTTATTGTTGATAATTTTTGGTTTCCTTTCGGCTCTATGGTAATCTTACGACAGAGTATGTTCCCTGAACCCGGAAATTTACGTAAAGAATGCACAAAACCTTTTTTTGTTTTTCATTTCAAATTGGAAGGCAACGGTCACATGACGCATCATGTGATTTTTGTTTACAATCGTCTGCTGTTCCGGCTGTCAAAACCCTATTGTGACGGATGTCTAGCTAATATTCTTACCGTCTTCATTGAATTTGGGGTTGAACCACTTTATTTACAATATTTCTGACATCTCACTCTTTCCTCATAGTTGGCTTGGTTAGTTTTGACCGATTTTAAAGCCAAATTTGTTAGCATTGTGGACATTTTCCATTGCAGTTTAGCCTGTGATGCCATAGCCAGACAATCTCTTGATTTTGTTGCAGAAAAGGGTCCAACCATTGATTTTTCTTTTATTTACACATTTAAATCTCCTTTTTTTCTAAATTTTCAAATCTTGAAAACCAGTTTTCAGTGTGTGTTTTTAAAGAAAAGCCAAGGCAATTTTTATCTTTTGCTGCCTAATTTGTTATTCACAGGATTCAAGCAAAATTAGAGATTTTCAATGTCCCAACATGAAAAGATCAGGGGCATATTGTTTTACCTTTGTCCCTCTGTCCGTCCGTCCATCTGTCGGTCTGTCCTTCCATCTGTCTGTTCGAAAACTTTAAGTCACAAGGCTCATATTTGGTATGTAGGTACATCTCATTAATACGCATCTTTTGGTACCAAGGTCAAGGTCATTTATTAAGGTCAAGATCAAATATAAAGGTCTCGTTTAAAAAATATAGCCATTAGGCCTACGGGGACATTAGTGCTTCACAAACACATCTTGTTTCAATCTTGATTACGTGCAGATCTAGATATATCTATTTTTGTGTTTGTCAAACCGTGTAAGAAAGTAATATTATTACAAAGTCCTAGAAAACGGTTATTATCATACAACATGTAAATAATATCTTCATTTAATGCTACCATCAAATGATAATAGCAATAATGAGAAATATATATTCTTTACGCTATTTATAAGGAGAAAGAATAATCAGCAATTGTCATAGTCCTGACGTCATCTGCGCCGGTGTGCAAAAAAATTGTTTACATCATTACGTAGTTAGTTCATAGGCCATACTCGGTGCAAGTCTATAGTTTGATAGCTCACATATATATGAGTTGTATTTAGGTATCATCTTTATTCATTATAAAACAATTTGTCAAATATTTTCATTTTTTGCCATACGTCAATATATACTGGCAAGGGGAGGCACTGTTAAACAACAAACAGTCTTGTTGTAATTGCAAATCAATTTGAAGAGACAGGTATCTTAAAATGTTGCCATTGATGTTCACTTTTATTTACACATGTATCTCTTGATTTTCATTTCCTATTCATAATGTGTTGATGCAAAGTATATCAACTCAGCACCATTTTGACATTTTTGTCCATTAAGGACTTCTAATTAATAGTTGCCTAGCCCCAATATCTCACTTGGTGATGCCATGGGCTATAAATCCAGCGTCGCCATTTCAAGCTAATTTGAAGCCTTGCTCTGCTAACATTATTTTGGACATTGACAAAAGTCAATAATTGCACCCATAAAAATTCAAGACATTTCATTGGTTCAAAATGCGTCAATTGGTCAAATCAATTGCATTTTATACAAGAATAAACGCAATTGGAATTATTTTTGGAAAATTCCAGAGCTATCTTTTGTTCTAATTAACAGGGAATGCAATTATAAGGGTTGAAATATATCATTGCCAGCGTTCTTTGAAGTATAAACTGAAATAGCCTAGAACATGGCAAACATAACGCCCTACGGGGGTTATTTGCCATGTTTTAGGCTATTTCAGTTCATACTTCAATGAACACAGTCAAAGATACATTCAACCCAATTGAGGCAAGAGTCACTATCTCTCATCAATAGGTAAATGATAGTTTTTCATCTACATTGGATGAGCAGCTGGTAAATTACAGACACACATTGTTAGGTGGATCAGCTATTCCAATACAACTGAAAAAATATTGAAAGGGATGTTAATCCCTTCCATCCTAGCATCTACCTAAGAGTCATGCCATATACATGTTTATCAGCTTAGTATTGTTCTGTGAAAAGGGGTGTAATGTATCAAAGAAAGCTGTCAATTATGAAAAGAATGAATCATGTAGGCTTACAGTTCACCTGTCTATTACAGGTGGCTAGGATTGTATGTTGTTTGTACTGAAAGGTTTGACAGAGAGAGATCAATATGTCCAATATAACTGAAAAAATGTTGAAGCAGTGTTATATCTTATATAACCTTTAGCAATTAAATGAAACTAAAAATTAAACAAATTTGTATCAAACCCCCTTTTCACAGAGATCTGTCTATGACTTATTTTCGGATTTAGGATGCACCATGTTTGTTTTTCATTTCATTTTCAGATGGAACAATACATTTTTGCAACTGATTCAAGGGGGGCAAACTTTGATAAATTTTTGAAAGATGTACCTTCATTTCATGGGTCAAATACCCACTTGATAATTATTCCTGGTGCCAAAATATCAACCCTTAAAACTTTAGTTGATAAAAAAATTTTCTCTCTAAAACAATCTTTTCATGATGATCAAACTTTCTATGTTACAATAGCAGCTGGAATTTGTGACCTTACTAAAAAAATGTATCACTCTGGAGGAAGTGAACTTGTACACACTCACAATAATGTCAAATCTCTGCTTAAATATCATTATTCATTGAATTCAGCAAAATATAAGATAAAGCATGTGCACATTGCTCCTGTAAACATTTCCAAGTACAATGACTTTAACATGACAAGAGGTAGGCTCAACTATATGTGCCATTCATCAAATGTTCAAGACCAACAGCTGCTTCTTGAACAAGACATGTCTTCCTTAAGTATGTATATATCTTCTCTTAATGATGAGTATGATAAACATTCTGTACGATGGGATAGGGATTTGTTATGTAAAACTAAAAAAAGAGGTAGAAATGGATCAAGTAAAGTAAAGACAAAAAGAATTTCTTATGACTGTTTGTATGATGGAGTGCATCCATCACCAGAGTTATATAGAAAATGGTACAATTATCTTTGTAACTCAATCTTTAAAGACTTAGAAAATGACAGAATAAATACAGAAAGTAATCATAATTTTGATAATTCATGGGACTTTAAAAGACAATTTCAGCTGTGAATAATTTACTCATTGCCAGACAACAAAATTTTACACTGGTTCAAATTGAAAGGAGTTGCAGACGACAAAATAATTTACATGTATATTACTTTTTTTCTTTAACCTATTAGTAAACGACTAAATTCTAGACAGGTTGAAATTGAAAGCTGTTGCAGACGACAACTTAAATATGGCCCAGCCTGTGAAATTTGAGTCAGAGAGATCAAAAAATGTTGTGGGAAAAGAAAAAATTCTGATTACTAGCATTTGCTTCTTTTTCCACATTGTTTTCCAAAGCTGTCTTTCTCAGGGGTGTTAAAATTGGTGATAGTGTGGTAATGGGTTAATAGAGTAGAAAACATTAAAGGAAAAGGTAAAAATGCTGGTTACCAGCGTATGTTTTACACATTATCTTATTTGTCGTCAAAAAGCATAAACAAGACGAATGAATGCAATGTAAACCATTAAATTTCTGTATAAATTATCACTATAATAATTTTAATCAATATTTGTGGGTGACATGTAAGTCACTAAAAATACCATGCTTTTATGGTAACTTACTGTAAAGTTTAAATTATAATTACTATACACTGTATATAGTTTGTTTGATTTTCTGGTTGTTTTGTATCAATTATCAAAAAAATTGTATAGTTGATTATAATATAAAGACAAATCTGTAAGTAATCAGTTAACTGTGGGTGACATGTAAGTCACTAACAGAATACTGATCTAAACTTCATTCTGTCTTCACATGTAGATTTGTTGGGGGGGCTTGATTAATGCTACGAAATGGTATATTCATAATATAAAAGACTATAATGTAAAAGGCTATACATTTGCAAACAAGATTCTTGAGTAATACATGTAATCAGTGAACTGTGGGTGACATGTAAGTCACTAACAGAATTCTGATCTAAACTTCATTCTGTCTTCACATGTAATTTGTTGGGATTTGTTTAACTCTTTACCAAACGACAAAATTTTAGACTGGTCCAAATTGAAAGCATTGGCAGACGACAAATTAAATGTAGCTCAAATGATAGAATTTGTGTCCGAAAGAGTAGAAAACATTGTGGGAAAAAGAGAAAATGCTAGTTACCAGCATTTTCTCCTTTTCCCACAATGTTTTCAAAAACGTTCTTTCTACAAGGTCGTTAAAAGTCGGGGTTGTGTGGTAAAGGGTTAATGCTACTAAATGGTATAATCATAAAAGGCTATACATTTGCTAACAAGATTCTTCAGCAATAATCAGTTGACTGTGGGTGACATGTAAGTCACTTACAGAATATCTGTATTCAAATTTATAAGTTTTTGTCTTCCAATGTAAAATTGTCACAAATAATTCTTAACACTATTTAATGGAATCCTTGCCTCTATTTAATGGCATTATTAAGATATAATCATAATTTAATAAAAAAGATGATATGGAGAAGGTTCAACCCCCACTCCACTGTGAGAGAATGCTTTGCCTGTGAATAAGGTAATACTAAAGATGAAGTTGGATTTATGTTTTCATTATTTATCAGTAAAGGAGAAAGATCATTAATTGTCAGTCTCATGGAGTCATTAAATCTTAACATTTTTTACTGATGGAATTCATTTATCTGTTAGTCCTAATAGTAACAACAATTTACATTGATAAATTTTTTAAAAAATCTACATTTTTCTGAAAGTCCTCTTTTAGTGGGAGGAAAAGTACTTAATGTCATCATTATGTCTTAATCAAATCCTATTTATTGGTTAAATCTTTTGCATCCTTTTACAGAAGTAAACAATCTGATGTATGCCATGCACCAATAGATCTGCTTTGTAAGTTATAGTTGAAATTAGTTTGCTATATTTGTTTGAAGTTATATGAGTTCATTTGTTCTGTTTGTTATTATGTGCATGGTGTAAAACATTGAGTTACTTTGCTGTTTTGTACAAGATCATTAGTATGTAACCTGTCTATAAAGGTCTAAAGAGGTACAAATGATGAATTTTGTCTTCATTTGCCTTTTCGCCCGTATTTAGGCTTTGCCTATTTTCATATTAGTATATTTATCAACATGTAGCGAATGGTTACTGTATTGATTTTTATTACCAACATGTAGCTACAAGACAAGTGTATCCATGTGTACTACCAACTTGATGTAGTAACACCATGACTGTATTCATGTACATGTATAATTTATTACCATCCTGCTGTGGCTGAAAGATGACTGTATTCACGTATGTTACCAACATGTTGCATCTGAAAGATGACTGTATTCATCTATTCTACCAACTTTCTGTAGCTGAAAGACAACTGTATTTATGTATATTACCACCTTGCTGTAGCTGAGAGACGACCGTATTCATGTATTTTACTTTCTGTAACCGAAAGAGGAGTAATCGTATTCATGTATATTACCAACTTGCTGTAACCACTGTAGCTGAAAGACTGTACATATTACCAAATTGTTGTAGCTAAAAGACGACTGTATTGATATATATATACATGTATTACCAATTTGTTATTTCTACAAGCAACTGTATTCGTGGATATTACTAACTTGATGTAGTTACGTGTCTATGTACACATGTTTAACCATCTTATTCTAGTTACGATTATGCTCATGTATATTATCAACTTGCTGTAGCCTCTATACGAGCAATTTCATGTACCCAAATGATGGATGTAATTATGTAGCTACAAGATGGATCTAATCATGTACATTAGGAACTTGTTTAAGCTACATCACGACTGTATTCATGTACGTGTATTGTACCATTTTCAATGTCGCTACAAGATAAGACTATTCGTGTTAATTTCTGATGTTTTGTAGGTGTTCCTCGGCCACTCCAGCCACCTCCAATCCACGTGTTATGAACACAAATGGTCTGGCATTATTATCCAAGCGACCTTTATCCAGCCTGGAAAGTTACAAGTTTTATAATGTCACCACTTTAACAGATAAAGGCTATATATCAGCTATGGTGGGTAAAATATCTCTGAACATTAGAGCTGTGTTCTAGGAAAAGGGTGTATAAAACATCTGCTTGATGCATTATACCGAGGAAGTCATCTCATAACTATTGATCTATATTTCCATTTTGTCCAACAACCTCCTCAATCATTTGACGCGCAGAAAATCGACCAAAAGAAAAAAGAAAAGTTTTGAACCGGGTCAGCCTGCGCGGGCTGCAGATGCATTAAACCCCATTTTCACAGACCATCGCTTAGTTATGTACATGTATACGTAAGAAATCTCTTTGCAAGACAACTATGTAAGGCTCACAGTGTTGCTTACTAATGATATAGCACAACACCGAAATGTTTCTTGGCCATCTCGTTCAGTTGTAAATCCCAGTTCAAAATTTGACGTCAAACACTTACACCCCATTGTTTTATCAGGAAATCCTTTTTATGCCTTAGAGGAACTTTTCGGTGTCTGTGAGCACAAAATGGAACATTGTGAACAACCAGTAATGTTTATTTTTTTTCCACTGGTACTTCTGCTTGAGGTGGAATAGCAAAATGCGATGAGCTGAGGTAACATATACTTACCTCTCTAGATAGGCCATTGACATATAAGTCATAGAAACAAACTGCAATGCTCTGGCTATGTTAGGGGAAGAGCAGCAGAGTGACGTAAGTAGAAGTCAGTGGAATGACACCACATGTAAGGAACATGATTGAGTTTGTGCTTTTAGCTTTCGAAGATGCCTTTAGCAGACGATTGGTTGTCGCGTACATGTGATTAATATTTCCTAGAGAAATACTGTAGTGCTTCAGTCCCCCCCCCCCCCCCCCCCCCTAAAAAAAAACCAAAAAACATGCAGTCTGAACGTGATTCTACACAGTTAGCTACGTTATAGAATAATCTGACAAAATTTTCCTCGTTCGTTTAATAACCATGTATTGTAAGGCTTTAATCCCTTCACCAAACAGCCCTGTGTTTTAAAGACCCTAAGGTGGAAGTCTTTTTGAAAAAAAGTGTGGAAAAAGGAGAAAATTTCTTTTTCCCACAATGTTTTCTATTATGTACTTCAAAGAGAAATCCAAGCATCTCAGCCATATTCAGTTTGTCGACTGTGGCTATTTTCAATTTGGACAAGCCTAAAATTTTGCTGTCTTATGTTACAGGCCTTCGTAAGGATTAAATATTAATCAACACATTTCTTTATTTTACGATTTAGTATGATGGGAAATTAAACGTTGTTTGTACACATCTTACAGCAGTGCTATCTGGAATTTCTGAGCGTAAGTTGTTCAAACATATTCTAGCATAATTTTAGGTTTCGTTTTAGAATTTATCGAGTCTGACGGATGGCATAAGGTTAATTTACACGAATGTTATGGTTTAATTGGGAACGGAAAATACTCTACACGCAAAAGGTATTCTCTTAAACTTTTATGATTGTTTTGCTACAAATCGGTTTTTTTTTTTGTTAAAACCTGATAATAACGACAATATGATTATGCTTTTCCCTGCAGACGTAAAGAAACTAGACGGTTACATGCAGTAAAAGGAGCAAGTTTGGCATTCAACAATTATTTGCAGTTTTGCAATCAGTAACTCCGTCTTTCTTTATGAGATCAAATATAACGTCTTATTTCATGCTTTCCGGTAGGATATCGAGAAATAGCGGTGAAAATATTTTTCGATATTACACGGGTACGACCAGTGAGTTACCGATTTGTACTGATTTTTATGGAAGTCTCGACAGAAAAAGGCGTTAGAAGCATGAAATAAATAGAATATTTGTTTTTTTCGGTGAAAGATCGAAATTTATTTCATCGAGTGAACATCATCGGTAATATTTTCACGAGTGGCAGCCACTCGTGAAAATATTACCGATGATGTTTACTCGATGAAATAGATTTCTATCTTTCACCGAAAAAAAAAACAAATATTCTCTATATCTTATTTATTTATTCATTTAAATACGATATCACATTAACGACAAGTATTTTTTTTCACAGATCAGAAGATCTCAGGATTATGTAAAGGATTAACTCTTTATCGAACGACAAAACTGGAGATTTGTCCAGCCCGATTGAACTCATTTGCAGACGACAAGAATAAAAGTTACTCAAACAGTAAAATTTGCTTTTGGAAGGATAGAAATATCGCAGGAAAAAGGAGACAGTGCTGGTAACCAGCATTTATCCTTTTCTCATAATGTTTTCAAATGCTTTTGGAAGGGAAGAAAACATCGCGGGATAAAGGAGACATTGCTGGTAACCAGCATTTTGCCTTTTCCTATAATGTTTTCAGTTTTCTTTTTCAAATTATTGAAACCCGGGATTACGTTGTACAGGATTTCAGGAAGCATTTATTTCTATCTAAATTCATGAAAGGAATGGGAACAAATTGGAAAATTCAATTAAAAGTTTTGACAAAATATGTCCGTTTGATATGGAATATTTGATCTTTTTTAAATCACCGACCGTTTCCAAATCTCCAGAGAGTTAAAAAGGGTAATAGAAAAAAAAAACAATTTGAAAGTTCTTTCACAAACTTTATATTACAGCCTTCCTTTCGGAAACCTTTCCTACTTACGCAGACCAAAATATATACGAAGTAGACCTCCTGACAGCGAGATATGGTCGCCTGTCACCCTTACTGTTGCTCGGTGATATGAACAACGGAGATGCTTTTACTATAGCTCTGTCAGCAACTTTACCCAGTAAGTCTAGTTTAGAAGAACACTTTTGAGCCATGCTCTGTGAAAACGGCACTTAATGCAGCTGCAAAAAATATCGATTCAGGTCAGCCTGCGAAGTCTGCGAGTCGAATCTTTTTTGCTATTTGTAAATTTTCTGAATCCGAAAAGACCAGTCTACAAAGATGCATTAAGCCCCCTTTTGCCCTGCCACAGCATGGCTCGTTTGTTTTGGGATTCAAAGGGTGGTATTACTATGATTCATCACTAAGCGGTGTTGTTGGAGTCATTAGAAATAACTCGATAGTGTAATAAGTAGTCACAACATAAAAAATGGACTTTTGTAGAATTTAGTGACAGCCCTCCTATTTGGTATTCTGATTAACGGATTCATTGATTAAGTGTGTTTAAGCCGCTTTCAACATTATTTTCGTCATATCACGGTGACGGCTGTGTTACCTTGTTGTCAATAGTGCTAGGCTATGAAATGCGATGCCAATGGAGACTTCCAAGAAAAACTCAAGGCTGTGGGTAAGGATCAAATCCAGATCTCTTGATTACTTCACCAACATGTTAACCAGTTCATAAACACAAGACATCAAAATCTCACTATTCCAATATACAATTTAGCAGGTGCTAAAGGAAGAGTTCGAATAAGTAGATAAAGATCACCGAGGAATCGGCGGAAACTTCATACTGTTAATGGCAGCAACTTCTACTGCTCGCATGAGCAATCAGACCTATTGCTCGATATTTTCAGGTCACATAAGCACGAAGTTTTATGACAGTTCAAAGTTTCGTTTACAAAATTTCAGACACCTACCAAAAGATGCGACAAGCCTTTGACACGACCGTTCCCTCGCGTTACTGTACATTCTGTGCCGTGGACAGAAACCCATATAACGTGGGTTCTAACCCCGAGTCTATCGATCACATTTTTGGTAACGGGATAAAAATCGCGGGTGCGAAGGTGAGTGGGTATGAATTGGCGTCATAGATACTTGACTGTTTTTTTTTTTTCATCTCGACGATGTATCATTTAACAAGTTATATATATTAACAAACTTACACCAGGCAAATTTAAACATTCTTGGAAAATACAGACAATCAAAATTATTTGCAATTCGTGTTTAAAAAACGAATCACATTTTGACAAAGAGAGAAGTCTCTTAACTTCCAAAGAGGGCTGCTGCAAAGAAACATCTGATGTGGTCTATCTGTTATTAGACCGAATTACTAGTAGATTTCTCAACGTGATTTTTAAAAAGCCATTCTGACCAAAGTCTCACACTTGAAAGCTGTGACATTTTTAGATATGAGCCATACTCTGTGAAAAGGGGGTTTAATGCATCTGCAAAAATGATCGACTGAGATTAGCCTGCTCGGAGTGCGCAGGCTGACCTGGGTCGAAACATTTTGCTGTCGGTCAATTTTCTGTATGTCAAAGGACCAGTCTACCTCACGACTCACTATTTTGTAATACAAAATGGATTTCTTGGATCTACAATTATGTGATGACTTGCTTGGTATCATGCATCACTGAGATAACATTAAACCCCCTTTTGCCAGAGCATGGCTCATAATACATGAACCAGAACTAGTGAAGGTGCCTCAAAGAAGAAATATTTGAAGGCAAGACAGGTGTTACTTTGAATTATATGGAAAACATGAGGGAAAGGGACGCCAACGTCAGTAAAAAGCAATGATAACTTTTACAAAATGTTTTCTAATATTGATTGATTGATTGATAAGTCAATAAGTCGGTCGGTTTGTGGATCGATCTACTTTCTGTCAATAGATTATGTACTAATATGTATAATCCTTTTGCTGCGATTTTTTCAAAAGTAGTCTCCCGTTAGACGTAAAAGGTCATTTGCAGGAAGAGTTATGTTTAAACATTGTGATATGACACTGGTACCTAGAGACCCTCAGAGGACAACATAGTAGAGGCATCCATATTGAAAGCATTTGCAAGCGACAAACGTGGCCAAATGATGGAATTTGCCTTGTATAGGACAGAAAACGTTGTGGGAAATGGAATATGAGCCGTGCTCTGTGTAAAGGTGGTTTAATGCATCTACACAAAGTATCGACCCAGACTGACCTATCTTATTTGCTATTGCTCAATTTTCCTGCATGTCCAAGGACCATTCTACCTCTTGATTCAATCGTGTTTTATGGATCTATAATCATATGCTGACTTGCTTGGTATCATGCATCACGGAGATGCATTAAACCCTCTTTTGCCAGACCGTGGCTGATATACAATGTACTTTCAAAAGCTTTATTCGTCAAGGTTGGCAAACACGGGATTGTTTGGTAAACAGTTTTTGGAATGTTTTATTTTTTAGGTGATTTTTAAGCTCGGAGATGTGAATGTTACCGACAGTATGGGCAACAGTTATCCACTTAGTGACCACTATGGATTTGAAGCTGTTTTCGACTACCCGTGCTTCAAACGAGACGTTTTACTACACTGATGCCTATATATAGTAACGTCACCTAGCGATTTCCTGATGCACTCGTTACATTTCGGACTTGTAAGAATTCAATGTTGGAATGTTGAAAGATTTTATCTATTGAGCGACCAGTACGGATTTCAAAGCTCTTTTTGACTTAAAGTATATCGAGACATTGAGATACGTATGTATTTTAAACAGTTGATTCGTCCACAGGGAAGGAGTATAAAGCATATGGTTGGTCTCAAATTTAAGATTTTTAATTTAAGGCACAAGCGTTCGAATGACTGACTGAAGCATTTCATGTCGCAGAATTAAATTCTGCAAAGGTGACAAATACCTGTTCTGTATACCTGTTCACTTGTACATGCATGTTTAGTGTTTGTGGTATATCTATACCCCGTATATAACCCAGATGTTTAGCAGCGATGCCGCTTGATTGCTTTCAACTGTTGGTCTAACAGGTCACTACTACTCGGATGTCCGATGCAATTGTTGCCCCAGTTTGGACATTTACAAAATCTATTTCAGAGTGTTTAAATGTTTTCAAACTGCAATGTCTGTTTACTCGTTTTGAAGGTGTTGTATTCATGGGTTATATTTCCTTGTTTGTTTGTTAAACAGCATAGTATCCGCATATCTATTAATTCGTATAACTCAGTGTAAAGTTTTGACTAGTAAATATACAGTGTTACTTTACCATGACTTTCGTGTGTGTTTAACACAAGCAACATTAAAGGTCCGTTTAAGGTCCGTTTATACAGAGCGCGAACGCGAACGCGTCCAACGCGAACACGAACGCGAACGCGACTTTTGAGCAGTTTTGCCATTCAAATAGAGCAGGAACCCGAACGCGGAAAACCGTCGACGGCTTTCGAGGCGGCTTGTCTTTTTCTTGCTGTAAGAGATAAAATTTGGTCATTTGGAATCATGGCGCAGGTAGAGTCAGACAGAATCGAGAAAAGGAGAAAATGCTGGAAACCAGCTCGATGACTTTATACCGACTGTTTTATAGTCACAGGATGGCTGTCCACAAAGTTTGTTCATATCACCATATTTTATAATACTTTTTATACGAGTATTAATCATAAAGTGGCCGTCCTCTTGGCATGGCTCACAGTCAGTTGTTACGATGTAGAATTTGAAACCTTGAGGTCCCGGGTATGATTCTCACCAGAGACTCAGGAATCTTCGAAGCAGAATCCTTGGGCAAGAGACTTTAGAGGCCGAGCCTACTGGTGAACCTCCGGAAAGTAAGCTTGTGCTGTAATATGATTGAAATAATGTCGAAAGTAACATGCAACATCATTGAATTCTTTCATCATTGAAGCGAAATCGATCAAATCCCATAAAATCAATCAATCAATCAATCGGTCGATTGTTTAATCAATCAATCAATCAGTCAGTCAGTCAGTCAGTCAGTCAATCATCAAACAATCGATCAATCATCTTATTTGTTTCTTATTTTCTAAACTATACTATATATAAAGTTTAACCCTTTACCAAGTAATCCCGTGTGTTGATTGCCCTGCTGGAGAAGACTTTTGAAAAGATGAGAAAAGGAGAAAATGCTGGTTACCATCATTTTCTCCTTTTCGCACTATATTTTAACTCTTTCATAGACAAATCTCATCCTTTTAGCCACTTGCCGTCGATAAATATTCTCAATTCGGACGAATCTAAAATTGTGCCGTCTGCTAAAGAGGTTAAATTGTACAAGACACACAATCAGCGCTTAGATTTCTTCTGTAATCCCAATAACACGTTGATATACATGTGGCGGTTAGGAAGAGAGCCAAAGCTCGAAAGCTCAGTAACGTTCCTGGTTTTTTATATGAACTGATTCGAAGCGCAGCAGGTCAAAATTATTTCTGAGACCTAATATATGTAGGAGTAATTCTATCACAAAATTACCTTTCGTTTCAATGTAATACAGCCATTACGAATGTTGTTATTTTACACACGTTTGAAATAACCAAATTAATGCCGTATGCGGTGAAAGCTCTGTACTCATACGCACCATGTCTAAACCATCGCTGACCCGGATTTTCATGTGAAGTTAGCATTCATAATTCATGATCATGACAAACCTTTGAATGTTATCATAGTTACATTCAAAACAAAATCATTATATGTAACTTCTATAGAACTAGTTTTCGTCCGTATTGTACGCACCTATCAAAGAAGCTCAATCCACATGTACATGTATGCCTGTTTCAACGAACCATAAACAATAATTCTGAGATATAGCTGTGTGACAGAAAAAATCTGACATCCGTTGGCTTTTGAAGTAAAATTTTATTAAACTCGTCGACGAAAAGAAATGTTAATAAGCTCGCCAAAGACTTGATTGATAACATTTTTTTCTACACTCGTATAATCAAATTTTGTCTCAAATGCAAGCTCGTGTCAGATCCTGCATGTATGTGTAACAGAAATCAAGCCTTCGTTACCGCTGAAAATTGTCTCAGCTTTGTTCTTTGTTGTAGTAGTTTGGCAAGAAAGGCGGTGTCGTGTGCGTATTCTTGATTATTACATGTATACCAAAATAAATACTGTTGCAAATACTTTTTCGCCTCCCCAAAACTACGCCCGGTAGCGCAGTCGGTAACGTAAGGGGATCGCTGAATCGATACCCAACTCAGCTAAATTCTTTTCGAGAACTAATGGCAGCCATTGCTATACGAGTTTTTCACCGCTGAGCATGGTTACGACTGTGGTTTGGTGGGATAGCAGACAGTGTCTTGGAGAGAGTGCTGTGCAAAGTAATGTAAAAAAAGGACTTCCAGCAAAGCATGAGTACCTTTACTGACCGCTATGATATAATTGAAATAATGTTGACAAAGGCGTCAATTACCAAACATACAAAAAAGAGTACGGACCTGGTCAGCACACACACACACACACACACACACATATATATCAACAACGAGCTTTCCAGACGTTGGAGTAAAATGCTACGAAGCCAATAGATCTATTTTTAGACTAGCGAAGCTAGTCTATAGGCATCAAGACTGACCTAGAGTCAAAGTAAACAAAAACCCCCACAGTTGCCAAATACTGCCTCATAGAAAAATACTTCTTTCTGTTATAAATCTTAATTCTGTTGTATATGACAATTTTGACAAAAACCACTAAATCTCTACAACTCCAATTTGAATATGTCGTCTTACAAAGTAATAAACTGAACAAGATGTCATTTACGAGGTACCAGATCTTTGCTTATATGTAAATTAAGTGACCTATGCAAAGCAGAGAATCACTTTTTCCTACACCACTGTAACATTATGAATGAATCTATTAATAGATACACCTAGGTAACTTGTAGCAAATCCCAGTTACATTAACCTGCACTGGACAGGGGAACCCTCGTCATTCCTTCAGTCATTCATTATTCAGATCATTGTGTACAGTTAAACTGTTATGTTAAACTGTTATTCTAGTCTTGAATATTAACCCTTTTACCAAACAATGCCAAGTTTTAACGATAGTGGAGAAAAATCCCTTTGAAAACATTGCGGGGAAAGGAGAAAAATGCTGGTAACCAGCATTTTCTCCTTTTTCCACATTGTTTTCTACCCTTTTGGAATCAGGTTTCATTAGTTCAACCACTTTTAATTCATGGTCTGCAACAGCTTTGAATTTGGACTGGCGTAAAATTTTTCGTTTAGTAAAGAGAGTTAAATAGTTAACTACAACTTGTGCTATTGGATATTGACTAATTGATTGCATGGTGTTTAACGCCGTTTTCAACATTATTTCAGTGATAATGCGGCGAGCCAGAGCACCTATCCATGCTTTCCTGGAGTTTCTTTTACCAGCACTACCGCGACTCAATGACGTTTTGCGGACAGTGTGGATTAAGACCTGACTCTGCAGAGCATGCAGTCTGATATTGGATCTACACTGTCCAATAAGAAGATATATTATTTTTTCCAAAATGTAACTTTGAAATAGCAATATTCAGGTGTTTACCATCGGCTTGAAAGTTTCATTTAACATTTTTAGCAGGTTAAGGGTTAAATTTAAACCGGATTACAGTTAACCAATAGCACGCATAGCCCCAGCAGCTCAGTCGGTAGTGTACAGGACTTGGAAAAGGAGGTCGCTGGTTCGATCCCCGACTCAGCAAGTTTCTTTCCGAGGACTGATGATAGTCATTGTGACAGGATTCATTTCTCTCTCACGTTTTGACGATGGTTATAATATAAATGTGGGAAAGCAGCCAGTGCCTGGGAAAGAATATTCTGCGGAGTACTGGTAAAAGAAACTCCAGGAAAGCATGGATATGTGCACTGTCCACTGCTACATAACTGACATAATGTTGAAAACAGGATTAAACACCATACAAACAATCAATCAATCAAATTCGCACGTCTGTCAGTACTTTCAGTACTTTGATTGCTATTGCACTAAAGATATCTGTCCAGTAAAATGACCATATGACCATTACATTGGACAAACAGGATACGAAATTTGATTGATGGACAATATGTCGAGATATCACAGTTCAATTTGATTGGGCACTGTACTCCTTTTGAAAAGTATGTTATCTACACAAACATAGAGGCCAAAGTGTACTGTTCGGACAAAGGTTGATCCGCCGGCTTCAGCGGTACCCTATAGTAAATCTATCCAGGGACTACTTATAAACAGGAAACTGAACAGAGAAACTTTGCCGACACACTTCGATATAATACATACCTTCTAAATCATAACAATAACTCGTATTGAAAGCATATGGACACGGTTGATCGAAAAACCCATGTAGACCTCAATGTATTTTCATCTGTTCACCGACCCGAAACTTCATTTTTTTTTCACTCCCTTATATAGTTATATGACGAACGAAATCTGAACACTAAGCATGGCGTTCATTCCTTTACTGTGTCTGTTTACCCTGTTTGGAAATGGAGTTTTAGGTGCTGGTCATACCACAGACAGAATACGGGTAGGTTAATCGTATGTAAATTTTATGTCTAACACACAGTCAAACTTCATACTTTGCCTGATTTACAAATCGGTTGACTACCCATAAGTCGAACAAGTTACCAAGACCCACAGGTGTTTGACCCATATGCTTTGAGGTCGAATTTTGCTCACCTGGAATTGTTTTCGTTGTTTTAGAAGAAAGCATTGCAGGATTCATTCCTCTGTCACTGGGCAGAGTTATCTTTATCGTGGAAAGTAGCCAGTGATTTTAGACACAACGTGGAGTAATAGATTGTTCAAGAAACGCTTATAATTTACTATTTAATCCTTGAAATTGTGCCTGAAAGGTCAGGAAAAACAATGTCGGAAAAGAAATAAGGCTGGTTACCAGCATTTTCTTCCTTTCGCACATTGTACTCGTCGGAGTTTTAAAACATGGGATTGTTTGGTAAAAAGTTTAAAATGCCTGTAAACTTAACGTGTTTTTGAGTGTGCTAGTCAACAATGTCTATACGACAGGATGCGGATGAATAGATATCGTATTTGTATACTTCAACGTCGATATTGTGTCACTTGTGTAATACAGACCCCCCCCCCCCCACACACACACACAGAGAAACGGGTAGAAAACCGGAATTATTGTATGATTGGAGAGGTCATCAGACCTCTCCGACAGTGGCGAGTTTAAAAGGCAGACTGCCTCAGAAATTGCTGTCTAAATCCATGATTTTTTACTAAATTATTCTGATACACAGTCTGTTTCGTCAAGGTTTTATAAATAAACCGAAATCAAAAAAACTGAAATCGGAAATAGATGTGGTTTGTTTTTGGCCTGGGCTTGGCAAGCCAAGCTAAAGGCCATAAGAATCGTATACCAAAATTTCAACCCCATCCAAGCATTTACGGAAAAACCCGAGTCACGCATTTACGGAAAAACCCGAGTAAAAGTGAAAAGTACCGCCTGCAATCCATGTCACTACGCTGAAGGAAACGACCCCTTTAAATAATAGAATATTTCGATTTGAACATCACAGTAAGGTTTAATTTCACAACAAACTTTGACAGATGTGCGATTTTAATCGTACGAAAGAGTTGAGAATTTGGGGCCCTCGTGAGGTTATTCATAACTGCAAATTTGTGCGCTTAAAAGTGAAAGAAACAATTGGCAAACCTCAGTTGATCGTTGATCAAATGTTTTGATGCAGGTACGTAATCGACCGAGTTGTGACGAGTGCTGTTGCCGAGCACTAATCAGGATCGTTCGTTTATCCTTTTTCTACACACCATGTGAATGACAAATAATGATCGCGTATTTCACGCAGAAGATGCGCTCTTTCTCTGAAAAAGGTGTTTCAAGACCTCGGCAAGATTTTAATTTTCGTAAAATTACTGTGCACCTCGTGTCTGAAGTTATAAGCATGTATTTGATTGGTATATATGCCTTATTTCTTCCTGTCAGAATTGTCCAGATATGACATCTCGGCCCATAACCATTTCGACCCATAGCAAACTCTGAGCATGCAATACCAAATATGTATTAAAGTTTGTAAGATGAGCCATTGAAAACCAGTAATCTTTAAAAAACGATGAAAGTTTAGACTGGTCTAAATTAACAACATTTGCGAACGGCAAGTTAGATTTAGCTGAAATGTTGGTTATTGGCTGTGAAAGTGCAGAAAACCTTGTAGGAAAACAGAGAGCATTTTCTTTTTTTTTTTCCAAAAGGTTTTTATGAGGCTATATCATTGGAATCCTTAAAACACGCGAATGTGTGGTCAAGAGTTAAGTTACTGGTGGGCGTTTTATATCGAAGATCAGACTTGACATTCAGTGCAGTCTGATCTTGATCTCCATAGGTATTTATGCTGACCTGGGTCGAAACTTTTTGCTTTTGGCAAATTTTCTGCATGTCAAAGGACCAGTGTACCCCATGATTTAGTTGGTTGCTCCACAAAATGGATTTTATGGATCCATTAATATATGATGGCTCATTTTGATTGGTGGATCACGGAGATGCATTAAACCCCCTTTTTCCAGAGCATGGCTCATTTGTGTTTTCCATAATCACAACCAGGAGCTCTTCAAATTTATCAATCCTAGATGACTTTACTCAGATGAGGGCTTTAGGTCCAACGGCCCTCTTGTTCATGAAAATCGGCTTTCCAACTTGGTTGATCATGGCAACTTAGAGATTCCATAGACTTTCAAAGTTGAAAAGTGGCTTTTACAGCAGATATTTTTACAAAACCTTTATACAAATGTACCTTGAGCAGTCTTGTATCATATGATTTTATTCAACTGGTAATCTTTAGCTCATCTGTTTACGAAGAAAGCGTCATGCTATTGTCAAAGCCTATGCGTCATTGTCGTCGTGCAAAAACTTCCACGTTTTTTAATATCTCTGTTATTCCTGAAGATATTTACTTCAAAATTGTACAAGTTATTTACTGTCGAAAGGGGTACCCATATAAAAGGGCAGGTAACCATCAAAATATTTTTAACACAGTTACGCCCTTTCTTTATTGCTTTAAATTTTCAGAGCCTTTGACATTTCATCATATCTGTCATTAATGAATATACTTACTTCAAACTTGAACTTTTCGATAACTATTAAAAGGGGATTTTATTCAGTACAACAGAGGTAGGTAACCAACAAAATATTTTGGACAAAGTAATTGGTTACGCCCCTTTTTCGACTGAGAACTTCTAGCTTAGCTGTTTTTAGAGACATTGTATTTTCATAGCCCTAGTGTCATCGTCTTTGTCGTTTGTGTCGTCGTCATGCAAAATATTTGACATTTTACAATATCTTTGTTATTACTGAAAATGTTTACTTAAAACTTGGACAAGTTGTTAACTATCAAAAGGGAAACATAAACAATAAGGGTAAATAACTATCAAGTTATGCACCTTTTTCAACTTTGTGTTTTCACTGAAAATCAACCGAGCATTGGCGCCCGAATCCGGACGTCTTTTTATTTGTTGCCATAGAAACCAAAACTTAAAAATAAAAAGAAATACGTAAAAGATTGTCTTCTCAGACACCAAATCGTGCTCTGTGATCTAGCCTTTAAAGACTGACTTTGTGTTTTCTCTTGTCATTGCTCAAAGGACATAGTTACTATTTCAACCTATAGACTGAGTGTGGTAAAATGAAAGAAAAATATGATTCATTGCTTGGCCATTGTGGATTTTTGCACTTTCCAGAAATATTCTCTGCTGTTGCACGCTGCTCATTTTGGTTTATTACCATGATTTGTTGCCAAAGCAACGTAAAGGAAGAAAAAATGGAAGCAGAAAATCCTTTGAAAATTATCTCCTTTCAATCCATAAAGACCATGAGGCCAAGGCTATACAAAAATACTCATGATATTGGCCTTTACAGATTTATGTTTTTTCATTCTATTGATTAGTCTGTACAAATGTGATAGCAGTTTTTAAGCCTGTACAAATGTGATAGCAACTTTGAGCTTCTGGGCCTCATTTTCCTACATGTTCAGCCGTTCTGATGCCCATGCCTTCAGCGCTTTATATGACGATTTCAAAAATGATTTGTTATATTGATTTGATTGCGAATGATCTCTCCAATAGTACGGTAATGTTTCATTAAACAAATGAAGCTAAGCAGAATATATATAAAAAAAAAAAAAGAATTTCTTTAAAAAACAGATCACCGCGGGAAAAGATCATGCACTTGAAAAGGCCGGAGAAAGGTCACGTGTCTGTCACGTAATGCTTGAGGTTTCTATGCAGCGGCAATGTTATAATGGCTTACTAGTTGGTTTACATGTATGTTGTGAAATATATTGAAAATAAAAGCCAATAAATTATTTGAAAACATTGATACTGACCTCTCCTGGCTTCTTTTTCATAGAAGCCAAATTGTATTATGTACATTTAAGAATGTAATCTCGTTTATAACATAAATTCAAGTTTTATTTCATATAGTTCTACGAACATACCATTTAATTAAACCTTTACCAAGTGACACACTGTCGCGGTTATACTGCATATTTCTGATATACATTATCCTTGCTCCATTTAATACATTGGTATATTTCTATCAAACCATATCAAGGCCAATATCCTGTCCAAGTTATTTAATGCATTTACAAGAATATTTCTATCATGCATTATCTAGATCGAATTCCACTTCAAATTAATGCATTTTTATATTTCTATCATACATTATCTACGTCAGTCCAGACCAAGTTATTGTTTTTGTATATTTCTATCGTACATAATCTAGGTAAAAATCCTTTCCAAGTTAATGTATATGCATATTTGAGTTTATATGATATATAATCAAGGTTAAAACCCAGTCCAAGTTAATGCATTTGGATATTTCTTTCACACCTAATCCAGGTCAAATTCCAGTCCAGATTAATGCATAATGTATATTTCTACCATGTCTCTTATCTAGGTCAAAATCTTGTCATTATTAATTTATTTGTATATTTGTATCATACGTAAACTTGTTTTTAGTCCAGTCCCTTATCTAGGTGAAAGTCATGTCCAAGTTAATGCATTTGTAATTTTTTATCATACATAATCTAGGTCAAGGTCCATTCCAAGTTAATGCAGTTGTATATTTGTATCATACCCCTTATCTTGATCAAAATGCGTCATAATTAATGCATTCATATATTCTATCATACGTAAACTTGATCGTAGTCCAGTCCCTTTTCTAGGTCAAAATCTAGACTAAGATCATGCGATCGTATATTTCTATCAAAATATCTAGGTCAAAATCTTGTCATAATTAATGCATTCGTATATTTCTATCATCCGTAAACCTGTTCATAGTCCAGTTCACGTTCTTGCATTCGTATATTTCCATCGAACGTAATTAAGGTGCAAGACCTGTCCAATTTAATGTATTCGTATATTTCTTTCGTATCTAATCTAGGCCAAAGTTCAGTCCAAGTTAATGCATTCGTATAATTCTATCATATCTTTGTCAAAGTCGGGTCGAAATTGGTGCATTTGTATATTTCGATCGTACAGATCTAGGTCAAAGTTCAGTCCTGGGTAATGTGATCGTATATTCCTGCCACACAGAATCTAGTTCAAAGTCCAGTCCAAGGTAATGTATTTGTGTATTTCTGTTATACATAAAATAGGTACAAGTTATTGTATTGTGCTTATCCAGACCTCAGTCATTCGCATTTGTGTATTTCAATTATGCATTATCCAGGCCCTGGTCATATTTGTAAATTTTAATAATCCCTTTTCCAGTTATTCCCAAGTTATTGTACTTGTGTATTTGTATAATGCCTCATCCATTTCCACGATATCAGTTTCAGTTTATACAGCGTAAAATTACACAAATTTTTAGCTGACAGTATGTAAATACAAACAACATTTGCACATGCATAGAAAAAAGAAACATATTCATTTGAAGGGAGAAAAAATAATGAAACTGTAAGATCGACATTCAAATAACGGTCACATATCATATTTGTGGTTGTTCAAAGGAACTTACAATATTCGTCAAAGTTTAATTTCAGGCATTAACTGATTAAAAGTAAGAACATAGTAATAATGAAAAAAATTTGACGAAAAATTGATTAAAAAAAAATAGGACTTCCGCGGATTCCGATCTTAACTCAAATGCATAATATATAAATTTCGATAAATTAATTAAGGTATTTTGTGATATTGAAGACATTAAGTTCTTAAATTTTTCTAGAGCAGGCCATCGGCAATACTAATATGTGAGATATTCCTTTCTTAGATAAGCATATTTCGGACAAACCAGAAGAAAGTGATATTCGTTTTCGACCAAGTTCATGTTACAGTATTTACATAACCGATCTACTCTGGGCATGTGCAGGTGTCTTCCCTTTTTCGATAAGTCACTCATGATAGTCTAAATTTTGTTAGAGATGTTTTATGCTTTTTATCAACTATTATGGAAAGGAAAGGTACTCTTCTAATCCAAAATTTTCCTTGAAATTACAGTAAGATTCTAGCCTTTTAGATTCCTGAATGTTAATTGTATGTAATTATCAATAATCCGTTGTTTTACATAAATATAGTTGATGTTTATAGTGTCTTGACTGGCCCACAAATTAGAAAGTCCCAGCCTGTCGAGTAAGATTTTCATATGCGAGGCCCAATTTATTCCTTTTAATGTCCTGTTGTTATCTGCCTCGTCTTTTAAAATACATATTATAAATCTTTTTAGTCATATTATTATTGTCTAAAGTTAGTAGTTTTGACCAATATTTAACCACTATCGTTTGTCTTCATATTTTCATTGGATAACGCCTACTTCTGCATATAACCATCAAGATTTGTACTCTATTGGACATGAAGTGAATGGATTCTATATCTTTGCACTCATTATGCCCAGGTACCTCCGCCCCATAGTTTAATATTGGTGCCACTAAGTTATCGAATGAGTGACATTTGTTTTTTGTGGTAAGATCAAGTTGGTTAAAAACTGTAAATAAATTATGTAAGGGATACTGGGATTGTTCTGTAAGTTTCTTTTGTGCCCGGGTCCATTTTCCATTTTTAAATAACTTTAATAACGTTAATCCTAAATTTTTGAACTCGGCCACGGACAATAGCTGATGTCCGTCGTTATAAAATGTTCTATTGGTTGGGCGGCCATTTTCAAAATTCATGACCTTAGTCTTACTAATGTTTAATCTTAGATTCCATGCTTTACAATAAGCTTGTGTTTCAGTTCAGTAAGGTTTGCAGTAACTCGGGTGTGTCGGCGAAAATGCGTCGTCCACAAATAACAGAATAAAAAGTTTTAAATCCTCTATTGTAAATATACCATCTATATTTCTATCTATACTGCTAACAATGTCATTGATGAAGAATAAAAATCGAATCGTGGAACAGGGATCTCCCTGTTTCACGCCTATGTTTGATTCGATAAAGGGAGATAATTCAGAGTTATTCCTAACATTCGGTTTTACGACGGAATACATACTTTTTACAACGGAAATTAATTAGGAACTTATGTTTTCACTAACCAGTTTAGCAAATAGCAAACTTCTATCAATCTTATCAACACACTTTTCAAAATCTAGGAAAGCCCAGTACAGTTTTTTTTTCCGTCTGCGAGTGTTTTTGCTATTATAGAATGCAATATAAATATGCAATCTATGGTTGACTTTTTCTTTTGAAAACCAAATTGATTTTGCGATATTTTAGAGTGCTTTTCTCTCCAGCGCGTAAGACGGTTTAAGATCAGCTGTGAGTAAAGTTTGGATAAAATATTGATAAGAGTAATCCCTTTCTAGTTTTTGGGGTTATTTCTATCACCGCCTTTATAGACAGGATGGATGATACCTTCACCAAAACAAGAAGGATACTCTCCAATGGAGAGTAATCTGTTAAACAATATTAGAATGTAAGAAGCTGTATCTTCAACAGCGCATTTGTAAATTTCATGCGGATATTTCATCCGGTCCGCTACTTTTATTATTTTTCTGGCAAAAAATGACTTTCCTTAATATTGTCATGGTGATATCCAATTCTTCGTCATGTAGGTAAGTGTTGTTGAAAGTGGCATCATCATGTGTTGTATTCTCTGTGCTGTAAAGATTTGTAAAATGATGATACATTTCTGAAATATTCACATTTTCAGCCCTACTCTCTTGTTTTGAATATTGTCTTTTTATATTTTGCCAAAAAAAGTTTCGGATTTGTTTTGTCGGGACAAATTTTCCTTCTCTCTTTGTAAAAACTTATATTTATCTACCCTTTTGATTCTGTTGTAATTTGATTCTGATGTCACATAATCTAATCTTAGGTGTGCATTAGTTTTGTGTCTATTAAAGGCATTCCTCGCTTTATTAAACTGTTTTCTTGCAACTTGACATTCCCGGATAACCCGTTGCTTCCTTTTTGTAGTAATAATTCTATTATTTTTCCTTTGTCCAAATATTTCTAGAGACGACGCGTGTAAAATATTTATAAATTCATTCGTGACACCATTTAAATTGGTACTATTATCTGGTTTTTTTTTTTTTTCAGTAAAAGATGATGTCTCAGTTTAATACGCAGAAAGTAATCGTTTGAAGTGGTCAATTCTTGTTTCGTCAAAATTGATAAAATGTTGTTGCATATTCGAATGTTCTTTAATCTAAGGTAAAGATCGGACTGTACTTTTCTCAAAGGAGAATGAAAGAACCGAATGGTCAGAAAATTCATTTCGGTCCAACATTTTCAAATCAATAAGATGTGAAAAGTCTTGCTTTTGCAATAAGAAATAATCTACAACACCAGATCCGTTTTTTGAATAAAAAGTAAATTCTCCTATACTCTCATCGGTATGCAGACGACCATCTCCGATTACAAAAGAGGTAGATTTACAAAGCGCAATCATGCGATGACCAGGTGTATCAGTCACGTGATCTTGTGAAGCACGTGGTGTTGTAAACATCATTTGACAGCTCGCTGTCATTGTTAACAAATACATCATATTGAATAAGATCACTGCAACGACCACTTCAATTAAAATCTCCTGTGATGGAACATTCACCCTGATTTTTATAACGTTCCAGGCCTATTTCGCTTTCTTAAAAAAATCAAAATTGGAATTTCTATGTAACTTTGAGTTAATAGGTGGTATATAAACATTACAAATGAAAACATCCTCATTAAAAGAAAGTACTGGATGGTCTTATTTTAGCCATATTATGCCATTTGGTTTTTCTCTACCAGTTTGATCTTATTCGATAAGTACTGTTTAATTCCTCCACTGTAACGGACTTTTGTAGTATTAGATTCTTTGTTTCCATATAAATGAACAAATTCATAGCCTTTGATTTCTAAATTGAAATGTGTATTTTTAGATAACCATGTCTCTTGTAGTAAAATTACGTCATGGTTCTGTACTATTTCTACAAAATCAGGATCTGATACTTTACGGGCTAGACCGTTTATATTCCATGACAGTACATGTAAGTTCTTCTCATGACAATTCTATTGCTTTTGTGTATTTCTATCATACCTTATCCAGTCACAAGTTGTGGTATGTGTGAATTTCTTTCATACCCCATTCAGGTCCCGTTTAACGCACTTTCTGCGTACTTCTATGTTACCTTATCCAGATATGTAATATTGTAATTGTATATTTCTACTATATCTTATCCAGGTCCCAGTTATTTGTACAGTTCTATCATACCTAAGCAAGGCCGTAGGACGCAGATTTTATATTTTTTTATTCCGTTATGCCTCATATAGGCAGCAGTTATTTGTGTATTCCTATCGTGCCCTATCCAAGCTGCATTTACTATATCTGTTCGTTTCTGTCTGACTTTATCCAATCCTAATTTATTATATTTGAAAATTTCTAGCATGTCTAATCCAGGCCCAAGTTATCTGTGTATTTCTGTCATGCTTTATGCAGGCCTCAGTTTTTGTATTCTATATTCGAGCCATACTCTGTGCAAAAGGGGGCCCACGTTAATGTATTTGTGTATTTACATCATGCCTTATATAGGACAAAGATAATGTATGTTTCTATCATGCCTTGTTCAGACACAATTTTTGTTTTATGTACACGTTTACCGAACTTCATCCAGGCCCAAGTAACTATATTTGTGTATTGTGTAATACTATCAAGACTTATCAAGGTCCAAGTTGAATTTGTGTTTTTCTATCATGTCATGTCCGAGCCACAGCAACTGTATTTGTATATAGCTATCATGCCTTATCCAATCCCCAGTATGTATATATTTCTACCAAACTTTATCCAGACCACAGTTAGTGTCTGTACACTGCTATTTTGCCTTAACCTAGTAAGTCAGTGGTAATGTACC
Source organism: Tridacna gigas (assembly GCA_945859785.2). Taxonomy (NCBI): domain Eukaryota; kingdom Metazoa; phylum Mollusca; class Bivalvia; order Cardiida; family Cardiidae; genus Tridacna; species Tridacna gigas. The sequence goes on along the minus strand of OX244034.2, from coordinate 44,238,957 downwards.
GGTCTAGTTATCCAGGAGTTGCGTGTGCGAATTCCGGACTCGGCATTGATGGTTGTCAGCATGAAAGGATTTGTTCCTCTCTCACTGCTAAACATTGTTCCGAATTTGGTTATATGTGAAAGCAGCTATTGGCTTGGACAGAGTGTTATGCGAAGTACTGGTAAAGATATTCAAGTAATGTAGGGATAGGCTCAAGGGCCGCTGTGATGTAAGTGAAATATTGTTGAAAACGGCGTTTCTGTCATACTTTATATTACAGGCTATCACGTTCAACACGGCTCTTTTCGATGTCCCTGTCACACCATCGGTTCTCGGTAACAACAGACTCGATCGTTTACAAAGGACCATAGATGCTATACGAAGCTCTACGGCTGATATCGTCTGCTTACAAGAGGTTTGATACTTCTGTCTTCTCAGCTCTTCACAGTTCAGACTTGTCGTGTACCTCAGTGAATGTGACAGGTAGATATTTTCAGTAGTATTGCCCGGTTTTCCCAGGGCGTTCTTATCGGCAAAGATAGATTGGGTCCAGTAAACCGGATAACGGTAAAGCGAGTGCTGCTGGGCGGATTTTAGACCTTCTGTTTACCCTTTCACGTGGGATGGGGGCTGTCATTTGACCTCCTTCAAATGAACAAAAGGAGGCGAACATTTAACCTTTAAAGCGCCTTTCACAACTGTGGTTGCCATTCAAGATCAGACGGCACGAAACAGGCAGTCCGGTGTTCATTTTCACTTGCTGCTTTACTGACACACTTCAGCCAAAGTTACCATGAAATTGCAATCATTTGGGGCTTATCTAAAGACTGAAAATGTCTGTTGGATCTATTCGGCGCACTAAGTGTTCAATTTTGGTGGACATTTAGAAAACCATCTTTGCAAGCCAAGGCGATGATCTACGATTACTGGATCTTACCCCCTGGCTGATCGAGTCGAAATTTGTTAGCACGGCGACGCGCCACCTACTGAATTTTGATTGTTATCAACCCTAGATTTACGTCATCAAAAACCAATCAAACGTCGCGTAACATAACTCTTTCGGCATCTCGTTGAATATAGCTAAAGGCTTTTTTACCGTGTTTGGCTATGATCTATGAAGTGCTTCAGTATTGTTGTTTTAACGGGGGTCCTTGATGATTGGCCACTACAGTTTGCTCCAATGATAGTTTATTCAGCATGCTTTCTCCGTAATTTGCCAACAATCGACTTCTTTTCAGATTGCAAACTTGATAGACGATTATCAAGTCAAAATCTATTTTCAGAATCTTGTCAAGTTTCGGGAAGCAAACGCCACACACGTACTTTGACAGTCCATCAGCTGGTTTTGGGATGTAACCTAAAACTTCATTTAAATGATTTTTGACATTAAATGTTGAAGAAAATATTGTTCGTCTGTATTATTTTTGTAATAGTTCCCAGCATATCCGACAACCTGTGGTCGCATTATTTTATTTACGTTCTACTGATGTTGGATAGCAAATGTAACGCGCTATTTGACTGGTGCTTTCAGTCCTGACTGCAACCAATGATTACACATATCGCAAAGCTAACAAATTTCGACTCGATCAGCCAAGGGGTAAGATCCACGTAGTACTCGTCACCTTGGCTTGCGAAGATGTTTGAAAACTTCAGGGTCCGGATTCTAAGAAACAGGGACTAGGAAATACCCTGCGACAGAGACCGATATATAAGGAGGGGGTACTAAGAATATGGCATCTTTAGCTATTTTGCTACCGCAGAAATAACTTTGACCAATTTCAAGTCTTAAAGTACATTTCTACTGAAAATAAAGATCATCTTTGGTCATAGTTAAACATCAAGTTGCGGAAGGTGTAGATGCAACATCTGACTGCATTGTAAAAGCAGTCTGATCTTGAATCTGTGCTAGTCTGATCTTGAATCTGTGCTGCAACAAAAGGATATATATTGATGGTAGTTCTATGAGACAAAGAAAATGAGTCTACACAACATGGGTATTTGTAACTAGTTTAAACGTTTTTTAGATGTCTTAATCACATCCCCATTCAGTCGTTTTTATGCTCTCTCTCTCTGCCTCCATCCCTGCTGTTTTCTCTGTCCGCCAACCAAATTAATTCCTTTCAGGCTCAACTATTTGTCTGTCACACGTTTAGATGACAGAGCGTTTTTTCCACAAAGCCATATATTTACAGTTCAGCAACTTAGTATTAAATCAGAATTAAACTGAATTTTTTTTTCTTTAGTCACCAAGTCATATTGTTACCCACCGGTCACTGCATTAAAAAGATAACATCGGGTTGATTTAAGTGAAATTTAGTGACTTTTTGCTCTCGTAACGGCGACTATTTCGAGGGTATCCTTTTGTGTTTTCATCAGTTTAATTATCGAAGTTAAAGACCCATCCGTAACCTAATGCAGATATTTTTGCGTCTTGTCTAACAGACAGCTTCTCAAAACAATTTGGCAAAATGAGAAATTGCTCTATACGAACAATGTCACCTTTTACCACAATGTTTTCATATTTACTCATACATTAATCTTTAATTACTGCTGTGTTTATCCATTTTATTCCAGAACGTTATGAAAGTCTTCAGCTGCCAATTTGTTTTGTGTGGTAATAAGATCATTGACAACACTCTGTTTAATGCAAAAGGATATTCAGTTGAGCTTCACACGATGACGATTTTACCGTAACCGACCGAATCACGATTCCCGTTTTCTCGTATAGAAGCATTTTGACATATTTCCATCAGTAGTGTTTTTAAATAGATTCTAACAAATACAGATATTAGGATCGACATGAACAATTTCTCTACTAAAGGACGAGTCTCCATAAGGGCCTATTTTCCAAGGCAGATAACTCTAGATAACTTCATTGCCATTCACCGCAGAGCAAATTCGTCATAATTTGGGAATGACTGCCATGGCCAGTACATATCAATATATCCTAGTGTTCCTTAAAACTATAAAATAGTTTTAACGGCAAAATATTGAATTTATCGGCAAATATATATCATCATATGAGAAACCAAGCTGAAAGTAGTCCTTACGCGGAGTACGTCATCATACCATGTTTGTAACCGTATTTGACATTGCATAGATGCAGAGTTATTTTCCCTGTAGTGTCCAACTTTAACCGCGCGCGATGCATTTATTTAAGCCGGAAAATTTATAGATATTTAGTAATGTCAATCAAGGCGTCTTTAAACTCTAAGACAAATATTACCGAGCGTTTCAGCTTAGTCTCGATAGGCTTGTCAGCTAAAATAAATTTTGTTTTATTACAGGTCTGGATTGGAAACGATCTTGAGACTATTATAAATCAGCTTGATGATGTTTACAGTTTTTCCTTTAGTCCTTTACATGACCAGTTCGGCAACCTGCGACCTATAGCCAACGTTGGAGGAGGTTCGTCTTATAATCCTATGTTACACAAATCCCATGTTTTAACCCTCAACCTGCCAAATAAGATAAATGAAACTTTCCAGCAGGTAGTAAAATCCCGAATAATACTATTTCAAACTTACTTACGGTGGGAAAACTATCACGTTCTGTGCAGTCTGATATTGATCTACGCTGTCCTCAGAGTCGTTAAACGTCGGTATTTTGTGGTAAAGGGTTAAAGGATTGAGAAATCTTTATTTAGCAACGTAGACCCAGAACCAGATATTGCACTATCAGCGCTGTATTGCCACAAAATTTTCACTTGAACTAGCATTTTTACTCTTTACAAAACAATCCCATGTTTTCCTGACGAGGGAGGTTTTTTTTTTTTTTTTTAAACACTGCAGGAAAAAGAGAAAATGCGGGTAACAATGTTCTCTACCTTTTCGCAAGCAAATGTCATTATTCTAATCACATTCAATTTGTCGTTTGGAAATACTTTCAATTTACACTCTGTAAAATTCTGTCGGTCGGTAAAGGGTTAAAGCTTTATTCATGTTTATTATAGCCACTTTCCAAGGGTGTTTCGTCTGCTACAACTAAGCTTGCCTCAGGAGGTATCGAGTTACTATAAACATCTTTTAATGAATGATGTTTAATCGCACCTGCAGCAGACAGTTTAAAAGTTACCAATTATAATGGGTCATGACAACCCGGTTACAGAAAGCTTTTGAAAATTAAAACTGAGCTAAGTTGTGCCTTCACAAATGTTTTATTCATTTTTTCTTTCTTTTTCAAAAGCTTGACTTTTTAAATAGTCCTGTTGTACAGTTGCTTGAGGCGAGAGGTTTACCTATTTTAACAGAAGCATTTTATCTTGTTCTTCTTACACCAGTATGATGTGAATATTTACCCTTATGTCTACGTGCATTCTGACTACTTATTATCTCACGGCATGATTAAGGAAACATAAGGTGCCTTTGCGGACAATGTAGATCAAGATCAGGCAGCGCAGAATGTGCAGTCTGACAACTGATATATTCTGCCCGCAATTTTGCTGTATATATATATCTGTACCTTTGTAGAGACCCCGTGTCCCAGACAAGTACTTGTTGATCTGGCGGAGTGTTCCATAACAAACGGATGTTCAACGCCGGATGTTAGAGAAGAGCTTGCTTGTGCGGCGATCAACTGTCCTGTACAGCTTGGAGCGGTGTTTCTACAGGGACAAGAGTGTTTGTCGTGTGTGGCTGTGTCCGCGGAAACTCCCGAACTCGGCGTGGAAAGGTAAATGTTGAAGCAACCCTTAATCAAACAGTCCCGACTTTTAAAGATTCTGTAAGGCTTTTGAAAATATTGTGGACAAAGGAATAAAATACCGCTAACAATTTTCCTCTTTTTCCACAACATTTTGTATCCTTTCACAACATCAACGAATCTTCACAGAAATGGTCCTTGGGTAATACGGATAAAAATTTGAGAAAAAGGCAAAACATCTGATCATCAACGATTACAGCGATGACCCCCGTAAGTATATATCTAAAAAAAACTATGTTATAGCTATACGACGACTGTAATAATATATTTATCAACATGTAGCTAATGGTCACTGTATTTATTTATATTACCAACATGTAGCTACAAGACAAGTGTATCCATGTGTACTACCAACTTGATGTAGTAACACAATGACTTCATTCCTGTACATGTATAATTTATTATCATCCTACTGTGGCTGAAAAACGACTGTATTCATGTATATTACCAACATGTCGTATCTGAAAATTCATCTATTCTACCAACTTTCTGTAGCTGAAAGACGACTACATGTATATTACCAACTTGCTGTAGCTAAGATACGACCGTATTCATGTAGTTTACTTGCTGTAACCGAAAGAGGAGTGTTGCTGAAAGACGACCGTATTCATGTATTTTACTTGCTGTAGCTGAAAGACAGGTTTAGCTGAAAGACGACGGTATTCATGTATATTACCAACTTACTGTAACCGAAACACAATTGTAGCTGAAAGACGACTGTACTCATACATATTACCAAATTGTAGCTGAAAAACGACTGTATTCATACATACTACCAATTTGTTGTTTCTACAAGCAACTGTATTCGTGGATAATATTACTATCTTGTTGTAGCTATGAGACGGCCCTGTCTATCTACACATATATACACATGTGTAACTATCTTATTCTAGTTACGATTATGCTCATGTATATTACCAACTTGCTGTAGCCTCCAGACGAGCAATTTCATGTACCTAAATGATGGATGTAATTATGTAGCTACAAGATGGATCTAATCATGTACATTAGGAACTTGTTTAAGCTACATCACGACTGTATTCATGTACGTGTATTGTACCATTTTCAATGTAGCTACAAGATAAGAGTATTCGTGTTAATTTCTGATGTTTTGTAGGTGTTCCTCGGCCACTCCAACCACCTCCAATCCACGTGTTATGAACACAAATGGTCTAGCATTGTTATCCAAGCGACCTTTATCCAGCCTGGAAAGTTACAAGTTTTATAATGTCACCACTTTAACAGATAAAGGCTATATATCAGCTATGGTGGGTAAAATATCTCTGAACATTAGAGCCGTGATCTAGGAAAAGGGGGTATAAAACATCTTCTTGATGCATTATACCGAGGAAGTCATCTCATAACTATTGATCTATATTTCCATTTTGTCCAACAACCTCCTCAATCATTTGACGTGCAGAAAGTTGACCAAAAGAAAAGTTTTTAACCCTGGTCCGCCTGCGCGAGCTGCAGACGTATTAAACCCCTTTTCACGGAGTATCGCTGAGTCATGTACATGTGTACGAAAGCAACTTATTTGCAAGACAACTATACAAGGTTCACAGTGTTGCTTACTAATGATATAGCACCACACCGAAATGTCTCTAGGCCATCGTGTTCAGTTGTAAATCCCAGTTCAAAATTTGACGTCAAATACTTCAGCTCACTTGTTTTATCAGGAAAGCTTGCTTATGTCTTAGAGGAACTTTTCGGTGCCTCTGAGCACATAATGGAACATTGTGAATAGCCAATAATGTTTATTTTTTCCACTGGTACTTTTGCTTTAGGTGAAATAGCAAAATGCGACCAGCGAAGGTAACATTTAGTTACCTTTTTGTGTAGGCCAATGACATATAATACATAGAAACAAACTGCAATGCTTTGGCTCTGTTACGGGAAGAGCAGCTGAGTGAAGGAAATAAAAGTCAGTGGAATGACACCATATGCAAGGAACGTGACTGACTTTGTGCTTTCAGCTTTCGAAGATGCCGTTAGCAGACAACTGGTGTTCGTGTAAATGTGATTAATATTTTCTAGAGAAATACTGTAGTGCTTCAGTCCCCCCCCTCAAAAAAAAAAAAAAAAAAACATGCAGTCTGAACGTGAATCTACACAGTTAGCTACGTTATATAGAATAATCTGACAAAATTTTCCTCGTTCATTTAATAACCATGTATTTTAAGGCTTTAACCCCTTCACCGAACAGCCCCGTGTTTTAAAGACCCTAAAGTGGAAGTCTTTTTGAAAACAAAGTGTGGGAAAAGGGGAAAATGCTGGAAACCAGCACTTTCTCCCTTTTCCCATAATGTTTACTATTATGTATTTCAAAGACAAATCCAAGCATCTCAGCCATATCCAGTTTATCGACTGCACATATTTTCAATTTGGACAAGTCTAAAAGTTTGCTGGCTGATGCAACAGGCCTACGTAGGGGTGAAATATTAGTCAACACATTTCTTTATTTTACCATTTAGTATGATGGGAAATTGCATGTTGTTTGTACACACCTCACAGCAGTGCTATCTGGAATTTCTGAGCGTAAGTTTCTCAAACATATTCTAGCTTAATTTTAGATGTCGTTTAAGAATGTATCTGAAGTATGACATAACATTAATTTACGCGAATGTTATTCTTTAATTTAGAACGGAAAATACTCTACACATAAAATGTACTCTCTTAAAGATACATCTGTACCCGTTTTCAGCCAGCTTTTAACCCATTTCATCTTAACTTTATCAAACAATAATCATTCTTGTACCTTCATTCCAAATGTTGCCCCTGACAGTTGCAAGTTTGCCTAGTTTACGACGGACAGAAAACGCATTTAATTTCCTGGAGGCCATCAAAGAAATCACTGCTGTGACGTTTCTGGTTTTAAATCGAAGATTTCCAGTGTTACGTATTTATCCCTTAAACCATATAATTACATCGATAATTTATCAATGTTTACACAGCTAATTCTGAACCATTCTATAGTCTATAAATTTTAACAGCGTTTTTTTTTTTCTCTCTGGCTGTAAGGATGTATCTTTAAATATTTTGAGATTATTTTGCTACGATTCTCTTTTTTTTTCCTTTAACCACTGATAATTACAACAATATGATTATACCTTTTCCTGCAGACGTAAAGAAACTAGACGGTTACACTCATTTATTTGAATACGATACCACATTACCGACGAGTCTCTTTCCACAATGTCCACAAATGATTTTTCTTTTTACAGGTCATAGGATGTCGGAATTATGTTGTAAAGGATTAATTCTTTACGGACAAAATTTGAGATAGGTCCAGCCTGATTGAACGCATTTGCAGACGACAAGAATAAAAGTGACTCATACATTAATATTAGCTTTTGGAAAGGTAAAAACGTTAAAGGGAAAAAAGGAGCCAACACTGGTAACCAGCATTTCTTTCTTTTCCCATAATGTTTTCAAATGCTTTCTTTCACAGATTATTGAAAACCGATTTTGTGCTGTACAGGATGTCAGGAAGCATTTTTTCTAGATTTTTTTTTGTCAAAATGTAAACACATGAAAGGAATGGAAATAAATTGGAAAATTCAATTACAAGTTTTGAAATGGACTATTCGATCTTTTTTAATCACCGACCGTGTTCCAAATCTCCAGAGAGTTAAAAAGGGTAATAGAAAAAGAAAACAATTTGAAAGTTCTTTCACAAACTTTATATTACAGCCTTCCTTTCGGAAACCTTTCCTACTTACGCTGACCAAAATATATACGAAGTAGACCTCCTGACAGCGAGATATGGTCGCCTGTCACCCTTACTGTTGCTCGGTGATATGAACAACGGAGATGCTTTTACTATAGCTCTGTCATCAATTTTACCCAGTAAGTCTGGTTTAGAAGAACACATTTGAGCCATGCTCTGTCAAAACGGCACTTAATGCAGCTGCAAGAAATATCGACATAGGTCAGCCTGCGGAGTCCTTGAGTCGAAACGTTTTTCTGTTTGTAAATTTTCTACATCTGAAAGGATCAGTCTACAGAGATGCATTAAGCCCCCTTTTGCCAGAGCATGGATCATTTGTTTCTGGATTTAAAGAGCAGTATCTCTATAGTTCTTCACCTTAGTCTGCGCTGTCCGATTCCTTAGAAATACCTCGATAGACTGATGAGTACTCACCACATAGGTATAAGTGAAAGAAACAGAGTTTTGTAGAATTTGGTGATAGCTCTCTTATTTGGGCTTCTGATTAACGGATTCATTGATTGAGTGTGTTTGGGCTGCTTTCAACATTATTTCAGATATGTCACAGCGACAGCTCTGTGTTCCCCGGTCATCAATAGTGCCAGGCTATGAAGTGCCAGGACATTGGAGACTTCCAATTAAAACCCAAGGCTGTGGATGAGGATCGAACCCAGAACTCTTGATTACTAATCCAACATGTTAACTATTTTACCACACAAGACCTCAGATCCTTCAATATATAATGTAACAGATGTGAAGGAAGAGTTTGAATAAGTAGATACAGATCATCGAGGAATCGGCGAAAACTTCCCACTATTAATGACAACAAATTCTACTGCTCGCATGAGCAATCGATATGTTCAGGTCACATGAACACAAAGTTTTGTGAAAGTTTTAATTGTCTTTGCGAAATTTCAGACACCTACCAAAAGATGCGACAAGCTTTTGACACGACGGTTCCCTCACGTTACTGTACATTCTGTGCCGTGGACAGAAACCCATATAACGTGGATTCTGACCCTAGGTCCGTCGATCACATTTTTGGTAACGGAATAAAAATAGCGGGTGCGAAGGTGAGTGGATACGAATAGGCGTCATAGATATTTGACTACATTTTATCATATCAATAATGTATCATTTAACAAATTACATATACATGTACATGTATATTATTTCACTAGGCAACTTTATAAACATACTTTTAAAATATAGATAATCAAAATTACATGCATTTCATGTTTAACAATACATGTTACAATGAGAAGTGACTGATACCCACAAAAATTGTAATATTTTCCTGTAAGCGTTGAACATGGACTATGGACACAACACTTACAAACTCTTCTGACCTTATCTTGACATTGACTTTTGACTTACGGATAAGGTTCTTGCGCTTAACACATTGTTTATTGTGGTTGACTATTCTGCAAAGTTTCACTGAAATTCACTCACAAATAAAAAAGTTACAGGCCGGACACAAACACTACCATCGAAAAACACATTTGACCTCGCTGTGACCTTGACCTTTAACCAATGGATATGACTTACGCATGACACATCGTCTTGATGTGGTTAACATTTGTGCAAAGTAATTTTGATATTAAGCCATGGAGAAAAGAGTTATGGCCCGGACACGAAAACAGACATTTGACCTTGCATTGACATTGACCTACAGACATGGCTTTTGCGCAAGATCCATTGTCTTTATGTGGTTGACGTTTCTAGAAAAGTTATAGGCCGGACACGTACATAAGCGTCCAAAATTTCTCTTTTTAAACATATTTGACATTGACCTTGACATTTGGCGTACTGGCATGGTTCTAAGGTGCGACATATTGTCTTTATATGGTTAACGAATCTAGAAAGTTACACAGAAATTCATTCATTATGAAAACAAGTTACGGGCCGGACACGTATACAACCCCTCTGAAACCACATTTGACCTTGCTGTGACCTTTATCTTTAACCTATGGACACGATTCTTGCGCATGACACAACATCTTGATGTGGTTATAATATTTGTGCAAAGTTATTTTGAAATTAAGTAATAGGGAAAAAAAGTTATGGCCCGGACACGAAAACGGACGGACATGCGGTGGACCGACTAAACAAAAACTATAAGTCCCCGATTTTTTTTCTGTGGTATAGCAATAAATTATATGAATAGACTGTAACGAATGGGGAAGTATATTTACTTTAGCACAAATGCCTTCAAAAGTGGTCGGTTGGAAAGTGAGGAAATATCTGATGTGGCCTATCTGTTAATAAATTGGGGTAAATCTCTCACCGTAAGTATCAAAATGCCATTCTGACCAAGATTTCACAATTAACCTGTGTGGTATTTTTAAACATGAGCCATTCTCTGTGAAAAGGGAGCTCAATGCATCTGCAAAAATATCCACCCAGGTAAGCCTACACAGTCCGTGCAGTGTGACCTGAGTCGAAACTTTTTGCTTTTGATCAATTTTCTGCTTGTCAAAGGACTAGATTACTCAGTAAATTGTTATACAAAGTGGATTTTATGGATCCACAATTATGTGATGACTTGCTTGGTGTAATGCATCACGGAGATACATTAAACCCCCTTTTGTCAGAGCATGGCTAATATATATATATATGAACCACTACTAGTAAAGGTGCCTCAAAGGAATAATCTCTGGAGATAAGGCAGGTTTGACTTCGAATTATATTGAAAGCATTAGGAAAGAATGCCGGTGCTGATAAAAATCAACTGGTACGCTTCTACAATGCTTTTTTAAGATTGATTAACCCTTAGGCATCTAAGCGCGACTCACTGCCCTTTTGCAGACAGTGTAGAACTAGACCAAACTGCACAAAATGTGCAGTCTGATCTTGGATCTACTCTGTCCAATAAGGAGATATTTTTCTCCAAAAAATAAGTTTGAAATAGCATTATTCTGGGTCCGTATTCACCAACCATTCTTGAGAACATTCTTAGTCTTATTCTCCAACATTTTCTGGATTTGAAAGTAAAACAACTTCTGATTGGCTAAACCATTTGGTTTAGCCAATCAGAAGTTGTGTTACTTTCAAATTTGGACAATCTTGGAGAATAGGACTAAGAATATTCCTAAGAATGGTTGGTGAATACAGACCCTGGTCTTTACCGTCGGCTTGAAAGTTCCAATGCATTTATTTAGCAGGATACGGTTTAAATGGTTGGTTTATTGACTTTACTAATTTCTTTTCCAAACGTGACATTAAAAAGAAGGATAAGGAAGATTGCAGTCCACTTTGTTACCAAACCTTGACATGTTTTCAAAAAAAATATGAATAAAGAAACTGTTTATACATTTTCTGTTGACAAAAGTTTTAGCGCTAACTGATCGAGTGAAAACGGCATTGTTTTGGGACAAAATCGTCTGTATTTTTAGCCGGGTTACCTGTTCAAGGCATTTCCATTGGTCTAAGAGAGGTTAACAGCGCACATGCGTGTTCCTGATACGGTCTATACATAACAAAAAATGAACGAATATGGATATTCTTAACAACTATTAAAAAAAAAAAAAACCAGCTTTACTTACCGTAGGAACCAGCTTTACTTTCCGTGTGAACACAATTTTTTAATACCCAAGTGACAGACTGTCACTGTACAGAATTCCAAATCACATACGTACAATGCATACTTCCGGTCCTACACTGTGCATAGACCATCTATCAGAAGGACAACAGTTGCAGATGCGTCCACATTTAAAGCATTTGCCACCGACATAACTATGGTCCAAAATGATGGAATTTGTCTTTTAGAGGACAGAAAAAGTTGTTGGAAATGGGATATGAGCCATGGTCTTTGAAAAGGAGGTTTAATTCATCCGCAAAGTGTCGACCCAGGCTGACCTGGGTCGAAAGTTTCTGCTGTTGGTCAATTTTCTGCATGTCCAAGGACCATTCTACCTCTTGATTCAGTTGTATTTCATACAAGATAGATTTTATGTATCTATAATTATATGCTGACTTGCTTGGTATCATGCATCTCGGATATGCATTAAACCCCCTTTTACCAGACCGTGGCTGATATACAATATACTCTGAAAAGCTTTATTTATCAAGGTCGGCAAACACGGGATTGTTTGGTAAAGAGTTTTTGGAATCTTTTTTTAGGTGATTTTTAAGCTCGGAGATGTGAATGTTACCGACAGTATGGGCAACAGTTATCCACTTAGTGACCATTATGGATTTGAAGCTGTGTTCGACTACCCGTGCTTCAAACGAGACGTTTTACTGCACTGATGCCTATATACAGTAACGTCACCTAGCGATTTCCTGATGCAGTTGTTACATTTTGGACATTTAAGAATTCAATATTGGAATGTTGAAAGATTTTATCCATTTTATCCATTGAGCGACCAGGACGGGTTTCAAAGCTCTTTTTGACCTTAGATATATCAAGATATTGAGGTACGAATGTTTTTTAAACAGTTGATTCGTCCACAGTGAAGGAGTATAAAGCATATGATGGGTTTCAAATTTCAAATTAAGGCATAAGCGTTCTTTTTTTCACACACACAATTGCCTTGAATGACTGACTGAAGCATTTCATGTCGTAGATTAAGTTCTGCAAAGGTGATTTAACAATCGTACATTAATGTTCAGTGTTTGTTGTATATGTAAGTTTAGCAGCGATGCCGTTTGATTGCTTGATTGCTTTCAACTGTTGGTCTAACCGTAACAACTAGGGTGTCCGATGCAATCATTGCACCAGTTTGGACATTTACAAAATCTTTTGCAGAATGTTTATTTTTTTTTTTAAACTGCAGTGTTTGTTTACTCGTTTTGAAGGTGTTGTATTCATGGGTTATTTTTCCGTGTTTGTTAAGTAGCATAGTGTCCAGATTTCTATTAATTCCTATAACATAGTGTAATGTTTTGACCAGAAAATATAGTTATTTTACCATGACTTTTATAATGCGTGTTTGCCATAAGCAACATTAAAAATCTAACATCATGGGAAAAGGAGAAAATCCTGGAAACCAGCTCGATGACTTCATCCCGACTCTTTTAAAGCCACAGGATGGCTGTCCACAAGATTTCTTTATAACATAATAGTTTATAATACTTTCTATATTAATCATAGAAGTGGCCTTCCTGCCTGGTTCACAGTCAGTTGTTAAGATTGAGAATTTAAAAACCTTGAGGCCTCGGGTATGATCCTTACCAAAGATGCAGGAATCTTCGTTGCAGAGTCCTTGAGCAAGAGCCTTCAGAGGCCGAGCCTGCTGATGAAACCCCGGAAACTTTCGCTGCGATTTGATTGAAATAATGTCGAAAGTAACGAGCAACATCATTTCATTCAATTATTTCATCAAGTAAGCGAAATCGATCAAATCACATAAAATCAATCAATCAATTAATCAATCAATCATCAAACAATCGATCAATCACCTTATTTGTCTCTTATTTTATATACATTTTTTTTTACTGTTATCGATCTGGATCTGTATTCATGAATCTTTCCTTATATAGTTCTCACTTTAAATTCGAATTTGATGCCTGATTGGCTGAGCCAGAATGTGCCATCAAAACAGATAGCAAGTCACTGGATTTAGAATGAGAACAGGAGTAAAGTTTAACTCTTTACCAAGCAATCCCGTGTGTGGGTTGCCCTGCAGAGGAAGGCTTTTGATAATATTATTGGAAAAGGAGAAAATGTTGGTTACCGTCGTTCTCTCCTTTTCGTACGAGAGATAACCAAATTAATGCTGTATGCGGTCAAAGCTCTGTAATCGTACGCACAATGTCTAAAACATCGCTGACCCGGATATTTTTGGGAAGTTAACTGCCATAATTCATGATCATGACAAACCTTTGGATGTTATCATCGTTACATTCAAAACAAACTCATTATATGAAAGTTGCTATGGAACTAGTTTTCGTCCGCATTGTACAACCTATCAAAAAAGCGAATAAGCTCCCTGTAAATTTAAATTCACATGTACATGTAGGCCTGTGTTAACGCACCACAAACGATAATTCTTGAGATATAGCTGTGTGATAAAAAAATCTGACATTCGTTGGCTTTGAAGTAAAATTGTAGTAAACTCGTCGACCAAAAAAAAAAATGTTAATAAGCTCGCCAAAGACTTGCTAGATAACAATTTTTTCTACACCGGTTAAATAAAATTTTATCTCAAATGCAAGCTCGTGACAGATCCTATGTGTAACAGAAATCAAGCCTTCGTTACTATTGAAATTTGCCACGGCTTTGTTCTTTGTTGTAGTAGTTTGGCAAGATAGGTGGTTTCGTGTGCATATGTCTTGATTATTTTACCAAAATAAATACTGTTTCAAACAGGTTTTACGCCTCCCCAAAAGTTTGATTGGTTTGTATTGGAATTAACGCCATTTAAATAGCTAAGGTCATATCATGGCGGTCGGTGACGCACCCGTATGTTTCCTGGCTTTCTCATACCAGTATTGACACAACTTTTTTTCCAAAGCCACTGACTACTTTTCTCATACGCATCAGAGGTGAGAGGCGAAAAATCGCCGGAAAAAAAGTTTGCCTCGACCGGGTATCAAACTCGCAACCACCAGGTCACGAGTCAGATACGCTAACCACTGAGCTACCGGACGGGCCTCCCCAAAAGTACGCCCGGTGGTGCTATCGGTAATGTACAGGGATCGCTGAATCCATACCCAGCTCAGCTAAATTCCTTTCGAGGACTAATGGCAGCCATTGCGATACGAGTCTTTCACCGCTGAGCATGGTTACGACTATGGTTTGGTGGGATAGCAGACAGATCCCAATAGATCTATTTTTTGATATTGCATTAAAGATAGCTGCCCAGTAAAATGACCAAATGACCATCAAGTAGGACAAACATTATACGAAATTTGATTGGTGGACAATATGTCTAGATATCACAGTTCAATTTGATTGGGTACTGAGCTCCTTTTTAAAAGTATGTAATTTACACGAAAATAGAAGCCAAAGTGTACTGTTCGGACAAAGGTTGACCCTTGGTCATCAGCGGTACCCTATAGCAAATCTACCTAGGAACTACTTATGAACAGAGAACTAAACAGACAAACTTTGCCGACATACTTAGATATAACATATATCCCTAAATCATAACAATAATTCATATTGGAAAGCATATGGACACGGTTGTCGTAAAAATGCTCTCCACTGAATTAAGTAAGTAACACTGATTCAGAAAGCGTTAGTTTTTTCCGTGCAACATTCCAGTTTCAGAGGATAAGACCTATGTCTTTCCTACAAAAACCAGGGCACCACAGATAAAAATTGTTTCGGATAAATATCTCCTTGGGTTTCTCCAAACACGATTGATTGCCTTGTATACTTTGATTGCAAAAGTATACGCTTTCAAAGTGGTGATTGTGTACGGTTCTGTGTAACATGTTGATGAAATTTCCACAGCAATTTAATGACTACCTGACAATGCAGCATAGCTGTCCAACGAACTGCACGAGTTATTTTAGGGTAGTTGCAAAGCTGTATACACATACTTTCGATTTTGGAAACGGATTATAGGGATTTCAAGGAAATATATATATTGACTGTGAAAGAGGTATTGGTTTGAAAGTGGTGAATGTATACGGTCATTGCTTTTCGTGTAAATAACATCCATATAAGCTGTTTCCAAAACCGAATGTACACGATCACCACTTTCACAACCAAAATATATATTTTTGTAAAATGAATGCACGCAGACGCCAACGGTTTATTTAGGCAATACCTTTTTGCCAACCGCCACCTGATTTTATACAATGTCGTAAATATACATCGGCTTTACATTTTTTCAATTAGTCGACATAGCAGAATTACCCAAATTGCCAAATATTTTGTCGAAACGCAATAGAGTTCTCTTACTTAAGATGTGATTACGAACATACCTGATATTTAGAATGCTTTCGACACTTTTAAATGTGAGTTTAGCAACTGTTGAAAATGGTTTATAGACGGCTATTCCAGTATTTTATGTATGTTTAGCAGGTTATATTCGATGGCCTTTATTAGATGATTGACGGAATATGCAGGTCACATGGTCTAAAACTGAGGCAGCTGTAGGCGCCATTGATACGACTAGTCACAATATCTATCGTCCAGCCAACAATCAAGGACACTACTCCTCTGGCCATCGTCATTACGATTCTTTACATACTCAAATCATAGTTAGTTGTTTGGGTACTTTTCGCTATATTGAGTCTGGCTTTCTGGGCCATCAGAGTGACACACAGCAGTTTCGTTTAATGCGCCAAATTGGGGAAGATTTGCATTTTTGTGCCTTTTCTAAATGATTGTGCGTTACTAAAAAAATGACCCCAACGGTTATCCAGTGATAACTCCTTTCACTACAGCACAATTACAGAGTTTGAGATGCACACGCTTACAGCCGAGCCCCAGCAGTCTAGTAGGGTACAGGACTTGAGAACAGGAGGTCGCTGGTTCGATCCTCGACCAGGCCAATTTCTTTCCGAGGATTCAAGATAGTCATTGCGACAGGATTCATTCCTCTTTCACCGCTGACCATTGTTTCGACGATGGTTATGTGGGAAAGCAGTCAGTGGCTTGGAAGGAATAATGTTCGGAGTACTGGTATAAGAAACTCCAGCAAACCATGGATAGGCGCATTAACCGTTGAATAACGTTGAAAACGGCGTTAAACACCAAACAATCATTAAAGCACGTCAAGTTCAACCGCTATAATAGACGATACCGTATAGCTGTAGAGCATAATATTGCACGAATTAAAGTTTACAAGGACATTAGCAGTTTTTGGAGAAACCCAAGGAGATATTTGTCCGAAACATTTTATAGCTGTGGTGCATTGCTATATTGTAGGAGAGACATAGGTCTTATCCTCTGAAACTAAAATAATGCTCGGAAAAGCTAGTTACGCTATTTGAATTAGTTTTACATACTTCATTCAGTAGAACGCATTTATACGACCCCTGGAGTTTTTCTGCTTTCGTTCTCAACTTTCGAATCTCACTGTACATGCATGTCTACATGTCCAATACGAATCAGTTTTACATACTCCATTCTGTTGAGCGCATAATCGTCGTTGGTAATGTTGAAACGACCCCTCGCGTTTCTCCACTTTCATCTCTCGTTCTCGACTTTCGACTCGTGCTGCATATGCCCTACATGACGAACGTATCCCGGATTCTTATATTTTCGACGGTGTAAGCATTTATCCTCTCGTTCAGGATCAAATGTTCAGCTATTCAAAATGTATAAATATGAAATTGATAAGCATTCATTTGTTTCAACAAAACACAAAACTGAAAGAAAAATAGTGTAGTATTTACCGTTCCAGAGGTCATTTTGAAGAGGAATCAGTTTTGTTTTCCCTCATGATGACGTTACATGTTTTCGACGGTTTTCATTGGTCAAGATAAGCTGAGGTACAGGGTGGTCAAAAAGTGTGAGTACAGTTTCAGTCATACAGTCTGATGCACATTTCAAATTCAAACAACACAGAAAGGTAAAAGATCTGTTAAAACTAACTTTTTAACTGTCAACTTGAAGATAAGTTTATGAACTTCAGTTTTTAAAACTTTTTCACTATTTTTTTTTTTTTTTTTTTTTTTTTATGTAAAAAAAAAAAAAAAAAAAAAAAAAAAAAAATTAGTTTTAACTTTGGTTTATTGTTCACTGGTACAGGAAGGACACAGAAATGTGTCATTCCTTCTAAGGACCCTTACTGGACTGCAGAATTTCAAATGCACCCAGCCGTCACACCTGTCACAGCAACCCCATGTCACAATGGCTAAATATGGCAATTTGTCCAAATCTCTTACACTGTGCCTCTTACAAACTACACATTTGTCTGAGTCTGGAATGTTATTTTCATCAGAGTCTGTACCCGAATCATGAATTTGAGTTTTACATTTCTTTTTTGAAATAACAGGTTTAGTACTAGTGGCAGGTTTGATGGTTCGCTTTAATTTGGGTTGTTTTTGTTCAGATATATGTTGTTTCACGGCATCATACACATCATCTTCTGTTACAGCCTTTCCTCCGACAACTTTACTTAATGTTTTTCTCACCTTAGCTACTGGTACATTCTGCAATACCTTGCTACCTTTCTTCTCTAAAAACAGTCTAGCATTGGGTAGTTCAGTTACTTGGTTAGAACTTCCTGCATCATTTTCAATCTGGGGAATGCTGAATGAAGTTTGAGTCTCATTGTGAGACTGGAAACATAAAGAAGGAGCAATGGACACATCACTGATGACATCAGGATTAAATGGATAGACTCCACAGCGTTTAAAAGCAGACTGAATGTTGTTAGGTGTGAGAGTTGCAGTGTATACTTTACTTGCTACTTTACTTACTTTGTAACGCGTGATCACACATCCTCCGGTTTCTCTCAAGTGCTGATGACATGCTGCATTCCACCCAACTTCAAATGGAGCAAAGCATGAAACATCCATGGGCTGTAATAAGTGCGAACAATGTGGTGGGAGAACAAATAATATGATGTGCTGTGATCTGGCCCGCTCAATAAGACCTAGTGATACATGGCTCTTGTGCCCATCATACAACACCAGAACTGGACTACCTTTACTACGACTGGGAAGTAATGGTTGCAAGTGTTCACACATATACGAAGTGAAAATTTCTGTATTTAACCACCCTGACTCTGAGACACCTCCATTTGATCCTGCTGTGGCTCCTACTAACAAAGCTGGTAACATTCTAGCACCAGGAAAAATAAAAAAAGGTGGGATCTGTTGGCCTAAAGCATTCCCTCCACCAATGACAGTGACTGTTTGGGACTTACCCGCTGTAACAGCTTGAGCTTTGTAGTGAGTGCCTGTAATAATCTTAGGAGGTTTATGTTCAAGACTTAACCCTTTTTCATCGATGTTATAAATATGGGATGGTTTGTCTTTCAAGTTATATTTGTCAAGTATTTTTTTCAGCTCTTGGAAATACCTTGTAATGGTTGGACGAGTAGCAGATTTGGCACGAGCAATTTCAAGACTACGAGGCTTTTTTACCTTTAATTCAGGCCACCTACCAAGGAAACTGTACAGCCATGTTATACTTAAGGGTTTACTTTTGTTTTTAAGTCCCAAGTGTACAGCATAATCCGACGCTAGATTTATTGTTTCTTGTCTAGAATACCCATAGCCTAACTCTGCCATAGACGTTAAATGTTGAGCTAAGAAAGCCTCCTGCTCTTGACTAAATATAGTTTCTGGACCTGATTTCACAGTGTCTATATCAATCCTCCCCTTTACCCTGTCCTTGAGTGTGGTGATGGGAACACTGTACATCTTTGCTACCCTCTCTACTGGTAAACCTTGCTCCATGACTGTTCTGTATGCATCACTCAAGTCATCAGCAGAGTACGATCTGTACTTGCCCCGTACGTGGCACTTGGTCTGAAATTTAATGGCAAATTTTAAAAAGTAAATATAGGGAATGGGTAGCTAAGTCTTAGAATTCCTGAAGTTTGAATGTTTTTGCCTTTTTTAAGCATTCTTACAAAGTACATTTTTCATTTTTCAAAGTATTTTGTTCTTGTTTGAAATTATATTCTTTAAATATATTCAATGATTCAGTAAAAAATATGGTTCCAAACAATATCAGGTTACCCAAATAACTTTTAAAGAATCTGAATATTCTATCATTAATAAAAGAAGCTTGGTTAAAATGTCTCTTCAAAATCAATACATAATGAACATCTGCAAGCTACAGGCTCAGAAGTAACAAGAGAAAAACAAATAAAAGAAAATAATCTTTAAAAACGTTGGAAGTCACCATAAGCAAGTACTTATTTTTTCGCTAAACTTTTGGAACACCCTGTACAAGAAATTTGACGGATCACGTGACTTTCGGGGAAAGCGGTGTCTGCTGCCCACACTCAAACATGTATTTTGGGTTTTTTTGAGTGAAAAACATTTTTTATTGTGTATCTTAGTAACAGACATTTTGGTAATAAGTAAATACGGTGATTTATGACTGATTTACTTTGAAATTCGAAGTTTACCTGTCTAATTTCCATATTTCATCGATCTGACAGTTGAGCGGCGTCTAGCGACATTTGTTTACATCCAGAAGGGGCGGGGCTAAGGAAAATCTCGCGAGATTGTGGTGTAATCGTTCCAAAAAAAGGACCTTCGAAAACACAAGAACGTCGAAAACATAATACGACACGATATTTGAAACAGTAAACATGGCGTTTATTCTTTTACTGTGTCTGTTAATCCTGTTTGGAAATGGAGTTTTAGGTTCTGGTCATACTACGGACAGAATACGGGTAGGTGAATCGTACGTAAAGTTTATGTCTAAGATACAGTTAAACCTCATACTTTGCCTGATTTACGTATCAGATGACTGACTACCCATAAATCGAACAAATTATTAAGACCTACAGATATTCGAGCCACTGAAGTTTGTATGTATGAATGATGAGTATGTTGATTGGATAAGTCTTTATTAAGAAATTGCTTTTCTTTAAAGCAACAACTGGTCGGTTCCATCTTCTAGTGAGGAACTTTGCTTTGTAAAGCATGTTTCCAAGCCTGGTACCATAGTGCAGATGAGCCACAACAGATCTGGTCCTATAATCCAGGGATTGCTGGTCCGATCATCGATTTGGACAAATATAGTCGTTTGATAATGGTCAATATACAATAGTGCATTCATGTTTAATCGGTAAATAATTTGTTTCTATGGAAAACCAGTCGGAGTGACTTGGAAAAAGATTGTGCATAGTGCTGATACAAGAAGCAGAGCTTTGGTAGCTCAGTCGGTGACACATATACTTGTAACCCATAGGATTCGAGTTAGAATTTTGCTCACCAGGAATTGTTTTCGTTGTTTTGGAAGAAAGCATTGCGACAGGATTCATTCCTTTGTCACTGGGTAGCGTTATCTTTATGGTGGAAAGTAGCTATTGATTTAGACAGACAGTGGAGTAAAAGATTGTTTTAGAAACACTATCGATATACAAGTTAGTAATTTGAAATTGTGACTGAAATGTCAGAAAAACAATGTGATAAAAGATGAAAATGCCTGTTACCAGCATGTTACCCGTAAACTTGACGATTTTTTTGTATGTCTGTGCTAGTCAACAATATTCATACGATAGGATGTAGATGAAGAGATTATTATTTGAATACTTCAACGTCGATATTGTGCCACTTGTGTAATTTAGACATCCCCCCCACACACACACAAATGGATAGAAAACGGGAATTATTGTATATGTACATTTAAGAATGTAGTCTCGTTTATCAGATAAATTCAAGTTTTTATCTTATATAATTCTACCGATAGGCCATTTGGTTAAACCCTTACCAAGTGGCACACTGTCTTTGTTATATACAGTTTATTTCTAACATATATTATCCCTGCTCCAGTTAATACATTTGTATATTTCTTATAATACCTTGTCCAGGTCCAAGTTAATGCATTTTTATATTTCTATCATAACTAATCTAGTTCCATTCCAGTTCGAATCTATTCATTTTTATATTTTTATCATATATAATCTTGATCCAAGTCCAGCCCAAGTCAATGCATTTATTTATTTCTATCATACATTATCTACGCCAGTCCACTCAAAGTTGTTGTTTTTATATATTTCTATCTACATTGTAGGCCAAAATTCCTTTTTAAGTTAATCTATATGCACATTTCTATGATAAATAATCAAGGTCAAAATCCTTAAAAGTTAATGCATTTGTATATTTCTATCATACATAATCTAGGTCAAAGTCCAGTCTAAGTTCATGAATTTGTATATTTCTAACATACCGATTGTCCAGGTAAAAATTTTGTCATAATTAATGTATTTGTTTATTTTATCATGCGTTAACTTGTTGTCATTTTTGTATAGTTTTATTATCCCCTATTCCCGGCCAAAGTTATTGTATTTGTGTTTTCATATCATGCCTCTTCCAGGCCTATGCTATCGCTTTTGTGTCTTTCTATTATACCTTATCCATGCGCAAATTGTGGTATGTGTGAATTTCGTTCATACCCTATTCAGGCCCCGTTTAATGAACTTGTTGCGTACTTCGATGTTACCTTATCCTGGTATGTGATATTGTAATTGTATATAGCTACTATACCTCATCCAGGTCCCAGTTACTTGTACAGTTCTATCATACCTTCGCAAGGCCGTAGTTAAATAGGCCGCAGTTACTATATTTGTGTATTCCTATCATGTCCTATCCAAGGTGCAGTTACCATATTTGTACATTTCTGTCTGACCTTATCCAGACTCAATTTATTCTATTTGTTAATTTCTATCATGCCTTATCCAGGCCCAAGTAATTTGTGTATTTCTGTCGTGCCTTATGCAGGTCCCAGTAATTGTAATTGTATATTTCTACCATGTGAGATCCAGACCACAGTTATCATATGAGCCACGATCTGGCAAAATGGGGCCTCATGCATCTCCATGATGCATTATACCAATCAAGCCATCACAATGAAATGGATTTATAAAAGCGACTTTGCTTTTCATAGTCGACTAAATCATGAGGTAAAGTGGTCCTTGGACATAGAGAAAATTGACCAATAGCGAAAAGTTTCAGCCCGGTCAGCCTGCGCGGCCTGCGCAGGCTGACCTGGGTCGATACGTTTCGCATTAAGCTCCTTTTCACGGAGAATGGCTCATATCTATGTGTTTCTATCATGCCTTATCCAGGCCTGAACTTTATTGTGTTAGTGTAGTTTTGTCAGGCCTTATCCAGACACCAGTTATTATACTTGTATATTCTATCATGCCTGATGAAGGCCAAAGTTAGTTTTACATTTGATTTTGCCATATCTAGATCCCAGTTAATCTATATATCCCTGCCTGGTCCACGTTATTGTAATTGTGCGTTTATATCATGATTTATATAGGACAAAGTTATTGTATATTTCTAACATACCTTGTCCTGCTACAATTTTTGGCTAGGGGCAAGCGACTCCTAGCCTTAGTAACCGCTTTTCAGACTTTTGCACAAAAGCTGCAACCACTCTGAATGTCATGTATTAATGCGCACTATTCGCTGTCTCTGATTGGGTGGAAATGCAACTGCCGTTTCTGATTAGCTTAAAATGATACACCTTTTAAAACCGTCTTACATCTCACAGTTATTCATCCTTGATGTAAAATTGAAATGGGAAAAGTGAGGGTCAGTGTCTACAATTACCGAGAAAGAGGCAAAGAAAATATTTTCGTAGCAAAAGTTTTAACGGTGTTTGTTTGCATGAATTTTAATTAACAACACTTAAAACAGTATAAATATTCTCACGTTAATTTCGCAAAATTATCATGCAGAGCATGACGCAACCAACATTCGTGTTTACCTTGTCAGCCATACTACATAACTGTATGTAGAATTACGACAGTTTGTGTTTTCCAAGTAGCAACATTATTTGTATTTCGGAGGATTCAAAGGAAAGAATTACCTTTTTGTCATGTATTATCTTTATCTAACTGTACTTTTACATTTTTGATCCGTCTGTTGATTCGTACGGTCAGGGATTGCAATCGTGTTATATATCGGGATACGATCCAGGGCTGGTACGGTTGACACAATGTGACGGCGTCCCGGACCCTTTGCAAAGACTGATAAGTTCGTATATCCTAATAAAGAAAGAAATTTTGCTGTCTTGTGGGATAAATCTCGCAGAATTTATTTTTGTAATTGTAGATGAAATTTGTGCATTTGACATCATAATATTGTATTCAAGCATGTCTGTACTCTGCAGGCATTTGTTGGGGTCGTAAACTACCGTTCTAGATATTGACCTAACTGTTGTTTGCCGTTGACCTACTTTTTCAGTGTCAAAATTCAAGATGGCTGCCCCCTTTGGGAATGGTTAGTGTGTACCATTTTGTCATCTATGATCCATCTTTAAGATTTAAAGTCTGATCTTGGATATACACTGTCCTGCATAAAATAACTAATAATGGAATAGCAGCATTGATCGTGGATCTTTTGTGTCTAATTAAGAATCCCATATTTTACTACCTTTAGAAAGAAGGCTTTTTTTGTTTTCTTAACTCTTTAGATCTACAAATGTCAAAATTGTAGACTTGTCCAAATTGAAAGCATCTGCAGATGACAAAATAAATGTGACTAAAACTTTCACTTTGTTTTGGGAATGGTAGGAATTATTGTGGGAAAAGGAGAAAATGCTGGTTACCAGCATTTTCTCCTTTTCCGACAATGTTTTCAGAAGGCGTCCTTCTCAGGGTCGTTAAAAGTTAGGATAGTGTGGTAAAGGGTTAAAAGGATTGTAGGAAAAAGAGAAATGCAGGTATCCATCATTTCTCCTTCTCCCACAAGGTTTTCTTTCCTTCCAAAGGCAAAAACCATCATTTGAATAAGATTAAATTCTGCACATGCTTCCACTTTGAACAAGTCTAAAATTTTGTTCTTTGGTGAAGAGTTAAGAGAAGTCCTTGGTGTTCATTTTGGGCTGTAG
Organism: Tridacna gigas; assembly: GCA_945859785.2. Lineage (NCBI taxonomy): Eukaryota > Metazoa > Mollusca > Bivalvia > Cardiida > Cardiidae > Tridacna > Tridacna gigas. Next base: position 44,214,133 of record OX244034.2, on the reverse strand, counting down.
GAGTTGACAAAATTATACTGATACAATCCGTTTTGTAATATTTGAAATATAAAACCGAAATGATATATCAAATTCTTGTTTTTAGGTTCATCTTACTTAATTGCAAAAACCATCGAGGTAATATGCTTTAAAAGGCCAAGAAGTGGCCAAAAGTGAATAATGCAGGTGTTGAAATACATTTGAATTTAAATCATACCATTTAAAGGATGGAAACAAGTGTAAAGATGACAATTTGTTATCGTACGGTCGGTCCTAGTGTTAGTCGCTGGCAGAAAAATGAATTTCAAAACCAGGTCAAAAGTAAACAAAATATAGAATGACCTGGCGACTTCAAACCTACTTTTAACATTCATTTTTCTGTCAGCAATTAACACTTGGGCAAACCGTACAATAACATTGTCACTTACACAATAATTTCTGTACTTTTAAATGGTATGATTCAATCCTAGATGCATTCTAACACCCACATGTCCTTTTTCTGGACAGCTTAGCCATTTACCACTTGACAATATATGCTCTTGTATTTACAACCATAAAGAAAGTTTTTTTGAAAACATTGTAGGAAAAGGAGTAAAAGCATTTCTCTTTTTCCAGAAAGTTTCACCCTTGAGTGTGCAAGCATGTTCTTTGAACAGAATTGCTTTGTTGAAAAAAAAAAAAACCTAATTCTTTAATAGGTTTGTCTTGCACAATGGCGGGGGTGGGGGCGGGGGAGCTTGATCGGAGGGGCTGGATCAGACAGTGCAGAAATGCTGCATTACACACTCTGTAAATGACAGGTATACCCTTGGAATAATTCATAATCCCCAAAATATACCGTATTTATAAGCAGAACAGAACAGAACAGAACAGTACTTTTTATTTCACCCAAGTATTTACAACATACAATTAGGGCAATATGCAGAAATGAAAAAATTTAGAAATATACGTGTAATACAGTACTTCCAATATATTAAATTTTTGTGCGAAATCTCAAGAACAGAGGAGACTGTGTAGAGGGATAGAGCCTGAACAAATTGGTTTGCGCGCACCTGCTGTTCACGTGACGGTGCGTAAAACAACAGGTCGTGCAAACCGCGTGAAACTACGGGTAGGTTCTTCATTGTATTATGATTCATAAAAATGAAAACAAGCGGGACGGGCACCATTGTCCACTATAGGTTGTAAACAGTGGGACCAGCTCGGCCCGTTTTCATCGTCTGCTTTGAATAGACTAAAATTTGTTTTGATATTTGTGCATAAATCTAGTTCTCTATCAATCAAAGAAAATGGCGGATTCCAAAGAAAATTTTAGACTAGTCGTATGAATATCGGTTGATAACGTGCAGTGGGCTGTTAAAAAACAAAAAACACACAAACACACAAAGACGTGAGAATATTGACTGCTGTAATCTAATTATTTCGTGTATGTTTCCCTGCTGAGGGCCTCTGTGTCATTTGAGGGTTAAGTTAATCGACCAATCAGATCGATTACACGTGTATTTGTCATGGTTATGCATGTAAACACAAATGGATATGAATGGGATTCTTTTCGTTTGTATAGTGAGTTGTAGAAGGTTTGTTTACATTTACTTTTGATTGTTTGCAGTGTAGGCCGAAGGTCAGACTACGCTTTCAAAAGCATAGGCTGGCCATCGTCCTCACTGCCCAAAAATATGGAGAGAAAATAGGTTACCGGCTTGACACAAGCAAATGATTTTTTTTTCAGCATTGCATTTGTTTTTTAAAAGTCACCTGCTGAAAAATGTACAGGTCTGCCGGGGTAAAGGATTAATCTTGATAATATTAAAGTATTTGTAATATCTTCCTGTTGACGTATGAGCCTCTACCTATTGAAAGTGGGTGGAGTCTAAGGTTGTGGCAATGCAACAAACTTATGACTTACTATACTTCCATTATGCTTATATGTCTATTATGTTTCAATTCCAAGTGACTTGCTCCTTACAGGCATAGATGACCATTGTCTGCGTCCGTAATTCCTCGTCATGTGTATTTCTCACGCATTGTAATACTTATCGCTAACCAATTTGACACTAGCATAGTTGCATAGTTAAAAAAGTACCAGAAATCTGATGTCATAAACATTTGATAACTCAATCAGCAATGGTATTTGATAGAGGAAATACAAATGAGAAGTTCTATTCCAAGACAGGAATTTAAACTGAAAAAAAAAAATCGTGCACCCATTCGGAAAACCTGTTGACCAAGGCCCGACCAAAGCACTGTTCCTGCTGCATTAATCAGTACCAGTGACACAGCAACAGAACCAAACAGAACCTAAGCCTGTTTGTATAGACCGGATAAATGGGAGGAGGGTCGTTGAACACGATCACGTGGCAGAGCAGCTAAAGTGATAAAGCTGATTATTGTGATTTCTATTTTTTCCACTGAAATCTCAATATAACAATATCAAGTCAACATCCAAGACCAAACTGCATGTCTGCATGAAGTGTGTAATGCTTCTTTTAAATTTTTAAGATTACCCTGTACCACACAATCCTGACTTTTAAAGAGCCGAGAAAGAAACGTTTTGCAAGCATTGTGAGAAAAGGAGAAAATGCTGGAAAACAGCATTTTATCCTATGCTAACAATGTTTTTTTGCCCTTTCCAAAACAAATTTCAATTGTTGATTCACATTTAATTTTTCGTCTGCAAATGCTTTCAATTTGGACTGGTCTAAATTTTTTGTTTGGTAAAAAGTTAATTTTTCCATCTTGAATTTTCCAAAATACATGTAGTGCTTGTTGAAGTATTAATTTCTCAAAAGGAGCATTTGCAAAATTCTGAAAAATTGTTTATGACGAACAATTTCATTTGTTAAATATTTCTTCGTTTGATTTATTAATATTTGCTGTTGGGTCAAAACATGAAATTTGTCTTTAATAGAATTGAAAACATTGTGGAAAAAGTAGAAAATGCTGGTAACCACCAGTTTCTCATTTCCCACAATGTTTTCCAAAGCCTTATTTCCAAGGACTTCAAAACTCGGGCCCATTTAAATGCTTTCCGTATGTGAACAGTTGAATGATAACCCATGTAAAGAAAGTATTTCATACTAACAGCTTTTCCTTCAGTGAAAAAAAAAAAAAAAACTGGGGGTGTATCACCTATATCTGATGGTTCTTGTTATGACTGCTTCCTTTTAATTTAGGTTTACTGGTCAGTCACTCCGAGTAGAGCTATTCAGGCCCTTAAGAGCCTCTGGTTTGCATTATACAGTAAACAGTGGGAAAGGGAGAAATTGATTGTTGCATGTACATGCAATATTTCGTCTTTTCCCACAATATTTTCAAATATTTTTCTTTTGCCAGACAGAGTAAAACAGCTGTGTGGGGGAGATTTGTACATCACGAAAAAGTCCATCCAGTTGTACGGGTGTTTAACACATGACATAACAAAACACAATGTTCAAAGTGACGTCATCTATGTCACATTACAATTAGGTATTAACAAACTTTATAGAGTTTCGCGACATTTCCGACAATTAAACAAGCATTGTAACAATTTGAAAGAATTGTACAGAAAGAGACGATCTTGGTTAACAGCATTTTCTTCAATTTCAATCTGACCTTGTAAGGACATAATTGCATTCTCACTTTATCAACTCAAATTGTGTGCAAATGCTTTCAATATAGACAAGTCTAACATTTCGTTGTCTGTTGAAGATTTAAAAGCTTGATGTTAAGTATTTCAGACATTCTCTGTCTTGTTCAAAATTTGTCTTTGCTGTTGCTTTGCTTATTTTTTTATACTTACAGTGTCCTGGGTTATATAAATTTATTTTATAGTTGTTGCTAGCTGATCATTGTTTTGATGATGGTTATGTGAGAAAGCAACCAGTGGCTCGGGAAGAAATATGCTAAATAGTTGTTAAAGAAATTCTGAGAAAGTATGGATAGATGCACTGGCTGCCACGGTGTAACAGATATAATGCTGAAAATGGTGTTAAACACCATATAAAGAATCAAACAAACTTATTGTTTGCTAAGGCCAGTGTGCACCAAGTTAGAAATGTATTTCAAAGCCATTAGTAACTGTCATAAGATACAAAGTATAGAAAAAAAAAATGTCAAAGAACATAGTGGCAATTACTACCTTTGTATTCAGTCACTGGAATGAATAATACAATGTAAGAGAGTTTTTTTTTTGTATAAAATTTCAAAAATAGTGAACATTTTCTTTGTCAAAGGAAAAGCTGCTTCTTCTGCGCAATTTTCTGTTCATTATTGTGTCAGTTTCTTCCATGTTGCACATTGTTTGGAAAAGAAACCTATGACAGTCGAAGTGCAAGTTTTCAATGTTTCGAATAACTTAAATTTTTAGCTCGGCGCTTTTCGAGGAAAACGTTGAGGTATTTTCATAGCCCTGGCACCAACTGCGACGTTTGTGTTGCCATGCCAAAACTTTGGCATTTCATAATCTGTCTCTCTGTCATATATTTTCTTCAAACTTGGACAAGTGTTAACCATAAAAAGGGTAACCAATATAACAGGGGCAGGTAACGATCAAAGTACTCTTGAAACAGTCATGCCCCTTTTTGACTTCGATTTTTCAAATATTTTGACATTTTATAATATCTCTGTTTTTACTAATTATACTTACTTCAAACTTGAAGTAGTTGTTAATTATCATATTTACTTCAAGTTTTGGCTAGTAGTTGACTATCATAAGGGGAACCCTTACAATAAGGGCAGGTAACCCTCTAAATATTTCTGACAAAGTAATGCCTTTTTTTTTTTATTTATTTATTTTTTTTATACAATTCTCACTAAAAGCAACTGCAGCTGAGCAATGGCACCCACCTCTAGTCTTTTTTCTTCTTTGCAAAAGATGACAAAAAAGAGAAGAAAATAACCGGAATGTGAAAAAAAAAAGCTTCTCATATACCAAACTTGAAATATTAAAAAGGGATACAAAAAATTGATTTGGTGTGAAACCAGTTTATTTTTTGTTTTTCAATCGCACAGAATTGTGTTTTCTGCTACAAATAAAATGTCTGTCAAATAGTAGTTCTGTTTCTTAATTCCTCACTTTGAAGAGTGTGATAAAAGCATTTCAACTGGTTTTTCAACTATTGCTATTACTGCCATGGGCTTACCCCTCGTTTACACTATGTTCCCGGCGGCCACGGCAGCCACGTTTCAAGCCACCGTGGACGAAACGGGGTGACCGTGAGACAATGTAGGGGGACGGGATCGACAAACGTATCTAGCCGTGATTGCGGGGGCTGCCGGGGCAAATGTTTAAACTGTCAAAACATCTGCCTCGGCAGCCGCGGCGCAGATGACCTACTTTATAGACCGTAGTAAAACGGGGTGAACGCAACGAAACGTGACAGTACGTTACAGACCGTAACAAAACTTGGACAGTGTCCGTAGCGGGACGGGAAGCAACAGTATTACCCGGCAACTTACGATCCTATGAAGTTGCGTTACGGTCTGTCACGTTTAGTTCCCGTTTAGCTGCGGCTACTTTAGGGTAGCTGCGCGTTTTATCCGGGTTTGCCACGATTTCTCACGGACCTCACGGCGAGCTAAGGAGTATGTTAGCCGTTTCGTCCCGTTCAATCACGGTACGTCCCGGCGTGTTACGGTTTATTTTAAGTTCTACTACGGTCTGGCACGGTGCGCGCAGTCGCACAAGAAGTATAAAACGCCCAACCCGGCAGAGAAGCTTCATTCGAGTTGCAAACATTGAAGAGTGCAGATAATATATTTATAGTTTAAGGTAATGCCACCAAAGAAGGCAAGGCGTGGATGTAAGAAGGGATCCCGTCCAGTGCAGGCCCAACAAGTAAAGGAGCAAGAGCAGCCTCAGCCTGAAGATCCTCGCCCATCACCGCCGCCAGATGAAGAGGAGCGTGGTACTGCCCCTGATCCGATCGCTCAGTCTGAACCTGAACCGGGAGTCGAGGAAGCTGCAGAACACACATCTGCCAGGAGGAGGGTCGTTCCAAGGGTTATCACCAACTTTTCTAAGGCAGAAAAGGAGCTCGTCATTGACTTTCTCCAGCAGAACCCCACGCTCTACTGCAGCTTTTTGTACCTCCCCTTCCCGGCGGTCACAGTTAACTGTAGGGGGCCTTGACAGAACTTGACAGACGTGGCAAACCTTGATTGGAACGTAACAAAACGTGACAGGTCCCATCAGAACGTGGAAGGCCGGGAGGAAACGTACAAAGGTCCGTAAAAGACCGTGGGTTAAAACGTAGTGCGCCGTCAGGTCTCCGGGGTCAGCAGCTCGTTTCTACCCACGGTTTGTCACGGATACCTTGATAGACTGTGCGAAAACGTAACGAGACCTAACAGAACTTGAATACCAAGACAAGACTGACCAAAATCCTACGGCGTGCTTCGTTTTGGGCTGCCGTGGCTGCCGTGGTCGCCGGGAACATAGTGTAAACGGGGGGTTAGACGAGATAATAATGCACTTGGCGCTTGGAAATAAATGTGTATAGATCTTGTTTGAACTTTCGCAACATTAGGATGCAGCACGTGAATTCATTGATTTATCGATTGATTAAATGTATTTTACACCGCTTTAAACATTACTTCAATCATATCACGGCAACAGCTCACATATTTATGCATTTCCTGGGTTTCATCAGTACTGGACTAGGACTCTCAAGTGTCTCACCCAAGGAAACTGCCACGAACAAGCAAATGGATCTAGTAAGGCTCGAACCCGGGGCCTTCGGGTCACGAGTCCTACACTTTACCACTGAGCCACGCAGGACTCCATGTGGATGCACCCACTCACTACTTCTTAGCGCGTGGATACGCATGAAAAATTAAAACTTGCTGCAGTACACAAAAAAAATGATTTTTTTTTTTTAAACAGACAGACCATGATTCAGTACCAATTGCTCTACGGATATATGCACTTTCCACTTGCCCCTAGCCATCAGTGGCCCCAGCAACTATATTTGTGTATTGTGTAATTCTATCACGACTTATCAAGGTCCAAGTTGAATTCGTATTTTTCCGCCATGTCCTATCCGGGCCAAAGTGATTGTATTTGTATATAGCTACATGCCTGATCCAACCCCCAGTTACTGTATGTTTATATTTCTATCACACCTTATCGAGACCACAGGTATTTGCGTATTTTTATCACGTCGTATTCAGGCCCTAGTTTTTATTTGTACACTTATATTTTGCCTTATCTACGCCCCAGGAAGTCAGTAGCAATGTACAGGTCTAGTTACCCAGGAACTGCGTGTGCGAATTCTAGCCTCGACATTGATGGAAAGAATTGATGCTTTCTTCCAACCTAACAAAAGACAAAAAGGAGAAGAAAGGAATTAAGTATTAGCTTGAACATTTCTCTATTTACGTGACTAGTCCTATTTACATTTCTGGTCGTTCAAGGAATCGAATCCAATCCTGGTCCCAGAAATGGTGTAAGCAGAAGAGGGGAAAGCGAGAAGGGAGCGACAGGCATCGGACCAGCGACTGATAATGGATCCGAAAAGGAATCAAGCAGAGATTCGAACAGAACACTGAACACAACATTGATCGATAGAATAATTCATAAGAAAGTAGAAGAAGAAACTAGAAAACAAAATCAATCTGGACCCATTAGACGACCACAGAGTTAGAAAAGAATGAACTAGTTTAAGTACGTGGGTGAATGCTTCTGAAGGAGAATTAACAAAACATCAGTCAGCATCACAAAATGTAGAGAGTGAAAGTGACCAAGAATATGAAACTACCTGTGATACATGAAGTGAACATAGTGAAAGTAATTATCAAGACAGGTAAGACAGCGAGATAGATATGAAAGAATTACTGCCAGATATAAGACGAGAAGGAAAAGCAACCAACAGAAAATTTGACATTTTAAAGCATAATGTTAAGAAACTAAAGCAAAACAACAAGCAGTTACATGAGAAAAATGGAACACTACAGAAAAGAATTTTTGAACGATAAGTGACTGGTCTTAAGAGACTCACATGGGAAAATCAGGCAAAGAATGACAATTAGAAGCACAGTCCAGAAGAGATAATTTGAAGTTCTACAATATAACAGAAAATGGGAGGCATGAATCCTGGGACGAAACGGAGAGCAAAGTACGAAAGTATTTGACAGATGAACTAAATTTAGACGCTTCCAACCTAAACATAGAAAGAGCACATCGACTACCTAGCCAGACTACTCCTAGACCTGTTATCGTGAAATTCTCTTTTTATATGCAAAGGGGGGAATATTGAAGAAATATCGTGGAAAAAGAGGGCAATTTCAAGGAGGCCAAGAATCGAGTAATAAGCCTATTAGAATAAGTGAAGACTTCTTACAAAAGTTTCAAAGGAGAGAGCCAAACTTTCACCGTTTCTTCAAGATAGTCTGTCAAAGGACCAAGACGCTTATTTGAAATATGATAAATTGATCAATGATAGATTAACATACACCAATGACTGGGAAAACAATTCTTTGAAGCAATTTAACGTTTAGGGTTCTTGCCAAAGCCCATCAAATACATCATTTCAAAACTTTAGTAAATGTGTAAGAGATAAATAGCAAACAAAGCTTTACAAATATGTAGTTTAAATGTAAGGGGTTTAAGCAAACTTGAAAAGAATATACATTCTCTGAAATACTGGAAAAAATTTGATATTATCTCTTTCAATGAAACATGGACATTTTCTGAAGAAGCAACAGATTTTATAAATGGTTATACTGCTTTCAATGCTCCGAGACAGAGAAGGAAAAGGTCTGTAAGAGGTTCTGGTGGGGTATTGGTACTTGTCAAGTAAATTTTTACTTATAATGGAGGATTCCTACGAATATGCAGTGAAATGCAAGAAGGTGTTGTTCTGTTATTTGATTCTTCTTTATTTCAACTAGAGTTCAATACCATCATGTATTTTACTTATGTTGCATGATGATATTGCACCAGAATTCTCGCCAATCTATGATAGAGCCTGAAATGGCATTGATAGTTTGAATGAAAATATTTTTCGTATTTCTACATTATATCCAAACGGTAGAATTATTGTAGCTGACGATCTTAATGCAAGAAGTGGCAAACTTTCTGATTATATTGAAGAGGATGATATTAATTATTGTTTTCAAAAGGACGATAAATTTGACTATCCATCGGATTCCTTTCATTAAAGAGAAACAAAAAGGATTATGAAACTAATAATTTTGGTATATCGCTTGTCGAAATGTGTAAATTATATGATATACACGTACTTTGCTAATGGTAGATGTAGTGGTGACTTTAATGGTGAATTTACATGCACTGCTGACAACTATAAAAGTATTGTAGATTATTTCATTTTGTCAAGTGATCTTTTTCCATACATAGATAGCTTTTATGTTAACGTGGAGGATTTTTCTGACCATTTTCCAGTTATTTGTTCCCTAAACTTTCACACGCATAAATATTCATATTTTCAAGATGAATGCGACACTTCTACATATACTTTTTGCAAATGGGACCATACGAAGAAAAGAGAATTTCGAAATGACTTCGAAAATATATTGTTAGATTTTTATTCCTTGTTAACGTTCTCAGATATTGAGGTACAAAAGGTATTGAGGTGTTGAATAAGTTTAATTCTATTTTAAGGAACTGGTAATTGCATGAAAAATAGAATATGTTATAACTATACGTATACTAGCTCACGAAACAAGCAAATACAACCGGAACGGTAGGATACAGATTTGATCAATTAAAACAGTTCAAAATGCTTGCGCTTCGCTTTTACAGACGCACAAATAACGTTGAAGACTATGGTAAATACAATCTGTTAGAAGTGAATTTAAGGCAAGATATAAGCGAAATCGTAAATGGTCCGAAGAAATAAATATAAGAAAACTTGTAACTTAACGAACAAATGCAAAGCTGTTTGGAAAACAATTAAATTTAGTCAAACAAATAAACAAGTATCTAAAAATACCTATATAAGTGGTTCTCAAAAAATCTCTACATTGATAATAACGATAATATTAGCAATAAGAATATTCTGTTACATAACATCATAGATATACATGACTCTTCGGAATTAAACGAGACGATAACTGAAGAGGAGATTGTGTTATCATTACGTAGACTTAACTCGAATAAATCTGCTGGATCCGATGGCTTATGCACAGAAATGTTCAAACATACGTCATATTTTAAATCATCATTTCTTACAAAACTATTCAGTAATATCTTTAGTAGTGGTAAATTTTCCCAGTTCTTGAAGCAAAAGTATAATTGTTCCCCCTCCCCCCCCCCCCCCGAAAAAAAAGAGGAACTTTAAATGACCTGTAAGCTACCGCGCTATACTATTGATTAATAGTTTAAGCAACGTATTCAATGGAATTTTGTCTGAAAGTTTAAAAAAGGGATTGATAAATATGAAATAGTTCAAGAATTTCAGGCAGGCTTCAAAAAAAAAAAAAAAAAAAAACTACAGTGTTATTGACAATACATTTATACTTCAGTCCTTGGTACAAAAATATGTTTCGAGAAGAAAGGGTTGCTTTTATTGCCTATTTATCGATTTTAAGAAAGCTTTCGATAGCATCAATCACAAAAAATTATGGAATTCTCTAACGAGAAATGGTATCAGTGGAAATTTTCTAAATGTCTTCAAATCAATGTATGAACAATTAAAATCTTCAAACTCAGTAAAAATAGAATTACATGTGAACCAATTTTGTGCAAAGCTGGAAAGAGACAAGGCTGTATTAGTTCTCCAAAAATTTCCTAATTGTTCCTAAACGATTTAATTGAATTGCTCAAGTCTGAATGCGGAGATGGAATATTTGTAAACAGTAATATAGATAATAATGTATGCCTATTTTTGCTGATGACGTAGCAACTGATTCAGATACGATTCATGGCTGGTAGAAACAAATCAATGTTATAGAAAAATGTTTTGATTATACAGGTATAGGAATCAATTTATATAAGACAAAAATGGTTGTTTTCAGAAATGGCGGTCTAACAAGAAGAAATAGAAATGGAATTTTAAAGGTAATAACATTGAAATGGTATCTTATTATAAATATCTTGGATCTTTTTTAGTAGTAGACTCTGTTGGACGAAAGCCCATGAGAACCAAGCCAGTCAAGCCCGCAAAGTCTGTTTGTGTATTTATGAGTACCAACATAAATTTGGAATCATTCAAATTATTCGATAGCATGTTTAAGCCTATTTTATGTTTCTTAGCAGATATCTGGGGGGGGGGGGGGGGGGGGGGGTTACCAATAGTGCAAGCATATTGAAAAAAATCATGTACAATTCTATAAGCGATTATGTAATTTACATCAAAATGCCCCGGATTTTCTTGTATTGGGTGAATGTGGGCGCTATCCGCTAGCTATATCTTACATGACGAAGTGCATCAAATTCTGGACCAAACTTATTTCAGTGCCCGAATTCAGATACCTGAAACAATGCTATTATATGCTTCATGCACTTGACGAATCTGGACGAAAAATATGGACTTCAAACGTTAAATCACTCTTATTTGAACATGGATTGGTTATGCCTGGATACTAAACGAAATTGGAGACTGCAAATTATTTCTATAGTTTTTCTTTTTTTCAAACAGAGACTTACAGATATATCTATACAACGGTGGCATTCAAAAATTTCTACGTCATCAAAATGCATATATTACGAAGAATTCAAACCTCTTTTAGAAATTGAAAAATACCTTTCTATTGACATGTCTTTCGTTCACAAACAAACACTGGCAAACTTTAGATGCGCTAATCACGCACTTGCTATAGAATCAGGACGACATGAATCAATAGATAGGAATTTTAGAATTTGTAAATTTTGTCCACAAAACAACGTTTATACAGTTGAAGGAGAATTTCATTTTGTTCTTGTATGTCCATTATATGAAAACGTACGCAAAACATGTTTTCCATGAATATGGTCAAACCTTTTACCAACAAAAACTTCTTTTTATAATATAATGAGATGTGGAAATGAAAATTATTTCTGCTGTCTCGTCCGTTATCTGACAATTGCTTTCAAAGAAAGGGCTTCATTTTTAGAAACACAGGAACGGTAGTTGTGGAATTTTAAACCAATAAACTGTTAATTCATATTTTTTTTATCTACAAGAGAATAAAAGCGTATTCACAAAGTGAGAGGTTTACTAACAAAATTGAAATGAAAATGTTGTTAATAGTTGGTAGGTTCTTTGTTATCCGTTTTATGTATCGTATGTCACAATGTTTTGAAGAACTTTAAATTGCCGGAGCATTATAGGTCGAATTATATGTAATAGCGGTTTTGAAGCTATCACTATCACCATGTAATGCCGTTCTTATTACAAATTGTATCGTTGTAAAACATTGTGAAAGAAGGATCTGTTGCATGCTGCAAATAGAAGGTTGCTATTTGCACAATGATTTCAAAAGTTTCGACTACATAGGAATAATATATTTTGTTCCTACAGATATCGGTTTATTATTGTCAGAGTCTGTCGTTCGCAAACACATAAATATTGTCGTCTTTTGTCATGATGTTTTTAAAAGCTCCAAATTACAGTAGAATAGAAGGTCATGTTCGGGAGTGAATGGGCTTATTAATAACATTGCCATTAGTATCAGTAGGTCTTTCCTTAAACCATTGAATAACCTTTCTTCTTTTGTTAAAATGTTTTCAAGAGCCTTTAACTTCAGGAAATTAAAAAAAAGAAAAAAGAAATTGTAATAAAATTTTGTATTTTGCCACCTTAAAGTTCTTATTTTTGCATTGGTAATTGCAGTTGTATGAGGATGTGAATCCAAGATCAAACTGCACGTTCCATGCAGTCTGATCTTCATCCACATTGTCCGCAAAGTGTTTTTAATAAGTGCCAGACTAAGGGATGCTTTTGGATTTGAACTATTATATTATTTATAAACTTACTGATATTTAATATTGTGTCCATTATTATATTTATCTGGATCTACCAAACTTAATATGTTTATAACTTGTCAGAAATATGTTATGTACACTTGCAACCTTCCTTAACACTATGTTAAAATATACGTTTTGTATTGTATTTTAGGCCGGAGGCCTTATATACTAAATAAACTTTGTAAACTTCTAAAAAAAAAAAAAAAAAAAAAAACTTGCAGTCAGCATGAGAGGATTTGTTCCTGTCTAACCGCTAAACATTGAATTTGGTTATATGCGAAAGCAGCTATAGGCTTGGACAGAGTGTTATGCGAAGTACTGGTAAAGATATTCTAGTAATGCAGGGATAGGCGGCTCAATGACCGTTGTGTTATAACTGAAATATTGTTGAAAACGGCGTTTTTATCATACTCTATATTACAGGCTATCACGTTCAACACGGCTCTTCTCGATCGCCCTGTCGAACCATCGCTTCTCGGTAACAACAGACTCGATCGTTTACAAAGGACCATTGATGCTATACGAAGCTCAACGGCTGATATAGTCTGCTTACAAGAGGTTTGATACTTCTGTCTTCTCAGCTCTTCACAGTTCAGATTTGTCGTATACCTGAATAGGTATGACAGGTCTATATTTCCAGTAGTATTGCCCGGTTTTCCCTGTGCTTTCTTATCTGCAACGAAAGTTTGGGTCCGGTAAATTGGATGACGGTAAGGCGAGTGCTGCTGGTCGGGTTTTAGACCTTTCGTTTATCCTTTCCCATGGGATGGGGCTGTCATCTGGCCTCCTCGAGTCAAATGAATATAGAAGGCAGACATTTAACCCTTAAAGCGTATTTCACAACTGTGCTTGCCTTTCCGGCCATTGTAGAACTACTAGACATGTACAGCGAGAGTCGAAAGTCGAGAACGAAAGCCGAAAGCGGAAAAACTCCAAGGGTCATATAAATGAGCTCCACCGAATGAAGTATGTAAAACTGATTCAAATAACGTAAGCTTTTTTCCGTGCAACATTGCAGGTTCAGAGGATAAGACCTATGTCTGTCCTACAACATACCTATGCACCACAGATATGAATTGTCTCCCTGGGTTTCACCAAACAGTGCTGATAGCCGTGTATACTTTGATTGTAAAGGTATACGTTTTCAAAGTGGTGAGCGTGCACGGTCTGTGCAGCATGTTGATAAAATAGGCTCGGAAAATCAATGACTGCTTGACAACACAGAATAGCTGTCCAACGCATTGCAGGAGGTATTTGAGGCTAGTTGCAAAGCTGTATATATATATATTCGGCTTTGGAAACGGATTACAAGGATTTTAGGGAAATATATACATGTATGACTTTACTGTGAAAGTGCACGTTTTGAAAGTGGTGTTTGTGTACCGTCATTGCTTTTCATGTTGATACATTCCTTATAATCTGTTTCCAAAGCCGAATGTACACAATCACACCTCTTTCAAAACGTATACCCTCACATTCAAAAATATATTTTTTTTGTAAAATGAATGCTCGCAGACGCCAACAGCTTATTAAGGCAGTACTTTTTTGCCTACCACCACCCGATGTTATACAATGTCATAAATATGCATCAGCTTTACGGCTTTATGTACCATTTACCGCCAAAGCCCTTACTTGATACTTGCCACAGACTGCATGATGGTTTTTGACAGTCAAGTGTGTTCTGGGAGAAGGTTTTGCGAATGATATGTTGTCAACGATACGAGTCTTTTTGAAGCAAAAGGTGAGAGCCCGGAAACATTTAATTAATCGACAGGGTACAGATACCCGAATTGTCAAATATTTTGTCGAAACGCAATAGAGACCTCTTTTTTTATGATGTGGTTACGAACATACCCGACATTTATAATGCTTTCAACTCTGTTGAATGTGAGTTTAGCAACTGTTGAAAATGAGATACAGGTGACTATTCCGGCATTTTATGTATGTTTAGCAGGTTATTTTCGATGGTCAACATTAGATGAGTGGCGAAATATGCAGGGCACATGGCCTAAAATTTAAGCAGTTTTAGGCGCCATTAATGCGACTAGTCACAATATCTATCGTCCAACCAATAATCAAGGACATTATTTCTCTGGCCATCGTCAATACCATTATTTATATACTCAAATCATAGTTAACTCAGGTACTATTCGCTATGCTGAGTCTGGTCTTCTCGGCCAACAGAATGATGCACAACAGTTTCGTTTAATGCGCTAAATTGGAAAAGATTTGCCTTATTTTGCCTTTTCCAAATGAATGTGGGTTAAATTGATCCTAACGATCACCCGATGATAATTCATTTCACTACAGCACAGCTACAAAGTTTGAGATGCACACGCTTACAGCCGAGCCCCAGCTGCTCATTCGGTAGCGTGTAGGACTTGAGAACAGGAGGTCGCTGGTTCGACCAGGCCAATTACAGAGTTTGAGATGTATGGTTGTGAGGTAGAGCGTCGGCCTTGTAACCATAAGGTCTCGAGCTCGATACCCGGGAGCGGGTGTCAGCTTTGGGACTGCTTTGGCCCACACATTCGGCTTGAGTACTTGAAGTAGAATCGAAAGAGATTAGTATACGTTGCGAGAACTTGTTTCCCAATCGATGTAAAAAAAAAATATGTTTATACTAGATGCCTGCCGTTACCGAATTTTTAACCGCTATCATAGACGATACCGTGTAGCTGTTGAGCATGCTATTGCACGAATTATACAAATTTATTCGAAAATAGTAAGAAATTAAAAATAAACACTGTTTAAGTGGGTAATTTTTTTAGAGATGGTAGACGAATATTATAACGCAATATTTTAACCAGTCATATCAGAAACCAAGCTGAAAGCAGTCCTCACGCGGAATACGTCAGCATACCATATCCGGATATGTATTTGACAGTATATACATGCAGATTATTTTCCTGTCGTGTCAATTTTATCCGCGCGCGATTCGTATATTTAAGCCGGAAAAGTTTAGTGATGTTCATCAAAGCATCTTTCAATTAACTCTGAGACAAATACTACCAGGCGTCTCAGCTTAGTCTTGATAGGCTTGTCAGCTAAAATATATTTTGTTTTATCACAGGTCTGGATTGGAAACGATCTTGAGACTATTATAACTCAACTTGATGATGTTTACAGTTTTTCCTACAGTCCTTTACATGATGAGTTCGGCAACCTGCGATCCATAGCCAACGTTGAAGGAGGTTCGTGTAATAAATTAATACTATATCACACAATCCCATGTTTTAGCCCTCATCCTGCTAAATAAGACAAATGAAACTTTCCAGTCGATAGTAAAATCCAGAATAATGCTATTTAAAACATATTTTTAGTAAGAAAACTATCACGTTCTGTGCAGTCTGATATTGATCTACACTGTCCGCAAAAGGTCTGCAAGTCGCGTGTAGCAGCCTAAGGATTAAAGAATTTACAGGCGGCGAATTAAATCGACTTAAATAATGTGATTAATTTTTGAAACGATGGAAACATTGTGGGAAAATGAGAAATTGCTGTCCACCAACATTTTCTCCTTTTCCCATATTTTGTTCACAATCCCTATTCCTCTGTGTCGTTAAAGCACAGGAATGCGTAGTAAGGGGTCAACTACCCTGTGGAAAAGGACTTTCGAAATTATTGTGGGAGAAGGACAAAATGCCAGTAACCAGCATTTTCTTTTTCCCACAATGCTTTCTATTCGTTTGAAGACAAATCCGATTACCTAAGCTACATTTTAGTTGTCGTCTGCATATGCTTTTAATTTGGAGAAGTCCGAACTTTTGTTGTCTTGTACGAGATAAAGTTATTTCCAGCGTCTGTCATTTGCGATTTTATTCCATAGGCACACAGAAGCCCGATTTTCAAACAACCGATCGTTTTACAAGATTTCTAAGTTAAAGATATCTCTAACCTTATAGGGGGAAATAGAATTAATTCTTTACCACACGAACAATTCTTTGACTTGTACAAACTGAAAGTTTTTACAGACATCAAATTATATGTTTCTCAGTCGATGAAATTTGTATTTAATGGGGTAGAAAACATTGTTGTAATAGAAGAAAATGCTGGTCACCAGAATTTTCTCCTTTTCCAACTATGTTTTCAAAAGACTTCTTTCTTCCTCAAGGTCGTTTAACGTCGGGATTTTGTAGTAAAGGGTGAAAGGATTGAGAAATCTTTATTCAGCAACGTAGATCCAGATAATGAACTATCAGTGCTGTATTGGCACAACATTTTCACTTGAACTCGCCTATTTACCCTTAACAATGTAATCTCATGTTTTCCTGATGGGGAAGGTTTTTGAAAACATTGCAGGAAAAAGAGAAAATGCTGGAAACGGTGTTTTCTACCTTTTCACTAGCAGATGTCATTATTTAACCTCATTTAACTTGTTGTCTGTAAATAGCTTCAGTCTGCACACTGTTAAATTCTTGAAGGATTAAACGTTTTTTCGTGTTTATTCTCATCACTTTCTAAGGCTGTTTCGTCTGCTACAAAATTGTTTCAGGAGGTATTGCGTTACTCTTTATGTTTTGATAAATGATGTTCAATCGCACCTGCTGCAAACAGTTTAAAAAGTTTACCCATATTAATGGGTTATGACGCCCCAGTGGGAGGAAGCTTTTGAGAATTAAAACTGGGCTAAATTGTGCCTTCACAAATGTTTTCTTCATTTTTTTCTTTCTTTTTCAGAAGCTTGACTTTTTAAATAGTCCTATTGTACAGTCCCTTTCAACAGTATTTGTGATAAAGCATGGCGGGAGGCTTACCTATTTTAATATTATAGAAGCATTTTATCTTGTTCTTTTTACACCAGTATGATTTGAATGTTTAACCCTTATGTCTACGTGCATTCTGACTACTTTTTACAACCTACACGTTAAGGAAACATAAGATGTATTTGGGGACAGTATAGATCAAGATCAGATAGCACAGCACGTGCAGTCTGACCACTGATCTATTCTGCTCGATCTTTTGTTGCATATATATCTGTACCTTTGTAGAAGCTCCGTGTCCCCGACAAGTACTTGAAGATCTGGCGGAGTGTACCATGACAAGCGGTTGTTCGACGCCGAATATTGCAGATGAACTTGCTTGTACGTCAGTCAACTGTCCTACGCAGCTTGGAACGGTGCTTCTACAGGAACAAGAATGTTTGTCCTGTGTGGCTGTGTCCGGGGAAACTCCCGAACTCGGCGTGGAAAGGTAAATGTTGAAGGAACCCTTTATCACACAGTCCTGACTTTTAACGATTCTGTACGGCTTTTGAAAACATCACGGGAAAAGGAAATAACGGTAACAGCTTTTCTCCTTTTCCACAATAGTTTGTATCCTTTCACAACATCAAAGAATCTTTACGGAACTGGTCCTTTGGTAATACTGATAAAAATTTGAGAAAAAGAAAAAAAAAATATAGTCATGTTACCAAGATGACCCCCGTTAACCCTTAAAGCGCCTTTCACGACTATAGTTGCGTTTGCGGCCAGAGTAGATCAAGATCAGGCTGCACAAAACGCGCAGCCTGATATTTGATCTACACTGTCCGCTTTGCTGAATCACTGTAGACAAAAGCAACCATGAAATTGCGATTGTTTTGGTCTTGTTTCTAGGATGAAAATGTCTGATAGGGTTATCCGGCGCCTTAAGGGTTAATATATCTAACAAAACTATGTTTTAGCTATACGACGACTGTATTAATATATATATCAACATGTAGCTAGATGACCACTGTATTTATTTATATTACCAACATGTTGTAGTACCAGACGAGCATATCCTTGTGTATTATCAGCTTGATGTAATAATACAATGACTGTATTCATGTATACCCTACTGTGGCTGAAAGACGACTGTATTCATGTATATTACCAATCTGCTTGTATCTGAAAGACGACTCTATTCATGTATACTACCAACATTCTGTAGCTGAAAGACGACTGTATTCATGTATATTACCAACTTATTGTAGCCGAAAGAGGAGTGTAGCTGAAAGACGACTGTGTTCATGTATTTTACTTGCCGTAGCTAAAAGACGAGCTTAGCTGAAAGACGACCGTATTCTAGTATTTTACTTGCTGTAGCCGAAAGACGACTGTACTCATGTATATTGCCAAATTGCTGTAGCCGAAAGACAATTGTATTTGAACGACCATTGAATTCATGTACGAGTATATTACTAAATTGTTTTTTGCTGAAAGACGACTGTATACATATTACCAACTTGCCGCAGCCGAAACACAATTGTAGTTGAAAGACCACTGAATTCATGTTCAGAGGAACATATTGCCAAATTGTTGTAGCTGAAAGAGGACTGTGTTCATACATATTACCAACTTGTTATTGCTACAAGCAACTGTATTCGTGGATAATATTACTAACTTGTTGTAGCTACACGACGGCCGTGTCTCTATACACATGTTTAACTATCTTATTCTAGTTACAAGACGAATATGCTCATGTATATTAACAACTTGCCGTAGCTTCCAGACGAGCAAATTTATGCAGCTGAATGATGGATGTAATTCTGTAGCTGCAAGATGGATCTAGTTAGGTAAAGTATAAACATTTTAAGCTACTTCACAACTGTATTCATGTACGTGTATTGTACCATTTTCAATGTAGCTACAAGATAAGTGTATCTTGTTTCTGATGTTTTGTAGGTGTTCCTCGACCACTCCAACCACCTCCAATCCACGTGTTATGAACACAAATGGTCTGGCATTGTTATCCAAGCGACCTTTATCCAGCCTGGAAAGTTACAAGTTTTATAATGTCACCACTTTAATAGATAAAGGCTATATATCAGCTATGGTGGGTAAATTACAAATGTATCTCCAAACATTAGAGCTGTGCTCTAGGAAAATGGGGTATAAAGCATCTGCTTGATGCATTAAACAGAGCAAGTCATCTCATAATTATTGATCTATATTTCCATTTTGTCCAACAATCATGAGGAAGAATGGTTCTTTGACGTGCAGAAAATTGACCAAAAGCAAAGAGATGCAATAACCCCTTTTCAAAGAGCATCGCTAATTCCTGTACATGTATGCATAAGAATTTCAAGACAACTATACAAGGTTCACAGTGTTGCTTACTTATGATACAACACCACACCGAAATGTTTCTGGGCCATCGTTTCAGTTGTAATCCTAGTTCAAAATTTGACACCAAACACTTCAGCTGACTTGTTTTATCGGGGATAAATGGGCGAAGGGATCCTAACGTGTTTCGGGTGTTGATTTGATGATTTCTTCGAAAACTGAATACTGTTGTTTATGTCTTGTAGGAATTTTTTGCGCATGCTAGCACATACAGGAAAATTGTCTAATACCAGTAATGTGTTTTATTTTTGCTTTTACTGGTACAAGTTTCTTTGAAAACTTAATGCTGCTGTTTATGTCTTAGAGGAAATTTTTTGTGAGCACATTATGGAACATTGAGAACAACCAGCAATGTTTATTCATTTATTTTATTCCACTGATACTTCTACTTGAAGTGGAATAGCAAAATGCGATGAGCTGAGGTAACATATAGTTACCTTTCTGTGTAGGCCATTGACATAATTCACAGAAACAAACTGCAATGCTCTGGCTCTGTTAGGGGAAGAGCAACAGAGTGACTTAAGTAAAAGTCAGTGGAGTGACACCAATTGAAAGAAACATGGTGGATTTTGTGCTTTCGGCTTTCGGAGATGCAGAAGGATAGGTACGTACATTTATCAGACAATTGGTTTCTGTGTAAATGTAACCAAGACTTCCTATAGAAATATGCAGTGCTTCACCCCTCCTCCCCCCTCCAAACAAAAAGAGAACATGGAGTCTGAACTTGAATCTACGCTGTCAGCTACTCTGTAGAATATTCTGATGAAAATTACCTTGTTTATTTAATTTACATGCATTTTAGTGCTTTAACCCTTCACCGAACAATTGCGTGTTTTAAGGACCCTTAGGTTAAAGCCTTTTTGTGAGAAAAGGAGAAAATGCTGGTAACCTGTACTTTCTCATTTTACCCACGATGTTTTCCATCATTTCAAAGACAAACCCAAGCTTGTTGTCTGCACATATTTTCAATTTGGACGAGTCTAAAATTTTTGCTTCTGATGTAACAGGTCCACGTAGGGGTTAGATATTTATCAACACATTTCTTTATTTTACTATTTAGTATGATGGGAAATTGCATGTTGTTTGTACACATCTCACTGCAGTGATACCTGGAATTTCTGAGCGTAAGTCCCCAAAACATATGCTAGCTTAATTTTAGGTTTCGTTTTAGAATCTATCGAGTCTGGCGGTTGGCATAAGGTTAATTTACACAAATGTTATGGTCTAATTTAGAACGGAAAATACACGACACACAAAAAGTACACTCTTAATGATACATCTATACTCGTTTTCAGCCAGCTTTTAACCCATTTCATATTTACTATTTCAAAATGTAATAATTCTTGTACCTTCATGCCAAATGTTGTCTTTGACAGTTGCAAGGTTGCCTACGTTGCGACGAATAGAAATTGTATTTAATTTTCTAGAGGCCATCAGAGAAATCACTGTTGTGACGTTTTCGATTTTAAATCGAAGATTTTCGATATTATGTATTAATCCATTACACCATATAATTATATCGATAATTTACCAATGTTTACACAGCTAATCCTGAACCATTCTACAGTCTATCATATTTTAACAGCGTTTTCTCTCCATGGCTGTAAGGATGTATCTTTAAACCTTTTGAGCTTCTGTTGATATATATATATATATATACAGACATTGTCCTATTTATGGGGTGTCTGTGTAAGACCCACTTATGTGGTGCAATTTTTAAACCAACATGTGTGGCATATATAATATATATATAGCATCATAATATATATGACCCACATCTTGGTATAATTTACAGTCGAGCCGGATTCCGGACTACTCTTAAAAATATTATCTTTAAAGATAGCCTGCCACGGAAAAAATTATATAAATCATGGCTGTTAACATATTCCCAACCTGACATTAACATATCTGTAAGATCATATCTTACAGATAAATGTTTTACAAATAAATGATATATCATTAATAGATGAAACAACATAAGATCTAACTTAACAGTGAACCTTTCATTACAAAATATTAATGAAGTGTTTTAAAAAGTAGTTTTGTCCTATGGTTTTGTCTGTAGCACGGGGATTTTGTCAAGAAGTTCATTCATATACAGAACTTAACTTGAAGCCCGATAATAAAAATCAAACGAAACGTTAAAGTTTTTAAATGTATTAAAATACTATTTCTCGTACATACAGAATCACGCCGAGGGAGTTTCCCAAAATTCTGTATTAAATGAACGCCCCAGAATTTGTTACGATAAATATGTATGTCTTATGATTATTGGCAGGATAATACTGCATGTTTTATACACCGATCTTTATCTTTTCTTCAAAGTTGGAAAAAAAAAAAAAAAAAACAGGTACATGTATGTAAATACATCTCGGATGTGCGCTGTATATTTTCGATAATTTCGATGAATGATGCATCACAAATTCGGGATAATTGTAGTACTTATATCCTATAAACAATGCTGAGAAAATATAGTGTGATATATACACCCCACAATTTTTTACTGATTGTATAGCTATTTACATGTATTGAAAAACCACCAAGGATTTGTGAATGTAAATTCCGCCATGGAATTTTTTATTGTAAGAAAGCACTAGGATTTCAGTATAACTATTATTGTGTATGTCTTATGATTAATTATGTGAAAAGATGGGGCGATAGATACACCCCACATTATTTTATTCGCAATTGTATAAAAATCACAGTTACATGCACTGTGCATTCTGTAGAATTTCGTTTTACATGTTCACACAATAAATTCGGAACATTTATATGTTAGTCTTTTAATTAATGATGAGAAAATATGGGGTGATATATACACACCATATCATTTGATTGCCTATGTGTAATCATATACATGTAAAAAAAAGTTGCCATGACTGACTTATTGTAAGCGCAAGCGAGAATCAAACCAGGAACATCCGGTCTTAAAGACCAGACACTATCCACTTGGCCATTGAGTTTTACCAGATATTGGACTGAAAATCATTCCGGAAAATAACCAGATAACATCATATGTGTCAATGCTTTCAAAGTGCTCACTTTCAATAAAAGTCGTGTATGAGAACCAACATTGTTTCATAACATTGCATTGTAGACGCGTAATGACTGGGTCGGCGGTATACCTACATAATTCTGTGTTACAGCTTTAAAACCAACATGTGTTACATATATAATATATATAGCATCACAATACATATTACTCACATCTTGGTATAATTTACAGTCAAGCCGCATGCTGGACTACTCTTAAAATAAATTATCCTTTAAGATATTCTATCACAAGAAATTTTCAAAAGATCATGGCTTTTCACATATTCCCCATTTGACATTAACATATCTTTTAGATTATATCTTATAGATAAATATCTTACAAATCTATAACATATCGTTGATAGATGAAACAAGATAAGGTCAAACTTAAGAATTAACTTTTAATTACATAATACTTAAGCGTTTTTTTTTTTAAAGAAGTTTTGTCCAATGG
Source organism: Tridacna gigas (assembly GCA_945859785.2). Taxonomy (NCBI): domain Eukaryota; kingdom Metazoa; phylum Mollusca; class Bivalvia; order Cardiida; family Cardiidae; genus Tridacna; species Tridacna gigas. Next base: position 44,190,696 of record OX244034.2, on the reverse strand, counting down.
TTTTGTCTGTAAGGCTTTTCTAGCACGAAGATTTTGTCCTAAAGTTCTTCCATACACTGAACTTAATTTGAAGCCCGATAATGAGAATTATACGAAACGTTATTTTTTTTAAATATATATAAATACTATTTCTTGTACATACAGAACATCCAACATTTTTTTATTTCTTTTTATTCCTTGAAGTAAAACAGAAATAATGTATAGAAATGATCTCTGGTGTGCACTGTTTATCCCCGATAATTTTGTATTCTCTGAATGCATCATGAATTCAGTATAACTAAAGTATAGATTCTTTAATCAATGCTGAGTAATATATACACCCCACCTTTTTCAACGATTGTATAACTATTTCCATGTGGTAAAAAAACACCAAAGATTTGCACTGTAAATTCCTTAGAATTTTGTATCGTAAGACAGCACTATTAATTCAGCATAACTATTATTGGGTATGTCTTATGATTAATTATGTGAAAAGATGGGGTGGTATATACACATTCATTTATTCATAATAGTGTAAAAATCACATCTACAGAAAAACGCACCAGATTTGCACTGTGCATTCTGTAAAATTTCTTTCTACATGTACATACCATAAATTCGGGACATTTATGTGTTTGTCCTTTAATTAATGATGAGAAAATATGGGGTGATATAAACATGCACCCCATATCATTTTATTGCATATGTGTAATCATATCCATGTATAAAAAACATTGCAGTGACTGACGTTATTGTAAGCACAAGCGAGAATCAAACCAGGAATATCCTATCTTGAATACCAGACGCTATCCACTTGGCCATTGCGTTTTACCAGAAATTGGACTGAAAATCATTCCGGAAAACAACCAAATGATATCCTATGTGTCAATCCTTTCAAAGCGCTCACTTTAAATAAAAATCGTGTGTGAGAAACAACAGTGTTTCACAACATTGCTTGTGTAGAAGCGTAATGACCGGGTCGGCGGTATACTTGAAAACATATGTATTGCAGCTTTCAAATCAAGATGTGTGTCATTTATAATATACACAGAATTATGATATATATGACCCATATCTCGGTGTAATTTACAGTTTAGCTTGATACCGGAATTGTGTTATAAGGATTAATCTTTAAAGATGTTCTGCCAGGAGAAAATTTATATAAATCATGGCTATTCACATATTCCCCATTTGACATTAACATATCTTTCAGATCATATCTTATAGATAAATATCTTACAAATAATTAAAATATCGTTAATAGATGAAACAACACAAGGTCAAACTTAAGAATTAACTTTTAATTACATAATACTTAAACAGTATTTTAAAAAGTAGTTTTTTTCCAATGGTTTTTGTCTGCAGGGCTTTTTTAGAACGGAGATTGTGTCATAAAGTCCATTCATACACTGAACTTAATTTGATGCCCGATCACAACAATTATACGAAACGTATTTTATTATTATTATTATTATTATTTTTTTTTTTTTTAAATATATAAAAATGCTATATTTCGTATATACAGAGACACGATGAAAGAGTGTGCTGTACATTTTCCATAATTCTGTATAAAATGAACGTCTCAGGATTTGATACGATAAATATATATGTCCAATGATTATTGGTAAGATAAAACGGGACATTTTATATACCCAACACTATATATTTCCTCTACATCAAAATCAATTCTATTCTTCAAAGTAAAACAGAAATAATGTATAAGTTATCTCGAGTGTGCACCGTATATTTTCGATAATTTCGTACTTGATGAATGCATCATGAATTCAGAATAATTGTAGTACTTACATCCTATAATCAATGCTGAGAAAAAATGGGGTGATATATACACCCCACAATTTTTTACCCATTGTATAGCTATTTACATGTATACACCCAAAATCACTAATAAGGCACATTTTTGGCTTAAGAAACTCGAAAAAATCAACTTCAATTTTCATCATGATGTAAATAGATAAGAGTCCCGACACTTTTCCAAATTACATTCCATATAGTTGTCGATGATTCAGTCATAATTTCATCGTAAAACATTTGCATGTATTTTCTTTTCACAGCATTGAAAGAGAATAGATCATTAAGCCAACAATTCTTTTTCTAGGAACAAAAACACAACATTGATGTACAGTTTTGAATGTCAGTAAGCGATTGATGATTTAAGCATTTTACTTTTTACTTTGGCGACAAGAAACTACAGATATTATAGTTTTCTGAGATACTCTGAATATATGCATTGATTGCTGAACAAATGAATAATTATCTGATTAGAAAACACTGGAAATTATAACGTATGTATTGGTGAAATTCATAAATACAATTTTTAGAAAACTGGCGAAATGTATTGCATAAAAGTAAGAATTCCCAACCAATGATTACATTTGCCTATGTCAGTGAGTATTTTATCTTTTTAAAGACCGATAATAAAAAGCCATCATTAAGACTTCGCTTGATTACCGACTGAAGGGGCAGAATCATCTTTCTTGCTTACAAACATGACCTAGTCACTCTGACTAGCTTACTTTACATCGACTATGATTTAACCATGCCTAAGGCTGAAGTTTTAATCTATATAACGTATGTATCTGTTCCATGTGACATCTATATAACGGTGAATGATAACATTCTGAACATAGAAAATTATGACATAATTACTGTAAAATACAAGAACAACAGAACATCAGAATAATTTGTGCAGCGTGGGTAGGGAAAAGTTCAGCAGTGTATCGGTAACGTATGTATCAGATTAGCCCAGTCAGAGTTGAGCATCGTTCATGTCATTTACCAATCATCTCGAAAGATTTGGGTTTTTTTTTTCAGTCTCCACAAGCATGTAGCATAAACAGCCTTTTGGACTTTTCCAATGATTGGAGATCTCCTATTATACACGAGATTTGATCGGCACTGGGGCTGCAATGTGCTGGGTGTGACCATGTAACCCCTAAAGTTAATCCGCTCCATCCATTTAGTTTTATTACCTTTAATTATCAGATTATCAGAGAGGGAATGGGATTTAAACAGGATATGTGTTTTCTTACTGGCTTCTCTATCAATCATCTAAACTACGTACATAGACCAACAGGAAACGATTCGCTTATTGTCTGGCCGATCCTTGACCTGGAAAATATGCCCCATGACGACAGGGCAAGACCTATAGTTTCACAACCTCGAAAGAAAAAAAAATCGAAGTGAAAGTTTCATGGGTAATCATGTAGTAAAGGGAGTAATTATAGAAATATGATCATCAAATCCTAATAAAGGGAGGAACCAATTCAGCGATGAAATTCCAGGGCAAGTTTATTTCAAGAGCATGACACTGTCCCGGAAGGTCTGATACGATACTAAAGCTGAATGCCCTCGGAGAAGACTCACTCCAGAACTATACTTCCTCTTATTGAAACCCTGCTTTGTTTTAAAGCAAGTGAGGCTCTTGAGAGAGGCTTCCGTGGCGAAATTTTCTGCTCTAGAGTGAAGCGAAGTCTAACTTCAGAGCAAGACTTCCAGGATACGTGTAACCCTGAAATACGTCTTCCACAGCAAGCCTCACTCTCAGGCTCTTCCAAGAGGAAGTCCAACTCTTGGAGATGTCTAAATTTACAACACAGAAGTAAACATGGTTATTTCGCTGTTTTGCTCTTGTATTGAAAAAGAAGCACGTCTTCCTTTCGTTCAAGGCTTAATATTACTTCTGTATTTCGCTCTTTGACAGAGTAATTTGAGTAACAACGTAGGTATCGATACATACGTTAATCTTTGTGTGCTCTGTACTTCGATGCATTTGAAAATCGCATTTGCTGTAAAAAATGATATCATTACACTCCCAAAAATACTTTTTCCAAAATTTTGAAAGCTGTTACCTTTTTCAAAACATTTCTCGTTTACACTGGCTGCACGATGTACCTCCATAAGATTGAGTTTTGAAAGAGCGTCACGTATGTATCATAACCCTTGCGACATTGTTTGCAGTGATCGTAATTTTCAAATCAATGGGTCTTTTTCTACGGATTCTAACCTCCTTGAAAATACAATGAAATTTCAAAACTGTGATAGTAAAAAATTGTTATTAAACGGTATTATATGTACGTGGTGGAGTACGGAAGAAATAAATACGTATGTATCGTTTTTGCATCTTACATGTGTTGTAAAAGAATATCTAAACAGATAGTGGAAAAAATATGGGGTTTCAGAGTTAACCCAACTCAAGAACTTTACTCGGGAAAACGTTTCTATCTTCTTCCGGCAAGTTAACTTGACGAAACAGCATGCGACATTTATAACTCAAATGTGTGCCTTATTAGTGATTTTGGGTGTAATATAGAAAAACCACCAAGGATTTGAATGTAAATTCCATGGAATTTTGTATTGTAAGAAAGGACTATGATTTCAGCATAACTATACGAGTATTGTGTGTGTCTTGTGATTAATTATGTGAAAAGATGGGGTGATATATAAACCCCACATTATTTCATTCGCAATTGTATAAAAATCACAGTTACAGAAAAACGCCCCAGATTTGCACTGTGCATTCTGTAGAATTTCGTTTTACATGTACACACCATAAATGCGGAACATTTATATGTTAGACATTTAATTAGTGATGAGAAAATATGGGGTGATATTACACTCCATATCATTTTATTGCCTATGTGTAATCATATACATGTAAAGAAAAAAACATTGCAGTGACTGACGTTATTGTAAGCGCAAGCGAGAATCAACCAAGGAACATCCTATCTTAAATACCAGACGCTATCCACTTGGCCATCGAGTTTTACCAGATATTGGACTGAAAAATCATTCCGGAAAATAACAAGATCGTATCGCATGTGTCAATTTTTTTTTAAAGCGCTCACCTTCAATAAAAGTCGTGTATGAGAAACAACATTGTTTCATAACATTGCTTTTGTAGACGCGTAATGACTGGGTCGGCGGTATACCTATATATGTGTTACAGCTTTTAAACCAACTACATATTACCCACATCTTGGTATAATTTACAGTCAAGCCGGATACCGGACTACTCTTAAAATAAAAAATCCTTTAAGATATTCTACCACTAGAAATTTTGAAAAAGATCATGGCTTTTCACATATTCCCCATTTGACATTAACATATCTTTTAGATCATATCTTATAGATAAATAGCTTACAAATATATAATATATCATTAATAGATGAAACAAAATAAGGTCATACTTTTAATTACATAATACTGAAGCGGTTTTTTTTTTTTTAAAGACTTTTTGTCCAATGGTTTTGTCTGTAAGGCTTTTCTAGCACGAAGATTTTGTCCTAAAGTTCTTTCATTCACTTAACTTAATTTGAAGCCCGATAATGAGAGTTATACGAAACGTTTTTTTTTTTTTTTTAAATATATATGAATACTATTTCTCGTACATACAGAACATCCAACATTTTTTTTATTTCTTTTTATTCCTTAAAGTAAAACAGAAATAATGTATAGAAATTATCTCTGGTGTGCACTGTATATCCCCGATAATTTTGTATTCTATGAATGCATCATGAATTCAGAATAACTAAAGTATATATTCTTTAATCAATGCTGAGATAATATGGGGTGATATATACACCCCACATTTTCAACAACTGTATAACTATTTCCATGTGTAGAAAAAATACCAAAGATTTGCACTGTAAATTCCTTAGAATTTTGTATTGTAAGAAAGCACTATGAATTCAGCATAATTGGGTATATCTTATGATTAATTATGTGAAAAGATAGGGTGATATATACACATTATTCTATTCATAATTGTGTGAAAAACACATCTACAGAAAAACGCCCCAGATTTGCACTGTGCATTCTGTAGAATTTCGTTCTACGTGTACACACCATAAATTCGGGACATTTATGTGTTAGTCCTTTAATTAATGATGAGAAAATATGGGGTGATATATACACCCCATATCATTTTATTGCCTATGTGTAATCATATTCATGTATAAAAAACATTGCAGTGACTGACGTTATTGTAAGCACAAGCGAGAATCAAACAAGGAACACCCTATCTTAATACCAGACGCTATCCGCTTTGCCATTGCGTTTTACCAGAAATTGGACTGAAAATCATTCCGGAAATTAACCAAATGACATCGTATGTGTCAATCCTTTCAAAGCGCTCACTTTATATGAAAATCGTGTATGAGAAACGATAGTGCTTCACAACATTGCTTTTGTAGAAGCGTAATGACGGTCGGCGGTATACTTGAAAACATATGTGTTGCAGGTTTCAAACTAACACGTGTGGCATTTATAATATACACAGAATTACGATATATATGACCCACATCTCGGTATAATTTACAGTTTAGCCTGATACCTGACTTGTCTGAAAAGGAAAATTCTTTAAAGATGTTCTGCCACGAGAAAATTTATATAAATCATGGCTTTTCACATATTCCCCAATTGACATTAACATATCTGTCAGATCATATCTTAAAGATAAGAATATCTTACAAAAAAATGAAATATCATTAATAGATGAAACAACAGAAGGTCAAACTTAAGAATTAACTTTTAATTACATAATACTTAAACAGTATTTTAAAAAGAAGTTTTTTTTCCCAATGGTTCTGTCTGTAGGGCTTTTTTAGACCGGGGGTTTTGTCATAAAGTCCATTCATACACTCAACTTAATTTAAAGCCCGATCAAAACAATTATACGAAACGGTTTTTTTTTTTTTTTTTTAAATATATAGAATTACTAATTTCGTATAGAGAGACATGATGAAAGAGTGTGCTGTACATTTTCCATAATTCTGTATTAAATGAACGTCTCAGGATTTGATACAATAAATATGTATGTCCAATGATTATTGGTAAGATAATACGAGACATTTTATACGCTATATATTTCCTCTACACCCAACACAATTTTATTCCTCAAAGTAAAACAGAAATAATGTATGGTATTTATCATTGGTGTGCACTGTATATTCCCGATAATTCTGTATTCTATGAATGCATCATGAATTCAGAATAACTAAAGTATATATCCTTTAATCAATGCTGGGAAAATATGGGGTAATATATACACCCCACATTTTATTACCGGTTGTATACTATTTACATGTATGGAAAAACACCAAAGATTTGCTCTGTAAATTCCTTAGAATTTTTTTATTGTAAGAAAGCACTACGAGTTCAGTATAGCTATTGTCATGTATGTCTTGTAATAATTATGCGAACAGATGGGGTGATATATACACCCCACATTATTTTATTCGCTATTGTATAAAAATCACATTTACAGAAAAAACGCCCCAGATTTGCATGGTGTATTCTGTAGATTATCGTTTTACATTTACTCACCGTAAATTTCGGAACATTTATATGTAAGTCCTTTATTTAATGATGAGAAAATATGGGGTGATAAATACACTCCATATCATTTCATTGCCTATGTGTAATCATATACATGTATATGTTCGGTGCAAAGAAAGAATCCAGGTGCAATTCCGAAATTGTCCAGCGCAAAGTAGGAATTCCCACTTTGTCCCCCGATTCCGGAATTGTACTGCACAATTCTAGAATTGCACAAGGGAGATATATCACATTTTGATCAGATATGGCCTGTGCGCATATAGGTTGATTGATTGAATGGTGTTTTACGCCGCTTTCAACAAAATTTTAGTCATATCACGGCGACAGCTCACATATTCATGTACTTCCTGGGTTTCACCAGTACTAGGCGCAAATAGGAATAGGCTTGGACAAAGTAAGAATTCAAAGGGTAGAGCAAAGTGAGAATAGTCGGACAAGGTAAGAATAACCAAAGGGATTTCTTTACAAAAAATGTAAAGAAACAGAAAACATGATGGGTTGTCTTGCAACTGAGGATATTTCGCCATTCCCACATGACGCAACTAAGGTCAAGCGAGGACGAAGGTGTAGATCAATGCTTTCATGCTAAACTATAAAAACATCGTGAGAAAAAGAGAAAATCCTGGTTACCAGCAATTTATTATTTTCCCATTGTGTTTTCTTCTCGTTCAAAGACAAATTAAGCAACATCTAACTTGTTGTCTGCTAATGCTTTCATTTTGGACTAGTTAAAATTGTGGTTAACTGGTAAAGGGTAAAACTACAAAATATTGCAGTATCAAAGTTCTTTTCACCAGGGAGAATCTCAAAGTATCAAACAGTGTGGATCCAAGATTAGACTACATCTCTTGTGAACTTTGATTTTGATCTACATTCTCTGCGAAACCCATCTAGTTCGTGCTCAGCAGCTAAACGGTTAATCCTGAGATATCTTTGTGCTATCGTAAGACTGAGGCCTAAATAGATTTACTGCCCAAGTGACAAATTTTTAGATACAGCCAAATTCAAAAGTATTTGCTGACGACAAATTAAAGTCTACGGTCCCTAACTCTCATATCATAAGACGGAAGCTTCCATAATTGGCCGAATAGCCTTTACGAAAACGTCGATGTTACACGGTATTTACCGATGAGTTAGCGAGTCTACGGCTTCTAACTCTCATACTAAAAGACGGAAGCTGCCGAGATTGGCCGAATAGCCTTTACGAAAACGTCTATGTTTACCGGTGAGTTAGGGGCAGTAGACCTTAAATGTAGCTCAAGTGAAAACATTATGGAAAAAGGAGAAAATTCTAGTTGTCAGCATTTTCTAGCTTTTGCTCAATGTTTTCAGTAGCCTTCTTCTTTAGGGTCATTAAAACTTTGCATTCTGTGGTATTTTACAGATATTGTTTTTCTTTTCCAACAATGCTCATGCTGCAACACATGCCATTTATTTCTCTTTACGTAATTCTTTTATCTTTGTTTAATAATTAATATTAGTATGGTATTTCGGTTATCATGTTAAACAATAAAACACATGCTACCTTATTTAGCATTTATCATTATCCTGTCGACCTAAACTTGAAAAACATGATGCTAAGCACATGGTTTAGTGACAAAGCCGCATTTATTCCGATTTTTACATGTTATTGTGCCTTTCAACGCTATTTTAGTTAGAACTAAATTCAAGACAGTTTTTACCATGAGTGTCAATCACTCTCAACCAATAGTATCGCTATACTAATAAACAAACATCAATAATAATGGCCAGAAAATGATGAAAATATGAAAATGAACACGAGAAAATAAATATTTTTACACTGTCCTCGATTACTACTTTGCACAAGCGAGATAATTGATTCTCATTTTGTTCCAATTCATACATTGCGAAGGGACAATTCCGTAATTGAATCGCGCCAGGCAGGAATTCTTACTTCGCCCGGCAAAGTGACAATTCCTACTTTGCGCAGAACACATATACAAAACATTGCAGTGACTGACGTTATTGTAAGCGCAAGCGAGAATCAATCCAGGAACATCCCATCTTAAATTCTAGACCCTATCCACTTGGCCATTGAATTTTACCAGAAATTGGACTTAAAATCACTCCGTAAAACAACTAAATGATATCGTATGTGTCAATGCTTTCAAAGCGTGCACAGTTTAAATAAAAGTCGGATATGAGATACAACAGTGTTTCACAACATGTTACTGCTTTTGTAGAAGCTGGGTCGGCGGTATACCTACATATGTGTTGCAGCTTTCAAACCAACATGTGTGGCATATAAAATATTCACAGAATCATAATATTAATGATCCACATGTTGGTTATTCGCAGTTTAATAGCCTGATACCGGACTTCTCTTAAAAGGTTTTATCTTTAAAGATGTTCTGCCACGAGAAAATTTCTATAAATCATGGCTGTTCACATTTTCCCAATCTGACATTAACATATCTGTTAGATCATATCTTATAGATAAATATCTTACAAATAAATGATATATCATTAATAGATGAAACAACACGAGATCAAACTTAATAATGAACTTTTTCTGACATAATACTTAAGCAGTATTTTAAAAAGTAGTTTTGTCGTATGGTTTTGTCTACAGGGCTTTTTTAGCACCGGGATTTCGTCCTAAAGCCCACTCATACACTGAACTTAATTTGAAGCCCAATAATAACATTTATACAAAACGTTAATTGTTTTCAAATATATTAAAAAATTCTCGCACACACAGAAACACGCTGAAAGAGTGTGCTGTATATTTCCTGTCATTTTGTATCAAATGGACGTCTCAGAATTCGGTATGGTAAATATGTATGTCTAATGATTATTGATAAGATAATATGAGACATTTTATGCACCAAACTCTATTTTATCCCTCTACAACCAACACAGTTTTATTCCGCAAAGTAAAACAGAAATGATATATATAAATTATCTCTGGTGTGTACTGTATATTCCCGATTATTTTGTTTTCTATGAAGGTCTTAAAATTCGATATGATAACTATTTATGTCCTATTATTTTGTATAAAATTTACACGTGCAAAAACGCCCGAGGTATGCTCTGTACATACTATAGAATTTCGTACTGTATAAAAAGGAAGTTTAAATTGCATAATTATATTCAAGCAGTATTTAAAAAGTAGTTTTGTCCTATGGTTGAGTTTGTGTGGCTTTTGTAGCATGGGATTTTTTCCTACAGTCGATTCATACATCCAACTTAATTTGACGCCCAATAGTAAAATATTAAAAAATACAGAAACACGCTCAAAGGGTCATAATGAAAGATGATTTATGACTATTGACGAGATAATATGGGACGTTTTATTCATCCAACGTTATTTCATTCCTCACAGTGAAAAAGAAACATGAATTGAAAACATCTCAGATGTGCACCGTATATTCCCGACAATTTTGCACTGAATGAATGCATCATGAATTCGGAATAATTGAAGTATGTATATCCTATAATCAATGATGAGAAAATATAGGGTGATATAAACACACCACACATCATTTTATTCCATATTGTATAAAAATTACATTTATAAAAAAAAAAAAAATCCCAGATGAGTACTGCACAAGTGAATGAGTGAGTGAGTGAGTGGCCGTACGGGCGCGCGGGCGGGCGAGCCAGTGATCGATTGAGCGAGTGTTATTATAGTTACACGTGCATATACAAAACATTAAGCAACAACATTTATGCAGCAAAGGTATACACCCTGCGCCATGGCCTATATGTTATCTTATAAGTAAAGTATAGTGGGAAAAAAAGCGCTGTACACACGAAAACCTTTGTATATGGTCCATAATTTCGTATTATGATGTATCAGAATTCGGCACAATTAGTATGTGTGTCCTATTATTGAGAATGAGATGATATGGGGGGTTTAATACAAACCAATACAAACTGCATGTATTTTATTCCTCACAGTAGAAAACGATAAAACAAAAAGAATATACACCGTACGTACCCGGGAGAATAGAATTATATGACATTCCCAGAATTCGGTAAAATCAATATATATGTTTTATGACGAAATATCAGAGAAGATGGAGCGATTTATACACCTGCGTTACTATATTCCCTATAGTATAGAATTCACAAGTATAGAAAAAAAAGCTCATGTTGTGCACTTTTTATTCCCCTAAACTTCGTATTATATGAATGCACCAGGAATTCTGTAAAATTAATATGCATGACATAATACAATTTATAATCGATGATGAGAAAATATGGGGTGATATATAAACCCCTCATCATTTTCCTATTTTATAGATATTTACATGTATAGAAAATGCCATAGATTTGCATTGTACATTCCATAGAATTTCGTATTGTATCAACACTCCATGAATTGGGTATACATGTAATTGTTACATGTATGCCTTATAATTACGAATTGGAAAATATGGGGTGATATATACACCCCACATTTTATAGAATTTTGTAATACATGAACGCCCCATGAATTCGGTATTCTTAATTAATGATGGGAAAAATATGGGATGATACATGTATAAACACCCCATATTATTTTATTCGCAATTGTATAACCGTGTAATGGTTAGAGCTCCAAAAAGAGAATTCTTCGAGAAAATAAAAGGGAAGGCGCTTTGTGCTGTAACTTTTTTTTTTTTTCGAATGATACTTTTTCTGAGCTCTAACCAACTGACCGGAAACATAACTTTTGTGGAATCTTCATTATTCAATGTATAGACACGCCCATTGCACGAGACCACAAACTCTTACGTGCATACACTCATACTCTATATCTTCATTTTATGGGTACTCTCAAAGCCAAAATTTTGCGGAAAAAAAATGTGTACCTGGTATTGCTTTCTTCACAATAGCGGACACAAGACCGATTTTGACCTTTTGTTGGAAAATGATTTACAAGAATTGTTTTATAGACGATATCTCACGTACCCATTTGTTGCAGCTGCACACCCAAGAACTCATTAAATCAGATATGTAACAGTCCAAGTTTGTTCTTTTTAATTAATTGATTGATTGACCGATTGATGTTTTACACTGCTGTCAACATTATTTCAATCATATAATAGCGACAGCTCATAATAATTCAGAAGACCGTCTAACAATTCATGTTTCAAACGGCGTCTAAAAGATTATCATTTTGAAAATGGACATAATTGCAATCGATATACAAAACAATGGTCCAATTTGATTGTAGAGTAAACATGGTCCAAATTGCGACCTCTGCTAGTCTTGAGCAACCTATATATCCCTTACCAAACGATCTCAACTTCTAACAACCTTTAGGGGGAAACTTTTGGACGTACTGTGAAAGAAAAGGGAGAAAATGCTTATAACCAACGTTTTTGCTTTTCCCACACCGTTCCCTACATTTTCAATCACATATTTTATTATTTGAGCTACACTGAATTTCTTGTCTGCAACACTTCAGATCTAGGACAAATCTAAAATGTTCTTGTGTGGTGAAGGATTAAGCAAGAAAAAAAATGAGTTCCCGGTGAAAGGAAATATGTTGAAATATACTTGTACTAAGAAAACTGTCGTAACCCTCAATTAAACACGAGTCTTAACCACCACGAATAGGAAAACTTATGAAATCTTTGTGGGAAAAGAAGCAAATACGTGAAATCAGCCTTTTCTCCTTTTCTCACAATTTTTCACATCGTTATCATCATAAAAACCATCATTTTAGATACATTTAATTTCTCGTCTGCTAATGCTTTCAGTATTGAAGAATCTAGAAATTGTTCGTCTTGAAAAGAGTTGCAAGCATACTAGTATTTCGAGTGTCCTTAATACATGTGCATGTCCTTGCTTAGTTTAATTTGGGGTGTATTGTAAGAAAATAAATTTCACAACGACAAGTTGTACTTTTCTACAAAATAAACACGCTTAAGCTTTCACGTGTCACATGGTTGATTTTTTCCCAGTTTTTTTAAATACTGTTTCCTTGCAAATAAAGGTTTCGGACATGATACAGGACGGAGTATGTGCAGTCTGACCTCGAATCTACACATTCCGCTGATAGCTGAACGTTCTCTGCAGACTGATCTTGATCTTTATAGTCCACAAAAGCTACTTGGCTCGCCATCTGGAGCGAAAATGTTAGTTGATTTTTTTTTTTACTTTTTTTGTTTAAACAACAAAAAAAAAAAAAAAAAGGAAAACGACAAACTGTTCATTACTCAAATATTCTTCAGTATTTTTTTTTTTCATTATTTTCGAAAGACATTTATTCCTCGAGGACACTCGAGATTGCTTGGTACAGGGTAAAAAAAAATAAATGTGCCGTGTGCACAAATCTAAAAGGGTTCAAATCGTGCATCAACTAGTTGGTGGGGCTTGAAATAATTTTGGGAAGATGTATAAGGGGACAGTAAAAGTCATACATACGGAACGGCTGTTTTTATTTTAGGAAGACAAAATTTATGGGCTTTGAGTCGTAGGAAATTTCCACAAATACTCCTCTCTGATTAGACGAAAAACTAGGTCAATCATTAATTGTCATTTTATTCCCATTGTGTTATCATTTACATTTATACAAAAACATGCAGTGACCGTCGTTACAGTTACCGCAAGCGAGGATCAAATCAGGGACACCTCGTTATAAATGCCTGACGCTATCCACTTGACCATTGAGCTTTGCCAGAAATTGGACTGAAAATCTATCCGGAAAACAACCAGATGATATGGTATGTGACGATCCTTTTAAAGCGCTCACTTTGCATAAATGTCAGGTACATGTATGTGAAACAACAGTGTGTCACAAGATGTTATTGCTACTGTAGTAGCGTCATGGCTGGATGGCGGTCGCCGTCACAGTAGTTCGGCAAAAAAATGGCTTGGTTCGCTTGTAGTCGAGTTGAATCGATTTTGGATGGCATATAAAGCTTGTAATGTCATAAATCAAGGTTTAGTCAACGCGAATTCCTTCCGTAATCCTTTATCGATAAGTGTGTCCGTTTTCACACTTAGTTGATGTCTATTTAATTTACCACAGTCGATCATCTAATTAGAGCGATTATTTTTACGACGGCTTGGTAATTTGGTTGTTGGGGAGTTTATCAAGGAAAAGGTATTCCACGCCCCCGGTGTCTTTTTTATCAGACAACTGACATAATGCACACAGGCGTATCGGGTAATATTCTTATGTAAACATCTGTGACTCGTGTCTCCTTTCCTCCAGTTTTCCTCCACCCTATACTTCTCTCGTTTACGGGAACAGTTATTTACTTTTTTTACTATTCGTGATATTGTTTTCAAATCCTCTAGTTGTACTTTATGTACCTTCTTAGTTTAATAAAGAAATGTTCTGTTCTGTTCTTCTGTTTCGTCCGTTTCAACTTTAGACTTTTTTTTTTTTTATCAGAACAGAACATTTCTTCGATTAGAAATATGCATCAGCTGTGCCAAAAGAAATATCAGGCACTGCTTATTTACTCTATGGAAGTGTAAAAAATTAAGAAAAAAAAAAAAAGTCGTTGTTCGAAACAATAATTCAAGCTTCTTCCACAATATTTTTTCGAGAAAAGGGAAATGCATAGTACCTAGCATTAAATTCGGTCTGTGGCTGTAAAACGTGAAAACGCACAATGGGACTTCAACAGTTTTTTTTTTTCATTCACATCATGACGGCAGTAAACATTTTAATTTTGTCCTGGTACTTATCTACCAACTCTACATAAGGTTTTCTTTCCAAGCCACTGACTGCTCCGAAAAAAAAGTTTTATGTCGGCTTTGAGAGACGAGTGTATCAAGTCAAAATGGCCATCTTTAAGTATAGATATAAAATTGGCCGAGCCGGACTCGTGATTCGCAGATTCAGGGTATGACCAAGATCTTTACTCAACTCAAATGATTTTCAAATGCTTTGGTAGAAACCGTCAATATGGAAAGTGAGAGTGCATAAACTCACAGGTAATTACAATCCCTTGTACGGAATACGTTTTGCATGTCTGCGACAAGACGAATTCTGAAAACAATGTGGTAAAAGGAAAAATGCTCGTTCGGAGCAATTTCTATTTTCACTACAATGCTCATAAAAGTCGTTTGCTGCTGACTTGCAAAATGTGATATGTATTAAAAAGATTATTGAAACACTTTGGTAAACAATCTTCCTAGTAAAGCAGGCAATATAAATCAAATATATTGATTAGACTGCATATTATGTGTTGTCTGATCTTGATATACACTGTCGACATGGATCAAGAATTCGTCAAACTATCCTCAGTTTTGCTTCTTCCTAGTAACCATTGTCCCTGCATAATTTTAGACAGAGGCTGGCTATTCTCTCAATGAAAAATTTCATGAAAAATTGAAAAAAAAAAAAGAATTTACTCAACCAGAAAAATCAACATTAATTGTAAACCAGGGACATGGGTTTAATCACACGCAAAGACATGTTTACATGAGAAATCGGTTGGGGAAAAACACTGTGTAAAGTGCAGGTGAAGACAAAGCAGATGAGTAGACGTTCTCACTATCTTTGAATGACTGATTGAATTGATTCATTGATTCATTTCAGTTATATCGTGGCCGCAGAACACATATTCATATGCCTGGTCCCTACTGGTTATACCAGCTATTTCTGTTCTGGAACGTGCTATCCAGGCGTCATGTTAATAGCTTAACACAGTGCGTCATGGCTACCTTTTCTTTTTGCGGTCTTTGGAATGACCCAGTTTGGGATCGAATCAGCAACCTCCCACATGCGAGGCGGACACTCTGACTACTTAACCACCGGGTGGTCGTCATTATACGCTGAAATACTCTTGCAAATAGCGTTATAATGAATGTTGAGAAACGACATTTGAATGATAACTGCAAAGATCATCCCGGAATCATTTCTCATGATCTTTGCAGCTGTAATTCTAATGTAATTTCTCAACATATAGTATACCCGATTAGAAGTTTCTACCGGCTATTTTGTATAGTGTCTAACGCTGTTTGCAAGAGTAGTTCAGTAACACAAGGCTAGACACAGAACATCAAAACATATAAAAGGACATACGGTTTGTACGGTATGATGCTCGAATGTTGATATACAGTTTGATATACAGCTGAAAATGATCATGAGCAATACCGGCGTAAAGTAAGGAAAAAAAAAATAGGATGCGATAGAGAATGCCGCTCGGCATGCGCATGTGTAAGAAACAGTCGTGGAAAAAGGACATTATTCGTATAAACAACGACTTCATTGTTCAAGATATTTCCACACTTTTTAAAAATGTAAATTTGTGACTGAGGTGTCAGTTTTCATACTGATCTACAATGGTATCATATCTTGTATTTCCACATCTGTGTCGTATAAAGTAATGTTTTAAGTCAGTTGTGTTTCTAATCATTCTAACATTGCAGTCAGGTTTGCAACAGTATTTCCTATCTGTGAACAAAATTCATAAATATATATATACATTTTCATTACATGGTAACGTTTGACTGCTGTATTTACTTGTTATTATCTAAAAGCGCAAACAATCCCCGGACGAAAAGTGAAGGACGAGGCAAACGGCGGGAAAAGGGGCTTTCTTTACAGTATTTTCATACATGCGTTTATATCATTATTGAGATAAAGATACTTTAATTCCACTCTCAAGTCATATCAAACACTGTGTATTCTTTACTTTTTACTTTTTTACTTTATACTTTATTGCTTGAAAACATAACATGTTTAGAGCAAGTACAAATACAAATACAAATATATCATAGCAGAAAAATGAACACATTCGTTATCTGAAGAGCACATGATGTTATAGTGTACAAATTACGTTCGGACTTTGTTTGCAAGGAATATAAACTTTGCTAAATTAAGAATAGTATTTTTAGAAGGAGAAGATAAGAGGTTTTCGAGCTTTTGAATCGTTGGCGAAATGTAATAGTAGTTTTTGATGTATTTAGATCTAATATCAGAAAATTTTGGACAAACTAGCACGAAATGGTATTCATTTTCTTTTACGCCAAGGTTGCATTTTTTACATGTTCTCTCATTTTCCGGTATATTATACTTGCGACCACTTTCAATAGCTAAATCATGTGACGATAATCTTAGCCTAGTTAAAGATGTTCTGTATTTAGATTCATGTATAATGTCCAGATACTTTTCATATTCAAAAATATGTTTAAAACGGCTATAAGTGGAAAGGCGAGGGGAATTATTGATTGAAGAATGCCAGTTCTGCTTGAATATGTCCATTATACGCTCTTTTATAGGTTTAAACTGTATCTCCATATTAAATTGATTGTCCCATATATTTCCCATGCCTATCGTTTCTAAAGTTTGTTTTACTTAGAATGCCCAATTATTTCCTCTATATGTAAAGTTACTATCGACATCTACTTTTAGCATATAATATGTTTTAAACATAAGAGAATTTCGCTTTGAAGATAAGATTTTAATCCAATATTTAATTATTATCAATTTTCTATGTATTGTCATTGGAGTACGACCAATCTCACCGTATATAGCATTTAAGTTCGTAGATGGTTTAATACATAGTACTCTTCTGCAGAATTTGGAAAGTACTGATTCAATGTCATGGCAGGGGTGTATACCCCATACTTCCGCAGAATAATTTAAAACTGGTAATACAAGGGGATCAAAAATATCTAGTTTATTTGATGTTGATATATCTATCTGGTTAAATACCGTAAATAGATTATGCATAGAAAATGTTGCATTTTGTGCTATTAATTTTTGGGTACGTTTCCAATTACCGTTTTTGAAAAAGTAAACTCCAAGGTATTTAAAAGATTGTACAATTTCTATTTTTTTGTTATACAAGAAAAAGTCGTATGTCGTTGGTCTACGGCTGTTATTTTCGAAGATCATAATTTTTGTCTTGTTAACGTTTAGTCTGAGACGCGATACGTTACTGTAGATTTCAATGTCATTTAGTATAGATTGAAGTGATTTCGGCTCATGACAAAATACTACGGCATCATCGGCAAATAACAACATGAATAATTTGAGATCATCCAGTGTAAAAATTCCTTCAATATTGCTGTTTATATTATGTAAAATGTCATTTATGTAGAACAAACACAAAATACTACTGCACGGATCTCCTTGTTTTACTCCAACCTTGGATAATATAGGATCTGATTTCATTGAATTATAGCGAACAGACGCTTTTACTACATTATACATGGATCTAATGGCTGTAACAAATTTATTACTAGCGTTTGAGTCTAAAAGTTTTTTCCATAATAGCGTTCTTGAAATTTTATCGTACATCTTTTCCCAGTCAAGAAATGCTACGAATAATTTCTTCTGTTCCGACAATGTTTTAGATATAATTGCATGTAATATGAAAATACAATCAACTGTAGATTTGTTCTTTTGGAAACCATATTGATTATCTATTATTTTCTCATGCTTAATTGACCACTTTATCAAGCGATCTGTAAGTAACTTTGAATATATTTTCGACAGAATGTTATTAAGTGTTATTCCTCGATAATTTTTTGCTTCATCTGGACCCCCTTTAAATATAGGCACTATTATACCCTCACACCATCCCTCTGGGAAAGTCCCATCTTTAAAGATTTTATTATAGAAATTTAGCAGAAAATCTCAAATGATATCAAATGAGTTTTTGAATATTTCTGCTGTAAGCGTGTCCGTACCTGGACTTTTAGAATTATTTTGAGAAAAGACGGCGTTTTTAATTTCGTGTATCGTAAATTCACTGTAAAGTTCTTCGTCGATTATGATACCTGTAGGAAGAAAGTCATCTTGATTCTCTGGCGGCGAAGAGCTATATAATGTATTAAAATGTTGAAACATATCTTCGATAGAGACGTTTTTTGATTTGTTAATTGTATGCTTGTATTGTTTCTTAATGTTTTGCCAAAAACCTTTAGGATCGGTCTTAGCTAAATTTGCAACTCTTTTTCCCTCAATATTATTATTCAGATAAAATTTCCTTTCTAGTGACGCTAGCGAAGAATCAGGGTGCCTGATTTATATACCTGCAATTAGAGAGTTACGAAAATTATTGACGAAAAAACTTACACAAGCTTTGAAAAGCTGATGTAAGAATTTCGTACCTTTTCCGTATGCTAAAAGCTACGAAAATTCTTACCCGAATATTAGTAAAACGGGCCCATGGTAGATATGCGGGGTGTTAAATCACTGCTACTATGAGGAATGAAATACATGCAATGTGGTTGGTATAAAACACCCCATATTATCTCATCATTAATTATTATAGAATATAAATACCAGTTGTATTTATAATCGTTACTTAATGTTATGTACATGTCTCTGTAATAAAAGACTCACTCACTCACTGCCATGTTAGAATGATTAAAAACTCACTCACTCACTCACTCATTTATATAATACCCATCTAGGATGTTTTTCTATAAATCTAAATTTTTATACAATTGAAAATAAAATGATGTGGGGTGTATATTCCACCCCATATTTTCTTATCATTAATTATTCTTAGGATAAAAATACTTTGATTATTCTGAATTCATGATGTATTGATATAGTATGCAGTGCTCACCTAAGATGTTTTTTCCATACATTTACTATTTTTTTTAACTGTGAGGATTAAAATGGTGCTGGTGTATAAAACGTCCCATATCATCTCATCAAGAATAATAAGACATACATATTTACCATACCTGATTCTTAAGTGTTCTTTTAATTCGGAATTCCGGGCAATATACAGTGCACGCTTTGCGTGTATACTATTTTACTGTTGGGCGTCAATTTTAGTTTGATGTGTGAATTGAATGTAGGACAAAATACCCGTAGTACAACAGCCCTACAGACAAAACCTTGGGACGAAACCACGTTTTGAAATACTGCTACAGTAAGATTATGTAGTTTAAACTTCATTCTAAAGTTTGATCTTATGTTTTTTCATCTATGATGAAATATCACCAATTTGTAAAATGTTTATGTATAAGATATGGTCTCAAAGGTATGTTAATGTTAGATTAGGAATAATTTAACAGCCATGATTTATATCAATTTTCTCGTGACAGGACTTCTTTAAAGATAGTTTCTGATAAAGAAGTGCGGTATCCGGCTGGTTACGTATAGCTTCAATAGACCCTAGACTAAAATATTGTCGCCTTATGAAATATTCTTTTCGTTTACCGGTGAAATAAACACACAACAGATCTTAGAGATTACCAAAGTTTTAGAAATTTTCCGTCGACTACGTCGACTCAGTTTCATAAAGTGTCCCCTCGAACGGCGAAATCTTGGGTTCGATGAAAACTCCATCGACAGGAGAATCTTCAACGAAATTGATTTTGGACTTGATTTTCTACAAAATGGCATGAGAGTATGGATTTTTGTTATTTGTTACTAGGGTAAAAATCGAATTTTTTCATCACTACCAAATCTTGGAAAGAAGTTCATGTTGCTGCTTTGAGATATCAAAAGAAAATTAATAGGACTGATCTATCCATCGTTTTGTGACAAATGATGCTAAGAAAACATTAAGCTCCGGTTGATCGTTTTTCAGGTTGGCCCTACACTCTCAGTCTAACATCACAATATACAGGTTTCATATATACCATGTTCCCTGCCCATTTACAAAGCAAAGATTTGATAGATATTCATTCCAGTCTGATCTTGATCTACACTGTCTTCAAAAATGTACCTAGTCATTATTATCAGCAGAATGGTTAGCCACAATTTTTTCTTGAAAAGAAAAATTGGGACCAGTGTTTATCTCAATTTGGTTGTTTCACATTTGGCCCGATTATTTATTGCTTTCAGTTAACCGCAGTTTGACCGGAACATGATAATTGATCAGTGGCAAGGCGTGTAATCTCGCAATGATCACGGTGGTGTTGTTGGCAGAAACGTTTCCTTGGCCCTTAACCTGCTAAAAAAGAAAGGAAATGAAACTCTCTAGCCCATAGTAAGAACAAAAGTCATGCTATTACATAGGTTTTTCTTAGGAAAAAATATCTTATCAGACAGTGTAGATTCTGTGCAGTCTGATCTTGATCCACACTGTCCGCGAAAAAGTCTTTGAGTTGCACTTTGCAGCCAAAGGGTTTTACGCAGGTGTAAATCAACTTCGCGCATTTCTGTATAGACTTCATTATGATATAATTCATTATCAAAATGAAAGAGGACCTTGCCTCTTTACCTATAGACTGTGGAATGGTTCAAAAGTTAGTCATCTATGTGTACATAGATAACCCTTATCATGCCAAATAACTAAATTGAAATTTGCAATTCGATAGTAAAAACTCAGATATTGCTATTTCAGAGTTATGTTTTAGGAAATAATATCTCCTTACCGGACAGTGTAGATCCAAAATCAGACTGCATGGTCTGTGCAGTC
Source organism: Tridacna gigas (assembly GCA_945859785.2). Lineage (NCBI taxonomy): Eukaryota > Metazoa > Mollusca > Bivalvia > Cardiida > Cardiidae > Tridacna > Tridacna gigas. The sequence continues at coordinate 44,169,052 of OX244034.2, read as the reverse complement.
TGATCTTGATCTACGCGGTCCGCAAAAGGTCAGTGAGTCGCGCTTAGCAGCCTAAGGGTTAAATTACTGATTTATCTTGTGTATAGGTTAAATACATACTCGTATATCGGAAACCTTGATTTAAAAACCGGAAAGGTCACAACAGTGATTTCTTTGATGGCCCTAAAAATGAAATGAATTTTCTATTGATCGCAATCTGCGCAACCTTGCAACATTTGGCATGAAGATACAAGAATGATTATAGTTTGATACAACAAAGATGAAATGGGTTAAAAACAGGCTGAAAACGACTTTAGATGTATCTTTAAGATTATCTGGACTTCCAACAAAAGTCTTGCAGGGTACCCTTAATATCATGTCGGACTGAAGATTTTCTCTTACTTACCTTACAGTGCAGTAGGAATTATGTATAGTGTTTTGTGAACCGTTGAATGGTCTTATTTTCCGGCACATTAGAAGACGACTACACTTCCGTATTTAGCTCCCTGTTAACCTTTAGGATGCTACTGAGTGCAACTAATGACAAAATAGTGTAGTCTGATCTTAGATTTACCCTGCCTGATAAGGTGATTTTTTTGGGGGTAAAGACCTTTGCAAACCTAGAACTATTTTTTCCCATGTAATGATAATAAATCAATGTATCGTCTCTGTAGACTTAACTCTCACAAAGTCAATATTTGTTCCAATGAATGTAACATAAAACCAGACAAACACCTTGACTGAGTTGCACCAGTAAAATATAAAAGACACCAGGGAAATGAGATCATCTTAAAATGTAAATTATTTACAATAGCATTATAATTCATTATGTCCAATTAAAAAAAACCTCGGAGTTCCTGTGGTTACAGTTTATAATACGAAAGGTAGTCCCTTGACCATTCAAACGTGAAAAGAACTTTAATTTCATCCACAATGAGGGACAGTATCAGAAATATTGAATGGAAGATAGATCTGTGCGGAAATGCGCAACTGGGGGCCCGTGTGTATCAGAGCCACATTGGACTAAAACTGGTGTTAAAACTTGGGCCCGAAAGAATACACTTAAATGCGGACATGATTCAATGAAGCATGATTTTACATTAGAAATACTGGAAAGGCTTCAATATTCAACAAAAACGTATAGGGTTTAATACAAATGGGTACTAAATTACGTTGATGCGACAGATGCAATTCTAACTATTGGACACATGTTAAATTTCATACTCGATTTCAGTTAAGTAATCCGGTTTCATTTCCGGGGACAGGGTAGGCGGTAGTACCAACATCAAAAAGATTTTTAAGGAATTTTTGATGTAAATAAAGTTCTGTATTTCTCTAGTTACTCTGCCGAGTCTTTCTACGAAAACAAAACATGTCAATTTATTTATTTATACATGTCTCTATAATTATATAATGCATAGCAGTGAACATGTACCTTTCTGTTAAATAGAGAACTTTCGTTGAGTTAATCACTTTAACTTCCAAATGAGGCACCAACTTTTACGGGTGCATCTTTGGAACTTGTGCTTTGTCGTTTCAGTAATTTCCTCTTTCTGTCATCGTATAATGACCTATATAAAATTGAACTTATAATTTCAACCAATTAACCCTTTCGGCGCCATAGGCGAAACCGGAGGCTTTTGCGGATGGCATAGAACAAGATGAGACCTCACAGAACGTGCAGTCTGATCTATGCCATCTGCTTGTGTAGTCAAGCCTGTAAGAGAATATAGGATTGTATCTTCAGCCGTCAAAATGGGTCGAGTTTATTTATTTGGCGCTGATACAGTTAAATCGCATACATGACACTAATGTGATTCAATCGGTAAATTTCTATGGAAGAATTAAAGCTATAGAAAACGTCCTTCCCTTCCCCGATAAAAGGCTATCACAAATCGAATGAACGTGCGGTGACAATTTTAAACTTATACAAATGGAAGCTTGAAATAAAACACTGGTGTAGAAAAAACATTGCGTGAAAGTGTGAAATTGTTCACTAAGGATAATTTCACCTATTCCCACAATGTTTTCCAAAGACGTCTCCTTCCTATGTGCTAAAACGATATGAGCCATGCTCTGTGAAAAGAGGGCTTAATGCGTTGGAGAAAAGTATCGACCCAGGTCAGCCTGCACAGTCCGCGCAGGTTGACCTGGGCCGAAACTTTTGACATTCTGTGAATTTTCTGCATGTCAAAGGACCACTGTTCTACATGATTCAGTAGGTTGTTGCAAAAAACAGACTTTAGGGATGTAGAATGCTGTGATAACTTGTTTGGTATCATGCATCACAGAGATGCATTAAGCCCCCTTTGACCAGAGCATGGCCCAATTATATATAGGAAAAGGTGAACTCATTACATCCTATAGCAATTGTGTATCAGATGGCACTGAAATCATTTTTGTGAAAATATGTAAAATCTCTAAATAAATGGTTTACTAAGTAAATAACGTGACATCAATGTAGCGAAATGAGAAATTCGTCCTTTCGCCACAATATTTTTAAAAGTAGTCTGCTGAAGACTCATTTATGCAACTGCAGGCGGAAATGAGTTAATGTGGCTTATTTTATACTTCCCGCCTTTTTATTCCTTCTACCACCTTTTAAGTCCTTTTATTGGAGAGGTCATCAGACCTCTCCAACAGTGGTGAGTTTAAAAGGCAGACTGCCACAGAAATCACTGTCTAAATCCATTTGTTTTTGCGAAATTGTTCTGATACACAGTCTATTTCGTCATGGTTTTATAAACAAAACGAAATCAAAAAACTGAAATAGGAAATAAACGTTTTTTATTATATGACGGATTTCCAAAAAGATTTATTATACTATATTGATTGTAAATGATCTCTCCAATAAATGCAATTTTTCATTAAACAAATAAATCTGAGCAAAGGGAAACACATTTCGTTAAAAAAGAGAAAGAACACCGCGGGCAAAGATCTCGTGACTTGATGCTATCTGGAAAATTCGTACCCTGGAGAACTCGTACCCTAATCTCGAAAGCATGGGTTCTCTGGAGAACTCGTACCCCACAAATAGATATAAATAGGTTGATCAGTATGTTTTCAAGTTCTATTTTTCAAAACTGACTAGACTCTTGCATTTTTCTCAGTTTTATACAAAAATTCTATGGATTTATAATGATATAGATTTGATGAAATAACACACAGAGTTGCCTCTATTATGCGGGACTGCGAGAATCCCTCGAAAATCAACTAATGAGCGGAAAAAAAGTTCTGCCTCTTCGCCCTACGTACCGCACACCTCAAAAGAGTCCGTGGTCCTTTGGTTTTGGGCGGATTGCACAGGCTGACATGAGTCGATACTTTTTGCAGATGCATTAAGTGCCCTTTTCTCACAGCATGGCTCTTTTATCTACTTTCTTGATTTTTTAACGTTTAGACAAACAACCTCTTCATTTTACATGTCTGCAGCAGACAACTTTTCAAAATATTGTGGGAAGAGGAGAAGCTGCTAGTTACTGCAATTTCTGCTTTTGTCACAATGGTTTCCATCACACCAAAGCACCACCTTCCACATTAATTATCAAAGTTTGAATTGTAGCCTGCATGCTTTTTCTGTTTGGGACAGTCAAAAAATTGTTGTTTGTTAAACGATTAAAAAATGTCACATTTATTTTTAACATGTCTGGTACTAGTATTATGTATAGGCCACCTTTATTTATTGTCATCAGGTAAGATTCTTGCCTATTCAGTGGAATTAGCATATCATATCAAATTTTAATTGAACGATTTCTCCTTTCCAAAAATATTTTAGCTTATCTGAGCACACATTACAAGCATTCATTAAAGGTTTGTTCCTTTTGAAAATGAGCCAAATGGGTCATCATCTTCAGTTTTGTGTCCTTGAATTTTGAAAAAAAAAAAAAAAAAAAAAAAAAAAAATGCATTTCTGAGCATATTAATAGCATATGGCCTACAATTCCTAGAATATTATAACAATGTTGAACATGTACTGTTTTGTGCCTTTACACCAGCAAAATTGAAAAAAAAAAATGTTTTTTCTCATTCATTTAATTCCTCACTTGTTTGTTTACATCTCCCAAAATATATTGAAATCAAAAGCCAATAAACTATTTGAAAACATTGATGCCGACCTCTCCTGGCTTCTTTTTTAAAGAAGACAACTTGTTATGTAGTATTGTTTAGACAAATATATCAAATTATGCGAAAGGCAAAAAGTAAGTAGGATAATCAACTGCATTCAAGTGATATTCAAATTACATCCCTTGAATTGGATGTTATCGGGTCATAAAATCCCGTTTTTCTATGAATCCGTATGTATTTCTTCATATGAATACTTACTGATTCACAGATGATAAAATCACAAGTAATGATGTGATCCCGTCACTAGTAACAATAACAACTGTAAAGTTAAAAGGAAAAAAAATATATATATACATAATGCACCGAGAAATCCCAGTAGTTCACTGTTACAATAATTAGATAATAATCAAACGAGCCGTGCTCTGGCAAAAAGGGGCTTAATGCATATCAGTGATGCATTATACCAAGCAAGTCATCTCATAATTATGGATCCATAAAACCCATTTTGTATAACAACGGACTGAATCATTTGGTGAAATGGTCCTTTGATAGGCAGAAAATTAACCATTGCAAAAAGAGTCGATTCATGTCAGCCTGCACGGACTGCGCAGGCTGGCATAAGTCGATACCTTCTGCAGATTGCATTTAGCCTTCTTTTCACAGAGCATGGCTGAGATGTATTTGAGTGAAATTAAAAATATGTCATGAGAACGGGTTATAATCAGGTCTACAAAAATTCTAAAAGACGAAAAAAATACTCTGAAAGAAAAGAAATGTTTGTCAGATCAGTAAAGGCTATGGATAATAAAATAATATGGGGTGTATATATCACCCCATATTTTTCTGTCATTAATTAAAAGACATACATATTAATTATATCGAATTCTGGAGGCGTTCATATAGTAAGAAATTCTGAGGGACATATAGTGCAAATCTGAGATGTTTTTCTACAGATGTAAATTTCTAACGTTATACCACGAAGAATCAAATGATGTGGAGTGTATAAATCGCCCCACAGATCCTTATCATCAGGTATACGACACACATGCCAATTCTACCGAATTTCAGGGCGTTTTTCTTTAGCTAAATTATTTGGCATATAGAAAGCATATCTTGTAAATATTAGTTTATGTATAAAAATGTATTGTTTAAGTCTGGCTTCAAGTGATGTGGACTGGACTGATTGGCCCATATTTGTTCAACGTTACTAAAGAAATAATAATAACGCACATTTAAATATTTCATTATCTAATTATACATAAACTGTACTGGGTAACAGTTATGCGCTTAACGGAAAGGAAAATCGAGCATTCAATAACTAAATGTTAGATACTAGTATAAGCGTTCCTTTAAGCCTGAGGGAAATGAAATTCATTGAACGTTGCATATTTGATAATGAGCAAAGAAAATGTAGGCTTTTATTACTTTAACAAATTGACATGAAATAAATGACCTCTGTTATTATATAGCAGACGTTTGAATTACTCACGGTCCAGCATGACATAGCTTCGTCTATTGTCGTCTGAATGCGGAACTATGTGAACGATTTTCAACTCTTTATATGGCTAATTGATTCATCGTGTCTGAAAACAATACTTAAAATACCTGAAGTATACATGATTCTGTTGGTTTTGATCGGTAGTTCTTGGCGGATGATATTGGTCCAAGATGCATTGTCTGTGCAGTCTGATTTTGATCAATGTCATCCGCAAAACCTTCTTATTTTGACTTTGGCACTGCGAGAGTAAAACCAGACATCTACCGTTAATAGAATTTCCGTACGTCCGATTATACGCGATGATTTAAAAATTCACTATCAAATCGTTCCTTGCAAAGAGGTCAATTTCAGGTCAATTTGTTCGAGCAATACCTACAGGTAAACATGCACCAAGAATTACGGGGCTTTATATATACTCACAGACCGCTTTATCAGTAAAACCTGACTCGTTTTGACAAATTGTGTAAAGGGAAGTAACTGCAGTTTCTTATATATATGATATCTACCTAAAACCTAGTTGACATAATATTTCACCAGATAATACTTTAGGCCCTGTCAACCTTCAAGAGAACAATGAGAAAATGTGGGGTGATTTATACACCCCACATTTTTTTGACGCCCCACAGTAAAGGTCTTATACAGGAAATCACCCCATAATATAGGGAATCTCTTAGTATATATATACACACACACACACACACACACACACACATATATAAAACCTGATAATGACTACAAAAAATTATATTTTTCCCTGTAGACGTAAAGAAGCTAATCGGTTACACGCAGTAAAAGGGGTTAATTTGGCATTCAGTAACTCCGTCTGCTTTATGAGGTCAAATATAACGTCATCGTATTGGTTACTTATCTATTTATTTGTTTGAATACGATACCACATTATCGACGAGTCTTCTTCCAAAATGTCCACAAATGAGTTTTTCACAGGTCATAAGATCTCGGGATTATGTTGTAAAGGATAAACTCTTTATCGACAAAATTTGAGATATGTCTAGTCTGATTAAACGCATTTGCAGACGACAAAAATAAAAGTAACTCAAACATTAAAATTTGATTTTGGAAGGGTAGAAAACAATATGGGAAAAAGGAGACAATGCCGGTAACCAGCATTTTTTTTTTTCTTTTCCGATAATGTTTCAAATTCTTTCTTTCTCAGATTATCGAAACCCGGGTTTATGTTGTACAGGAAGTCGGGAAGCATTTATTTCTAGAGTTTTTGGTGAAAACATAAATACATGGAAGGAAACAAATTGGAAAAGTTTTGACAAAATATCTCCATTTGAAATGGAATATTTGATCTTTTTTAATCACCGACAGTGTTCCAAATCTCTAGAGAGTTAAAAAAGGGTAACAGAAAACGAAAACAAACAATTTGAAAGTTTTGTCACAAACTTTATATTACAGCCTTCCTTTCGGAAACCTTTCCTACTTACGCTGACCAAAATATGTACGAAGTAGACCTCCTGACAGCGAGATATGGTCGCCTGTCACCATTATTGTTGCTCGGTGATATGAACAACGGAGATGCTTTTACTTTAACTCTGTCAGCAACTTTACCCAGTAAGTCTAGTTTAGAAGAACACTTTTGAGCCATGCTCTGTGAAAATGGCACTTAATGCAGCTGCAAACAATATCAACACAGGTCAGCCTGCGAAGTCTGCGAGTCGAAACTTTTTGCTAATTATAGATTTTCTGCAAGTGAAAGGACCAGTCTACAGAGATGCATTAAGTCTCCTTTTGCCGGAGTATGGATCATTTGTTTTGGGAGTTAGAGAGTAGCATCTCTATAGTTCTTCACCTTAGTCTGTGTTGTTTAATTCATTAGAAATACCTCAATATACAAATGAGTACTCACTACATACAAGTAGATATAATAAAGGGATTCACGACTCATCACATCGATTACCACTTAAGGCGTATCCGCATATTATTACATTCGCCTTATTCACTTAATTAATTCCTTAACTTATTCAATGATGCTCTCTTAACACACGCGACCGCCATTAACAATTTTATGTAACATTATCATGCTCATAAAATTAAAAAACAAAACGGGTTAACAAGTCAATCGCATAAAGGTCAGCAAACAAAATAGCAAAACCTTTTTACTTAAATGATTTTTTTATTTAAATAAAAAAATTTCCTCATTGCTTTTATCACACGCACGCACGCGCCCCCCGCCAGCGCAATGACGCATCACTAGCTAGTTAGCCAGTCCATCAGTTAGCCAGCTAGCCAGTCCATCAGTTAGCTAGTTAGCCAGTTTATCACACGCACGCACGCGCCCCACCAACGCATGACGCATCAGTTAGCCAGCTAGCCAGTTCATCACTGCCTCATTCCCTCACAAAACCACTTGACCGGCGTTCATAAAACAAAATGACATAACTTCGTTATTATTCATTCTTGCTTAAATTCAATTTTTATTTTTCTTAAAAAAATTTTTTTGTTTATCAATGACGCGCGCCCTCATGCATAAAAAATTTTTGAATTTTATGTAATAAATTCCGGGGTAATAGTGTAGTAAGATGGAGAACAAAGATAACTACACGGTAGAGAATAACTTTGAGACTTTTGAAAGTATTGAAGATGAAATAAGAGCTGAGCAGGAAAAATTGCAAGAAGATGCTGCATTTAAACTAGAAAAAGAGTTTGATGATATTGTTAGTGAAGTACAAAGTAAACTTAAAAAGGAAATAGATAATTTTATTAAAGAGTACACAGACAATCAAATCTGTAGTGAGGAAATATTAGATTATTTGGTTGATGAATATGTTAGCCGAGTAAAAAAAGAACTTTCTATTGATGAATAAAATTTATTTTAAAAATAAAATTAAAAAAAATTTTTATTTTCTTAGTGATGATAAAAAATTTGAATTTTATGTAATAAATTCCGGGGCAATAGTATAGTAAAATAATGGCTTCTTGGGACGAAGATTATGAATATTCTCGAATGTGTAATAGACTTGATACATTTTTAGAAAAAATAAAAGAAGAGATAGATGTGATAAAAGAGAACAGAGATCAAGCTTTAACTTTAAAGCTATCTGACCCTAAAATGGCACAACTCATAGTAAAAATATATGCATTACTTATATGTCTATGGGATGAATAAAATTTATTTTGAAAAATTTTTTATTTTCTTTGCGATGATAAAATATTTGAATTTACTTTTATAAAACTGGGTAAAAGTATAATATAGAAAGATGTCTGTATTAAATAAACTTACAAAACAGGAAAGAAAAACATTAAATAGATGCTTAAAAGATAGAGCTAAATATTATGATAGAGGTGATGTTGAAATAGATGGAACACTCACGATTAGATTTTTATTTTCAAATCATTGTAATAGATCTAGAAACGCTAAAAGATTATTATCCACTCTCTACTTTGCATATAGTAGAGAAAAAGTAAGAAATGAAGAAGAGTTTCTAATTTCTATTTTTGGTTTAGAAAATGTTTCTTTGTTAGCTAATGATACAATAGAAAATTTTAACAATTATGTTATAGGAAGAATCGATGCTTTTAAATCAGATAAAATTTTTTCTTCAAAAAATTTAAATTATTTAATGGCTTTAGGAGAAATGTTTTTTCCTTTTCATAATTTATTTATTAACTTTTTAGGTGGAAACTTTATTGAAGGTGAATTGCAAAATGTTAATAATGGAAAAATATTTATATCGAAGGAGTGCATTGTATGTTATGAAAATAAAGCTATTATGCAATTTGTTGATTGTGGGCATTTATGTGTTTGTTGTGATTGTTTTTTAAAGTTACCATCAGGTAAAAATAATACTGCTATTTGTCCATTATGTAAAACAGAAAATAAAAAAAAATTAAAAAAAATTAAAAAAATAAAAATGTTTTATTTTCTTCGCGATGATAAAAAATTTGAATTTATCTTTTAAAATTCTGGGTAAAAGTATAGTAAAATGAGCGTGATAAATAAACTGACACAGGAAGAGATTAATAAAATAGAACAAGTGCAGAAGTATAAGCATGTGACTTATTTACCTACAAAACTCAACAATAACAGCTATGTATTTCCGGGCGTGCCACAGAATGAACGATATAATGAAAATCTTTGTGAAGGCGTTCCTGTTTATTATTATCTTCTCTCAAAGAGATTAACTAATTTTCAAAGTTATTATTCAAGTCTATGGATGGGATTAGCTGACGAACATCATATGAGAGCAGGATATTTTTGGGCAGATGTTAGACCAGACCAAAATAAAATAATAAGTTATTTAGTAACTGCATGTTATGCGTGTATTAGTGACGGATCATATCAACCTGGATTTATTGGCCTGTGTGATGCAGTTGAAAAATATCCTTATATAGAATTTTCAGAAAGAAATAAAAGATTTAACCGGATTACCACCCCATCAAAGACATTATGAATTAGAAATGGAAGGAGAGTATTCCAGCGATTCAGAAGAGAGTTTTTCCTATGATTCAGATTCATAAGAGGAGATTGTGGATGTGACAGGTGAAACTTATAATAATTTAAATATTTAACCTTTTTACCAGGTTAAATATTTTCACAAAACTCTTTTATCCTTTCTTCATAATATAACTTAAAAAAATCTTTAAGTTCCGTTTTTAAAATATTAAAAATATAATCAACCTCTTTTTCACAATTTTCTTTGTTAACATCACACTCACAAAAACTTATATACTCCAAAAGCTCTTTTCGCGTTTGTTGCATCCTTTTTAAAACGATGTCAAGAGCCTCCATCTCTTGTTTTACTCCAAAATTACTTTTTAATATTTCTTTCATTTTTTATATATAAATATTTTTACTTATAAGTCCAACTCTATCAATATCGTTACATACGAACTTTTTGCATCTGGGTTATTTGACCTTGTTATAAAGTTTATAACATCACATTGATCTACTTCTAAAGGTCGCGGGAAAACTGTACAACTGCATTTTTCTTTTGCATCTTTTATTATGGAGTAATCAGCCTGTTCAACTCCGTTTATAACTATATTAACTTTTGCTTCTTCATTCAAAAACCTGTTACCTCTAACAACCATTAAAGAACCTCTTTTAATTCTACCAGGAGCAGACATACAATAACCTCCTATTCCATGACTTCTTCCTGTGTTTCCATTACCGAAAGAAAACTCATAATGACCATCTTCTAAAGAACCTTGTTCCTCGGCACACACACTTATAATAGGCTTAGGTCCTATCAACGAAGGCAACGATACTTTTTTATCCACATACGATTTTGTTGCTAAATCCCTATTCTCCACAGGTTCTCCGGCATTTTTTATACTAAACCCTTGTAAATCAACATTACCTACAGCTGAAAAGCTTCCATCAGGATTTTTTACGATAGCTCCACCATTGTCTACATAATTTTTATTAACAGCAGCATCACGGTCTGTCGGATTTGGTAAACCTGTAATCGTATTACCATTCATAACTATGTTACCAGCTGCTAAAAAAGCCCCAGCATCGTTTTTTGTTAAAGCGCTATTACCTGCATTTATTGCATCAACAGCAGTATCTACGTAAAACTTTGCAACTTGTTGGTCTTCTATAGGTGAACCAACATCGTTAATCCTCCATCCACTCATAGAAATGTCACCACCTGCAGTATAACCATCAGCTCCATAATCAAAACCTCGATTATAATCATCTACGTATTTTTTAGTAGCAGCTTCACTCGGCTCCTCAGGGTCAGCTATATTTTTTATTTTATTAAAACCCATGTTTAAATATCCTACCATATGATATCCGCCATTTTCATTTAGCAACCCCCCAGCCCTATCAACATAATCCTTTGTTGCAGCATCTTGCGGATTTACTGGATTACTAACCCTCGTTAATGTATTACCATTCATATTTATAGAACCGGTAGCGGAGGTTGTTCCATCTTTACGTAAAAAATTATTACTTATGTAAGCAAGTGACACACCATCACTAGTTGTTTTAACTTCATCCATTCTTCCAAATTTATCAACGGGCATTTTTATTTCTAAAAAAGTTTATTTAAAATATTTTGAAATTTGTTGCCTAAACCCAACTCTTTAAGAACATATAAACATAAATGACCGCAAAATACTTCCCCAGCTTGTTGTAATTGGTCTGTATTGTATTGTAATGGATGTTTTAAATAATCTATAACTTCAAGAGGTGGTTAAATACCATAACTATCAAAATAAATTTTAGTTTTACCATCTTTATACCATGCAACCCAATGAGTACCAGGTCCACCTATGTCATCAAGATTTAATATACCACATTCTTTATTTTTTACTTTTTTAGGTAGGACATCTCTTAAAAATATTCCTCTAAAATTTTTTATTTTTAATTTTTTTGCTGCATCCTCAAGTTCAAAATTGCTTAAAGGTTTATTTGGTAAAGTTATATTATCAATTAAAATATCATACATTTTTTATATATTTAAATATTTACAATAGCACTATTATCAACCCATGAATTAAACTCATCAGAATAACCTTTCCACTTTACGAGAGATTTCTTTTTTCCCTTTTTAATAACCTTTTCTATCCTATACACCTCTTGTCTAGTTTTTTGTAGTTCAGGTTCATAAAAACTTCCTTTTATTTCTTCTCCATTTAAATCTTCAATTTTATATGTTACAGGTGTTGTATGTTTTACTTCTGTAATTGTAAAAACCTCTTCAGTCCATCTTGTAGTATAACCTTTTTCAAAAGTCTTTTTCTTTTTACTTATCCTTACTTTGTCTCCAACAGAAAACTTTGGTTCGATATCCTCCCTTACTTGATTATAATCAGGGTACAATGTTCTCCAAACTTTATCTTCATTCTCCTTTTTACTTGCTTCAGTTGGCGTCATCTTAATAGAAGAATGCCTTGTGTTATTATATTCTTTAACAAGATTTGGTAACACGTTAATATAAACGTTTGTTGAGTGAGCAGAGAAATACTTCCACATTTTTTCTTTCATTGTTCTATTCCATCTTTCAACAACGCTTGATTTTTCCTCGTTTTCAGTGGAATATAATTCAATCAAGTCTTTAACATCTTTGTTATAAAACTCTTTACCTTTATCCACCCACATTTTCTCAGGTTTTCTTTCCTTAAAAATACTCTTCAATGCAATAGAAACAGATTTTCCCGTTTTATCTTTTAATGGTGTCAACCACCCGTATTTTGAAAAGATGTCAATAACAGCAAGAAGATATTTTACACCGCGATTAAGTTTAGAAAATGCTTGCATATCTACTAAATCAGCAGCCCATATCCTATCAATACCATTTACTCTAACTCTCCTTTTTTTAAATTTTCTTTTTACAGGTTTATGTAATTCTTCTGTTAGCATTATATTTTCTGAATTTTTTTTTTAATTCCCATTCCAAATCTTTTCTTGGTTCCTATCAATGAGGAAACCAATCCTCTTTCCATTCTTTCCTTAATAGTAGGATTATAAATACCTTTTAACTCTTTAAGCATATTAGTATCACAAACAGAATTTCTTGTTGCTGTATCATTATGTTTAAGATAACATATATCATGATGATATGCTGCTTTGTCAACACGATTTACAGGCTTTGACCATTCTTTAGGCGTTAAATCAGGATTTAATCTTTTCTTTAACTTAGTTCCCGGTCCAGTAAAATTATGACCAGGTAAATGCATTTCAACAGGTAAGTTATTGATAGCCTTGTTTAACAATGATCCACCTTCTTGTTGTTTAATAAATTGTGTTTTGCGTGTACCACAATTTACACATTTTCCTCGCATCATATTTTTACCATTTACCACACATTCTATATCTGTAGTATCAGTCTTTTTTTTACATTTAACACAATACATTTTTTATATTAAATAAATTTTTTAATATAAAATGGATATTGTTAACTTATCATGGAATGAAGCGTTAGCAAGAAGATTTAACCATCCCCTTTTACCAAGAAGCATTAGAGGTTTAATAGTAGGTAAATCAGGATGTGGTAAAACTACACTTTTACTTAACCTTTTGTTAAGAGATGATTGGTTAGATTATGACAACTTATATGTTTTTGGTAAAAGTTTGTTTCAACCAGAATATCCTATACTTAAAAAAGCCTTTGAAGAAAAAATACCAAAAGAATACATATTAAAGTTGTTTTCACTTAAAGATGAAATTCAAAAACGCGACGTTTCACCTACAGCGTTAGTTGAAGAGTGGAGCAAGACAATTAAAGAAAAATCTGATATTAATTGTAAATTTTTTGAAAATGCTAGTGATGTGCCTGACCCAAGAGATTTAAACGAACAAAACAAAAATTTAATGATTTTTGATGATTTACTTTTGGAAAGACAAAACAAATGTGAAAGCTATTACGTGAGAGGGAGGCATAGTAACGCTGACTGTTTTTATCTATCACAAAATTATTTTAGATTACCCCGTCAAACTATTAGAGAGAATGCAAATTTTATTTGTTTGTTTAGGCAAGACTTAAAAAATCTTAATCATATTTTTAGCGACCATGTAGGGGATGATATGAAAAAAACCGAGTTTGTTAATTTTTGTAAGAAATGTTGGGAAAGGCCTCATGGTTTTGTTGTGATTGATTTAACCAGAAATAAAGACAATGGTAAATATAGAAGTGGATTTAACGACTTTTATTAAAATTTGAAAATAACTTAAGAAGATTTTAAATATAATTGTAAAAATGTGTGATATTGCTGCATTTAATTTTAAAACAAATGATTTTCGTGGTTTAAGTTTAGAAGAAATTTTGTTTTTTACCAAATTAACAGTAGAAACAGAAATACCAAAACTTCTTGAAGTTACTACAACACCAAATTTAAAGAAAAAAATTAAAGATATTAATCTAAAAAAAGAGCTTAATGATTTTACAAGAAAAAACATTACTTTAAATGAAAGAGAAAAATATATTTATTTTTTAAAAGACTTTGTTTCAAGCCTATATTCTACCATAAATAAACATGGAGAAATTTTTGAAACTGAAGAATTGGATAGAACAAAAGAAAAACATAGGAGACATTTAAAAGAAATAATTCCTAATGTAAATAAAATATTTGCAGTAGAATTAGTACTTAGATTAAATAAAAAATATAAACGTGCATATCGTACAAGTCTAAGAGCTAGTGAATTTTACTCCCAACAAAACTTATAAAAAATATATTTTATTTTAAAATATATTTTTGTAAATATAAAAATGGAAGAATTACTTGAAAAAATAGTAAGAAACACTGACCATAAAACATCAACTCAAATTATAGTAAGCAGCAACGAAACAAGTTTTAGAACAAGATTTACCCCACCTCTTGAATTAGAAAAGGATAAAGAATATGAAATAGCATTGGTTAATCTTGAAACATACTATTCATTTCCAAATATTGACAGTAACAACAATACTTTTGTTTATTCCTCAGACAATGGTACTACATGGGTAAAACTAAAAATACCTGAAGGAAGTTATGATTTAGTTGATATTAATGATTTTATTCAGCAAGAGATGAGAAAAAAGGACATTATGATGAAATAAATGAAGAATATTTTATTAACATCTCAGCAAACACTAATACTTTAAAGTCTGTTCTTTTTTTAGAAAATGGTTATCAGGTAGATTTTAACCAACAAAATTCTATTGCTAAAGTATTAGGATTCACTCGTTCTAAATATACGCAAGGATTTCACGAATCTGAAAATGTAGTAAATATTCTTAGTATTAATAGCTTACTAGTCAACATCGATTTAATTTCAGGAAGTTATGTTAACGGCTCACAAAGAAATACAATTTATAGTTTTTTCCCCAATGTATCACCAGGTTATAAAATAATAGAAAATCCTGTAAATTTAGTTTATCTTCCGCTAACATTAAATGAAATACATAATTTAAATGTAACAATTACGGACCAAGATGGAACATTACTAAATCTTAGAGGCGAGAAATTAACAATTAGATTTCATATAAGAGAAGCGAGATAAATATAAAATGACAAATTATATTAATGCTAAAGTAAATATATCAGAAGGTCAAAAGGAAAAAAAATTACATGCTTTTAAAAACAAAAGTCCAGCAAGTATCCATTTAAAGAATGAAGATTTGCATGGTAACGATGTAATAGCATTAACCAAATCACAAGTAAATAAACTTACAAAAGCTTATAAAAGTGGAAAGGGAGCCACGTTTAGAATGTCAACAAAACAACTTAAACATAACATGAAAGTAGAAGGTGGTTTTCTTGGAATGTTAGCTGGTTTAGCATCATCAGTTCTACCTACGTTAGCAAGAATCGTTTTGCCAGCTTTAGGCATTGGTGCCTTATCCGGGTTAGCCTCTTCAGGTGTTCAAAAAGCAATGGGTAGCGGTCTTTACCTTAAAAAAGGTGGTTGTGTATGCCAAGTAGAAACAGATGGTGAAGGTTTATATCTTGCTCCGGCTAGAGGAAAAGGATTGAGTTCTGTTGGTGATGGATTGTTTTTAAAACAAGGAGGTAAAATTTATGATGGAAAAGGTCTTCTTTTAGGTCCCAATAGCCCATTTGCTAATATTCCTATATTAGGAGCTATATCATAAATAATTTATAAACAAAAAGAAAACATGAATGTTTATAAATTTAGAGTTAAACCTAAAAATGATTCAACCAAAAACAATTTTTTGGAAACCGGTTGAAGTTAAATATCCAGCTAAAAAAGTAAATCCTGTTACTTGGGATGTTTATACTCAACAACCATTAATATTAAAAGGTGGTGAAACTAAAACCATTGTTTTAGGCTTTGGTTTTTCGATGAGTAGAGGGGCTGTTTTAATTTCTCTATCATACAATTTAAAAATCAAACAGTTAAGTATAACTAATGAAGTAGTATTAGAGGAAACCCCTGATGTGGTTACCACAATTGCAAACAACTCTAGTAAACTATTTAAAATTGATGAAAATACCTTTTTATGTCGTCTTTGCTATGTTATTTAAAAAAATAGTTATAAGTAATAAAATGGAACTAAAAGAAAAGATATATCCAGTTTTACCAGAAACACGAAATATACCAAATGCACCAATACAAGAAAATGATAGTGGTAAATCCTTCAGGTTACAAAAAATATCAGAAATTCAAACTTTTCTTGAAAACGAAGTTAAGGTTAGAGAACAACTTGCTAAAAAATACTTAAATATTAGTAAGACAGTAGACAATATAGAGGCAGGATTAACAGTGATAGCCCTTGGCGCTGGAGGAGGAGGTATCGCTTTACTATCTACCATTGTAGCAATTCCTGCAACGATAGCATTAGAGGTTAGTGCATTGGTTATTGGTATTACAGCATTAGCTGGTAAATTTATGGTTAGAAGAACCAGAACAAAATCAGAAAAACATCTTCAAATTAAAATGTTGGCGGATTCAAAGTTAAATACGTTACTTACACATATATCTAAGGCTATCAGTGACAATGAAATAGATCATTCAGAATTTACTTTAATTATGGATGAATTGGGAAAATACAAACAACTGAAGGAAGAAATACGTGTTAAGTCAAAGAAAAAAAGCAAGCTAGAGGAACAGGAGAGTTTAATAGAGAAGGGGAAACAGGAAGCACGGGAGGAATTCAGGAGACTAGTAGAAAGAAACAATGGAACCCATTAAGAATAAAACCACCTAACTTTAAATTTTCTTGTGCATGTGAGATAGATAATACTAATTAAAAAAATTTTTTACTTAAAAAATGTCATTTTTAAAGATAAAAGACCCTTTAAAGAGGGAGCAAACGGTAAAAGAGTATCTTGCAACAAAGAAAAAAATTCGTGATAACCAGATTGCAGAGAAAACGGGTGAAATTGAATTACAAACAGACCTTTCAAAGCTTTTTAGACCTATTACAGAAACACAGAAAGCTGCGACAAAGGAGATTACAGAAGGGCTTAAACCTATTAAAGAGGGGATTGAACAGTTGCCACAGGCTATTAACGTACCAAATTATCCAACAATAGAAGCTTATACCTCTGAAGGACAAATGGAAACTATGGGGAGGAAGGAATGGTGGAAAGATGAACCTGCACATTTAATTGGACCAATCGCAAAGGAGTATTTAACAAAATTTGTTGGTAAAAAAGGTGTTGATAGAACATATGGTTTATATGACAAAGATGGTAAATTTTATATTGGTAACAAACTAGCCATTCTTAATGATGATGATATTGAGGTAGATGGTAGATTTTATAAAGGAACGCCTGGTTTATGGGAACTAATTGTTGCTAATGAGCCAAATGAAAACATTTATAAAGATAAAGACCTTAAAGAATATCATGAATTAATGCTACAAACAAACGCCCTCCACCGCAATAATGACCCGAATAGTAAATATCCTAAAGCTGCTAAAGGACTTAAGTGGAATACAATACTTAGGGATATTTGGGGAAGGATTAGAGGGAAAGGAATTACCATTATCCCATCTGACCCTAACTCACTATTAGAAAGATTAGGCCTCTTAATGGCAAGTAAAAAAGCTGGTAATACAGGTGTAAGAAATGAACTTGTTAGTATTTGTGATGAATTAAAAAGACAACGTGTATTAAATACAAAAACTTATAAAAAATTAATGTCAATACTATAAAATGATTACATCACAAAAGAGAGGATTTAAAAAAACTTATGCTTATGGAGGAGCAGGGATATTTGATACTTTAGCTAATTTTCTTACAAGACTATTTACAAGCAGCGCAGCTAAACAAATTGCATCTTCTGCCCTTGATGTTGGTAAGAGTGTAGCTAAGGAAGGAGCAAAGAAAGCATTAGAGATTGGAAAGAATACCGCGGTTGATGCAGGTAAGAAGTTAGTTGAAAAGGCTTTAACACCAAAATCTAAAAAGATTATAAAAAAATATACTCAAAAGCCTACTGCAACGCAAAATGTTAATACCTTAATAGACGGTAGTGCCATTGCTATTCAAGATTTAGTTAAGAAGTTAAATAGTAAGGGTTCCGGAGTTAAAGTATTATAAAATTAAGTTAAGTAAAATGTTACATTAATAAAAAAGAATGTTAACGCTAAAATTTAATACAAAAAATTATGAAAGATACAATACAAAAAGGGTTAATATCCTTCATGGACATCTAAAACTTAATGAAGATTTTGAAGTTTTAGAGACTACCGATACAAGTTATAATTATAAAAAGGTTGTTTTAGAATTGGCACCTGAAAAAGCTGATATCATTAAGGAATTTGAAGATGATATAAATAAATATTTAGAAAAAAATGGTTTACCTATGGTAACCATTCTTTATGGCAATGAAATTTATCCTAAAATGAGAAAAAATCTTTCTGCAGAAAAACTTAAAAATATTAAACTTAAGGGTGTGTATGTAAATGACGAAAACAAATCATTTCCTCAACTATGGCTAGAAAAATAAAACAATTATAATTTGACTTAAAAAAATTATAATTGTATAATAAAATGAATATTCTAAACATTAAAGCGCCGATTTTAAAAGATGATAGTATTAATGAATATGAATATTATGAATATGATCCTATTACAGGAACCAATTTAAACAACCCTGGAGGGAATATTAGAATTGATATCGAAACTCAAGATATTTTTTATCATCCTTCCGAGTCATATTTACATTTTGTAGGCGAATTAGTAAAAAATGATGGTACCCCTTATGGGGCAGCTAATGAGGTTACCTTGACAAATAATGGTCTGATGTATCTGTTTAAAAATATCAGATATCAACTTAGTGGGCAAGAGATAGAATCCATTAATTACCCTGGTCAGACTACAACAATACTTGGACTGTTAAAATACCCTGATGACTTTTCTAAATCACAAGGATTAAACCAACTATGGTATAAGGATACCAGCAATGCTGCAAACAGTGCTAATAATGCTGGTTTTTCAGTAAGAAAACAGTATATTTTTAGTTCAAATCCAGTTGGAACCTTTAGTTTTAGGATACCCCTAAAACATATATTTGGTTTTTGTGAAGATTACAACAAAGTTTTATATGGTATGAAACAAACTCTTACCTTAACAAGAAATGATGACAACGACGCAATTTATAAAGCAGCAAGGGTTCTTGGACCGCCAGTATTAAATGATCCTGGTAGAGTTAATTTACTGAAGGTATCTTGGTTTATGCCTCATGTAGAGCCGGAAGATGGTAATAAGTTGGAACTTTATAAATTTATCGAGAAGAAAGAAAAATTTCCAGTTGGGTATAGAATGATACAAAGCGACTCTATTGCGGTTCCACAAGCAGCAACAGGTTTTACTTGGAGGCTATCAGCTAAATCATCTCCTGAAGTACCGCGTTATTTAATTGTTGGTTTTCAAACTGGTAAAAGTAATAACCAAGTACAAAACCCAGCTATATTTGATAACTTAAACGTTAGAAATATTCATGTAATGTTAGGCTCAAAAAAATATCCTGCTTATGATTACGATATAAATTTTACTGCAAGTCAAATTAGTAGAATATATAGTGAAGCTGCTTTGTTTAGAAAAAAGTTTTTTAACATGGATGAATTGGTATCAAACCCTAATATTACTCCTTCAGATTATAAAACTCTTTTTCCTTTGTTTGTGTTTGACGTATCAAAGCAAGGTGAAAGGTTAAAGTATTCTGTAACTGATATTCATATTAAAACAACATTTACTGCAAATCCACCTGCAAATACTGAGGCGTTTGCGGTTTTACTTAGTGATAGGTTAATTAACTTTCAGAGTGATGGAAATAAGATGAGTGTAGTGTATTAAGTAATTTTTATGTTAAATAAAATGCTAAAGATTGCTGATTTTAAAAAAATATTATCAGATAACAATATTAAGTTTTACTCTTTCTGGAGTAAGAAAAAGTATATTGATGTTTTGAAGGAGCATGGACTATATCCAGAAGAAGCAATACCACTTAAAAAAGAACCTAATTATGAAAGATTAAAGGATATAGGTAAAAATCCTAAAACGGTAATATTAAAGGATGTTGAAACTGAAGAAGAAACAACATTTCCATCAATTTACAAGGCAAGTAAGTTTATTGATAGATGTCCTCAAACGATTGAAAATTGGAATGGAAGAGTATGGAATGGTAAATATAAGATTGACATTCAATAATTTTATTATTTTTTTAAAAAATGACTTAAGTTAATTTTATTTATTTTAAAAATTGCAACGATGAATTCTTTTTCACGAAGATTTATCAACAGATTAACAGATGCTAGTCAAAGGATTGCATCTAATTTATACAGTGGTGCACAAAGGGTTGCCTCAGCGGTAATCCCTGAAGGTGTTAGAAGAAGGGTAACTAATTTTACTAATTGGCTAACTGGTAATGTTGAAGAAGAGCAGATTCCACGAGTTATAAATCAAGTTATTAATAATGTAGAAGAACGCTTACCAAGGAGGCCTGAAATTGTTATTAATGTAATAGAAAGTAATTCTTCATTACGAAATTGGGCAAGACAATATAAAATAGAGGGGTTTCCCACTAGAACTCCTGAGGAGTTTTTAGATCTAGCAGAGGAACCTATGATAAATATTTTAAGAAATAACCGGGGAGTTAAAGTAAAAATGGTTCTTCAATGTATCATGAAAAGAGGAGAGGGTAGATTTGAAGAAAGAGTAAAAGCAAATTTTTCTTCTGATATACATATTAATTTAATAGGAACTGATGTAAATGAATTATATGATTTGATGGCTGAAAGAATTTTAGAAAATTTTCGCGCCTTTATAAGAAAGGGTAGTGGATGGAGATTTCACATTGTGTTTCATTTAAAATTACATACAGCTATTTATGACCCTTTAAGAGCTAGTGGGTGGATGCCTTTAACTGATTGTATTGCTAATAAAAGAGCATGTATTAATATGAAAAGTGAAAATGGTGAATGTTTTACAGATTGTATCTTAAGGTATTTAAATCCAAAGAAAAAAAATGCTGAAAGAGTAGATGGTGATTTAAAATCTAAGAAAAATAGCTTAAATATGACAGGAATTAAGTATCCTGTTTCAATTCACGATATTAATAAATTTGAAAAACAAAATCCAGAAATTAATGTTAATGTTTTTAGTTATGAAAAAAACCTTTTTTATCCACTAAGAATTACTAAAGAAGAAAAAGTTAAACATGTTGATTTACTTTACTTAACAAGTGAAGGAAATAGTCACTATGTTCTCATAAAAAATTTTAGTCGCTTATTGTCTAGTCAAATATCAAAACATCATGGTAAAAAGTATTTTTGTAAAAGATGTATAAATGCATTTGGAAGGGAGGATCTTTTAGAAAAGCATAACAAATATTGTAATGAGCATGAGCCTGTTAATTTAAACATGCCAGAAAAAGGTAGCATATTACAATTTATAAATCATGATAGAAAAATTAAGGTTCCGGTTGCTGTGTTTGCTGATTTTGAAAGTATATTAGAACCTATAAAAGATCAACAAACAACTAAAAAAAATAAAAAAGAAAGTTATACTGTAAAAACTCAAAAGCATATTCCCTGCACTTTTTACTATATTATAAAATGTTTCGATGATGAGGTGTTTCAACCTATAGAAAGAAAATATACCGGAGAAAATGCTGAAAAAGTTTTTGTAGATATGATAATCAAGGATATCAGTAAAATTCATAAAAAATATTATCAAAACCCTGTTCCAATTAAGATAACTAAAGAGGAAAAAGAAAAATATGAAAGGGCAAAAAAAATGTTGGATTTGTGGTGGAGAAAAATTTACTGAAGAAGATGCTAAAGTAAGAGATCATTGCCATTTTACTGGTAAATTTAGGGGAGCCGCACATTCGAAATGTAATCTTAAAGCAAGAACTCCTAGCTTTACACCTGTTTATTTTCATAATTTAAGTGGTTATGATGGCCATCTTTTTATAAAAAATCTTTGTAAAACTGAAGGAAACATTGATTGTATTCCTAACAATGAGGAAAAATATATTAGCTTTAGTAAATATGTTAATGTAGGAAAAAACATAACTCATAAAATTAGGTTTTTAGATAGTTATAAGTTTATGGGTTCAAGTTTGGATAGTCTTTCAAAAAATTTAAATGAAGATCAGTTAAATATTTTATCAAAATTTTACCCAAAAAAATATTTGCCTTTACTAAAAAGAAAAGGAGTTTTTCCTTATGAATATTTAGATTCTTTTGAAAGGTTAAAAGAAACCTGCTTACCACCTAAAGAAAAATTTTATTCAAGTTTAAACAAAGAACATATAAGCGATGAAGATTATGAACACGCAAAAAATGTTTGGAAAACTTTTAACATAAAAACATTTAAAGATTATTTAGAACTTTACAACAAAATAGACGTTTTGCTTTTAGCTGATGTTTTTGAAAACTTTAGAAAGGTTTGCTTTGAGCATTATGAACTAGACCCTGCATGGTATTTTACTATTCCAGGATTGGCGTTAGATGCTATGCTTAAAAAATCAGAAGTAAAACTTGAACTTTTAACAGACCCTAATATGCTTTTAATGATTGAAAATGGTATCAGAGGTGGTATATCTATGTGTAGTAAAAGGTATTCTAAGGCTAACAACAAATATATGGGTAAAAATTATGATAAAAACAAACCTTCAATATATCTAATTTATATAGATGCAAACAGTCTTTATCCTTGGGCTATGAGTCAATTATTACCTACTTGTGGTTTTGAATGGATGAGTAAAGAAAAACTAAAAGAATGGAATCGGATACCTTGTTTTTTAGAGGTTGATTTAGAGTATCCTAAAGAGTTGTATGATTTACATAATGATTTTCCACTGGCACCTGAAAAATTAAAAATAAAAAAAGTAGAAAAATTAATGCCAAATTTAAATGATAAAGAAAATTATGTTATACATCACAAAGTTTTAAAAATATACTTAGATCTAGGATTAAAAATTTAAAAAATACATAAGGGAATTAAGTTTAATGAAACTAATGATATTAAAAAATATATTGATTTAAATATCAAGTTAAGAAAAAAAGCAGAAAATGATTTTGAAAAAGATTTTTTTAAGTTAATGATGAATTCTGTTTTTGGTAAGACCATGGAAAACTTAAGAAATAGAGTTGATGTGAAATTGGTTAATGATGCGGTTAGCTATCGTTATAAAAAACTTGTTGCTAAGCCAAACTATCATCATACCACAATATTTGATGAAAATTTAGTTGCTGTTCATATGAAGAAAACTAGTATAACATATAACAAACCTGTTTATTTAGTCATTAGCATATTAGATATTAGTAAAACTCTTATGTATAAAACTCTTTATAATCATTTTAAGAAAAAGTATGGAGATAAAGTAAAGATGTGTTATACTGATACAGATAGTTTTATTCTTGAAATAGAAACTGAAGATTTGTATAGGGATATTAGTTATAATCTTGAAAGTATGTATGATATGAGTGGCTATCCTCCTAATCATCCAATGTATAGTAATAAAAATGAAAAGGTATTAGGCATGTTTAAAGATGAATTAAATGGTGGAATTATGACAGAGTTTGCTGGTTTGGGAGCTAAACAGAATGCTTATAAAATATTACACTTGTTAAGAGAGAAAAAAACTGATAAAAATCGAAACCCGAAAGCAATTTTAGATGAAAATGGTAAATTGCAATAGAAGGGTGATAGTGAAGGGAAAAGATGTAAGGGAGTGAAACAATCAGTTGTTAAAAATGAGATAAATTTAGAAAATTATAAAAATTGTTTGTTTAAAGAAAAAGACCATTATAGAACCATGGGTGTGTTAAGAAGTCGAGGACATGAAATATACACTGAAGTAATAAACAAAAAAGCATTAGGCTATGCTGATGATAAAAGGTATATAATGAAGGATAAAATAAATACTTTAGCTTGGGGACATCATAGGATTGAAAATATTTAACCTGGTAAAAAGGTTAAATATTTAAAAATTTTAAATTTTTCTTTTTGCAACACTTTTAGTTTTACAAACTGGACATTTGTTTGAATTTTCGTTTAAATCATCACAATCATTACATATAGGGATATGCCCACAATTACAAAACATTATGTTAGGTTTTTCATTCATGCAAATTAAACATTCTGATGATGAAAATGTTTCTATTCCGTTGATGGGTTGAGGAGAAGGTAATGACACATCATCATCTTCATCAGCGAATTTTTCATAACCAAAACCATGATTAATTGTGAAAGTATCATTTCCATCATAGAGATAATCATGTAAATCACCCCACCATTCACCATAGTATTCAACAAAAGAAGTAAAATCATCAGAATGTTCAAGAGGTAAACCATTATGAATATTTTTAAATGTTAATAGTGGAAATATGTAATAGCCGTCAGGTTGTTTTTCTCTATCAATATTTTTAAGTAAATCAAACAAAGCATTTTTATAAGCAGTGAGAAAATTATCACTTTGATTAAATGGTATTTTAATACCAGTATAAATAGGTCTACCTAAATATCGGTATGGATCACCTGAAAACTCAACTGTATCTGGAAATCCAACATAAACTATTGTTTCAAAATCAGATTCTTCTAACTTACGCTTACTATACTCATAATAAACAAAAGGCATTAATTTTGCAAGCATAAAAAGAAAATCCTTTTCCTTTTCTGTAAAACTAAAATAAAATTGAAATAGTTCTTTATCTAAATCATACATATGGCGTACCATAGATATTTTATTTAAAAAAGTCTGGTATAACTTTTCTTTAAAATCATTTGAAATTCTATTTATCACACTCATTTTACTATACTTGTACCCAGAATTTTAAAAGTAAATTCAAATTTTTTATCATCGCAAAGAAAATAAAAATTTTTTTATTTTTTTAAATTAATCTTTTAATTGTATTTTTAGTTCTACATATGGGACACTTAGTGGGTTCTTTTCTATAGCTAATATCACATGCGCTGCATATAGGGATATGCCCGCAGTTGGAAAATAGGATATTAGGTTTGTTGTTTAAGCAGATTGCACATTCGGAAGAAGGGAAAGATTTAGTAGAGATAGTGGTTTTTATGTTTTTATTTTCAAAAAAATTATTAAATCTGCCTAATTCCGTGGTTAGTTGGTTATCTAATCTAGGAAAAAACAATCAAGTAAATTTCTATCATTTTCAAAGTGAATAAAAAATTCACCAGTTACAGGGAAGATATTATATCTTTCATAACAAATACTATCAAAATAATTTAAATCTCTTTCTATTTTCTTTAAAAAATTTATCTCATTGTTGTTAAAATCAATATCAAGAATAAATAAACTCATGTAATTATGAGATTTCCGACACCTTTCACCCACATGCATAAACCACCTTTCTCCAGGATGTTCATATTTCATACGGCTATATTCATAATATAGAGAAGCATCAGTAGAAGGAAAATAGGGTGGTCCACTAAGATAACCGTCATCACAAAAATATACTTGCCTTTTATCGGGGTAAGCAGGGTGGTATATATTTTGCTTTCTCCTTACACAACTTTCTATTATATATTTAGTGCAGTCCGTAATACCATATAACATAAATACTGCAACGTCTTTTTTTTTATCTTCTTCTTCTTCTTCACTAATTTCTATAATTTCAATATTTAACGCGTCCATCTTACTACACTATTACCCCGGAATTTATTACATAAAATTCAAAAAATTTTTATGCATGAGGGCGCGCGTCATTGATAAACAAAAAAATTTTTTTAAGAAAAATAAAAATTGAATTTAAGCAAGAATGAATAATAATGAAGTTATGTCATTTTGTTTTATGAACGCCGGTCAAGTGGTTTTGTGAGGGAATGAGGCAGTGATGAACTGGCTAGCTGGCTAACTGATGCGTCATGCGTTGGTGGGGCGCGTGCGTGCGTGTGATAAACTGGCTAACTAGCTAACTGATGGACTGGCTAGCTGGCTAACTGATGGACTGGCTAACTAGCTAGCTGATGCGTCATTGCGCTGGCGGGGGGCGCGTGCGTGCGTGTGATAAAAGCAATGAGGAAATTTTTTTATTTAAATAAAAAAATCATTTAAGTAAAAAGGTTTTGCTATTTTGTTTGCTGACCTTTATGCGATTGACTTGTTAACCCGTTTTGTTTTTTAATTTTATGAGCATGATAATGTTACATAAAATTGTTAATGGCGGTCGCGTGTGTTAAGAGAGCATCATTGAATAAGTTAAGGAATTAATTAAGTGAATAAGGAGAATGTAATAATATGCGAATACGCCTTAAGTGGTAATCGATGTGATGAGTCATGAATCCCTTTATTATATCTACTCATACACTGTAGGTATAAGTGAAAAAATAGAGTAGAATTTGGTGATAGCTCTCGTATTTGGGATTCTGATTAACGGATTCATTGATTGAGTGTGTTTAAGCTGCTTTCAACATTATTTCAGTAATATCACACCGACGGCTGTTAATAGTGCTAAGCTATGAAGTGCCAAGCCAACGGAGACTTCCAAGAAAAACCCGAGGCTGTGGGCAAGGATCGCCGGAACCAAAAACTCTTGATTACTAATCCAACATGTTATCTACTTTATCATAGAAGACCTCAATATCCTTCAATATATATGTAAGAGATGTAAAGGAAGAGTTTGGCTAAGTAGATACAGATCATCGAGGAATCGGATGAAAGTTCACACTATTAATGGCAGCAACTTTACTGCTCGCATGAGTAATCAGAACTATTGCTCGATATTTTCAACTCACATAAGCACGAAGTTTTGTGACAGTTAAAATTTTCTTGGATCAACACTCCGATAAACAAACTTTTTTCTTCAAAAAATAAGTTTGAAATAACATCATTCGGTTTTTACTATTGGCTTGAAAGTTTATTGAACTTATTTAGGAAGGATAAGGGGTAATGGCAGAAACTATTGGTCGATATCTTCAGGTCACATAAGCACGAAGTTTTGTGACAGTTCAAAGTTTCTTTTACAAAATTTCAGACACCTACCAAAAGATGCGACAGGCTTTTGACACGACCGTTCCCTCGCGATACTGTACATTCTGTGCCGTGGACAGAAACCCATATAACGTGGGCTCCAACCCTTTGTCCATCGATCACATTTTTGGTAACGGAATAAAAATTGCCGGTGCGAAGGTGAGTGGGTACAAATCGGCGTAATAGATATGTGACCACTTTTTATCATATCGACAATGTATCATTTGACAAATTTTATATACATGTATATAAATTCGCTAGGCAACTTTAAAAACATCCTTTTAAAATATAGATAATCAAAATTACATGAATTTCATGTTTAACAAGACATGTCACAATGAGAAGTGACTGATACCCCCGAAAATTGTAACAATGTTCCTGTAAGCTGTGAACATGAACATTGACTATGGACACAACACTTACAAACACTTCTGACCTTGCCTTGACATTGACTTTTGACCTATGGATAAGGTTCTTTCGTGTAACACATCGCTTATATGTGGTTGACAATTCTGCAAAGTTATACTGCAATTCATTCATAATTAAAAAAGTTACAGGCCGGACACAAACACTACAGTCGAAATACACGTTTGACCTCGCTGTTACCTTGACCTTGACCTTTAACCTATGGACATGACTTGTGCATGACACATCGTCTTGATATGGTTATTTGCAAAGTAATTTTGATATTATGTGATGGGGAAAAGAGTTATGGCTTGGACACAAAAACAGACATTTGACCTTGCAGTGAACTTGACTTTTGACCTACGGATATGGCTTTGCGCAAGACACATGGTCTTTATGAGATTGACACTTCTGCACAATTATATTGAAATTTATTCATAAATGAAAAAGTAACAGGTCGGACGCGAACATAAACCGTTCTCTTTTAAAGCACGTTTGACCTTATTATGAACTTGACCTTTGACATACTGACATGTTTCTTAGTCGCCACACATTGTTTGTATTTGGTTAGCAATTCTACAAAGTTACACTGAAATTCATTCAAAATAAAAAAAAAATGTTACAGGCCGGACACAAATACTATAAAAAAAACCCCACACATATGATCTTGCTGTGACCTTGACTTTTAACCTACTATCCTGCGCATGACACAGTATCTTGATGTGGTTAACATTTGTGCAAACTTATTTTGTTATTAAGTGATAGAGAAAAAGGTTATGGCCCGGGCACATAAACGGTCCCTTGGCTTCGCTGTGACATTAAGCTTTTACCTATGGATAAGATTCTTGCGCACCGCAAATTGTCTTTTTGTGGTTGACGTTTCTACACAGTTGAAATTTATTTATGATTAGAAAAGTTACAGGCCAGACAAGAACATAACCGTCCGAAATTTCTCTTGTTAAACATATTTGACCTTGACCTTGACCTTTAACCGACTGACATGGTTCTAGGGTGCGACACGTTGTCTTTATATGGTTAACGAATCTGCAAAGTTACACAGAAATTCATTCATAATTTAAAAAAAGTTAAAGACTGGACACGAATACAACCCCTCAAAATACACATTTGACCTTGCTTTGACCTTGACCTTTAACCGTAGGACATGACACTTGCGCGTAAAACAACGTCTTGATCTGGTCATAATATTAAGTGCAAAGGTATTTTGAAATTAAGTAATAGGGAAAACGGGCGGGCGGCGGGCGGACGGACGAACTAAACAAAAACTATATGCCCCGTATTTTTTTTTTATTTTCAATGGTATAGAAATGAATTACATGAATAGATTGTAACGAATGGGAAAGTGTATTTACTTTAGCAACATTGCCTTCAAAAGTAGTGGGTTGGAAAGTGAATAATGTGGCCTGTCTGTTAATAAACTTGAGTAAATTTCTCACCGTAATTTTCAAATTGATTTTCTGACCAAAATTTCACAATTTCCCTGTGTAGTATTTTTAGATATGAGCCATTCTCAGTGAAGAGGGAGTTCAATGCATCTTCTAAAAGTCTGACCTGAGTCGAAACTTTTTGCGTTTGATCAATTTTTGGCATGTCCAAAAGGACTAGATTACTCAGTAAGTTGTTATACAAAGTGGATTTTATGGAT
Organism: Tridacna gigas; assembly: GCA_945859785.2. Taxonomy (NCBI): domain Eukaryota; kingdom Metazoa; phylum Mollusca; class Bivalvia; order Cardiida; family Cardiidae; genus Tridacna; species Tridacna gigas. The sequence goes on along the minus strand of OX244034.2, from coordinate 44,139,568 downwards.
CCACAATTATGTGATGACTTGCTTGGGATAAGGAATCACCGAGATACATTAAACCCCCTTTTGTCAGAGCATGGTTCATACATGGACCACTACTAGTAAAGGTGGCTCAAAGGAATAATCTCTGGAGATAAGGCAGGTTTGACTTTGAATTATATTGAAAGCATGGTGCTGGTAAAAATCAACTGGTACGCTTCTAAAATGTATTCGAAGATTGATTAACCCGAAGGCTGCCCTTTTGTGGACAGTGTACAATGTAGATCAAGATCAGACTGCACAGCACGTGCAGTCTGATCTTGGTTCTACTCTGTCCGATAAGGAGATATTTATCTCCAAAAAAATAAGTTTGAAATAGCATTATGTTGTTTTTTACCGTCGGCTTGAAAGTTTCAATTCATTCATTTAGCATGAAAAGGTTTAATTGGTTTGTTTGTTGAGAAACTTACGGTTGTACAGTAACAACGTAAAGTGACTGTACTGATTTTTTTCCCACCGTGCCATTTAAAAGAAGGATAAGGAAGACTATAGTCGACTTTGTTACCAAACCTTGACATGTTTTCAAAAAAAAAAAATATGAATATAGAAACTGTTTATACATTTTCTGTTGAGAAAAGTTTTAACGCTGACTGATCGAGTAAAAACGGCATTGTTTCGGGACAAAAATCATCTGTATTTTTAGTCAGGTCACCTGTTCAAGGCATCTCCATTGCTCTAAGGAAGGTTCACAGCGCACATACGTGTTTCTGATCTATTAAAGAAAATAACTGGATATGAATATTCTATAGCAACTATCAAAATAAATAAAAAAGCACCAGCTTTACTTTCCGTGTGAACACGATTTTTAACACCCAAGTGACAGACTGTCACAGTACAGAATTCCAAATCACATACGTACAATGCATGCTTCCGGTCTTACACTGTGTATAGGCCGTCTATCAGAGGACAAGAGTTGTAGACGCGTCCGTATTTAAATCATTTGCCACCGACATATGAACTATGGTCCAAATGATGGTATTTGTCTTTTAGAGGACAGAAAACGTTGTTGGAAATGGGATATGAGTCATGGTCTTTGAAAAGGAGGTTTAATGCATCCGTAAAGTGTCGATCCAGGCTCACCTGGATCGAAACTTTCTGCTGTTTGTCAATTTTCTGCATGTTCAAGGACCATTCTACCTCTTGATTCAGTTGTATTTCATACAAAATAGATTTTGTGGATCTATAATTATATGCTGACTTGCTTAGTATCATGCATCACGGAGATGCATTAAACCCCCTTTTGCCAGACCGTGGCTGATATACAATATATTTTGAAAAGCTTTATTTATCAAGGTCGGCAAACACGGGATTGTTTGGTAAGGAGTTTTTGGAATCTTTTTTTTAGGTGATTTTTAAGCTCGGAGATGTGAATGTTACCGACAGTATGGGCAACAGTTATCCACTTAGTGACCACTATGGATTTGAAGCTGTGTTCGACTACCCGTGCTTCAAATGAGACGTTTTACTGCACTGATGCCTATATATAGTAACTTCATCTAGTGATTTCCTGATGCAGTTGTTACATTTTGGACATTTAAGAATGTTGAAAGATTTTATCCATTTTATCCTTTGAGCGACCAGTACGTGTTTCAAAGCTCTTTTTGGCTATACCTGTATACCAGACATAAACAATTGACTCAACTATAGAGACGGAATATAAAGATTATGTTGCGACTTAAATTAAATTCCTAATTCAAAGTACAAGCGTATTGGTTATTCTCACATATCGAATTGCACTGAATGACAGATTGTTCATTTGATGTCGTAGAATTCAGTTCGAATTCCAAATAGGTACTTTGAAATCTTTACCAAACGACATAATTTTAGACTAGTTCAAGTTGAAAGCATTTGCAGATGATAAAATAAATGTGACCTAAAAGTTAAAATTTGTTTTGGGAAGGGTAGAAAACATGTTTTTTTTTTTCCCTTTTCACACAATGTTTTCAAAAAGCTTCTTTTCTCAGGGTCGTTGAAAGTCGGGATTGTATGGTAATGGTAACAAGTAATAGAAGGTATTCTACCCGTTTAACTTTACATAAATAGTGAAACCGCTATTCCGTATTTTTACGTAAACTATTTATAGATCTCCCGTAAATTTACGATTTGAAAGGACATTTACCTCGGCATTATGTGTTTTATGACTGTATTCACCAACCGTTTTTAAGAACATTCTTAGTCTTATTCTCCAAAGCAACTTCTGATTGGCTAAACCATTGGGTTTAGCTAATTGGAAGTTGTGTTACTTTCAACTTTAGAAAATCTCAACGAATAAGACTGAATTTTCTTAAGTATGGTTGGTCAGTAGGGAACCAGTTATTTTACATCTACACCATGGGTATGCAACAAGATCAGTTTATTATACAAACATATTAAAAATTTGAACTCCGTTTGGAGAGAGGCAAATTTCTGAGAACCAAACACGGTCACGGTAAAAAATTGGTGACAAATTAAAGCGGTTTCACAATATGTTCGCTGTTTTTGGTGTATCTTTACCCCATATTACGTTTTGCAGAAGCTTCCTTTTCAATTGTTGACCATCGAGTTTGTGTATCACTTAACTTATGTGAAAGGAAATGAACTGGTACTTCATTTGTTATGCTTGGCAAATACTTTTCAGACAAATTACAAGGTTAAGTCAAACAAGCGCCAATCGCCTTGTCACTCGCGTCAGTGTACAGAATGTATGGTAAGTCAGGATAAGACAGCAATGGTGTTCTAGTTAAGTGTTTCCTGAGTACATTAAAGGAGCACAATTTCAGAGAAATTTGGCAAAAACCTCCTGTAGTATAAAGGTTCTGACATGTTTGAGTGAGGTTGACAGAGGTTGGATTTTGTATGCTGCGTAGGGCCTCAACTTTGTTCGAATCTGGCATTTTTACTTAACTCTTTCCCAAACAAGCCCTGGTTTTCACGTGTCTGCAGTAGAAGTCTTTTGAAAACACTGTGGGAAAAGGAGAAATTGCTCGTAACGAGCAATTTCACCTTTTCCCACAGTGTTTTCTACCCTTTTTGAGACCTTTCTGCCATTTTCATCAAATTTAAAATTGTCCTCTGCAAACTCTTTCAGTTTGGACCAGTCCAAAATTTGTTGTTTGGGAAAGGGTTAAAACAGAACCGAGGTAATTTGTGTCTTCCTGAACGAAATTGCATTTCTCAAGTTTCAATTTCAACCCACGCTGTCATAAGCTATCAAATGTGCATCGGATATGCTTTTCATGTTCCTCAAATGTGGAGGAATAGATAAGTATAACATCAATGTATGCGACACAGAAGTCTAAGCCTTGGAGAACATTAGACATGAGTTCCTGAAATATTGACGGAGCATTAGCTAATCCAAACGACACGACATTGAACTCATTTAGCCCCGCCTATGTAATTGCTGTCTTTTCCTGATCTTTTGGGTCCAGTTGATACCAGAAACCTGATTGTAAGTCGATCACTGAGAAATACTTCGCTTTGCCTAACAATGCCAAATCTCATCAATAACGAGTGAAGGGTTCGAGGGATTTTTTTTTTTTTTTTTTTTCATTTTATTCAAATTTTGGAAATCAAAGAGATGCTTTGTTTTGCCCTTTTTATCCACGATTAGCACGGAAAAAGACCAAGGTGATCGAGACTTGCGAATTACATTTGCTTGTAACATTTCACTTACTGCATATTCAACAATTTTCCTATTGTTTAATGGTATTTGTAAGATTAAGTTTAATTGGTGGGCTATCTCCTTTGTCAATTTCCATTTTAACAGTTTCAGTTCGGCTTAAATATGAGTCTTTAAAAGCAAATATGTCTGTTATTTTCTGCCATCATTTACAAGGTATCCCTTTTAAGTAACCATCATTAAGACTAATCATGACGACTAATTAAGGACTAATTATTATAAAGATGTACATTCATTGGTTACTGGGAATACATGCGGGTACATGTATTTCTACATTTCTAGTAAACAATATTGAGGCCCTAACTATTCCGTAGGACCCCTCCCCCATATTGCAACAATTTCGAGCAGTGTGATATACAATATGTCCTACCAAATCACAAAACTTCAGACTTGCCAAACTTTTAACCCATTAGTCGAAGTCAAAGTAAATACCAGGCAGAAAATATCACAGGAAAGGGAGAAAAATCTACATTCCCCTACAATGTAGGAGCTCTCATTTCCCAACAATGTATTCAAAAGCTGTGTCCTCAATCAAGGACCACGGGTCGTCATGTAGAATAGGACTTTTAACCCTGTATCGTACAATGCCGAATTTTAACGACCCTGAGAAAGAAGGCTTTTGAAATCATCGTAGGAAAAGGAGAAAAATCCTGGAAACCAGCATTTTCTACTTTTCCAACATCGTTTTCTACCCTATCAAAGACAAATTCTATGTTGAGAGTAACATTTAATTTGTCGTCTGCAAATGCTTTCAATTTGGAAAAGGCTAAAATTTTGTCGTCTGGGTAAAGAGTTAAAACAAAGTGACTACAAATAGGCTAGGATCGGTATTTAAAAAAAAAAAATGTCCATGCTCAGCTGAATCAGTTGAGCAAGAAAGTTTGAAAGAATACAGAATTAATTTGATGCATCTAAAAGAAAAAGTTTTTTTAAATGTTCGAATTTCTCTTTCCTTCTTCTTTTCATAATAAAGTATTTATATAAATATTTCTCATTGTTGTACTCGTAGAAGCACGAAAGCAATTGAGAGTTTGAGCACAAACTCAGTTGAGCATAAATTCAAATCTTATAAGCCTGGGCCTTGATTCCAAAAGAATTTCTCTTTTTCCGACATTAGTATCTAAAAACGTCGAAAACTTTTTACCATTACTTCCCCTGATTTATTACCTTTGCTCTTCCATTTCAACCCTTAGGCTGCTAACCGCGACTCACTGAACTTTTTCGGACAGCGTAGATCAAGATCAGACTGCACATTCTGTGCAGTCTGATCTTTGATCTACACTGTCCGGTGAGGAGATATCTTTCCTCCTTTGAAATAGGAAAATTTGGGTTTATACTATCGGTTTTAAAGTACCATTTCTTTAACTTAGCAGGATAAGGGTTAAACGTGGAGCAGGTAGTTATTCCACTATGACCGAAACGCAGAAATGTTGAACAAGTTTTAACTTAAAGCATTTCTGGAAGGTATTAAATGTAGCTCAAGTGATCACCAATGTTTGTCTTTTAAAGTTAGAAAGAATTACTGGAAAAGGAAAAAATTGCTGGCTAACAGTATTTTTCCCTTTTCAGACAATGTTTTCTTGAGCTTATTTTCAATCAATATCCTCAAAAACTTTTATTCCCCACTTAAACTACGGGTTTGCTCGATGAAGGGTTAAAGAAAAGTTTGATATTTGGACATGTTTATTGCTGTAAGGATGACATACATATACCATCCTCTGAGGTTTGAGGAATGCGCAGAAATGGCATTAACCGCAAGTAAGTAAAGTGAGAGAAAAAATTAGAAAATAATATTATTTGAACAAAATATTAACAGGAAGTAGTAATGCATCAGAACTTGAACAGTAAATGAATAACAGTAGTACCGGTACATGAGTCATGCTCTGCGAAAAGGGGGTTTAATGCATCTGTTAAAAAGTATCGATTTAGGTCAGCCTGCGCAGTCCGCTCAGACCGACCTGAGTCGAAACTTTTTGCTTTTGGTAAGTTTTCTGCAGGTCCAAGAATCATTCTACCTCTAGACCTAGTCGATTATAAGACTAAATGGATTTTTTATAGGTCCATAATTATGTGACGACTTGCTTGCTACAGTGCATCACGGAGATGCATTAAACCCCCTTATGCCAAAGCATGGCTCAAATATAATGAAAAACGGAAGGGTTTTTTCGCACTGAAGTAAAACAACCTTGAGCAGATTTATTCATTCATCACGACGTCGATATAAGATATACAATAAGATTACATAAATTAAAGTTTGCAGATACAATTTAATAGTAATATTCTTAACCCTTAAGCTGCTAAGCGCGACTCACTGACCTTTTGCGGACAGTGTAGATCAAGATCAGACTGCACAGAACGTGCGGTATGATCTTTGATCTACACTGTCCGATAAGGAGATATTTTTCTCCAAAAAAAAAAAAAAAAAAAGTTTGAAATAGCATCATTCGGGTTTTTACTATCGGCTTGAAAGTTTCATTTAACTTATTTAGCAGGATAAGGGTTAAGACATCGACACAGAAAAAAAGAAAATCGCATTAAGGTAAAATGGGACCTGAAAAGGTTAAGTAAGATACAGGTCTTATCGGCCAAACACTTAAACTCTCTCTCTCTCTCAATTCCTGTGGTGGCAACCTTCCATCATTTGCACAAAGCCTACGAATATTATGTAAGTTCAGAGTCCTTAACAATATGTCGTTACAGCGAGGACATAGAGACCGGAAGTAGATTCTTCTCTGTTTACCGAAAGACTGGTTTAATTGATCACTTTTGTCCAGGAGACCGTACTCTCGAACAATTCTGAATTCATTTGTAACTCCTCATTTCAAGGCTAGATATTCGATTGGCTGAGACAGAAACTTTCAGCAAATCACACGGCTAGTTTTTTTTTTAATTTAGAATTTGACTAACATTTAACTCTTTACCACACGACAAAATTTCAGTCACCTCTAATTTTGAAACAATTATACACGACAATTTAAATGTGGCTAAACTGATGGGATTTTGCTTCTGATATAGTACTTCTGTAGTAGTGTGGGAAAAGGAGAAAATGCTGATTATTAACATTTTCTTCTTTTCCTACATATATATATATATATATTTTTTTTTTTTTATAAATTCCTCGTTTTAAGGGACGTTTAAATGCGAAATCGTGTGGTAAAGGGTTAAACTATATGAGCCATGCTCGGTGAAAAGGGGGTTAATGCATACCAGCCTGCGCAGTCCGCGCAGGCTGACCTCGGCCGAAACTTTTCGCCATTGGTCAATTTTCTGTATGTCCAAGGACCAATCTGCCTCATGATTTAGTCAGTTTTTAGACAAAGTGGATTTTATGGATGCCTAATTATGTGATTTCTTGCTTGGTACAATGCATCACGGAGATGTATTAAACCCTTTTTTCACAGAGCATGGCTCATATAAGACACGACCCCCAGCTGTGTACGTAATTGTACAGTCTTTATTCTTCAAGTCCAAGATCGTAATCCACTGTGCCGGAATCTACCTGTCCGTACAGTGTTTTGTAGTAATCCATTGAGCTGACTGTGGCTTTCACGGCTCGAACCTGCAACATCCTGTCGATCCAGGAGAACAGTCCAGGAAAACTGGCTTTGTCCAGATTCAGGTCCGGGAAGATTTCATTGGCCGCGTTTAATCGTTCCATATGTGGCCACATCATAAAGTCAAGCATCATGGGTGCTTCCCCTGAATATAGATACATTAGATAGATAGGATCTGACATCAACTGGCATTTGAGATAAAAAGAAATATTAAACGACTCTGGAAATTTCGTTATTAAGCGAGTCTTTTGCTCGTAAGCTTAAAAACATCTTTGTAGACGAGTTTAAGGACGTTTTCTAGAGTTTTAATTCTCGCATAGGATTTTTTTTTTTTTTTTTTGTTTTCACATATATTATGTAAAATTTTATGCTGAATACAAAAATAAAAAGAAAATGGTATGTTGACGAATTCGTTTTCTTATTAAAATGCCTTTTCCCGTGGTAACAGTATACCCTCAAATTCTAAAAATTGTGACTTATGCTTGAAAATGCTTATAACATTGTCAGACAGCTTTAATTTTATAATTTATATAAAATCAGAGCTAAATATTTGTATATCCTATAATATTCAGTAAATTTGAATTCCATTCATATTTTTTTCAGACAAGGTCATGTTTAAGCAATTTTTGATTCACAAAAATGCCGAAAAAAATTTAGGGTTCTGCAAGTAAAACTGAATTATCAAAAAATACCCTTCCAAAGATTTTGTCCATTTTTTTCTGTATAGAATCCTTGAAGTATCTTCTATTCAAATTTAACAAAAAAAAATAGGTTGTCGAGTTCAGATTTTCACAAAATGACAGTTTCCATGACAACCATAAAACATTTTTACATAAAAATTCCCAGTTTTACTGAAAACTGACAACGCATTTTTTGAAGGCATAGTCATGTATTAGTAAACACAATAAAACATTTGATATGTCAAATTTAAGTGACAGATCACCTATTATCAAAGACCACCCAGAAGTGAAGATCGGCTCGGGTAAACATGTAAAAATTTTCATATTTATTTTGAATTGGGCTTGTAAAATGTTTAAAGTATGTAAGCTGTTTATAAAGTGCATTACTTAACATCAGGTAAGTACGAGTATAACCCTGGATTAAAAAAAAACAACAACATTTTACCCTTTCTGCGCCACAGACGAAAACCGGGCCTTAGGCGGATGGCATAGATTAATATGCAGTCTGATTTTGGATCTATACCAACCGCTGTTTAGTCAAGTCTGTAGGCTAATAATTTGACGTAGGCTACTAATTCAACGCCCACTTTTCCATTGCTCGTTCGACGATTATGATACCTCATCGTGAGAATACGTTATGGTACAATTTGCATTAGAAGAAATGGGTGGGGGAACTGACAGTGATCTTCGTTTCTTCTACCTCGCTAGTTGCATACAGTCGGTATTACTTGTCGTATCATTTCTTGGAATTGCAGACTGAACTCTTGAAATACAGTCTAACTTAAATTTCCTCGCGAAATGTCCTCTAAAGCGAAACATGTTTACGCTGTTTATGATTTCGCGCCGTACAGTGAAACTATATGAGTACTACTAACTATTTCCTTCGTGAAGAGTCCAGTATCGTCCGTTATACCAATATGCATTCTTAGTACTCCAGATTTGATTTGAAAAGAAATGAGATCATTCGAAAGGACGAACACGCCCGGATGAACGAGTCTACGCGAACAAGCCCTAGGAAGAAAAAGCTCGTTTACGTGCGCACTAGGTTGCGCAAAAAAAAAAAATCTCGGAAACATCCTTAATAAAATTTTATCCCGAAAGCCAATGAATGTAACAATCTTTTTATCAACTTATGAAATCTTGACAGTTGCCGGTTAGAATTTGTAAAATCGTATGAGCTATGCTCTGTGAAAAGGGGGCTTAATGCATCTGCAAAAGGTATCGAACTATGTCAGCTTGCGCAGTCCGCGCAGGTTGACATGGCTCGAAACATTTTGCTATTAGTCAACTTTCTGCATGGTAAAGGACCATCCATTCTACCTCCTGATTCAGTCGGATGTTAGACAAAATAGATTTTAGGGACTGTAATAACGTGACAGCCTGCTTGGTATGCATCACGGAGATGCCTTAACTCTTTACCAAACGACAAAATTTTAGACTAGTCCAAATTCAAAGCATTTGCAGACGACAAATTAAATGTGACTTAAAAATTGAAATTTGTTATGGAACTGGTAGAAAACATTGTGTGAAAAGGAGAAAATGCTGGTTACCAGCATTTTCTCCTTTTCCCACGTTTTCAAAAGGCTTCCTTTTTAGGGTCGTTAAAAGTCGGGATTGTGTGGTAAAGGGCTAAAGCCCCTTTTGAAAAGAGCATGCATGCACGCGTGAAAAAAAATGGCCGGGCTGGAACCCAGGCTACCTTACACGACGCCAGCTTACCTCCGAAGAATGGTGTCTTTCTCTTCTGCAATTCTTGCTCAACCGGCCCTAAACAACTTTTAATGTCTTGTCCAATCTCTGGCATCTTGGCACGGTCTTTGTTGAATAACAGTTTATAGAAAGCCGAAACAACCTTAATAGGGAAAGAGTATAGCTCGTCTTAGTTCTAATTAAATGCATGTACTATTCTTTTAAAATCTGTAATAATAAATCCTATCTGTATCAAAGGCCCAACAGCGAACAAAAGCAAAAATGCGGGTGTAAAAAATGCAACTGAATTTAACCATTTCCCTTACAATCCCGAGTTCTAACGACCCTGAAGAAGAAGGCTTTTGAAAACATTGTTGCAAAAGGAAAAAATGCTGGACCTTCTGTCCCAATCCTTTTCACAGTATTTTGTTGTATGTTATATCATGCATGTATCAAAATACAATAAAATATGTTCGTCAGCTAAGCTATTGTGGATTCTTATGCAAACATACGCTGATCCAACCGTTTTGCTCAGGTGTGGTCCGATCGAACCGGGTCTACCATTAAAATATATGAGCTATGCTCTGGAAAAAGGGGGTTTAATGCATCTCCATGCTGCCTTACACCAATCAGGGTCCGTATTCACCAACCATTCTTAAGAATATTCTTAGTCTTATTCTTCAAGATTTTCTACATTTGAAAGTAACACAACTGCTGATTGGCTAAACCAAATGGTTTAGCCAATCAGAAGTTGTGTTACTTTCAAATGTAGAAAATTTTGAAGAACAAGACTAAGAAAGCTCTTTAGAATGGTTGGTGAATACGGACCTTGGTCATCACATAATCATGGGACCGTAAAGTCAATTTTGTCTTACAACCGGCTGAATCAAGAGGTAGGCTTGTCCTTTGACACGAAGAAAATTTACCAATAACAAAAAGTTTTGGCTCGGGTCAGTCTGAGCCGATACTGTTTGCGAATGCATTAAGCCCCCTTTTTCACAGAGCATGGCTCATATCTATTCAAACGAAAAATGAGCCGAGACCCTGTAGCTCAGTCAGTAGCGTCTTGTCTTGTATCGGTACATAGTCCTCGAGTCGAGAGTTCGATTCCCAGCCTGTCCAACATCCTTTCCGACATTTGACAAAAAGTCCTTGTGGCAAGTGCCATTTGTCTTTCCTAAAAGCGCGGACAATAATTACCGGTAGTTCGTCTATGTTCGTTAAAACAAATTTTAAAGAATTGGAAAAATAATAAAAAAAATCCTTTCCATTTTTAGAATTTTCCTGGGGCGGGGTTCCAGATCCCCGGAGCCCAAATCTAGATCCGCCATTGTGCGAATCTCGGAAACGAATTCATAGAGTTTTCCAGGTTAGGTTCCAAGGCTATGTTCACGAGGTGAAATAAATTTCGATCTTTCACCATAAAAATCAACAACAAATATTCTATTTATTACATGCCTGCGCAGTCCGCGCAGACTGACATGGGATCGAAACATTTTGCTACTGTAAAATTTCGTGCATGTCAAAGGACTACTCTACCTCTGGACTCAGCCGTTTGTTGGACAAAATGGATCTCGTGGATCCATAATTACCATGTATGTGAGGACTTGCTTAGTATAATGCATCACGAAGATGTATTATACCCCCTTTTCACAGAGCGTGGTTCATTTCATTTTGAATGATTGCTGATAACATTTTCTAGCCTACCTTTCCATAAATTTCCATAAACATTGCATCCCTGGCCCTTTGGTAGGGATCGGCTGGGGTCAGTTTATTGTGCGGATACAGTTCGTCAATATACGTGCTGACAACCCCGGATTCGAACACAATTTTATCGTCCATCTGCAAGCATGGAACCTTACCAAGAGGGTTTATGTCTTTAATGTACCATTCTGGTTTCTGTGCGAGGTTTATGTTCACAACTTCGTATCTGCAAATATATAAGAGATATTTTTTTTTGGTGAAAGATCGAAATTTTTTTCATCGATTGAACATGCATCATCGGCAATATTTTCACGCGTGGCGCAGCCACGAATGAAAATATTACCGTATTATGTTCACGAGATGAAATAAATTTCGATTTTACACCGAAAAAATCAACAACAAATATTATATTTATTTCATGCTTCTAATCCCTCTTTTGTTGGGACTTGCGAAGTACAGGAGAGCTCTTGGTATTTCCGTAAAAATGAGTTTATCAATCGGTAAATTCACTGGTCGAAACGGTGAAATTATCAAACCATAAACAACCAGTATTTCCCGATAAACCTGCATGAAATTGAAATAAAGCATTTAACCTTTCCATTATTTGCATAGTCGGTCTGGTGTTTTACGCCATTTTTAACATTATTTCAGTTATTTTGTGGTGGCCAGTGCATTTCTTCATGCTTCCATGGAGTTTCTTTTACCAGAGCTTCATACAGTATTCTTCCCAAGTCATTGGCTGCTGTAATTGCATTTTGTTCTTCGTTTTTATCTCCCTTAAATGCATAGTCATGGCATGTAAATGCCTTTAGCCCGTATAGAGGAGAGTTGCTTCGGTTACAGATTAAATGCTTAACCCATAGAGCGCCTTTCACAACTTTATTTGCTTCCCAACCAGGATAGGTCAAGAACATTGCAGTTTGGTTTTTACTCTACACTACTGCCTGCTATGCTGAAACCTTTCTGGACAAAAGCAACGTTGAGATCGCAATTATTGAGGCTTATTTCGAAAGAGAAGTGGTCAAATGGATTAATCGGAATGCAAAATGATAAGTTCACACGAAACTTTTTTATTTTCTTTGAAATGTTGGATCCCATAGTCCGTTATTGCTCTCTTTCTATACTCTAAGTGTTGTACTCATTTCCTGCCGATTGGTTTCTCCTGATATACATGTGAGCCATGCTCTGTGAAAAGGGGGCTTAATGCATCTGCAAAAAGTATCTACCCATGTCAGCCTGCACAGTCCGCGCAGGCTGACATGAGCCGAAACTTTCTGCTTTTCTATGTGTCAAAGGACCAGTCTATCTCACGATTCAGTCGATCGTTAAACAAAATGGACTTTAGGGGTCCATAATTATGTGATGTCTTGCTTGGTATAATGCATCAAAGAGGTGCATTAAGCCCCTTTTGCAAGAGCATGGCTCATGTACATGGGGGGGGGGGGGGGCTTCGGGGGTACTTACTTGATATTTTTGTGTTCCAGAACGAGTCTTGCCCTCTGTGCATAAGGACACCATCTCATACTGTACAGCCGTATAGTGCCAGGGCTGTAGGCCGGAAAATCACTTCCTGTTGGAATACAAAAGGGTATACTTATTTCTCTACCTAACGACAAAATTCTATACTTGTCCAAAAATTGAAAGTATTTGCAGCCAACAAAATAAATGAGAAATGAAAAATTGAAATTTGTTTAGGGAAGGGTAGAAAACATTGTGGAAAAAGGAGAAAATGCTGGTTACCAGCATTTTCTCCTTTTCCCACGTTGTTTTCAAAAGCTTTCTTTCTCTTGGTCGTTAAAAGTTGAGGTAGATTGGTAAAAGGTTTAAGAAAATGCAATAAGGGTTTTAAGTCTTTAGCAGATGACAAAATTTTAGACTCTTATATTGAAAGCACTTGCAGACAAAAAAATTAATGGGGTAAAATGGTAAAATTTGTTTTTGAAATGATAGGCATTGTGGAAAAAAAAAGGGAAAAAATGGTGTTAACCAGCATTTTGTCTACTTCTTTAGATCGTCGAGATTGGTTGAAAAGGTTAAATCATTATACATCCACAATGGAGACCGCATCTTTTGCCTCTTTCCATTTTTGAGGTGGGGTGCGAAGCATCCCAACTCGGATTTACCATGTGGGAAATTGAACCGAAAAATCTGATTCTGGGATACCTAACATTGCAAAATCATTACCTGGAAAAATAATACTATTAAGAAAGCACTTCATTCACTTTTGCATCAAGGCGAGACTAAAACGTTGACAAAAGCGGAACTTACAGGACGTGGGCGATAAATATGTAAACAAATACACCATTATCATAAAACAATTTAAAAAAAGAATGTTAGAACAGACTATCCTTAGGCATGCGTAGGTATACGCATTTATGTATCAGTTCCACCAAATAGCGTCAAGAAGCGTCAACAAGTGCAATGGAAAGGTTAAAAGCATTATGAGAACTCTTGTGCTAATGTCTTTGAATAGGATTGCTTTATTTGTCCAGATATTGCTTAATGATACTTCTCACGTCGTTTTATTTTGACATTCTATTGAACCACCCTCCCCACAAAAAAAAAAAAAGAGAGAAATTTGTCAATTTGCTCTGAGATTTAACGGAGAGATACCTCTCAGCTCTTTAAATGTCTGCTTGCTTTTACTCAACTTAACTTTCACTCAACTCTTTCTAGCAGCACTACGTGCTCATTATTTGGTACATGAGTTGGGTTTCAACTTGAGCAGGATTAAACGCACCCACCTCAGCAGCGCTGTCACCGCTTTGATTATTTTAACAATACATTGTTCGTTATGAGAAACTTACCACGCGACAAAATTTTGGACTGTTCGAATTCGAGAGCATATGCAGACGACAAATTGAATGTGTCTCACATGATAAGATGTTTGATGTAAGGGTACAAAACATTACGGGAAATAGACAAAAAAGAAAAAAACCTGGTTATAAAAGGCCTTCTTTCTCAGGATCGTGAATACTCGGGATTATTTCGGTGAAGGGTTTAGGGATATAAATGCATGCATGTACATAAAATATTGTGCATTACCCTGTACGCATCGCTGACTTCAAATTCAATAGTACAATAGATCATTTTATGTCGAACGCTTTACCAAACAATCCCGTGTTTTAACTATTTGATTTCATTTTTGAAAGGAAGAAATCGTTGTGGGAAAGGAAGAAGTTTACCACCTTTTTCTCCCTGTCCCACAGTGTTTTCAAAATCTTTCTTTCCTCAGGGTCGTTAAAAACACGGGAATGTTTGGTAAAAGGTTACTTAACTTCTGGTCTTTGTTAACCCTTAGGCTGCTGAGCGCGACTAACTGACCTTTTGCGGACAATGTAGATCAAGATCAGACTGCACAGAACGTGCAGTCTGATCTTTGACCTACAATGACCTATAAGGGGATATTTTTTCCTAAAAATAAATTTGAAATAGCATTATTCGGGTTTTTACTATCGATTTGAAAATTTTATGTAACTTATTTAGAAGGATAAGGGTTAAAAAGAAACCAAACAGAATATAGTGGCTAAGTGGGGGGAAAAATGCCTGTTAAACCCCCTATGGTTGATGTATCTAAACATGACTGACAGAAATTTATGAATAAGCCCTGGGTATTCTAAATCGTGATGTGACAGATAACTGGAGAGGGTCAAAGGTCGCACGTACAGCGGAAAACAATGCATTACTTTTCTTCCGTTGCAGATAAAGGTCGTGTGTCACTCTTCACAACTCGATCGACTGACTGCGTCAAACTTGACCAACAAATCACCCAGGGTTTGCCGAGTGGGTCGTTTGTGCGTCTGACCGTGCATTCAGTCCGTTGTTTCTTGGTTTAGCCAATCAGAAATTGAGTTACTTTGAAATTTAGAAAACGTTTGAAAATCAGATAAAGAATGCAATTTAGAATAGCTGGTGAGTGGGGTCCTGCGTGGCTTAGTGGTAATTTGTAGGACTCGCGACTTGGAGGCCACGGTTTCGAGCCTCACTGTATCCACTAGGTTTTTCGTGGGAATGTCCTTGGGCAAGACACTTCAGAAACCCAGGAAATAAATGAATATGTGAGCTGTCGCCGTGATATGACTGAAATTATGTTGAACGCGACGTAAAACACCATTCAATCAATCGATAGGATGACTGGTGAACAGGGGTTCAAAGCTACTGGCTGCTGTCCCGGAAAAAAAAAAACGCCGATACAACGGTCATCGGCGGGAGAAGAATTGACCTTAAATTATGACAGAACACAGATCCAAACTTGCGTCTGTTACTTTACAAATCTGTACAATCCTGGATACATCATCATTCAGCTGAAGGAAACACTGCACACTGCGGGCCATCCATCTATTCCTAACATCGGGTTCTAAGACCGTACTATTATATGACGTGCTTACGTAATATTTTACAGACTGACGAAAGCACAAGATAACGTTGTGAGGAAGAAATGGTATATCCAAATGAACCTTAACCCTATATCAAACGATCCTGAGTTTTAACGACCCCCAAGGAGAAAGCCTTTTGAAAACATTGTGGGAAAAGGAGAAAATGCTGGTAACCAGCATTTTCTCCTATTTCCACAATATTTTCGACCCTTCCAAAGTCAAATTTCAAGTTCTGAGACACAGTTATTTTGCCGCCTGCAAGCGCCTTGGATTTGTACAAGTTTTGAATATTGTCGTTTGGTAAAAGGTTAAAGAGCTAAAAAGAAAATAGTGTAACAGATTCACGACTAGCTTTTGATAAGTAAAACCTCGGTCGGTGACATTTTTTCGTTGCCCCTTGCCAAAGTCTCGCTACTTTGAAACGCTCCAACCTTGAGTTGTCTATTTTTATTAACCCTCAGAGCCTTGACCCTGCTTAGCTTTTGCAGAGCGTGCACGTCAGAATGCAGACAGCCTAACTACATAGAATGTGCAGCCTGATCTTGGATCTACACTGCACTGTCAGCCACTTTGTTATATGAGCCAGTGGAAAGGGGGCTTAACCCTTTACCGCTCAATGCCGCTTTTTGACACCCCCTGAGAAAGAAGCCTTTTGAAAACATTGTGGGAAAAGGAGAAAATGCTGGTAACCAGCATTTTCTCCTTTTCCCACAATGTTTTCTACCCTATCAAAGAAAAGTTGCACCATTTGAGCGACACTGAAATTGTCGTCTGCAGATGCTTTCAATTTGGACAAGGCTAAAATTTTGTCGTCTGGTAAAGGGTTAATGCACTTCCGTGATGCATGATACAAAGTCAGTCATAACGTTATTATACATCCCTGAAATCTATTCTGTAATAATAACCTACTGAATCATGAAGTACACTGGTCCTTTGACATACAGAAAATTGACTTATAGCAAAATGTTTCGGCCAGGTCAGCCTGCGCGGACTGCGCAAGCTGACCTAAATCGATACTTCTTGCAAAGGCACAGAGCATGGGTCATATATTTTAACAATCTTGAATTGGCCGCTGGAAATTTAGTCTGTATTTTTCCTAACTGAAAACCACCATTTCATTAATTAAGTGCTCTGAGATTTCATTGATTAAGTGCTCTGAGATTTAAATACCCCCCCCCCCCCACACACACACACACGAGTCGTGCTCTGTGATAAGGGAGTTTCCTGGATCTGCAAACAGTGTCGACCCAAATCAACCTGCGCAGTCCGTGCAGGCTAACCTCGGTCGAAACATTTTGGTATCGGTCAATTCTCTGCGTGTCACAGGACCAGTCTATCTTATGAATCAGTCGGTTGTTAGACAAATAGATTTTATGGATTTGTGAGATGACTTCCTTGGTATAATACGTCACGGAGATACATTAAACCCTCTTTTGCCAGAGTTTGGCTAATATATAAGATACATGAAAATAGAACGTAATGTAGAACACACCTGTTTTACAAGCTTTCTGGTCGTCATGTTAACCCTTAAGCTGCTAAGCGCGACTCACTGACCTTTTGCGGATAGTGTAGATCAAGATCAGACTGCACAGAACGTGCAGTCTGATCTTGGATCCACACTGTCCGATAAAGAGATATTTTTCTTCAAAAAATAAGTTTGGCATAGCATCATTCGGGTTTTTACTATCGGCTTGAAAGTTTCATTTAACTTACTTAGCAGGATAAGGGCTAAGTTACTGTGTTAATGTCCAATACTCACGACAGCATGACGATGTCAAGTACTAACCATGAGTGTTAGGGAGGGTAATAAGTTCATACAAATGAAGGACATAAAATGGCAGTAAACTTAGATTTAAGTTGTCGTTGAAAGGAAAGTAGGTGCTTAGCTAAGCAAAGCTACCTTCTTCATGATGTGTTCAAATGAAAATATTTCTAGTGGAGCGGAATGGAAAAATGTGTTCAATTGAGAGAAGGCTAAAACTGGTTTACTTTGCCGAGATTCAACGGTGTATATCACTTTGCCCCGGTCACTGCAACACTCTGCCCCAAAGCATGGGACAAAGTGTTCCATTTACCTGACATTTTGTTCTTGCTACAAATCGTTAGAACATGGATAAATAGATTCAGTAAATGTCCTGTATGTTCCAGATCGATTGTATTTTCTGAATTCATCGCTCTTAGAGCTCTGTACGGTTCATTGTTAGAAAATATCCAAAAAGCTTGAAAAATGTATCACTTTGCCCTGGTCTCCCCATGACGACCTTATTGGCCTACACCTGTGTGAGACTCGTCCTATCTATTTCATAATAGGACAAATTTACCCTTACATTGACTTTACGATAAATCAAATTTATTTATTCAGCATTTATATTACGTACAAAAATACAGAACATACCGGTCTTAAAAGCTTTCTGGGTCGTCATGTTTAGTTCCTGTATTAGTGGCCAATACCCTCGCAGTACTTTGGTGAATGGTAAAGCGTATAGATCTGATATATCATATACCCGCCTTATCCTTTTTATAGTTGGACAAATTTACCCTTAGAAAGACCGCAAGATAAATCTAATTAACTCTTTAAAGGGTAACATTTATAAATACGTTAAAAAATATAGAACATACCTGTCTTAAAAGCTTTCTGGGTCGTCATGTCCAATTTCTATAATGTCCAATACTCGTAGTACTTCGATGAACGAAAAAGTTTATTTGATACATCATATACGCGATGTGTTCTATTTATAGTTGGACAAATTTACTCTTATAGACCGCAAGTTATATCAATTTAACGGGTAACATGTAGACTTTTAGGTACAAAATAAAGGGGCATTATACAGAACATATCGGTCTTCTAAGATTTCTTAGTTATCATGTTTAGTTGTTGACTGAGCGTATCAAGGTATTCGATACGTATATAACCGCCTTAACCTGCTTTCAGTTGGACAAATTGGCCTCTAGCTAGGCCGCAGGGTAATTTAAATTCACTCAAATAAATGTATATAGCATACAAATATAGTGCACAATACGGAACATACATGTTGTAAAAGCTTTCTGGTTCGTCAAGTTTAGTTCCTGCATTATGTCCAATACCCGATATACACGCCTTGTCATGAAAACACAATTGGACGACAGTCTGATAACGGTATGGCTTGGAGCCCCACGGCTGGTCAACATAAAAAATACTAAAAGTCTTTCGGATGAGGCGTTAAACCGAGGTCCCGTGTGACGGTGCGCTATACCGAGCACGTTAAGGAACCAGGTGTAACTTAGGATGGGTTTCGTCCTGTGTTTTGCACTATTCCCCTAACATAATCAAGCTGAACCTTCTTAGGGGCGTCGCCCGTATGGCCAACCGGTGGCCACGATAAATAAACGAGAAAATCCATCAATTAACACAATTGGACAAATTGACACCTCGCTGGACCGTAAGATATATCAAAATCGCTCTGGAAAAAATGCATTTTTAATATTTATTACCGAGAATACAGACCATACCTGTTTTGAAAGCTTTCTGAGTCGTCATGTTTAGTTCCTGTATTAATGTCCAATACTCGCAGTTTTGTGACGAACGATAGGGTAGTATATGCTATTTATATACCAACTACATGTATACTGACTCTTTACCATATGACAAAATATTGGACCAGTCCAGATCTTAAGCATTTGCAGAAGACAAATGAAATACAGCTCAAATAGTGGTATTTGTCCTTGAACATGTAGAGAACATTGTGGGAAAAGGAGAAAATGCTGGTGACCAGCATTTTCTCTTTTTCTCACCATGTTTTCAAGAGACTTTTTCCTTATTGCCGTTAAAATTGACGGGATTGTATTGTTAAGAGTTGATCTTGACATACCCTGAACCCCCTTTTACCAGACAACAAAACTTTAGACTTGCCATGTTGTGACTCAAATGGTGGGTTTTGTATATTTATGTAAGGGGGGGGGGGGGAAATCTGGGAAAAGGAGAAAATGCTGGTCCTTTTCCCGCGGTGTATTCAAAAGTCTTTTTCCTCGTGGTCGTTGAATCCTCTAATTATGGATTAAAGCACTGAATAAAGGTAATACCCTAGGGGTCTTATTCACAAATCATTCTAAATATTGTTCTAGTTCTAAATTCCAGAATTATCTCTATGATTGGCCGCTTTTTAGGTTCTGGCCTAGCCAACCAGATGGCTCGGCTTGAGTTTCAGAACTGGAACAGTTTTCAGAGAGGTTGGTGTAAATAGTCCCGGAAAATTCTCGATTGTTTGGTACAGGCTTAAAGGCCCACTAGCGACCAAATGTAAACAAAGTGGACCATTCCTGTAAGTAAAATCCTGTAAATCTCCCTCGCCAGTTAAAGACTAAAGGTAGTTAAATAACAGCTATAGTTGCTTTTGTGGACGGTGTAGATCAAGATCAGACTGCACAAAATGTGCAGTCTGATCTTTTATCTACACTGTCCGCATTGCTGAAAGACTGCAGACAAAAAAGCAACCAGGACATTGCAATTATCTGGGTCTTATTCTAGACTGGAAATGTCTGTTGGGTTGATATGGAGCTTAACCCTTTACCAGACGACAAAATTTTAGCCTTGTCCAAACTGAAAGCATTTGCAGACGACAATTTCAATGTGGCTCAAATGGTACAACTTTTCCTAGATAGGGTAGAAACATTGTGGGAAAAGGAGAAAGTGCTGGTTTCCAGCATTTTCTCCTTTTCCAACAATGTTTTCAAAAGGCTTCTTTTTCAGGGGCGTCAAAAGGCGACATTGTGCGGTAAAGCGTTAAACTCTTTACCACATGAGAAACATGTAGACTAGTCCAAATTGAAAGCATTTGCAGACAACAATTTAAATGTGACGCAAATGATGAAATTTGCCTTTGACAGGGTTTAAAACATAATGAGAATAGGAGAAAATGCTGGTTACCAGCATTTTCTCCTATTTTCACAATATTTTCAAAAGGCTTCTTCCCCAGGGTCGTTTAAAGTCGGGATTGTATGGCAAAGGGTTTAGGGTTAAAGGTGCACGTATATATAACCGACGTTAAATCCCAACCAAACGACAAAATTTTAGACTTTGACTTGAAATCATTGGCAGACGACAAATTTCATGTAGTTTAAATGATTTTTTTTGGAGGGGGGAGTGGGGAAAGAGTAACCATTGCTTGAAAAAGAAAAAAATGCTGTTTACCTGTACTTTTTTTCTTTAACCACAATGTTTATAAGAGCTTTCCTCTACGGGAATGTTTGGTAAAGGGTTCACCCTTAACCACACAATTCCAAGTTTTAACTATCCCGAGTAAGAAAATCATTATTGGAAAAGGATAAAATGCTGATAACTAGCATTTTTTCCTTTTCCTATATATTTGTTTTTCTCCTCTTTCAAAGACGAAATCTATCATTTGAACCACCTTTAATTTGACGTCTGCAAATACTTTCAATTTGGACAAATTTAAGATTTTGTCTGGTACAGAGATAACAGATTAATATCTGCAGACGATTTTTTCCTTCTCGCAGCAGATCAATTTCAAAAACATTGTGGCAAAGGAGAAATTATTTGCAACAAGCAATTTCGCAACGCGCAACAATGTCCTTCCAATGTACTCTTTACCACACACACACAAAAAAACCATCCGACTTATTTGAAAGCAGATGCCGACGACAGTTTCAATGTTGCTCAAATGATGCAAATTTTCTTTGATAGAGTACCAGCATTTTTTCCTTTTCCAACTATGTTTTCAAAAGGCTTCTTCCTCAAGGCCATCTAAAGTCGGCATTATGTGGTAAGGATTCCATAATTTACTTATGTTATACTGCAAATCAATATCCAGTGGTTATTTGTGTGAAAAAATATGAACTGATATATATTTCCTCCTTTTTTGGAGAGGGGTGGGGAGAAAGCTATCACAAATACATCGAAGCAAAAAAAAAATCAGTAAAATTGTTCATATCATGTTATCCGGTTACGGTCATGTTCTGCATTCTGACCTCAGGTGTGTGTATGTAGAACGAGTCGAGGGGATTTACCTTATAACAAATAATCCTGCGTTTGAACGACTCTAAGGGGTAAGCCATTTTTGTAAACAAAGTCTCACCGACCCTGAGGAGAAGGCTTTTGAAAACATTGTGGGAATAAGAGAAAATACTGGCAGCCAGCATTTTCTCCTTTTCTGACCATGTTTGTTTTTCTCTATTACAGTAAAATCCCGTCACTTAACCCACATCTGCAAATGCTTTCAATATGGTAAAGTCTAAAATCTGAATACCAGTATTTTATCCTTTCACCACAATGATTTCAAAAGCCTTCTTCCTCAGGGTCGTCAACATACAGGATTGTTTGGTAAATGGTTAACACTTTATCTTGAAGTTTTTCAGACTATTCCACAAATGCGACAAATAACAACAAGAGTAGGCTACTAGATACTGATAAGTATAACACTGCTTAAAAAAAAGAGATAAAAAAAAAAATCGAGACAAATCCAATTAATTGCTTTTCAGGACGATTTTTCATAAGCCTTCAGCGTGAAATAAAAAAAGGAAATATCTTTCAAAAAAAGATAGATGGCGTAAACTGCAAAATGAATGTTTGAATTTATTAATAATGGGCTCAAAATGAGTCAAATTAGTAAAAGAATAACTTCGGCAGCAAATGCCTCTTTTTCCTCATTGTTTTTCATTTTGTTGAAAAGGGGAAGTTTTAACAAGGTATATAATCCAAGATATACTTCAAGATTACATGCTGATCCAAAACATCGTTGAAAAATAAAAAAAAGTTGAAAAACTGTGTGGCCACACTTCAGTATCGCATCACATTTTGGTCACCCATCCAAGCACTAACATTAGTATGCGTAGCTTAACCTTGAATCGAGGAGCCGTGCAACATACCGTACTGCTGGTACAGCATCTTGAAATTTATTACGCAGGGTCCCGCCAAATAAACATGTGCACATTTTTTACCAATCGCATACCACAATCTATTCATTCGGTTTCATTATACCCCAAGGTAGGTCAAAAGCCATCGCATTTAGCTACGCCGAAAAAAGGCTCATAAATAATCTGGATGTTTACTAATAATCGATACTTTCACCTGTCCATCGATTTCCCTTTCCTCCATTTAAAAAATGAAGATTTTTGTTTCTTTGATTCAAGCGGAAGACGACAATTGATTAGGAATAGAAAATATGAATAGATGGAATTTGAAAGGAAGCACTGGCTCGAAAAATTCATGGCAAGTGGAGAAATTGCCCATCTGGATAAAGTTTTTCTCGTTTTGTGACAAATTTAATCTGAAACTAGTATGTCAATGTTAGAATCATGTGAGAAAGGTATACATATATTTAATCTTACTCTCTCTCAGTTTCTTGGCTTTTGACATCACGTCTTTTACCGATACAAAGCAAAATGCCCCAACGAAATTTCCGAGATTGAGCAATGAGCCCAGATCAAGAGATTGAATGAAAAGGTACCCCCCCCCCCCCATACACACACACATATATACACCAAGATCTTAAACACTCTTTCCTTTTGACCCGTAAACTGCTAAATAAATTAACAATTTATCAAATAGTCCCTTGTTTTCACGACCTTGAGTGAGGGTTTAGAAAACATTGTTGAGTAGAAGAAATTGCGGGTAACCAGCATTTTCTTCTTTCCCACATTGTTTTCTACTCTTTCAAAGATAATTTGAGTCATACATAATTTCTCGTCTGCAGATGCTTTCAGTATAGACCTGTCTAAATTCTTGTCATTTGGTCAAGGCTTAAATGACCATTTCAAGCCAACGGTAAAACTAAAAAAAAAAAAAACTGCGATTTCAAAGGGTTCTTTTTTGCCGTAAAAGGGATCGAGACACGAGCGTGTCTCTTTCCACAAGCCTTTAAAGCTCCCATGGTCTATGTGCATTTGTCGATCATCGAGCACTGTTACTTAAATAGCCCATTGGCTCATTGCCTCTATATATAGAGGCGATGCGTTAACATGCTATTTTAGTAACATGTTACAGTAATAGATCAACTGAGCTTCAATGGCCTGTGCTCTCCGTAACGCTTCAGGCCGAAGTTGAGACACGAACCCAATCAGAACTGAAAATGGACGAATGGCCGCGTTTTGTGTCCAACCCGAGTACTTCAAGCGAGAAGGGACAATTGTTGTGTACATGTAATGTTTGAATCTAAATACATGTATCTTTTTTACATTAGCAATCCTGAATTTATTACCTCCATGATGAATGGTTGATAAAGATGGAGATGGGGGACCATCGAACATCGGCTGTACAACTCTACAGATACCTAACTTGATGCAGCACTTAAGCTACATACAAGAGTGCCATTTGCCCTAAAGTGCTCACCTGAGTAAAGTCATCTACAGTTGATAAAGCTGAAGAAAGCCTGGCTTTAATGATGTAAAACAAATGAGTGTAAGTGACCTACTTTTTGAACCAATGTGACCCAATTTCAAACTAGTCCAAGATATCATTGAGACAAACATTCTGACCAAGTTTTATGAATATCAGGCTGAAATGTGGCCTCTACGGTGCACACAAGGTTTTTCTATGATTTTGTCCTGTGATATACTTTCTGACCGGATGTGACCCACTTTGGAAGTTGTCCAAGATATCACAAAGACAAACTTTTTGACCAAGTTTCATGAGTATCAGGCTGAAAATGTGGCCTCTTCGGTGCACACAAGGCTTTTTCTAGGATTTTGCACAGTGACCTACTTTTTCACACAACATGACCCAATTTCGAAGATATCATCAAGACAGACAATCTGACCAAGTTTCAAGAGTATTAGACTGAAAATATGGCCTCTAGAATGAACACAAGGTTTTTCTAAGATTTGGCTCAGTGACCTACTTTTTGACCGACATGACCCAATTTCGAACTTGTCCAAGATATCATCAAGACAAACATTCTGACCAAGTTCAAGAGTATCAGGTTGAAAAGGTTTCTTTTAGTGTGCACACAAGGTTTTTCTAAGATTTAGCCCAGAGACCTACTTTTTAACCCGACAGGACCCAATTTTGAACTCGTCCGAGATATCATCAAGACAAACATTCTAACCAACTTTCATGCGTTTCAGGCTGATAATGTGGCCCCTAGAGTGCACACAATGTTTTTCTAAGATTTGACCTATTTTGACCTACTTTTTGACCTGACATGACCTAAATTTAAAGTTGTCCAAGATATTATAAAGACAAATATTCTGACCAAGTTTCATGAGTATCAGGCTGAAAATATGGCCTCTAGAGTGCACACAAGGTTTTTCTTAAATTTTGGCCCAGTTACCTACTTTTTGACCCGACATGACCCAATTTCAAACTTATCCGAGATTTTATCAAGACAAACATTCTGACCAAGTTTCATGCACATCTGACTGAAAATGTGGCCTCTAGAGTGCACACAAGGTAAAATGTTCACGCCGCACGACGGACACAGCATGATCACAATAGCTCACTTTGAGCACTTCGTGCTCAGGTAAGCTAAAACATGGCGGAGCGTACCCCTTACAAAACAATCCTCCACTTTCACGACCCCGAGGAGGAAGAGGGGTTTTGTAACATTGTGGGAAAAAAAAGAAAATGCTGATAACCAGCATTTTCTCCATTTCCCACTGCGCGTCTACCTAATCAAAGACAAACATTTTTTGAGCTGAGCATAATTTTTTGTCTGCCATTGCTTTCCGTGAATTTGAACGAGTCAAAAATCTTCTCGTCTGGTAAAGAGTTGAGTCTGTTCTTTTAACCCTTTACCAGACGACAAACTTTTAGCTTTGTCCAAATTGAAAGCATCTGTAGAGGACAATTTCGGTGCGGCTCAAATGGTGCAATTTTTCTTTGATAGGGTAGAACACATTGTGGGAAAGGGAGAAAATGCTGGTTAACAGCACTTTCTGCTTTCCCCACAATGTTTTCAAAAGGCTTCTTTCCCAGGGTCGTTAAAAGGCGGCATGGCTTAACCGCCAAATTTATGCTTGCATTATACAAATTTCAGACCAGTTGAGTTCTGTTTTTGGAATTTGTGCTAACATGTCTTCACTTCAGCTAATATACATGTACTTTAACGGAAATTTTTCACTACTGAGCTTCTTGTCTGACCAATCTCTCTAATGAAATGACCCCTCATGTTATATTTTGAGAATATAACTTAGAAAAACTACACGCTATCATGAATCGTTTTTCTTCTAACACAGACCCTATGACCACAACAGATTACTTTTTTTAGTGGCTGTAACACAGATGAGGAAACCTGAAGTGTTCCGTTCGGTTGGTTCATCCGGGTATGTTCGTCTCAGTTACACGATATAAACTTTTCGTAATTTTTTATTTACTAGTGCACGAAATCGTTGGCGTTGAACCTTTATACATTATATCCTTTTTGATTTGAGATTAATGTTATGTAAAACAATGATAGTTGATTGATCGATTGTACGGTGTTTAACGCCGTTTTCAACATTATTTCAGTTATATCGCGGCGGCCAGTGCAACTATCCATGGTTTCCTTGAGTTTCTTTTACCAGTACTCCGCACAATATTCCTTCCAAGCCACTGGCTGCTTTCCCACATAACCATCGTTGAAACAATGGTCAGCGGAGAAAGAGGAATGAATCCTGTCGCGATGACTATCATCAATTCTCGGAAAGAAATTGGCCAAGCCGGGGATCGAACTAGCGACCTCCTGTTCTCAAGTCTGTACGCTACCGACTGAGCTACGGGGGCTTGGCTTAAACAATGATAAATCATGAAAAGAAAATATACTGCACTCTAATTCTTTTTCTGTATTGGTTGCAATTAAAAATAGAAGTAATCAAAGCTAATGGAAACAAAAGTCTACAAACAGTAACAGAACCATTAGTTATATAATTATACCAATTGAGCTCGGTCTCTGCTGATAGTGTCATGTTAGGAGTAAAGATCAAGATCAGACTGCTTCCATAACCAGACATTTGTGAGCAATACCATGATGATTTTTCTACAGCTATTCATAGACTTGACTTTTCATTCTTGTTGATTAATTATATAGTTTACTCGTAACTGTTTCATGACCATAAACAGAAATAGGGGCATTGCAGACAACATGGATCAAGATTAGACTGTGCAGAGTGTGCAGCCCGATATTGGATCTGCATGGTCAACTTGTTTAGTGAAGCTTGCAAAACAAAAATCTGAGTTTCATTAAATCATCATCTGCTTTCCAAAGAGATCGAGTTTATGAGCCGTGCTCTGGCAAAAAGGGGCTTAATGCATCTCCGTGATGCATGATACCAAGCAAGTCTGCACATAATTATGGATCCATAAAGACTCTTTTGGCTAACAACCAACTGAATAAAGAGGAAAACTAGTCCTTGGACATGAAAAAATTGACCAACAAGAGGGCCATTGGCCCTAAAGCGCTCACCTTAGTAAAGTCATCTACAGTTGATAAAGCTGAAGAGATCCTGGTTTCAATGATGTAAAACACATGAATGTAAGTGACCTACTTTTTGAACCAATGTGACTAAATTCAAAACTTGTCCAAGATATTAAAACAAACATTCTAATTAAGTTTCATGAATATCAGACTGAAAATGTGCCCTCTGCGGTGCACACAAGGTTTTTCTAAGATTTGGTCCAGTGACCTACTTTTTGACCAGATGTGACCCACTTTGAAAATTATCCAAGATTTCATGAAGGCAAACTCTCTGACCAAGTTTCATGAGAATCAGTCTGAAAATGTGGCCTCTAAAGTGCACACAAAGTTTATCTAAGATTTGACAATGTAACCTACTTTTTGCCCTGACATGACCCACTTTCAAACTTGTCCGAGATATTATCAAGACAGCATTCTGACCAAGTTTCGTGAGTATGATTGAAAATGTAGCCTCTAGAGTGCACACAAGGTAATTGTTGACGCGTGGATGACGAATGACGGACAATGCGAGATGGACGCCAGACACAGCACGATCACAAAAGCTCACCTTGAGCACTTCGGGCTCAGGTGAGCTAATAAAAAAAAGGTTTCGACCCAGGTCAGCCTGCTGATTGTTTCGGCCCAGGTCAGCCAACGCAGACTGCACAGGCTGACCTGACTTGATACTTTTTGCAGATGGCTCATATGTACTTGGTGCTCAAAGATTTTACCCACCAAACAAACATGAGCTTTAACAACCCCAAGACAAAAAGCCTTTTGAAAACATTGTGGGAAAAGGTGAAACAAGAGGGCCATGATGGCCCTGTATCGCTCCACTGGCTTATAAATATAAACCATAAATAGTAAACATTTCAATTCTCAGCCAAATGGTTTCAAAATGAAGACTTACAAAGTTTTCTCTGTAAAAGCCCATGTGAATGTTGAGACCCGCTGGGCAAAGCCATTTTTGATCCCAGAGCTATAATTACTTGAACCCTGGTAGAGGTCCACAAGATAAAGCCACATGCCAAAATAATACAAGTCTATGCTGTATGGTTATAAATAAGGTGATTTTCAAGTTTTGTCCATATGAAGCCTCTGTAAAACATAAGACCCCTGATGCAAGGCTAATTTCAAAAAAAAAAATCAAAACAAGAAGATTTCTTAAGTTGTCACTATGTAAGCCCACGTAAAACTTGTGACCCCTGCGGTGGGGCCAATTATGACCCCAGGGCTAAAATTTTGGCCCGCTTGGTAGAGGCCCACTAGATATAGCTACATGGAAAATTTGGTAGATCTAGGCCTTATGGCTAGGTACAGGAAGATTTTTAAAGTTTTCTCTATATAAGCCTATGTAAAACTTGTGACCCCTGCGGCGGGGCCAATTTTGACCCCAGGGCTAAAATTTTGGCCCACTTTGTAGAGGCCCACTAGATAAAGCTACATGCAAAATTTGGTAGCTCTAGGCCTTATGGCTAGGTACAGGAAGATTTGTGAAGTTTTCTCCATATAAGCCTATGTAAAACTTGTGACCCCTGGGGCAGAGCCAATTTTGACCCCAGGGCTATAATTTGAAGAAACTTGATAGAGGTCTACTACATAAAGCTACATGCCAAATTTGGTAGCCCTATGCCTTATGGTTTCAGACAAGAAGATTTTTAAAGATTTCCAATATTTTTCAGTTTTGTTGCCATGGCAACCAGAGTTTTTGAAGGAATCAAATTCTTTCAAGAAATTCTGAAGAGGACCATGGCAGGATCATTTCTGTGAAGTTTTGTGAAAATTGGATGGGTAGTTTCAGAGAAGAAGATGTTTGAAATAAAAGTTAACGCACGGACGGACGGACGAACGGATGGACGGACGGACGGACGGACGCACGACGGACACCGGGCCATGACATAAGCCCGCTGGCCTTCGGCCAGTGGAGCTAAAAAATGGTTACCAGGATTTCCAGATTTTTCTGTCCTTTTAAAAACAAAATCCTTTTTTTTTTTGCATTGTCTGCAAATGCTTTCAACTTGATCAAAGTCTATGATGTGTTGTTTGCTAAAGAGTTAAGAATATTTTCCAAGTCATGGTCTTTTACATTTACATTTTTTTTTTAATGAAAAAGCAAGAAAATTCAATCTAGACTCCCTGAAACAGAAAGATAGAAATTTATCCTAGGTAGTTTACTTCTAAACTTGGAAAACACTCCTTCATCAAATCAAATATCATGAACATATTAACGCTTTACCAAACAAACCAAAGTTTTAACAATCCGGAGAAAAAGACCTTTAGAAAACATTGACGGAAAAGAAAACAGAAAATGCTGGTTATCAGCATTTTCTCCTTTTCCCATCAATGTTTTCAAAAGTCTTCTTTCTCAGTTGTTAAAACTCGGGATTATGTCGTAAAGGCTTCACCCTTTACCACACACACCTAAGTTTTAACCATCCTGAGAAAAAGACCTTCTGACCTATCAGACATAAAAACCATCATTTGAGCCCCTTATTTCTTGTAGTTTGCAAATGCTTACAATCTGGAAAAGGCAAAAATTTTGTTACATGGTTACAGGTAAAAATGTTGTCATCTGGTTGAGAGGTATATATGAGCAATGCTCTGACAAAAGGGGGCTTAATGCATCACTGTGATGCATTATACCAAGCAAGGCATCACCTAGTTATGGATCCATAGAATCCATTTTGAAAAACAACTGACTGAATCATGAGGTAGACGTGTCCTTTGACATGCAAAAAATTTACCAAAAACAAAAAGTTTTGGCCCATGTCAGCCTGCGCAGGCTGGCCTGGGTCGATACTTTTTTGCAGATGCATTAAACCTCCTTTTCACATAGCATGGCTCAATAAATAATTTATGCTCATGTTCATTCTTGTTCCCCATGGGCAACAGAAAATTCTGCACAGAATGTGCATTCCAATCTTGATCTACACTGTCTACTAGAGCACAGCACAGACGTTTCTCTATTAGGGTTGGTAAAAGTCAGGATTGTTTGGGAAAGGGTCAACTCCTATTATTAATATTTTAGAAAGATATGTTGATAAAGACCGATGCGGCATATATATAAATAAACATTGGAATAACAAAGACAAAGTGAATCATGATATTAGTATATGTTTTTATTCATTTTGATCAAACCATAACCATATAAATATGCCCTAGCCGTAGACAGTTCATAAAAATATTGAGCAAACAAAAGCAAGTGTTTCTTACAAATTTATCCTTAGGCAAATGAGCCATGCTCTGGCAAAAGAGGGTTTAATGCATCTCTGTGATACATATACAACACAAGTTATCACAGTCACAATTATGGGTCCACAAAATCCACTTTGTATAACAACTAATTGAACCATGAGGTACACTGATCCTTTGACATGCAGAAAACTGACCAATAGCAAAAAGATTTGACCTAAGTCAGTCTGTGCAAACTGGGCAGGCCAACCAGGGTCAATACTTTTTGCAGATGCATTAAGCCCTCTTTTCACAGAGCACTGCTGTATACATTATACATTTTTTATATTATATTTATATTATATACATTTTTAATAGACTTATTCTCAATTCTTTTTGAGTCAGATATTTCTGATGAGACATGATCAGGTATCGAATTTCAACAAACGTGAACTTTAGTCAAAAATGTTTCCAAGAGCATTTGATTCCAATTCTTTAAAAAAAAAAACATCTCTAATATTTCATAAAAGAGTAAAGAATACAAGACAGAAAACTAACACTAATAATACAATATAAACATGTTACAAAATCTTTTGTGTTATCAGTTGCTTTGCAAGAGAATATAGCACAGTGCTGCCTTTTGACAACCCTGGGAAAGAAGCCTTTTGAAAACATTGTGGGAAAAAGAGAAAATGCTGGTCACCAGCATTTTCTCCTTTTCCCACAATGTTTTCTACCCTATCAAAGAAAAGATACACTGAAATTGTCGTCTGCAAATGCTTTCAATTTGAACAAGGCTAAAATTTGGTCATCTGGTAAAGGGCTAAGGTATCTGTGCCATGCATCTGCAAAAAGCATCAACCCTTGTCAGCCTGTGCAGACTGCGCAGGCTGACATGAACGAAACTTTTTGCTGTTTGTAAATTTTCAGTATGTCAAAGGACCATTCTACCTCATAATGAAGTCCATTGTTAGACAAAATGTATTCTATGAATCCATAATTATGTTGATTGATTGACTGATTGATTGAATGGTGTTTTACGCCGCTTTCAACATTATTTCAGTCATATCACGGCAACAGCTCACATATTCATGTATTTCCTTGGTTTTACCAGTACTAGGCTAGGGCTCTGAAGTATCTTGCCCACAGACACACCTACGAGAAGCCCAACGGATCAGGTAGGGCTTGAACCCGGGGCCTCCAGGTTACGAGTCCCACACTTTACCACTGAGCCTCGCACGACCCCCCCCCCCCATAATTCTAAATCCCAATGGTTTAGTCGTCATTAAGTAAGATTTGTGCCTCGCATGCAGTCATTTCTTTCATTTTTCAAGGTGATTGGGGTTTTTTTCCTGAGCACACATGGTGTGTTCCTTTACGTTTCCAAACTTTTGTGTTTCGCTATATCGTGGATATGGCAGACAATAAGCCGCAATCGTCGAAAGAAAAGGTGGACACTGCACCTAAGACAGCTAGTATTTTGGGGAAAAAACCAGCTCCTTCACAGAAGGAAAAAGAAGATTCTTAAGTTTTAGAACTCCTACTGGAAATTAAAGCGAAAATGGACAAGTCCGAAGAAATGTTGAATAGGGTAACGAAAAGGGTCGAGGACCTCGAGAATGTTGAGAAATATGATGATTATGGTCAGTTTGGCCAACATCACTATGATTACGGTGACTATTACGAGGAAGATTGCTATAACGAGGCCGATTTTTCCGCCTCTTCAAGAGGTGTAAAACAACCTTGCAAGGAAAATAAGGATGACAACAACAATAAGGCTGTCGTAGAAAGTCGTTTTTCATCCCTAGCCAAGAGATTTAAGGGACAAGGGGTGACAGATAAGGACTTAGATTCAGTTTTGTCCCCAAATATTACTGATTTGTTTAGGAAAGGGATGGAAGAAGAACAGTATAATGAATTGTAACAGGATGAAAAATTGTCACGGCCAGCTGACTGTGAGGGGTCTCAGTTGTAAAATGTAATCAGTTGGTATGGGATTTAATTTCACCCAATGCTCGTACAACAGATAAGAAATTACAAAATGTTGAAACTTCTGTTGTGAAATCAGCAACCATTTTAGCCAAAATGGTAGATAAAACAGCTAAAATTGAAAAACAAATGAAAGAGAAGGAGAGTAATGACATTTCATTCATAATTGATCATTCCAATGATGCAATTGCCTTGCTTGGACATGCAAACAGACAAATAAACTTATTACGTAAAGATCTTTTGAGACCAGAGCTCAAAAATGAATACTCTCATCTTTGTAATCATATGGTACCCTATACATGTCAACTATTTGGTGACGATGTCTCAAAGGTGGCAAAAGAAATTGAGGATGCAGCAAAAATTGGGAATAAAATGCAATATGGCCAGTACAGAGGTGGATTTAGAGGAAGCCGTGGCGGTTTCCGCGGACGACCCCGTATTAAGCCTTGGTCCAGAAGTTTTGGCCGTGGCTATTTCGGACCTTCAAGTCAGAATGGAGGCGATCCAAAAAACATGCCAAAGAGGGGAGGCCTGAGATTCCCCGCGAAAAATTAGATAATACTCAGGTATGTAAATTCTTAGCTGGTAGACTAAAAGACTATTTACTAGAGTGGAAAAAGTTGACAAGTGATCCATCAATTTTAGATATGGTTCAAAATTTCCACATTAAATTCACTTATGACAGTCCACCTTGTCAACCAGACTTGATTTGCCATGTTTTTAGTGAAAAAGAAACCATGATTATTGACAGAGCGATTGAAAAACTGTTGTCTCTGAAAGTAATTGAGCAAGTTGACTTTGCGGAAGATCAGTTCATTTCACCAATTTTTATTAGGGAAAAGAAAAATGGAGAATTTAGATTGATATTGAACTTGAAAAAAACTAAATGAACATATTCCATACAATCATTTTAAGATGGAGACTTTTGAGATAGCTCTTACAATGGTAACTAAAGACATGTTCATGCGCAGTCTTGATATTCGGCATTCATACTATTCTGTTCCCGTTGCGAAAGAGCACAGGAAATATCTACGTTTTGTGTGGAAAGGACAAATTTACAAATTTACATGTTGTCCAAATGGACTGTCGTGTATGCAATTAAAATTTACCAAGCTAACCGGGGCCTCCAGGTTACGAGTCCCACACTTTACCACTGAGCCTCGCAGGACCCCCCATAATTATGTGATATCTTGCTTGGTATATTACACCAGAGATGCATTGGTCTCTTTTTGCCAGAGCATGACTCATTTCTTATATAATCAGTGGCTAGTTTAAATGTAACATTAGTGGAGACAGGGCTATTGGGGTACAGTGTTGGCTTTTCACATCCAAGGTTCTGGGTTTGAACCCTGTAATGAGCAGGGTCATGCTTTGAACTACCTGCATTTTGGCACAAGTACTGGTATAAAAGATTTCCTGAAAGCACTAATCCAGAGTGATTACTGGTAACTCTTTCCCAGACCACAAAATGATACTTGTCCAAACTGAAAGCTTTTGTAGATGACAAATTCAATGGGACTCAAATCATGGAATTTGTATTAGAAAGGGTAAAGCACATTGTGGGAAAAGGAGAAAATGCTGGTTACCAGCATTTTCTCCTTTTTCCCACAATCCTTTCCAAAGCCTTCTACCACAGGGTCGTTGAAACTCAGATTGTGTGGTAAAAGGGTTAATCCCATAAGTGAGAACTCCTTCACAATCAATGTGAAATACGTAAAAGAAGAACGCTAAAGTACAATTCCCTTACAATGATTGGAAAGGAGGTGGGACCAAGAAATTGGCCAAACTCATTACCTCCTTTCAAACTTGTCTCTGGCATGAGACCAAAATGAAAACATGGTAGCAAATGGAACAAGAGGGCCATGATGGCCCTGTATCGCTCCACTGGCTTATAAATATAAACCATGAAGAGAAGTCTTTACTATATAAGCCCTCATAAAACTTTGACCCCAGGGCTACAGTCGGACTAAATGGGGAATATGTGTATTAGAAGAATAACATGCCAAATTTGGGAGTTCTTGGCCTTATGGCTAGTAACAAGACGGTTTCTGAACTTTTCACTCAATAAACCCATGTAAAACTTGTGAACCCTGGTGCAGGGCCAAACTTGATCCTAGGGCTGTAACTTGGGCCCTCTTTGTAGTTGTCCACTAGATAATGCTATAATTATGCAAAATTTGGTAGCCTAAGCCTTATGGCTATGTACACCAAGATTTAAAAGTTTTCCCTATGTAAGCCTATGTAAATCTTGTGAACCCCCCCCCCCCCCCCCCAGCATGAGGCCAAATTGACCCCAGGACTATAATTTGGGCACTTTTGGTAGACCCCAACTAGATCAAGTTAAATGCAAAATTTGGTAGCTCTAGGCCTTATGGCACAGGTACAGGAAGATTTTTAAAGTTTTCTCTATATAAGCCTATGTAAAACTTGTGACCCCTGGGGCAGAGCCAATTTTGACCCCAGGGCTATAATTTCAAGAAACATGATAGAGGTTTACTAAATAAAGCTACATGCCAAATTTGGTAGCCCTATGCCTTATGGTTTCAGACAAGAAGATTTTTGAAGTTTTCTCTATATAAGCCTATGTAAAACTTGTGACCCCTGGGGCAGAGCCAATTTTGACCCCAGGGCTATAATTTGAAGAAACCTGATAGAGGTCTACTACATAAAGCTACATGCCAAATTTGGTAGCCCTATGCCTTATGGTTTCAGACAAGAAGATTTTTAAAGATTTCCAATATTTTTCAGTTTTGTTGCCATGGCAACCAGAGTTTTTGAAGGAATCAAATTCTTTCAAGAAATTCTGAAGAGGACCATGGCAGGATCATTTCTGTGAAGTTTCATGAAAATTGGATGGGTAGTTTCAGAGAAGAAGATGTTTGAAATAAAAGTTAACGCACGGACGGACGGACGGACGGACGGACGACCGGACGGACGGACGGACGGACGACCGGACGGACGGACGGACGGACGCACGACGGACACCAGGCCATGACATAAGCCCGCTGGCCTTCGGCCAGTGGAGCTAAAAATTGCACATTGATAATGTGTTAACTCTTTATCACACAATTCTGACTTTTAATGACCCTGTGAAAGAAGCCTTTTGAAAACATTCTAGGAAAAGGAGAAAATTCTGTTTACCAGAATTTAATCCTTGTCCAATAATGTTTTCTACCCTTCCCAAAACAAATTTCAATTTTTCAATCACATTTATATTGTCGTCTGCAAATGCCTTCAATTTGGACCAGTCTAAAATTTTGTCGTTTGGTGAAGAGTTAACAGAGTGTTCACCATATATCTAGGATTAAAACTTTCATTTTATAAGGGACGTTATCAGCATAGTTTCATTTCATTCTAGCCAGGTTGTTTAACCCTGTATGCTACAAATCTCCCCCCCCCCCCCCCCCCACACACACACAAAGAAGAGATTTTGAAAATATTAAAATAATGTGGAAAATTGCTTGTATAAAATTTCTCTCCCCTTTCTCTCTCACTCTCTCCTCTCCTTTCCCCCCACTCTCTCTCTCTTACCTTTAGGCTAGTCATTAAAATTTTGCCTTCACCAAACAATCCCATGTTTTTTCATGATTGAAGGCATTATATCCCTTTCCTACGATGTTTTTCCACTATTTCCAAATCAAGTCCCATCATTTGGGCATGATTAACTCTTTACCAAATGACAAAATTTAAGACTAGTCCAAATTCAAAGCATTTGAAGATGACAAAATAAATATGACTCAAAAATTAAAATTTGTTTTGAGAAAAGTAGAAGACATTATGGGAAAAGGAGAAAATGCTGTTTACCAGCATTTTCTCCTTTTCCTATAATGTTTTCAACAGGCTTCTCTCTCAGGGTCAATAAAAGTCTGGACTGTGTGGTAAAGGGTTGAGCTGCCAGTTTGGATGAATCTTTGTCTTCTGGTACAGAGTTAAGTTCAACCCTGGAAGACACTTTACTAACAATTTGTAAGTTTTTGCAGACAAATTAGTGTAACTTTATACCTACGTTTAGATTTAAGAAATTCATAAATCTGATTTACTATGCTTATGTTATTTCGTGAATCTGTGTAAGAAAATATTTCAATAACTCTTCAACTGTAGTCAGAAACAGCACTTCCCTAGCACTTGTTACCTAAGTAACCATTTAGTGCCATTCAACAGAGGGAAATATGACCTTACATGCATTTATGCTACATTTTTCACACTTTACATATATATAGAAGCTGTATGTGTGAAGCAAAAAATACTTTGTCTGTGAATGGAGTAAATGATTATTGCGGACAGCTGTGAGGATAATTCTGATGTTTTCTCAAAATTCTTTCTCTTTGACAATACAGTACACATCATGTTTCCATTTCGGCGTGTGTTTTCTATTACCTACTTATAGTAACTCAAAAACTTACATTCCAACTTGGCTATACATATTCTAGTTAACCCTTAGGCTGCTAAGCGCGACTCACTGACCTTCTGCGGACAGTGTAGATCAAGATCAGACTGCACATCCTGTGCAGTCTGATCTTAGATCTACACTGTCTGATAAGGATATTCTTTCTCCCCAAAAGTACCTTTGAAATAGCAAAATTTGGGTTTTTACTATTGGCTTGAAAAATTTATTTCACTTATTTAGCACGACAAAGGTTCATGGCAAAAACTAACAAAATTCTATACTTAGGTTTGTGTAAGTACTTTAGTAACTTGGTTCCCTGGTATGTTCAGTTGTCAAAGAGGCTGTTCTAGTGCAGCTCTAATTATACAGCTGCCTATAATCATAATTAATTCACAAAAATTGAGCCATGCTCTGTGAAAAGGACGCTTCATCCATCTGCGAAAAGTATCGACCCAGGTCAGCCTGCGCAGTCCACGCAGGCTGACCTTGGCCAAAACTTTTCACTATTGGTTAGTTTTCTGTATGTCAAAGGACCATTTTACCCCAGGATTCTGTCAGTTGCTAGACAAAATAGACTATGGATCCATAATCAAGTGATGACTTGCTTTGTATCATGCATCACAGAGATGCATTAAGTGCCCTTTTGCCAGAGCATGGCTCATTATTATATTTCACAGAAAAAAACATACTCAATACATGTATATCACAACTAAGCTACAGCTATGTACAGCACAGGGACCTGGATTCATTTAATATCTTTGTCAAAGTCTATCCCAAATGACAAAATTTTACACTCAGTCAAACTGAAGGCATTATCAGACAACAAATGTGAATAAATAATGAAATTTGTCTCTAAAATGATCGAGAATATTGAGTGAAAAGGAGAAAATGCTGGTTGCCTGCATCTTCTCCTTTTCCGAAAATGTTTTCAAAAGCATCCTAACTCGGGAAACACAGTATTGACTGGTAAAGGGTTAAATATTTTCATCCAGATTAAATTGAACATGACTTGGCAGATACCATGTATCATAACTTAACTCTTTACCACACAATCCCGACTTTTAATGACCCTAAGGAAGAATGCTTTTGAAAACATGGTGGGAAAATGAGAAAATGCTGGTCACCAGCATTTTCTCCTATTCTCACAATGTTTTCTAATCTATCAAGGGCAGATTTCATCATTTGGGCTACCTTTAACTCTTTACAACACAGCAAAATTTTAGACTGGTCCAAGTTCAAAGCATTTGCAGACGACAAAGTAAATGCAGCTCAAATGATTGGATTTGTTTCTGAAAGGTAAGAAAACATTGTGGGAAAAGGAGAATACGCTGGTCACCAGCATTTTCTCCTTTTCCCACAACGTTCTTAAAAGTCTAATTTCTCAGAGGCGTTAAAACTCGTCATTGTGTGGTAATGAGTAAATTTGTAGTCTACAAATGCTTTAAATTTGGACCAGTCTAAAATTCTGTCGTTTGGTAAAGGGTTAATACATCAAGCTTATCACAAACATAAAATTCTAGCCTGTGATTTACAGATCCTTTGGATAAACCCGTTTACTATATTCAAGTACATGTACCCACAATTTTTTTCTGCTCAAATTCACGTATTACACAGAAATAAAATCTGACTCTACGGCGAAAAAATCAGTATCTACAATTCCATGTATGATTCCAAATATGGTATACAGATGTCACCCACATGCAGACTACTGTATATGTGGATATATACATGTGTCCAAAAATTTGCAAATTACCAATTATGGATATTTTGTGTACAGAAAAGTTGGGAATTAAAGACACTCTTTATCTGTTGGTATACTTGTGGTAAAATTCGAAAAGTCTGCCAATTTTTCACATTCGCAAAATCGAAAAAATTTCCACATTGCAAAAAAGTCCATTTATACAGTAGTTAAGGCTTGGTTTATGAATTATAGTACTCATTCGTAACAATAGGTTTACACACACTAAATCAATACTGCATTTTAATTTCTAACAATCTTTTAATGAATTTGTCCATAATGGCAATTATTTTGCTGTCAAAATTTGTAGGTACATGTATATGCTCTGTGAAAAGGAGGCTTAATGCATCTGCGAAAAGTATCCACCCAGGTCAGCCTACTCAGTCAGCACAGGCTGAACTGGGCCAAAACTTTTCACTTTTGGTCAATTTTCTTTATGTCCAAGGACCAGTCTACCTTATGATTAAGTGAGTTTTTAAAAAATGCGGACCAGTTATTATGTGATGACTTGTTTGGTATCATGCATCACAGAGCTTCATTAAGCGCCTTTTTGCCAAAGCATGGCTCATATGACAAAAGGATTATCATGTGGTAGTAACTTTCGTGGGACATAAAATTGCTTTGCCTCTTTCTGAGGGGGAAAATTTTGATATAACACCCTGATCTTTGGTCTCTTCAAATATCACACTTTTTGATGCAGCTCTAGGAAAATACAAGCCCATGGAA
This sequence comes from Tridacna gigas, assembly GCA_945859785.2. Taxonomy (NCBI): domain Eukaryota; kingdom Metazoa; phylum Mollusca; class Bivalvia; order Cardiida; family Cardiidae; genus Tridacna; species Tridacna gigas. Next base: position 44,100,500 of record OX244034.2, on the reverse strand, counting down.
AGTTACTGCAAAATAGTATTCTATGTTTATGTACTCAAGTATGTGTATTTCTGTCCCAAAGCGAAACAGACCTTTAAAAGATTGAGGGAATTTAGTTCACAACAAGAGGATGCTGCATTTCCAACAATGGTTTCCATACAAATCAAGGCACGTGTACTTTTGATCCAAAAGTAGACAGTTTTAAAAAAACATTTCGGGAAATCGAACACTTGTTCTAGCATCAAGCAATTGCTACTTTTCAAAAACAATGGCTCTGATGTCATTCACAAATTGATCTATTCCCTTTGACTCCTCCTCGTTTGTGACCTAGGCACTACTTTTACTACTTTTTGGTAGCTGTAAGCTCCAGAAGACATCTTTGTTTAATCACCAGCACTTCCCAGCACTTTATGTCAAAACGAGAAATTGCTCTTAATTTTATTCATTTTAACATGAAGTTTTCATGTATTTGCACTATTTAAATTTACACTGATTACCCATAATTTTACAAGTAGGTTATCAAAATCACCTGCTGCAAATTTGCTTCCTGAGTAAAGTCAGCATGTACAGTATGCAATACCATCTTCTGGTTTGTTTTTCAAATTAGTTGGCCATCTGAATTTCGAAAAGTTCTCATTGGCTAATCTTGAAGGAAGGCAGAGTCTATAGTTGCAAATCCTGCTACAATCCCGCCCTCGTTGTCAGAACTGACCTTGGTACGTAACAAGAGTCCAACTTCTTCATTAAAAAACTCCTTAGTATCTGACCTGAAAAGAAATTCAGTCTGGCAAATCTCTCCAAGGACAAACTTCATATGATGACGGATTTGTGGGATGCTGGTCTCTTTGTGCTATAGACACTTAACTCTACCAAACGACAAAATTTTAGACTAGTCCAAATTCAAAGCATTTGCCGACATCAAAATAAATGAGACTCAATAATTGAAAGTTGTTTTGGGAAGGAGAGAAAACATTGTGGGAAAAGGAAAAAATGCTGGTTACCAGTATTTTCTCCTTTTCCTACAATGTTTTCAAAAGGCTTCTCATCAGGGTCGTTAAAACTCGGGATTGTGTGGCAAAGGGTTAACTCTTTACCAGATGACAAAAATTTCAGACTAGACACAAACAAAATGTTGCAACAATAATTATGTCTATCTTTCATTGGGTAGAAAACATTGTGGGAAAAGGAGAAAATGCTAATCACAGAAAAAAAGCATTTTCGCGTTTTCCCACAATGCTTTCAAAAGCCCTTATTTTAGGGTTGTTAAAAGTCAGGATTGTGTAGTGAAGAGTTAAAATTCTTAGTGTAAATATATATTGAAAAGTGCTGCACTCGTTCAGATTATGTGTATTGTATAATTTGAAACTTGGAGCACTATTCAAATCATGAAATAATTTGCTTGAAAAAGGGCCGCATTGTCCTTTTTCCACCAAAATTGTCTTTCATTTATGTCAGCTATATAATGATACAGATTTCTATGAACCAAAGAGATGCTGACTAGGACTTAGGACACACAAGTTTATTTTGGTACGTTAATATGACATTAAGTTGCCAGTAATTTATCAGTAGTTCAAATAAAGGGAAGAAAATTACATCACTGTAAAGCCTAAATCCTGCCCTTTCCATCGATATAACCACATCCCCAGTACACACCACATGCTGTATGTTATCATCTCATTAACCGTTTACCACACAATCCCGAGTTTTAACGACCCTTAACAAGAAGCCTTTTGAAAACATTGTGGGAAAAGGAGAAAATGCTAGTAACAAGCATTTTCTCCTTTTCCCACAATGTTTCTACCCTCCCCAAAACAAATTTCAATTGTTCAATCACATTTATTTTGTCATCTGCAAATGCTTTCAATTTGGACCAGTCTAAAAGGGTTAACTGAAATCGTATATTGGTCAAGTGGCTATTTTTAGCCTGTAGTAAATTTCCAGCACTGGGAGAACTGATAAGCCATAAACAGGCAGCATGGTAAGAGTTAACACTTGCACACTTGCCAGTTTTTACTGTGTATCCCTAGATATTTAAGATTGTGCCAGGGGGTGCAAAAAAACCCCCATAATAAAAAGGCATGGGACAACTGATGCTGGCCAAATATATAAACATATTATAATAAATAAAATAAACAAATAGATCTCAAAAACAATTCCAAAACCTACCCCATAAAAGTTCCGTAGACCCCAATCTCACTGATCACATCCCGTAAGACCGGCTCCACTCCTTCTTTAAGGAGTATGTTTCTCTGAATAATAGGAAATATCCTCTCCATTAATATATAGGCGCTTCTCTCCTCTGTGTCCTTGATAGTGGTCAGAAAATCTCGAATATCTTCGCCATAAACATTGTTGCCTATGGAAAAAGAAAAATGTAGCCACCATTTGAGAAGATAGAGAGAAAACAATGACAGATAGAAAACATTGTGGGAAAAGGAGAAAATGCTGGTTACCAGCATTTTCTCCTTTTCCCACAATGTTATCCAAAGGCTTCCTTTCAGTCGGGATTTTGTGGTAAAGGGTTAAAAAGTAACACAACTTCCGATAAGCTACAGCATTTGGTGTAGCCAAGGGCTGATCCATTTGGTCTAGCCAATCAGAAATTGTTTTGCTTTCTAGATCTAGAATTAGACATGGAATAAAATTAAGAACGGTTGGTGAATACCAGCCATGGAGATCTGTTCACTCTTCACCACACCACAAAATTTCAGGCTTGCCCATACTGAAAGCATTTGCAGACATCTGTCTGTGAAAGGATAGAAAACATTGTGGGAAAAGGAGAAAATGCTGATTACCTGAATTTTATCCCTTTCTTATTACTATGTTAACACAGCCTTCTTTCTAAAGGGTTGTTAGAACAGGGTATTGGTAAAGGTTTATAAAAAAATACAATAGATACTTTCATGAGCCTGTGAAAAAGGGGCTTAATGCATTTGCAAAAAGTATTGACCCATGTCAGCCTGCACAGTCTGCGCAGGCTGACATGGGTTGAAACTTAATGTAATATGTAATTTTCTGCATGTCAAAGGACCATTTTTCTCCAGATCCACTCAATTATTAAACTAAATGGATTTTATGGATCTATAATTATGTGATAACTTGCTTGGTCTAATGTATCCTGGAAATCCATTAACCCTTTACCAGACAACAAAATTTTAGCCTTGTCCAAATTGAAAGCATTTGCAGACGACAATTTCAGTGTGCCTCAAATGGTACAACATTTCTTTGATAGAGTAGAAAACATTGTGGGAAAAGGAGACAATGCTGGTTACCAGCATTTTCTCCTTTTCCCACAATGTTTTCAAAAGGCCTCTTCCCATGGGCGTTAAAAGGCGGCATTGTGCGTTAAAGGGTTAAGCCCCTTTTTGCAAGAGCATGGCTTATTCATAACTCACCTCCTCCCTCTCTCTGTGGTTTAAGGACAAAGTTCTGTGGACAGGACATGGCTAAAGTGATTGCATGATCTCCGTCAGAGCCCTAAAAAGAGTATGGCTTGTTAGTTTGTTTTGGCATTTTTACCCTTTACCCACACAATCCTGACTTTTAAGGACCCTGAAAAAGAAGCCTTTGGAAAACATTGTGAGGAAAGGAGAAAATGCTGGTAACCAACATTTTCTCCTTTACCCACAATGTTTTCCACACTTCCTAAAACAAATTCCTATTTTCGAGTAACATTTATCTTGTCATCTGCAAATGCTTTCAATTTTGACTGGTCTAAAATTATGTCGTTTGGCAAAGAGATAAACAGTATTTCAATTGTATCTTGACATCTGGTGTGCCTAGACTGTTGATGATGATGATGATGATATCTCGTATTGTGATGTAAACAAAGAAACACTTTTCATTCTGATTCTGATGATGATGATTGTTATTGCAAAAACTTTTGACCCAGTCAGCCTAGTCAGAATGTGTAGGCTGACAAATTCTGCGCAGGATGACATGGGTCAATACTTTACAGATGCATTTTGCCCACTTTTCACAGAGCATAGCTCAAACCTTACTTTATCCAGTGAATACTGCTCGGCAAATGTTCTCCTGATTTTCTGAAGAATGGCTGGATCTTTGATGAACCTTTCTAGAGCTCCGGGTACGGCCAGTGTTTGTTGGATCTTCTTACAACCAGCCAAGTGATATTGCACAGATGGACATTTGATGGCTCTGGAGCGCTCCAAGGTCAACCTTGCATCTTTCTCCTGAAAAACACACACATTGTTTGGGATCAGCTCTGTATCCCTGTACCACACAATCTCGAGTTTTAACCCTTTCTCAAATGAGACTTGTCCAAATTGAAAGCATTTGCAAATGACAAATGTGACTGGAAAATTGAATTTTGTTTGGGAAGGGTAGTCAACATTGTAGGAAAATGACAAAATGCTGGTTACCATCATTTTCTCCTTTTCCCATAATGTTTTCAAGAGGCTTTGCTCTCAGGGTTGTTAAAAGTTGGGTTTGTGTGATAAAGGGTTAAACTCTAAGCAGAAAGTCTTTTAAAAACATTGTGTGAAAAGGAGAAAATGCTGGCAACCAGAATTTCTTTTTCCACAATGTTTTCTATCCTATAAGAGAACTTCAGCTCATTTGTACCAATTTTGAAATTGTTGTCTGCAGATGTTTCGAATTTGGAAGAGTCTATAATTTGCTGTTTGGGAAAGGGATACCAAACAACAAAGTTTTGTGCTCTCCCATATTGATGAAGTTTGCTGACAACATATTTAACCCTTAACTGCACAACAAAATTTTAGACTGGTCCAAATTCAAAGCATTTGCAGATGACAAACTGAATTTGGAGTAAATGATGAGATTTGTCTCAGAAAGGACAGAACACATTGTGGAAAAAGGAGAAGATGCTGGTTACCAGCATCTTCTCCTTTTCCCAAAATGTTTTCAAAAGTCTTCTTTCACAAGGTCATTGAAAGTTGTCACCGAGAGATAAAGGGTTAAAGTGTCGACAATGATGAGATATGCCCAAAAAGGGGAAAACATTGTGGGAAAAGAAGAAAACGGTGGTTATGTGATACCAGAATTTTCTTCATTTCTCACAATATTTTCAAAACCTTCTTCATGGCGGAAAAAACTGGAGATTTTTGGTTAACAATTTACAAACTAATATCTGCGGGCAACCTTTATTGCATTGCAACAAAATACTTCTTGAAAATATTATGGCAAAAAGATAACACTTATGACATCAAAAATATAAGCTTTGCTCTGACAAAAGGGGGGTTTAATGCATCTCCATGATGTCATCACATAATTAAGAATCCATAAAATCCATTTTGTCTAACAATCAACTGGATCTGGAGGTAAAATGGTCCCTTGCCACATAGAAAAGTTACACAAGAAGCATAGTCTGTACAGGCTGACATTGGTTGGTACTTTACACAGATGCATTAAGCCCCCTTTTCACAGAGAATAGCCAAATTATTTTCATTCCATCATTCAAAACAGACATTTTCCTGAAAATTAATGAATAGTTTTTGATGGTGAATCAACATATTGAGTCATTTAGCACTCATGTTTGATAAAATTGTATCAGAAGTATATAATAAAAAACAAAACTTGAAATGTTAATCCTCCCAATGATATGTAATGACTGTCTGTGGGATTAAATAAGTCTGTCTTAACTCTATAACAAACAGCATAATTCTAGGCTTGTCCAAATTGAAAGCATCTGAAGATGACAAATTGCATGTAGTTAAAAAGCTGATTGCTTTGGAGAAAACAATGTGGGAAAAGGAGAAAATGCTGGTCATCACAACGTTTTCAGAAGCCTTCTCCTTCAGTCACAAAAACTCAGGATTGTGTGTTTAAGGGTTAAATCTTTCCCCTGATAACATAATTTCAGACATATCCAAATTTAACTCTTTACCACACAATCCCGAGTTTTAATGACCTTTAAAGAGAAGGCTTTTGAAAATATTGCGGGAAAAGGAGAAAATGCTGGTAACCAGCATTTCTCCTTTTCCCACAATGTTTTCTACCCTATCCAATAGATAAATCACCATTTAAACTTCATTTAAATTGTCATCTGCAAATGCTTTCAATTTGGTCCTGTCTAGAATTTTCTTGTTTGGTAAAGAGTTAAGGCAGTAAATTGAATTGCAAACAAAGGATTGTTTGGTAAAGGGTTCATCTATTACAGTGCAGGTTATTCTCCAACAATGTTTTCAAAAGCCTCTTTTCTGACAGTTCAAGATATTATATTGTGTGGTAACGGGTTCACTTCACGATACACTTACTGTTTCTGTTGTGTAATGGGTAGGGGAATAACCATCTCTGAAATATACGACAGCAATTTCAGTGTCGTCTCTGAAAATAAACAGAAACAGTGTTTTTGAGATGAAAAAAAAAAGACAGATAGGAAACAAAGAAAAGCTTTGAAAACTACAGGTCAGCCTAAAGGCACACATTGATAATTCCATTTTTGGTGTAGAAAATTAATAATCTCCATTCACTGCTATCTTGCAAGAAAATGTGCCCTATAGAAATACCAGAGATCCACTATGGTTCAGTGCTTTTTATTCGATGGGAAACTGTTAGACTCGCCTATATTGAAAAAAAATTGCAGTTGACAAAGTCAGTGTGGCTAAAATAATGAGAATTGTCTTTGAAAGGGTATAAACCATTGTTTGAAATACAGAAAATGCTACCAGCATTTTCCTTTTTTCCTACAATGATTTTGAAAGGCTTCTTCCTCAGGGTCATTAACTCTTTACCACACAGCAAAAATGTAGATTTGTCCAAATTCAAAGCACTTGTAGTCGACAACTTAAATGTGGCTCACAAGATGAAATTCGTCCTTGACAGGGTGGTAAACATTGTGGGAAAAGGAGAAAATGCTGGTAACCAGCATTTTCTCCTTTTCCCACAATGTTTTCAAAAGGCTTCTTCTTCAGGGGTCATTAAAACTCAGGATTGTGCGGTCAAGTGTTAAAACAGAGAAATGTTTGGTACATGTTTAGAGCTACTTAAAACAAAATTAAGACAAACATACAGATGTGCTCATAAAACTTTCTTTTCGAAGAAAGAAAGGAGATAAGGGAAACTGGAATTTCATTGGTAATCTTCTGAATAAAAAGAAACGAGCCATACTCTGTACAAAGAGGGCTTAATGCCTTTCCATGATACATGACACCAAGCAAGTCACCATATGATCATGGATCTATAAAATCCATTTTGTCTCCCAACCGACTGAATCATGAGGTAAACTGGTCTTTGGATATGCAAAAACTGACCAATAGCAAAACAGTTTGGTCAAGGTTAGCCTGTGTGGACTGCACAGGCTGACATGGATCAACACCTTTTGCATATGCATTTAGCCCATTTTTCACAAAGCATAGCTCAAATTAATTTAGGATGCATGCTACGCAGTACAGAAAGCATAAACTTACATGTATAATCTTTTATCATCGTCCAGCCTCCAGCTTTCAGAATGCTTTAGACTTGTGTAGGTAAACTTTATATTGTCGTCAAGTTCAAATATTTTCTTCTCAATCCATCTCTGGTCAATAAAGTTGGCCTCTGTCTCTGCAACGACCATTACTATTGCTGCCCTATTGGTGAAAAAAAAAAAGAACATTAAGACATGTAATGAGCAATTCAATTTTTACTTTATATCTTTTTGATAAACCACTGATATTTTGGAAACATTTTTCTTTCCTTCAATTGTTCAATCAATTTCATTATTCTTAATCAACGTTCTATATTTTAGTTTAACTCTTTACAAATTGTCATAATATTAGACTGGTTCAAATTGAAAGCATTTGCAGACGACAAAATAAACAGGAATGAACATTTGAAATTTGTTTTGGAAAGGGTAGAAAACATTGTTGGAAAAGGAGAAAATGCTGGTTACCCACATTTTCTCCTTTTCCTACAATGTTTTCAAAAGGATTCTTTCACAGGGTCGCTAAAAGTCGGGACTGTGTGGTAAAGGGCTAAAGTACTGGCTGTCTGGCATTAGCAGCAGATCTTTCAACTCTTTTGAGCAATCAAAATTTCTGCAGCACCACATTCAAAGATGAAAACTTTCACATCTCATGGAATACTAATGAGCACCACATAGTATGCATTCACAGCAATTTGTACTTTTGAATGAGATTTAAGTACCTCAGTATCATTATTGATATAGAGGATTTTTTTTTTTTTTTATGAAAGATTGAAATTTATTTCATCGAGTGAGCATCATTGGTGATATTTTTACTTGTGGCACAGCCATGAGTGAAAATATTACCAATGATGTTCACGAGATGAAATAAATTCCTATCTTTCACCGAAAAAATCATATATTCTATTTATTTATTTCATGCTTCTAATCCCTTTTTTGTTGGATTTTTGTTGGATCAAAATCCAGTGCAATTGTTTTTGGTGATTACCCGTGGCTTGCACCCCCCTTACATAGCAATGCATTACAATATTACGTAAAGCGCAAGAAATATAGCGTAAATTAGGTCATATTTCACTCTGGTTGAATGGCACGCGCCATTTACCTTGGTAACTAGTGTGCTCGAACTACCGTTTTTGCCTTCAAGTGAAGAGTTAGAAAATATGAAATTGGTCTTTTTACTGGTAGTAACCATAAAATATCAAACCATAATCCACCATTATTTTTACTGAAAAGCAGTACATAATAACCCTTTACCATATGACCAAAAATGTAGACTTGTCCAAATTGAAAGTATTTGCAGACGACAATTTAAATGTTACTCAAATGATAGAGTTTGTCTCTGATAGGGTAGAAAACATTGTGGGGAAAGGAGAAAATGCTGGTAACCGGCATCCACAGTGTTTTCAATAGTTTTCTTTCTTATGGTTGTTAGAAGGGGGGCATTGTGTGGTGAAGGTTAACAAACCCTTAGACTATTTAATGTTTGTAATATTGAGATTTGTTCCATGTTTCAAATTCCTTTCATCTGATCCTTTACCAAATGATTTGATGTTTTAAGGGCTCCAGTGGAAGACTGATTGATTGATTAAATGCTGTTTTAGGCTGCTTCAAAATTATTTCAGTCATATCACAGCAACATCTCTCATATTCATGTATGTCCTGGGCTTCACCAGTCCTCGGCTAGGGCTCTGAAGTGTCATGCCCGAGGACACTCCCATGAAAAGCCCAGAGCTTCCAGTGAGGCTCAAATCTGGGGCCTCCAGATTACAAGTCCTACACTTCACCACTGAGCCATGCAGGTCCTCCCACCTCTGCGAGGAAGAAGGTTTTTAGAAACTTTTTTCGAAAAAGGACAAAAATGCTGGCAAGTGGCTTTTTCCCTTTTCGTCTTGAATATGTCAGCAAAGAAGTGTTGATCAAAGATCAAACAGCACATTTTATGCAGTCTGATCTTGATCCTAACTGGCCACAAAGGCAACTGAAGTTATGACAGGTGCTTTTAGGATAAACTCTCTCTTTGATACATACTGTGGCTGATTGTACATCTCCCAAGCTTTCACCAAACCTTTAGCAAACCCAGCACTTGGCTCATTTTCTGGTATCTGAAAGTAACAAGAGAAACAATATGGCTCTCAATTTGTTTACCTGAAACTTCATTTGATAACAAAAGTCTATAAATGTATGAAAATTCTGACCTGGGAAAGAAGCCTAATTTAACCCTTGGGCTGCTAAGCGCGACTCGATGACTTTTTGTGGACAGCAAAGATCAAGATCAGATTACACAGATCTACACTTTCTGCAAAAGGTCAGTGAGTCACGCTTTGCAGCTTAAGTGTTAAATAATTCAGCTTACCTGTGATGTAGTGTATGCAACTCCAGCCATTGCCATTGTGTGTCTGAAACATTGAAGAATAAAACTCATTATTACATACCTGAAAATTTTCTGGCCCAAATACATGCATCACATGCAGATAAAATAACAAATATGACAGAAAAAAAAGATCCCTATCTACACACTGTGAAACATAGTTCCAAATATGGAATGATGATGTACCTCATGTGTGGAATATGTATGAACTGATTCATGCTTTGATTGGTCAGAATGTTACTCTATAATATTCATCCGCCATTCATAAAAATGAAGATACTCCCCACTTTTACCATTATTTCTTTTATTCCATTTTCTGTTATCGAATAAAATGTCAATAACTGCAAAATTTTGTCTTTGGAAGTGGTAGATATAATGAAAGGAACATTATGTTGTAGCAACTTTCCTGGTGATTGTATTTACTTCTCGCTGCGTAAGAAAATTTTGACATCTAGCTTGACCTTCGTGATATCAAATTTTCTCCCTCTGCTCGAATTAAATACATGCATCAGGAAAGTTACTACAACATAATATGTCCAAATTGAAAGCATTTGCAGACGACAAATTGAATGTACCTTAAATGATGATTTCTGTCATTGATACAGTAGAAAACATTGTAGGAAAGGGAGAAAATGCTGGTTACCAGCATTTTCTCCTTTTCCCACAATGTTTTCAAAATCCATCTTCTTGAGGGTCGTTAAAACTCGGGATTGTGTGGTACAGAGATAAAAGGCATTACTGACAGGGTTGTTGAACTGAATTATCTGGTAAAAAGTCAACTCAACTGTGTGCAAACGACCGACTAAATAAGACTGGAATGATGGTACCGGTCTTTACCTTGAAAACGTTGGAAAGCTTTGTGGAAAAAAGGAGTATGCTGGGTACAAGTATTTTATCTTTTTCCAAAAATATTTTCAAAAGCCTCTTTCTTATTATAAAGGGTATATAAAACCTTAGATAAATGTTTTGCGACATTTTTCTACTTGTCACAATGCTTTGAACATTTTTATGTGTTTTCAACCAGTCAAAATGCATCATCTTACAGCTGTATTCTCTTCCTGAATTAATTGTGGAAAAAAAAGGAGAAAATGGTGGTTACCACCACATTTCTCTTTTTCTCACAATGATTTCAAAGGCTTTCTTCATTAGGGTCATTAACCCTTGTCCTATTATAAATGAAATGGAAACTTTCATGTTGATAGTAAAGACCCAAATGTTGTTATTCCAAAGGTATATTTTGGGGAAGGGTACCTCCATATCATACAGTGAAGATTCAAGATCAGACTGCACATTCTGTGCAGTCTGATCTTGATCTACACTGTCTGCAAATGGTCAGTAAGTCAAGCTTAAAGGGTCAAGAGTTGGATTTGCTTTGGTAAAGGGAAAATGAAGATTTCTGATAAGGTAGTGTAAAAACAAAGGGCATTTTTTTTTTCACCTGTGAACATTCCAGATTCCTGACGACAGTCCACTAAAACTGGCGGCCACTGTGTTAAATTCGATCTGTTTAAAGGTCAGGTTTCCAGGCATAGAGTCGCAGTTACAGTCTCTGTTTTTGACATTCGTCATATAGTCATTTCGAAACAGGCCAAGGCTTATCGGCTAAAAAGACAAAGACAAGCAAGAAAATTACTTCATCTTGCACAAAACAATGCCAGAGTTCTAACGAGCCTCCAGAAAAAGCCTTATAAAAGTTTGTGGGAAAAGGAGAAAATGCTGAGAAACAAGCATTTTTCTCTTTTCTATTATCTTTTCTATCCTTTTAAAATCCCTGAGGATGATGGCTTTTGAAAACATTGTTGGACAAGGAATCAAGATCACAGCATGCAGGTGCCAATGCTTGGCTGTGGCTGCTTGATTGTAAGTCCAGCACTTTGATGGTTACAAGCCCTTGTTGTAAAGGCTCCTCTTTTAATAATTAAGAACTTGTCCAAGTTTGAAGCAAATAGCTTCAGTACTAACAGAGATATTATATGAAGTTTTTGAACGACAAAGCTGAAGACGACAACACCAGGGCTCCGACCATACCTGAATGTTTTCTTCGAAAACAGCAGAGCTACAAATGCTGATAACTGGCATTTTCTCCTTTTTCCACAATGTTTACAACCTATTCAAGGACAAATCTGGACTACCCATTCAAAAATAAATCCCAACTTTTGATCCAGATTTGATATGTTGCCTGTGAATGCTTTCAATTGAGACAGGTCTAAAAATTGTCATTCAGTAAAGACCTGATATTGACAACATCTTTCTTTATTTCAGTGATTATCTCTTCACCAGTTAACCCTTTACCGCACAATGCCGCCTTTTGACGACCCTGGGAAAGAAGCCTTCTGAAACCTTTGTGGGAAATGGAGAAAAGGCTGGTAACCAGCATTTTCTTCTTTTCCCACAATGTTTTCTGCCCCATCAAAGAAAAATTGCACCATTTGAACCACACTGAAATTGTCGTCTGCAAATCGCTTTCAATTTGGACAAGGCTAAAATTTTGTCATCTGGCAGAGGGCTAACAGAATTCTAGAGTGGTCCAAATTGAAAGCATTGGAAATCAGCACATTAAATGAGGCTGAAGTGATGGGACATGTCCTTGAAATGATAGAAAGCACAATTAGCCTATAACTCTCTACCAGACGAAAATTTTTGAGACATATTCAAATTTAAAACATTTGCAGACAACACCTTAAATGTAATTCAAATGTTGAGATTTATTGAGTCTGATTTTGATAAAAAATGTCTGCAACAGGCAGTCCCATCTTGATCTACATTGCCTACAAAAATAACTAAAGTTGTGATTAACACTCTATTTAGGGTTGAATTATTTGTCAAGAGAGATGATTAACAGTGGAAAACAGTCCAACCTGTGGGTTTCCCTCCTCCCTGACAGTGGTGTAGATGTCCCATAGCATCTTGGTGAAATCATCAACTTGAACAACACTGAAGAATAATTTCATTTCTAATACAAGTAGCAGTTCAGAACAGTTTCTTGATTGTTGGTTTTACCTTTCACCATGCTATCCAAACTTTAAACAACCCTGAAGAAGAAAACTTTTGAAAATATTGTGGGAACAGAAGAAAATGCTGGAAACCAGCATTTTCTCCTTTTCCCACAATATTTTCTACCTTTCCCAAAACAAATTTCAATTTTTCAGTCACAATTATTTCGTCTTCTGCAAATGCTTTCAATTTGGACTACCGGTAGTCTCAATTTTTGTCGTTTGGAAAAGAGTTAACTGTAAGGTGTCTAATGCCATGTTTTAAAATTCTTTCAGTTATATTACAGCTGCCAGTGCACCTATCCATGCTTCACCAGCACTTCACAATATTCTTCCCAAGCCACTGGCTGCTTTCCCAGATAACCATCACTAAAAATGATGAAACAATGATCAGATCACTTTAACAACAAGAGGGCCATGATGGCCCTGTATCGCTCCACTGGCTTATAAATATAAACCATAAAGAGAAGTCTTCACTACATAAGCCCTTATAAAACTTTGACCCCAAGGCTACAGTCGGACTTAAAGGGGAATATGTGTATTAGAAGAATAACATGCCAAATCTTGGCCTTATTGCTAGTAACAAGACGGTTTCTGAAGTTTTCACTCTATAAACCCATGTAAAACTTGTGACCCCTGGTGCAGGGCCAAACTTGATCCTAGGGCTGTAACTTGGGCACTCTTTGTAGTTGTCCACTAGATAATGGTATAATTATGCAAAATTTGGGAGCCCTAAGCCTTATGGCTATGTACACCAAGATTTAAAAGTTTTCCCTATATAAGCCCATGTAAATCTTGTGAACCCCCCCCCTCCATCCCCCAGCATGAGGCCAAATTGACCCCAGGACTGTAATTTGGGCACTTTTGGTAGATCCCCACTAGATCAAGCTAAATGCAAAATTTGGTAGCTCTAGGCCTTATGGCTAGGTACAGGAAGATTTTAAAAGTTTTCTCTATATAAGCCAATTTTGACCCCAGGGCTATAATTTGAAGAAACATGATAGAGGTCTACAACATAAAGCTACATGCCAAATTCGGTAGCCCTATGCCTTATGGTTTAAGACAAGAAGATTTTTAAAGATTTCCAATATTTTTCAGTTTTGTTGCAATGGCAACCAGAGTTTTTTGAAGGAATCAAATTCTTTCAAGAAATTCTGAAGAGGACCATGGCAGGATCATTTCTGTGAAGTTTCGTGAAAATCGGATGGGTAGTTTCAGAGAAGAAGATGTTTGAAATAAAAGTTAACAGACAGATGGACGGACGGACGCACGGACGCATGACGGACACCAGGCCATGACGTAAGCCCGCTGGCCTTCGGCCAGTGGAGATAAAAACACCTATGATGGGTCTGTATAAGTGTACCAGCTGGAACTGCCTATCTCTTTACCATACAACAAAATTTTAACTTGTTCAAGTTGAAACCGTTTGCACCAAAAAATTAAGCGGCTCAAACTATGGGATTTGTGTTTGTAAGGGTAGAAAAACATTTGGATGAAAAGGAAAAAATGCTGGTTACCAGCATTTTCATCTTTTCCCTACGTTTTCTGAAGCCTTCTTCCTGAGGGTCGTTAAAAAAAAAAAACAAGATTGTTTGACAAATGGCTACTTGCACTGGCAATCCTGTCTTTTTTCAAGGTCAATTATTTTCACATCAAGGGATGAATTAAAAAAATCTTAGCCCTTACAAACAATCTGGTGTTTTAAAAACCCTGACAAAGAAATCTTTTGAAAACATTGTGGGAATAGGAGAAATATGCTTGTAACCAGTATTTACTCCTTTTCTTACAATGTCTTTTATCTTATCACAAAACTTACTGTACCGGTATTTTGTATCAACTTCGAATTTGTCATCTGCAGATGTTTTAAATTTGGAAGAGTCTAAAATTTGCCAGTTTGTAAGAGGGTCACTGAGTTATCTAAGGTTCATTATAACAAACATCAATGAATTCTATGTTCTTCCCAGTATTCATCAATCATTCTATAGAATGATGTATTTCCCGCAATATTTTCAAAAGTCTTTTTTTTCTTGAAGGTTGTTAAAACTCTGGATTGTGTAGTAAAGGGTTAAATCTGTACCACACAATCCCATATTTCAACGACCCTGACACAGAGGGCTTTTGAAAGCATTGTGGGAGAAAAAGAAATGCTGGTAATCAGCATTTTTTTTCTATTTCAAAAATGATTCCTACCCTTCCAAAGACAAATCCTATCATTTGAGCCATGTTTAATTTGTCGTCTGCAAAGGCTTTCAATTTGGACAAATCTTAATCTCTGTCATTTGGTTCAGAGTTAAAGGGAGACAAAGAATGGAATACTATAGCATTATTATAGTGATATCAGTTATTTCCCTTAAACCAAGATATGGCATAAAAGCACTACTTCTTAACCCTTTACCACACAACGCCAACTTTTAGCAAGGTTGTTAAAACTCGGGATTGTGTGGTAAGGCGTTAAGACTAGAGTTCCATCATAAAATCTAGAAGTCCTAAATTTAACTCATTAGCACACAATCCCAACTTTTTAAAGACCATGAGACAGAAAGCTTTTCAAAACCAGGTAACCAGCCTTTTCTCCTTTTCCCCATGATATTTTCTACCCCCCCCCCCCAAAAAAAAAAAAAAAAAATCCAATGTTTGAGTCACATTTAATTTGCCATCTGCTAATGCTTTCAATTTGGACCAGTCTAAAATTTTGTTGTTTGGTATAGAGTTAAGGACCATGTAATCAGACAACAGAGGAACATGGCATCTACTTTTAGTTAAAAGGATTTTTCCTTGTTAGCTTAGCTTTCCTTGCAATGGCTAACCCTTTACCGCACAATTCTGAGTGTTAATGACCCTAAAGAGGAAGGCTTTTGAAAACATTGTGGGAAAAGGAGAAAAATGTTGGTGACCAGCATTTTCCTCTTTTCTCACAATGTTTTCTACCCTTCCCAAAACAAACTTCAATTTTTGAGCCATATTTATTTATCTTATTTTGTCGTCTGCAAATGCTTTGAATTTGGACTGGTCTAAAATTTTGTCGTTTGGTAAAGAGTTAATCTGCATGAAGCAAAACCCTCTGAAGGAAATCTGATGATGATTATTCCAGCTTGCATAAAACTGTTTTAGACTGGTCCAAATTGAAAGCATTTGCTGACTACAAAATAAATGTAAATGGAAAATTGAAACTTACTTTAGGAAAAGTAGAAAATATTGTGAGAAAAGGAGAAAATGCTGGTTACCAGCATTTTCTCCTTTTCCCACAATGTTTTCAGAAGGCTTCTTTCTCAGGGTCATTAGAAGTCAGAACTGTGCAATAAAGGATTAACCCTTTACCACACAATCCCAACTTTTAACGACCTTGGGGAAGAAGCCTTTTGAAAACATTGTGGGAAAAGGAGAAAATGCTGGAACCAGCATTTTCTCCTTTTCCCACAATGCTTTCTACCTTGCCCAAAACAAATTACAGTTTCTGAGTCGCATTAATTATGTTGTCTGCAAATGTTTTCAATTTGGAAGCGTCGAAAATTTTGTCGTTTGGTAAAGAGTTAAATACTACAGATACTAGAACCAAGAGGGCCACTGGCCCTATAGCACTCACCCAAGTAAAGTTATCTACAGCTGATGAAGCTGGAGATATCATGGTTTTAATGATGTAAATCACACAAGTATAAGTGACCTGCTGTTGGACCTGGCATGGCCAAATTTCAAACTTGTCCAAGATATCATCAAGACAATCATTCTGACTAAGTTTCATAAGTATCAGGCTGAAAAAAAGGCCTCTATGTTGAACACGAGGTTTTTTTAAGATTTGGTCCAGTGACCTACTTTTTGACCCGATGTGACTGGCTGAAAATGTGGCCTCTAGATATCATCAGGACAAAATGATCTGACTGAGTTTCAAGAGTATCAGGCTGAAAATGTGGCCTCTTGAGTACACACAAGGTTTTTCTAAGATTTCGCCCAGTGACTTACTTTTTGATCTGATGTGACCCAACTTCAAACTTGCCCCAAATATCCTAAGACAAACATTCTGACAAAGTTTTGAGAGTATCAGGCTGAAAATATGGCCTCTAGAGAACATGACTGTATACACAAGGTTTTCCTAAGATTTAGCCCAGTGGCCTACTTTTTGACATAACATGACCTAATTTTAAAACTGTCCAAGATTTTATTGAGACAAACATTCAGACCAAGTTTCATGACTATCTGACAGAAAATGTGGCCTCTAGAGTGCACACTAGGTAAATGTTGACAACCTGGATGACAGATACAGCACAATCACAAAAGCTCACCTTCAGCACTTTGTGCTCAGGTGAGCTAATAAAACATGAATAGATAAGATATACAGATAGATACAAGGCCATGGCATAAGCTTGCTGGTTTTAGGCACGTAGAGGTAAATGTTAGCGTTCACATCAATGGTTCTAAGCAACTTAAATATCTATTTAGAATAATCTATTATCTATTTAGAATAACAACATCCACACTTTTTCAGGTTAACCCTTAACCAAACAATCACCTGTTGAAGGAA
This sequence comes from Tridacna gigas, assembly GCA_945859785.2. Classification (NCBI taxonomy): domain Eukaryota; kingdom Metazoa; phylum Mollusca; class Bivalvia; order Cardiida; family Cardiidae; genus Tridacna; species Tridacna gigas. Next base: position 44,083,260 of record OX244034.2, on the reverse strand, counting down.
AGAGGCTTTAGAAAACACTAAGAAAAATGGAGAAAGTGCGGATAACCAGCATTTTCTCCTTTCCCCTCAATGTTTAAGCCAAATCCCATCATTTCAGCTAAATTTTACTTGTAGTCTGCTGGAATGCTTTCAATTTGGAAAAGTATAAACTTTTGTAGCCTTGCCCAAATTGAGAGGATTTGCAGATGACAATTAAATGTGTTTCCAGTGATGAGATTTGGCTTTGGAAGGGTAGAAAACACTGTGGGAAAAGGAAAAATGCTGGTTACCAGCATTTTGCTTTTCTCACAAAGTTTTCATAAAGCTTCTTACCCAGGGTTGTTAAAACTTGGGATTGTTTGGTAAAGGGTTCATGCATAAATACTCACTTTCTCAGAGATTCCTCGAGAAATTCGTGGTCATAGGCCACTTTATGCATCAGCCTGTTATACTCGGTTTGAATCAGTTTGGCCTGTTTGATAATGGTATAGGGCATAGGACTTGGAAACAAGGTCATGGGGGCAAAACTTGCTTTGGAGGTTGACAAACCACCCCCTGCAATACCCATCTGAACACCTGTAAAAACCAAGAAGAAGAGCTTAACTCTCTATCCGGTGACAAAATTTTAGCCTTGCCCAAACTGACAGCATTTGCAGACAACAAAATTAATGTGACTCAAATATTGAAATTTTTCATGGGAGGGTTAGAAAACATTGTGGGAAAAGGAGAAAATGCTGGTTACTAGCATTTTTTCCTTTAACCACAATTTTTTCAAAAGGCTTCCTTCTTGGGGTCGTGAAAATCCGGGATTGTTTAGTAAAGGGTTAACTCTTTACCAGATGACAAACTTTTAGACCTGTCCAAGTTGAAAGCATTTGCAGATGACAATTTCAATGTGGCTCAAATGGTACAATTTTTCTTTGACAGGGTAAAAAACATTGTTGGAAAAGGAGAAAATGCTGGTTACCAGCATTTTCTCCCTTTCATACAATGTTTTCAAAAGGCTTCTTTCCCATGGTTGTTAAATAGCGGCACTGTACAGTAAATGGTTAACTCTAAACCAGATTATAAAGTCTAGGACTACAGTGGTTTCTCCGCAGCCTGTTTTTTTTTCATTTTTGACACATCTTTAACTCACTTGTCCCCCTGAAATTATATAGTCGAGTCTTTTCTGATGCAATTAAATCGAAATCCATTTTATGAGTATCTGATGGAAAAAAACTGCTGAGAGAATCTGAATGATGAATTCAACTAGTTTCCTAATGCGATCTCTATCATGCTCCACTGCAAAAGTAGGCTTTCTTATAAAGATTGTCATTTTCCACAGTAAGTAACAAAGTTTCTTTGTATGACTGAACCTACAGATATTTGGTGATGTCAATAAAGCACAAGGAATGTTAAAATTTTTTTTGTTCATTATTTATTTGAAATATCACACAAAGAAAATATGATCCCCAATTTTGACTTTTGACCCCTTAATTTCTGAATAAGGGGTCAAAAATGATCCAAAAGATTTGATGTCTGGGGAAAAGACTGAGACTAGTCTGAATCGAAAAGATTTGCAGATGACAAATCAGACCTCCAGATAAAAGGGAGTGATGGTATTCTAAATCCAGTATTTCTCTTCCAAACCCTATGTTGTGGATACTCATTAGAATCGTCTTGATGAGAAGATTCTAATGAGTACCCAGAACATAGGGTTTAGTTGAGAGTGATTAATATTTTCAATTTTGAAATCAAAATCACTCCCTTTATTTGGAGCTCTGACAAATTAGACATTGATAAAATGATGAGATATAAAAATAATTGTTGGGAACACAGAAAATGCAGTTACCAGCAATTTCTGCAGCCACAATGCTTTCACTGGAAACAGAGAAAATGCTGTGTGCCAGGATTTTCTCTTTTTGTCACAATGTTTTCATAAGTCTTATAGTAACTTAGCATTGTTAAAAATTGGGACTGCTTGGAAAAGAATTGAAAGAGAATTACACCAGTTGATTGAGCTTCCAAAAACATCAAGGGAAAAGGATCAACATCTCATAACATGCAAAAACTACAATATTTTGAAAAATGGTCTGTTATTACATGAAAAATTAATTGGCATCCAGTTGATCTAATGGGATAATCCTTAATGAGATAACGAAACTTTAGTCTTGTCCATTTCAAAAGCATTTGGAGTGTTTAATTAAAATGTTTTTCAAACCGTGGACCTAATCTTTCAAAAAGAAGAAAAACATTCTGGGAAATGGAGAAAATGCCTTCTGTCCTTTTCTCATATTCTTTTCAAAAGCCTTCATTCTCGGGGTCGATAAATTTTGTTTTGTTTGTTTGTATTGGGGTTTAATGACACTTTTTACAGCTTAGGTCGTATCACAGCGGCCAATGCACAAATGCATGAGTTTCCTGTCTTTCTCACATAAATACTGACACAACTTTCTTTCCAAGCCACTGACTACATTTCTCATGTGTATCAGAGGCATGGGAGAAAAATCACCTGAAAGAAAATTTGCGTCAAGCAAGTATTGAACCCACAACCATCGAGTCATAAGTCAGATACACTAATCACTGAGCTACCTGGCTGGGCTCTGGGTCAATAAAACTCAGGATTGTGTGGTAAAGGTCTAAATAAAATATGATGACAACTTACCATTAATCAAGGCCCATTCTTTCGCCCTACGTATCAATTCCTGTATTTTGTCTTCAGATAAAACGAGGTCACCCAGAGCTGTTGCAGCCGTTCGTGGTTTGCAACAACCTGAATCAGTTTCAGCATCATATACTTTACAGCAGTATTTACGGGTTGCCATTGTTGTGTCCTACTGTATCTGAAAAAAGCAGATATTATGTAACTCTTTACCTGAAAAAAAAAAAAATGTTTAGAAATACCCAAACTGAGTGCATTTGCAAACAGACTGAATGATTGTATGGCATTATTTCAGTTTGATCATGGCAGCCAGTGTACCTGTTCATGCTTTCCTCATGTTTCTTTTACCAGCACTATGCACAATATTATTTCCAGGCCACTGGCTGCTTTCCCACAACAAATAAAATGGGGCACAAACGAGTTTCAAATCGTTGAAAATATTGTGGGAAAAGAAGACAAGAGGGCCATTGGCCCTAAAGCTCACCTGAGTAAGGTCATCTAGGATTGATAAGACTGAAAAGATCCTAGTCGTGATGATGTAAAACGCATGAGTGTAAGTGATCTACTTTTTGACTGCTTTAGCCTATTTTTGAATTTCTAATCTGGCTCAAAATCTGGCCTCTAGAGTCACACAAGGTGTTTCTAAGATTTGGCCCCGTGACCAACTTTTTGACCCGACATGACTTGATACCATTCTTTGCCGAGATTTCATCCAGACAAACATTCTGACCAAGTTTTATGAGTATCAGGCTGAAAATGTAGCCTTTAGAATGCACACAAGGTTTTTGTAAGATTTGGTCCCATGACCTACTTTATGACCCGACATGACCCAATCTCAAACTTGCCCAAGATTTTATCCAGACAAACATTCTGACCAAGTTTCATGAGTATCAAGCTGAAAATGTGGCCTCTAGTGTGCACACTAGGTTCTTCTATGATTTGGCCCAGTGAGCTACTTTTTGACTTGACATACCCAATTTTCTATGTGTCCAAGATTTTATCAAATCAAACATTCTAACCAAATTTCATGCATATCAGGCTGAAAATGAGGCATCTAGAATGCCCACAAGCTTTTTCTGAGATTTGGCCCAGCGACCTACTTTTTGACCTGACATGACCCAATTTAGAACTTGTCCGATATGTTATCCAGAAAAACATTCTGACCAACTTTTATGAGTATCAGGCTGGAAATGTGGCCTCTAGAGTGCACATGAGCTTTTTGTAAGATTTGGCCCTGTAATCTACTTTTTGACCCAGCATAAACCAATTTCAAATGTGTCCAAGATTTTATCCAGACAAACACTCTGACCAAGTTTCATGAGAGTCAGGCTGAAAATGTGGCCTCTAGAGTGCACACAAGCTTTTTCTAAGATTTTGCCCAGTGACCTACTTTTTGACCCGACATGACCCAATTTTGAACCTGTCCGAGATTTTATCCAGACAAACATTCTGACCAAATGTCATGCATATCAGGCTGAAAATGTGGCCTCTAGATTGCACATAAGCTTTTTCTAAGATTTGACCCCATTACCTACTTCTTGACCCCATGTGACCCAATTTCGAACTTGTCCAAGATTTCATCCAGACAAACATTCTGACCATGAGTATCAGGATGAAAATGTGGCCTCTAGAGGGCACACAAGGTTTTTTTAAGATCTGGCCCCTTGACCTACTTTTTGAACCGACATGACCCAATTTTGTGCTTGCACGAGATTTTATCCAGACAAACATTCTGAACAAGTTTCATGTGTATTAGGTTGAAAATGTGGCCTCTTGAGTACACACAAGCTTTTTCTAAGATTTGGCCCTGTGACCCACTTTTTGACCTCACGTGACCAAATTTCGAACTAAATGTCCAAGATTTTATCCAGACAAACATTCTGACCAAATTTCATAAGTATCAGGCAGAAAATGTAGCCTCTAGAGTATACACAAGGTTTTTCTAAGCTCTGACCCTGTAACCTACTTTTTGACCCCATGTGACCCAATTTCAAACTTTTCAAAAACTTAATCCAGACAAACATTCTGACCAAATTTCATGAGAATCTGGCTGAAAATGTGGCCTCTAGAGTGCACACAAAGTAAATGTTGACGACCGCATGATGGGCGACGGGCAACAGATGCCGGACACAGCATGATCACAAAAGCTCACCTTGAGCACTTTGTGCTCAGGTGAGCTAAAAATGCTCGATACCAGCATTTTCTTCTTGTCCCACAAATTTTTCAAAAGCCCTCTCTTCCAGGGTCGTTAAAACTCAGGGTTGTGCAGTATAGACTCAATCCTTATATTGCTGAATAAGTAAGAATGCAAATTTCAGTCAAAAACTGTGTACGGGTACATAGCTTAGATGCAAATTTATCCTACCTTACCCTACCAATGACAAAATTTTCGATCCATCCAAGAGCATTTGCAGACAACAAATTAAATGTGGCACAAATAAAAATGGAATTGATCTTTGAGTGGGTGGAAAACATTGTCTGAAAAGGAGAAAATACTAGTTTCAAGCAATAGTTATTTCTTACCCACAATGGGATTATTTGGTAAAGTGTAAGTCACATCCGGGATCAGACTTTACATTCAGATCAAGCAATAAACAAATGAGCAATGCTCTGGCAAAAGGTGGTTTAATGCATCCTGGCAATTCATTGCACAAAGCAAGACAGCACATAGTCCTGAATCCATAAAATCCATTGTGTTTAACAACCGACTCAGTTATGAGGTAGAGTTGCCTCTGAATGCAAAGAATTAAAATTTTGCCGATAGCAAAATGTTTCTGACTGAGCAGGCTGACATGGGTCAGTACTTTTTGCGGATGCATTAAACCCCCTTGACTGACTGATTGAATGGTGTTTTACGCCGCTTTCAACATTATTTCAGTCATATCACCGCAACAACCCACATATTCATGTACATGTATTTCCTGGATTTCACCAGTACTAAGCTAGGGCCCTGAAGTGTCTTGCCCAAGGACACTCCCACAAAAAACCCAGTATATCCAGTGAGGCTCAAACCTCTCCAGGTCACAAGTCCTACACTTTACCACTGAGCCACACAGGACCCTATTAAAGCCCCTTTTCACAAAGCATGGCTTGAATAAAATGGAGAATCTCAATCAGGGAAACAGACCAAAGAATTGTAGGTTCAAGGTAGTTTTTTTTTCCCCAGAATATTCAGGAAATAGCAGCAGCACATTCTGTGCAGTCTGATCTCGATATAAACTATCTACAAATGACTTTCTGATCGTGATCTATGGTCTACAAAAACAACCAAGTAGTGCTAAGCTCTCTCAGGGTTAACCCTTAACCCTTTACCGCACAATGCCGCCTTTTGACGCCCCTTGGAAAGAAGCCTTTTGAAAACATTGTGGGAAAAGGAGAAAATGATGGTAACCAGCATTTTCTCCTTTTCCCACAATGTTTTCTACCCTATCAAAGAAAAATTGCACCATTTGAGCCACATTTAAATTGTAGTCTGCAAATGCTTTCAATTTGGACAAGACTAAAATTTTGTCGTCTGGTAAAGGGTTAAAGGGCCTTTCACAACTATGGTTGCTATTGCGGCCCTTGTAGATCAGGATCAGACTGCACATAATGTGCAGTCTGATCTTAGATCTACACTGTCCGCTTTACTGAAATGCTATAAACAAAAGTAACTGGGAACTTGCCATTATTTGGGACTTATTTGTTTGTTGAAAATGTCTGTTGGGTTTATTCAGGGGTTTAAAAATTGTATTTATGACATCATAGTCTGTTATTGAAGTAATTTGATATAATCCACAATAACAAGAGACCACTGTAAGCAGATTTGAATGGGACACACATAATAATTAACAGATATTATCATATACCTGTAAACAATTATTTCATTTTGTTTACCATTTTTGGATAAAACGTCAATAATTTGCAACAGTTTGTCTGTGAAAACTGTGGGTGTATAATAATAGGAATGTCATGCTGTTGTGACTTTCCTGGCGCACGTTCATGCTTCTAGCTGCATTCTGAAAATTTTGCCATCTTGCTCGACCTTTTATCTTGTGCAACATCAAATTTTCTCACATTACTTGAATCAATGCAAGCACCAGGAAAGTTACCACAACATAATACCCTGCTTTTATCAACATATGCAGTGCTTTAACTCTTCACTGGACAACAAAATCTTGGACTTGTCTAAATCGAAAGCGTTTGCAGACGATAACTTCAATGTTGCTCAAATGTAGGATTTGCCTTTGAAAGGGTAGAGTACATCGTGGGAAAGGGAGAAAATGCTGGTTACCATCTTTTTCTCCTTTAGCCATAATGTTTCAAAAAGCCTTCCCTGTCAGGTTTCTTAAACAAGAGGGCCATTTGCTCTAAAGCACTCACCTAAGTAAAATCATCCAGGTTTGACAAAACTGAAAAGATCCTGGTTGTAATGATGTAAAAAGTGTGAGTGTTAGTGACCTTTTTTTAGACCACTTGATCTGCATTTGAACTTGTCAGAGATATCATCAAGAAAAACATTCAAAGCCGTTTCATGAGTATCGGGCTGAAATTATGGCCCTGAGTGCACACAAGGTTTTACTAAGATTTGGCCCAGTGACCTATTTTTCAACCTGATGTGACCTAATTACAAACTTAATATCAGAGAAATCATCAATATTAAAACAATCTGACCAAATTTCATTAATATCCGACTAACAAGAGGGCCAGTGGCTCTAAAGCACTCACCTGAGTAAGGTTATCTAGGATTGACAAGGCTGAAAGGATCCTGGTCATGAGGATGTAAAATGCATGAGTGTAAGTGATCTACTTTTTGACTGCTTTAGCCTATTTTTGAATTTCTAATCTGGCTCAAAATCTGGCCTCTAGGGTCACACAAGATTTTTCTATGATTTGGCCCTGTGACCAACTTTTTGACCCGATGTGACTTGATGTCATTCTTTTCTGAGATTTCAACCAGATAAACATTCTGACCAAGTTTTATGAGTATCAGGCTCAAAACATAGCCTTTAGAGTGCACACAAGGTTTTTCTAAGATTTGGCCCAGTGACCTACTTTTTGACCCAATGTAACCCAATTTCAGACTTGCCCGAGATTTTATCCTGACAAACATTCTGACCAAGTTTCATGAATATCAAGCTGAAATTGTGGCCTCTAGAGTGCACACAAGGTTATTCTATGATTTGGCCCAGTGCCCTACGTTTTGACTCAACATAACCCAATTTTCTATGTGTTCAAGGTTTTATCAAATAAAAAATTCTAAGCAGGTTTCATGCGTATCAGGCTGAAAATGTGGCCTCTAGAGTGCACCCACGCTTTTTCTAAGATTTGGCCCAGTGACCTACTTTTTGACCTGATATGACCCAATTTTGAAATTGTCTCAGATTTTATGCAGACAAACATCATATCCAAGTTTCATGAGTATCAGGCTGGAAATGTGGCCTCTAGATTTCACACAAGCTTTTTCCTAGATTTGGCCCTGTGACCTACTTTTTGACCCAGCATAAACTGATTTCAAACCTGTCCAAGACTTTATCCAGACAAACATTCTAACCAAGTTTCATTAGTATCAGGCTGAAAATGTGACCTCTGGAGTGCACCCAAGCTTTTTCTAAGATTTGGCAAGGTGATCTACTTTTTGACCCCATGTGACCTGATTTCAAACTTGTCCAAGATTTTATCCAGACAAACATTCTGACCAAGTTTCATGAGTATCAGGCTGAAAATGTGACCTCTAGAGTGCACACAAGCTTTTTTCTAAGATTTTGCCCAGTGACCTATTTTTTGACCCGACATGACCCAATTTGAAACCTGTCCGAGCTTAAATCCAGACAAACATTCTGACCAAGTGCCATGCGTATCAGGCTGAAAATGTGGCCTCTTCAGTGCACACAAGCTTTTTCTAAGATTTGACCCTGTGACCTACTATTTGACTCCAAGTGACCCAATTTAACTTGTCCAAGATTTCATCTAGACATACATTCCGACCAAGTTTCATTAGTATCAGGCTAAAAAAATGTGGCCTCTAGAGTGCACTCAAGCTTTTTTCTAAGATTTGGCCCTGTGACCTACTTTTTGACCCGACATGACCCAATTTCAATCTTGTCCGAGATTTTATCCAGACAAATATTATGACGAAGTTTCATGTGTATCAGGCTGAAAATGTGGCCTCTATAGTGCACACAAGCTTCTTCTAAGATTTGGCCCTGTGACCTACTTTTTGACCCTGTGTAACCCAATTTCCCACTTATCCAAGATTTTGCCCAGACAAACATTCTGACCAAGTTTCATGAGGATCTGGCTGAAAATGTGGCCTCTAGAGTGCACACAAGCTTCTTCTAAGATTTGGCCCTGTGACCTACTTTTTGACCATGTGTAACCCAATTTCCCACTTATCCAAGATTTTGCCCAGACAAACATTCTGACCAAGTTTCATGAGGATCTGGCTGAAAATGTGGCCTCTAGAGTGCACACAAGGTAAATGTTGACGACCACTGACGACCACACAAGGGACAATGCACGACGGATGCCGGACACAGCATGATCACAAAAGCTCACTTTGAGCACTTTTTGCTCAGGTGAGCTAAAAATGTAGTGTAAACAACATTTTTGTAAGATTCAGCCCAGTAACCTAATTTCATACTTGTCCAAGATATTATCAATACAAACATTCTGACCAAGTTTTATGAGCAATGGACTGAAAATGTGGCCACTAGAAAACACTACAAGGTTTTTTTAAGATTTGGCCTAGTGACCTACTTTTTGACCTGTCATGACCCAATTTCAAACTTGTCCAACATATCAGTAAGAAAAACGTTCTGATCACGTTTCTTGAGTATCGGGCATGAAATGTGGATTCTAGAGTGCACACAGGGTTTTTTGCGTGATTTGTCCCAGTGACCTATTTTTCGACCCAATGAACCCCAATTTTGAACTTGTCCGGTAGCAAGCATTTTCTCTTTTGCCCTCAACATTTTCAACCCTTCCAAAAGCAAATTTCATATTTATACCATTTATTTTGTCGTCTGCAAGTGCATCATTACGGGCCATGCCAAGACTTTGTCGCTTAGTAGAATGAATGAATGAATGAATGTTGTTTTATGGCGCATCGACAGCTTTGGTCATTTAGCGCGCATATCTGTGTTAAAAGATAATAAAAGTGAAATTGTTTAAACTGAAAAAAGTTTGAATATAGTAATAATGATAAAAGAGTTAAATTAAGAAGGATCATGTGTGATCTAAGTATGTATAAAAGATATAATTGAGCAACAGGGCTTCCCTATTAACTCAAAAAGGTTTTGAATAATGATGTTAAGACTGCGATAAAAAGATTTGAACAGTCTTAAATTGATAATAAAGGAGTCTTTAAATGAAGAAAGGTTACGTGTAACTGACAATGTGCATAAAATATGATATTGAGTGGCTGGGCATTCCCTGCCTACTCAAAAGTTTTAGATTAAAAAAGGTAGGATTGTGAATCAGCTGACAAGGTATTTTACAAAATGATGTGTAAAGAATGTAAAAAGGTAGATAAGAAACTAAAGAGTAAATATCACAGTTTATTGTAAATGCCAATCTCCTTTATGAAAGCGATAATAGATTCAACGCTGACAGAATCAAAAAGATTTTTTAAACTATCGACGTTGAAATATTTTGAACGAATTGGTTGAAAGTCAATGCAATCTAGTAGGATATGTTTTATTGAAAAGGATGCATTGCATGGAATACATTCAGGGGCATCATCTCTGGTCAAGAGCCAGGAATGTGTAATGCGTGAATGGCCAATTCGAAGTCGTGCAATTATCACTTCTTCTCGACGAACAGACCTGTAAACGGGGTACCATTCACCGAGGGAAGGTTTAACTGAATGTAGTTTATTGAAAACATCAGCATCCCACTGGGATTGCCAAGAAGATTGGATATGTGTTAAAACAGAGGATTTAAAATCAGTGTGTGGAACTTTAAAATCTGAAATGGGAAGGTTAAGTGCAGATTTGGCAGACCTATCGGCATTTTCATTGCCTTTGATGCCTACATGACTTGGAAGCCAGCAGAACACCAATCTATTCATAGAAGAAATTTGTGAGATCCTTTCAAGTAAACTACAGATTAAGGGGTTTTCAAGTCGTTGATTTGAAAGGGCCTGTAATGTTGACAAAGAGTCAGAAAAGATAATGAAACGGTTGGAATTAGAATGTTCAGCTAGATTAAGGGCAAGATCAATAGCTTTAATTTCTGCAGAGAAGATAGAGGAATTGTTTGGAAGGCGGCACTTTAAGCTCCTTTCTCCATAAATAGCGGCAGCTGCTACAGAATTTCCCTCTTTAGATCCATCTGTATAGATCGGTTTGAAAGAAAAATAATGCTCCTTTATCTCATTGTATCTAGCATGAAACACAGTTCTATCCGTGATAGACTTTTTGTCAGATGCAAGGTCAAATCTGAATTCTGCACTGTTTAGTGTCCATGGAGGGATTTCAGAGATTTTATAGTCGGCAATAGACTCAATGTCTATGCCAAGGTTATCTACAATGGGCTCCATGCGGATACCAAATGGAGGAATAACATTTGGTTTCCTTTCAAAAAGACGTTTATACTGAGGTTTAAAAACAACTTTATGAGTTGGATTAAAACGATTTGATTTCAGTTTTAAAAGATATTGAAGCGATAGTTTTTCCCTCCTGTAAGAAAGAGAAGGTTCATTAGCCTCAACATAGAGACTATTGACGGGAGAAGTTCTGAAAGCGCCAAGTACAAGACGCAGGCCTTCGTGGTGTATAGGATCAAGAATTTTAAGACAAGATTTACGGGCTGATCCGTACACGATAGATCCATAGTCTAATTTGGAGCGAACTAAAGACCGATAAAGCCGCAAGAGGACTTTACGGTCTGCTCCCCATTCAGAATGGGCCACAACCTTTAGAAGATTAAGAGCCTTCTTGCATTTCTTTTTAAGTGCTGTGATGTGAGGAAGGAAGGAAAGCTTTCTGTCAAAGATGACTCCAAGAAATTTAAACTCAGAAACGACTTCAATTTTAGTTTTGTCCAAATACAGTTCAGGGTCTGGATGAACACCACGTAAATTACAAAGGTGCATGCATTTTGTTTTGGACTTGGAAAATTTGAAGCCATTTTCTTCAGACCACGTTTGGAGTTTGTTGAGACACTGTTGAAGTTGTCTCTCAATAATATTCATATTTCGAGATCTGAAGCATATAACAAAGTCATCAACATAAAGAGAACAGTCTACACCAGGACAGATAGCTTTAACTATACTGTTTATTTTTACACTAAAAAGTGTAACAGAGAGAATACATCCTTGGGGCACACCCATCTCCTGTTCACGGGCTCCCGAGACAGTATTGCCAACTCGGACACGGAAAAGACGTTCATCCAAGAAGGCTGAGATAAAAAGAGGAAGACGGCCTCGAAGACCAAAGTCATGCAAGTCTTTAAGAATTCCGTATTTCCAAGTCGTATCATAAGCGCTTTCAAGGTCGAAAAAGACAGATACTACATGTTGTCTATTAATAAAGGCTTCTCTAACAAAGGTTTCAAAGCGGACAAGATGATCGATAGTGCCACGTTGACGACGAAATCCACTCTGTACATCAACGATGAGGTTGTTTTTTTCTAAAAACCAGACAAGCCTGTCGTTGACCATACGTTCTAGAGTCTTGCAGAGACAACTAGTAAGAGCTATTGGACGATAGTTGGCTGGGTCACTAGCATCTTTGCCAGGTTTTGGGATAGGAATGACTAGTGCCTCTCGCCAGGACGAAGGAAAATCACCGGACTGCCAGATATCATTAAAAATATCAAGTAAAACAGAGAGAGAAGTAAAAGGTAAGTGTTTTAAAAACTGGTAATGAACTTTATCTTGGCCAGGAGAAGAATCGTGAGCTTTATTCAGAGCAGATTTTAATTCTTTAAAAGTGAAGAGTTTATTATAGTGCTCTGAATTAGAAGAATTGAAATTAAGTTTTTTCTTTTCTTCTCTGGCTTTATTCCTCTGAAACTTTTCAGAATAGTTTGCAGAGGAAGACTTTTTACAAAAGGTGTCAGCAAGAGCATCAGCTATATCCTGGGGGGTTTCCAACGAAGTATTGTTAACTTCAAGGTGACTGAGAGGGGGTTGGCCTTTGCCATTGATCTTTCTGATCATGTCCCAGGTTTTTTTAGTAGTAGTTCTACTATTTAATTTAGAAACATATTGTCTCCAAGCCTTGCGCTTACTTTCTCTAATGGTACGACGAGCCTTTGCCCTGGAAATACGGAATAGGTTATGATTTTCTTTGGTAGGTCTGAGGTTAAACTTTCTAAGGGCTTGTTTTCTGTCTCTGACAGCCTGTTTACAATCTTCATTGTACCAAGGTTTGTCAGGACGTTTTGGATTTGTCGAGGTCTGAGGGACAGACTGTTTAGCTGCATCAATTAACAGCGAAGTAAAAAGTTTTGCGGGATCATCGCAATCTCCAAACTTGTCATGTGTAATGGTCTGTTCACAGAGGGTTTCAAATCTATTCCAATTGGCTTTGGAGAGCTTCCATTTCTGCGGTTTTATGCTGCTGGATGGTTGTGTAGATGAAAAGATAATAGGGAAGTGATCACTTCCACACAAATCCTCTTTCACTTTCCAACTGAAATTGGGAAGTAAGACTGGGCTGCATAAGGTTAAATCTATAGATGAGTAAGATCCGGTTGCTGGATGTAGGTAGGTTTTGGACTTGTTATCATTCATGAAAGACAAAGAGTTGTTCGAAATGAAGTTCTCCAACTGTAAACCTCTCTGGTTAGTGTCATCACAACCCCACATAACATTGTGACCATTAAAGTCCCCAGCAAGAATATAGGGGGATGGCAATTGGGAAATGAGATCATTCAGATTGGTCTCATTAATAGGTGTGCTCGGGGGGAGATATAAAGAACATAGTGTAACGGCACTGTGTAAAGATAATCTGATGGCAACAGCTTGCAAGTTTGTGTTAAGAGAGATAACTTTATGAGGTATGTTGTTATTAACAATAACAGAAACACCACCTCTAGCTTTCTCGCCTTCGGTAAAGACTTTATTGTAAATAGAATGGTATTTGATTGAGATATCATCCTCCTGTTTAAGGAAGGTTTCTTGAAGACAAACAGCAACTGGTTTGTGATCACTAATTAAAAGGGAAAGTTCGTCAAAGTTTGACTTTAGACCTCGACAATTCCACTGGATTATGGTATCCATTGTGCATGAAGAAAGTATAAAAGCTAAAGTAAAAAAAGAGGTTGTAAACCAATGCATTTTAAAATAGGTTGATTAAGACTTCATTACAGTTGTCTCGGGTTTGGACGTGTGCCAAGTGTCAGTGTCCTTGTTCCAAGTATCTTTAGAAATGGACCAGATAGAGGCTTCTGAATCTGAAGCCTCACCTTCCAGATTTTCAGCATCTGCATCCATGTCCTCTAGCTCCGAAAATCTGTTGGAGGTAGGGACAGGATCATTTACTCTGACTGTGATTTCACAAGATTCATGGGAATCTCTAGATTGTGATTTAGGTTTGGAAGAAGACCTTTTAGGAGATCGAGGTGTATGATTAGATTTGTTGTCTTTAGATGAAACATTAGATTTTATTGTAGACTGTGAAGATGGAGGTTGGGGTTTCTTTGGAAGCTGTTGTGAAGGGGGAGATGGTTTTGAAGGTTTTTTTGAAGAGATATTTTGCGAAGAGGTAGACGGCTTTGAAGTTTTTTGTGAAGAAATACTTTGAGAGTTTGTGGGTTTTAAGGTTGCAGAAGGGGTTTTGTTTGTTGTAGACGCAGATGGAGAGTCAGGAATTAGTTTGGACAAGGTGGATGGAGGGAGAAGTTCTTTCAGCTCAGTAGCTACATCAGGAAATTTTTGAAGGAGAACTTTTGCTAGAATCTTACAAGTGCTGCAGTCGTCCTTTTCAGTTGACGAGCCAACAACACCTGCATAGCTAGGACTAGAAGAGGTTCTTTTGCGCTGTTCAAATATTTTCCTTGCTTCTGGAAAGCTAACATTATTGTTGTATTTAATGGACAGCACTTCTTTTTCTTCTCTCCATACAGGACACTCTCTAGAAAAGGTAGAGTGTGGAGATTTGCAATTAATGCAGAGAGGGGGATTGGAACATGTAGTACTGTCATGGTCAGGTCCTTGATGAGCACATTTAGAGCATGTTTCCTGATTTTGACATTTACTGATGTGATGGCCGTATCGCTGGCATTTAAAACATCGCAAGGGATTTGGCACATACACATCTACTTTTACAATTTGGAAACCTATCTTGATAGATGTTGGGAGAACAGGTGAAGAAAATGTTAGAATGTATGTGTTTGTAAGTCTCTGTTCTCCATCTCTGCGTACAGAAATTCGCTGAACATCGGATACACCTTGTTGTTTTAGGTTGTCCTTAATTTCTTGCAAGGAGTTGCAGTAGGAAAGCTCCTTGCATCTAATTACTCCTTTACAAGAATTGAGTGAAGGGTGTGCGAAAATTTTAACGTCTGTGTCAAAGAATTTTTTGTGTTTTAAGAGATTCAGTGCCTGTTGATTTGTAATACATTCAACTAAAAGGGTCTGATCTTTGAGTTTTTTGACAGATTTTGGCGTTCCAAGGATGCTGGTAATCTGTTTTTCTATTATGAAAGGAGATAGTTTTGTTATGGGTTTTGAAGGATCTTGGGACTGAATGACGATAAAACGCGGAGAGTGAAAAGAAGTAGAAATTGAAGCTTCCGTTTCAGATTCACTATCTGAAAGAGGGCGTTTGCTTTCAGTAAGCTTGGCCTTTTTTTGCGATGCCATGTTTGTGTATAAATTTTCACCACCGATGCTCCCCACCCACCACGGAGCCCAACAAGGGGTCATGGTCTGGGGAAAGCCCATTCGCAGACCATGACAGGGATACATCAGTGGTATACTCGGTATGAAAGGGCTAGACTGGACAGATGTATTCTCGCAGAAAGTCTTACCAAGCTTAGACGATCATTGAGAGGTCACAAATGTCAGCCAAACACCAAAAACTTTCACCCGATTGACCCATGAGCCACCGCCTTCTAGGGCAGGACAAGAAATATGAAAAGAGTGTGATAAATATGAAGAAGATAGTAATTTTGATTGAGAGAAGGCTACAAAAGAAAGAACATATTAGATGCCCTAGGGCAAGGCATGACCAGCCGATTGATCAGGACGGGCCTTCCTGACCTCTCGTTTAGTTCAATTCAAGGCCAAAGTGGTGTGTTGCGAAAACAGAGCTATCAAACGGCCGAGCCCTGAATCCACTCAACCACCAGGATCCCGTCATCGAACGACACGAGTTGCAGCCCACGGCAAACGGGCAGGCACAGTGGGGGGGTCTTACCCCTGCTGTAGTGCGACAGCTGAGCTATTTCTATCCCCCCACCCAGCTGGGGGCCGTCGCTTAGTAGAGTTAGAGGGTTAAAACAACAGAATTTGTACTGTAAACTCTCTACCACATAATCACAAGTTATAACGACCCTGAAGATGAAGGCTTTTGAAAACATAATGGAAAAAGAAGAAAATGCTGGTAGCCAGCATTTTCTTCTTTCTCCAAACTGTTTTCAATGATCTCAAAGGAAGATACTGTCGTTGGTGCTCCATTTTATCTGTCGTCTGCAAGGGCTTTCAATTTGGACTAGTCTAAAACTTAGTTGTGTGGTAAAGAGTTAAAACATATGTTGCAGGGAATGCAGATGTATCAATACGTGCAGCTGTCACAAATTTGGCATTGCATCATGTTCTAGGTTAACTGTATTTATCAGACCTCCAGATAAACGGGAGTGATAGTATTCTAAATCCATTATTTCTCTTCCAAACCCAATATTGTGGGTACTCATTAGAATCATCTTGATGAGACAATTCTAATGAGTACCCATGACATCCAGTTAAGTGGAGAGAGATTAATATTTTCCAATTTTAAAATCAAAATCACTCCCTCTATCTGGAGCTCTGATTTATGTATGATTTTGCTCTTTATCAAACAATCCTGTCTCTTAACAACCCTGTGCTAGAGGGCTAACAAAAACATTAAGAGGAAATGCTGGTAATCATCTTCTATCTTTCCAGAAATAAATCAGATTAGTTTAGCCACATTTGATTTGTCATCTGCAATTTTTGAATTAAATTGAATTGAGTCTAAAATTTTGTGAAGGGTTAAGACTTTTAACCCTCCTGTAGGAGACAGCTATGGAAAAAAGTGCGAAAATAGGCAAATGTTTGTTAAAAAATCAACAATTCAGAGGTTCAGATAGAGGGAGTGATTTTGATTTCAAAATTCAAAATATTAATCACTCTCTACTCAGCCCTATGTTATAGGTACTCATTAGAATCATCTCATCAAGACGATTCTAATGAGTACCCATGACATAGGGTTTGGAAGAAGAATAATACATTTAGAATACAATCAGTCCCTCTTATCTGGAGGTCTGCAATTGTGCCTTTTTCCAAAATGTTTCTCACACCAATACATTGAGAGCATATGTCTTTCCTGTGACCTTTTCTCTTTTTCTAAGTGGATCTAAATTGAGCCTATTCTGTAATTGGTTGACTCATTATCACACAATCCCGACTTTTAACAACCCTGAGAAGGAAAGCTTTTGAAAACATTGTGCGAAAAGGAGAAAATGCTGGTAACCTGCATTTTCTCCTTACCCCACAATGTTTTCTGCACATGCCTAAACAAATTTCAATTTTTCAGTCACATTTAATTTGTTGTCTGCAAATGTTTTCAATTTGGACTAGTTCAAAATTTTGTTGTTTGGTAAAGAGTTAATGTTGTCCAATGATCCTGGGGACTCAACATTTTGACAGAGCCACAAGGAATTCATCATTTACCCAACTTTCCCAAACAACAAATTTAAGACTTTCATATTCAAAACATCTTCAGACAACAAATTCAGCATTGGTGCAAATGACCTTAAGCTCTCTAGTAGGGTCGATAACTTTGTAGGGTCGAAATGCTTTGTTACCAGCATTTTCTCCTTTTTCCACAATGTTTTCAACCATATCAAAGACATACATGTATATCAAAATTTGTGCTGCATTCTTTTTGTCGTCTGCAAATGGTTTTAATTTGGACAAGTTTAAAATTCTGTCGTTTGGTAAAGAGTTAACATGGAGAAAATTTACCAAAAGCAAAAGCTTTACTTTTTGCAGATACCTTAAATCACCTTCACACAGAGAGCCTGGCCCTAAAACAGACATTTTCAGTCAATACAAACAGGCCTAAAATTGCAATTTCAAGGCAGCATGACTCAAAATATATAAGAAACTGTAGATCAAAAATTATCCGTTCTAAACTGTCTGATCTTGATGTATACATCTCTTCATATATGAGCAATATATCCTTCTACAACAATATTTTCAAAAGTAGAATGGCGCAAACCTCAAAAATCACCAACTTGTGGCAAGACATTTAACAATCTTTCCACCAAGTTTGAATTCTGCCATGCCAGGACAGTCAAATGGTAACTACATGCACAACAGTGCAACCTAATCAGCTGTTGAGACTCAGACTTGGGACTTCAATGCTCTACCCTAATACATTAACCCCTTGCCCAAACAAATTTGCAGCATACAACTAGGTGATCATGCGTGACTAAATACAGAATAAAGAAGAATACAAAGAAATAAGCATATTACAATAATACCTGGTAGTCAGTCGCTTTCATAGATTGAAATGAGCAGTGACCTACTTACAGAAATATGGTTTTCCCTTAACCCTTTGCCACACAGCCCTAAGTTTTAACGATTCTGAAGAAGAAAGCTCTCATCTACGCAGTCATCTGCACATTCTTTCCAAAACAACTATAAAATGACAATATTGTAGATCTTTTTTTTCTGCAGGTTGATTCAGGCCCCCCCCGGGTTTCCGGGTTTATAATACATTAAGTGACTGTTCTTTTCTAAAAATAGATTTTGGCAAGCTTTATGAATGCTTAACCCTTTAC
This sequence comes from Tridacna gigas, assembly GCA_945859785.2. Classification (NCBI taxonomy): domain Eukaryota; kingdom Metazoa; phylum Mollusca; class Bivalvia; order Cardiida; family Cardiidae; genus Tridacna; species Tridacna gigas. The sequence goes on along the minus strand of OX244034.2, from coordinate 44,064,680 downwards.
CACACGACAAAATTTTAGACTAGACCAATTTGAAAGCATGTGCAGACGACAAATTCAACTTTGGTACAAATGAGCTTAAGCTCTCGGATAGAGTAGAAAACATTGTGGGAAAAGGAGAAAATGCTGGTTACCAGCATTTTCTCCTTTTTCCACAATGTTCTCAAAAGCCTTTTCTCTTGGGGATTCTCTTTACTCTTTACCAAATGACAAACTTTTAGACTTGTCCAAATTGAAAGCATTTGCAGATGACACATTTATTCAAATAAGGCGATTCGTCTTAGGTTACCAGCATCTTTTCCTTTTCCCACAATGTTTTCTTAAGATTTCCTTCTCAGGGTTTTTAAATCTTGGGTATGTTCAGCACAGGCTAAATTCAGAACTATCAAAAGCAAATTCCAGGATTTAATCTACAAAGGCTCAAACAATTTTGTTTGGACTGAAAATAGCCTAGTATGGAGAGATCTGTATACAAAGAAAACATTGTGGTGAAAAAGGGGCGAATTATGTCATTCAGAACTTGAACAAAAAAACAACAAGGCATATTTATCTGCTGTCTAAGATAACAAAATAATACCCATGATGCCTTCTTAACCCTTTCCCAAACAACAAAATTTTTGGCAGGAACAAATTGAACGAATTTACAGACAACAAATTTACTGTAGCTCAAATGATGATCGATATCTCTCTTTGAAAGAAAAGAAAACATTGTGGGAAAAGGAGAAAATGCTGATTACCAGCATTTTCTCCTTTTCCCACCATGTTTTCAAAAGCTTTCTTCTACAGAGTCATATAAGAATTGGGATTTTTTGCGAAAGGGTTAAGCTAATTTCAAGCAGAGGACTTTGGAAAACATTCTAGTGAGCTATGGATACTCAAAGATGAATTTATATCATTTACTATTTGAAATTAAATGAAAAACACTGTGGCAAAACAAGAAGTTGTACACTATAAGCAATTTCTCCACTTGCCACAAGGTTATCACATATAATTCTACTGCACAATGAGAAAAGAATATGTCTGCAGGCAGTCACATGTTAATCACAAGTTTGGAGAAAGAAAACAAGTACAGGGGTTCACAAACTAGAACAGTCATAGTATAGAACAAGATACTCGACACAAGGCAAACACATGGTTTCACACCACTGCAATAAGGCAACCTGTGCAAAAACTGCAATAAAAAAGGCAATCATTTGTTTCAAGTGGTTGCTTTCTGTATTATGATGTTTTTCCACACACATTGAAATGGAATTTGTATTTTTTCTTTTCCTTCATATTTATGTTCTCTTTTATGACCCTGCACTGACCTGTTTTATGATGGAAATCAGGGCTGTATTTACCAACCATTCTTACAAATATTGTTTTTCTTATTCTTATTCATTTAGAATGAACCCTTTGGTTTAACCCTTCAGAAGTTGTGCTACTTTCAAATTTTGATCATTGTTGAGAATATGACTAAGAATGTTCTTGAGTTGAAGAATACAGACCCAGAGTAACAGAGTAGGCAAAATCTTAGGTCCAAATTCAGACCATTAAATTTCGCAGATATCACAGGATATTAAGGTTTTAAAAAACAATGGGTTTTGACTGACTGAATGGTGTTCTACGCCACTCTCAACATTATTTCAGTCATATCATGCCGACAGCTCACATATTCATGTATTTCCTGGGTTTTACCAGTACTAGGCTTGGGTTCTGAAGTGTCTTGCCCAAGGACACACCCACAAAAACCCAGCGGATCAAGTGGGGCTTGAAGCCAGTGCCTCCAGGTTATGAGTCCCATACTTTACCATTTAGCCACGCAGGACCCCCATTAAACAATGGGGCTGAGCCCTGTAAATTACAAGGCTTGAAAATAGGTGGGTGGTTCGATTTCCAGCTCAGATACTTTCTGAGTAGTGATCATAATGAATGAATGAATGAATGTTGTTTTATGGCGCATCGACAGCTTTGGTCATTTAGCGCGCATATCGTGTTAAAAGATAATAAAAGTGGAATTGTTTAAAGATGTTAAGATTGTGATAAAAAGATTTGAACAGTCTTAAATTGATTATAAAGGAGTCTTTAAATGAAGGATGAATGTCTCCAATGAGCTAAGATGCCCTCAAAAGAGGTAATCCTCCCATTAAGGAGATGCAAACTGGAGATAAAAAAAGATTTGAGACATGCTGACAGTAAAGGAGTTGAATTAAGAAGGATCATGTATGATCTTAATATGCATAAAAGATATAATTGAGCAACAGGGCTTCCCTATCAACTCAAAAAGGTTTTGATTAATGATGTTAAGATTGCGATAAAAAGATTTGAACAGTCTTAAATTGATAATAAAGGAGTCTTTAAATGAAGAATGAATGTCTCCAATGAGATAAGATGCCCTCAAAAGAGGTAATCCTCCCATTAAGGAGATGCAAACTGGTGATAAAAAGGATTCAGTGGTAGAAATATGGGTTTACAAAACAGGTGAAGAAAGGTTATATGTAACTGATAATGTGCATAAAATATGATATTGAGTGGCTGGGCATTCCCTGTCTACTCAAAAGTTTTAGATTAAAAAGGGTAAGATTGTGAATCAGCTGACAAGATATCTTATATAAAGATGTGTAAAGAATGTAAAAAGGTGGATAAGAAACTAAAGAGTAAATATCACAGTTTATTGTAAATGCCAATCTCCTTATGAAAGCGATAATAGATTCAACGCCGACAGAATCAAAGAGATTTTTTAAACTATCGACGTTGAAATATTTTGTACGAACTGGCTGAAAGTCAATACAATCTAGTAGAATGTGTTTTATAGAAAAGGGTGCATTGCATGGAATACATTCAGTGGCATCATCTCTGGTCAAGAGCCAGGAATGTGTGATGCGTGAATGGCCAATTCGAAGTTGTTCAATTATCACTTCTTCTCGACGAACAGACCTGTAAACCGGGTACCATTCACCAAGGGAAGGTTTAACTGAATGCAGTTTATTGAAAACATCAGCATCCCACTGGGATTGCCAAGAAGATTGGATACGTGTTAAAACAGAGGATTTAAAATCAGTGCGTGGAACTTCAAAATCTGAAATGGGAAGGTTAAGCGCAGATTTGGCAGACCTATCGGCATTTTCATTGCCTTTGATGCCTACATGACTTGGAAGCCAGCAGAACACCAATCTATTCATAGAAGAAATCTGTGAGATCCTTTCAAGTAAACTACAGATTAAGGGATTCTCAAGTCGTTGATTTGAAAGGGCCTGTAATGTTGACAAAGAATCCGAAAAAATATTGAAACGGTTGGAATTAGAATGTTCAGCTAGATTAAGGGCAAGATCAATTGCTTTAATTTCAGCAGAGAAGATAGAGGAGTTGTTTGGAAGGCGGCACTTTAAGCTCCTTTTTCCATAAACAGCGGCAGCTGCTATAGAATTTCCCTCTTTAGATCCATCTGTATAGATTGGTTTGAAGGAAAAATAATTCTCCTTTATCTCGTTGTATCTAGCATGAAATACAGTTCTATCCATGACAGACTTTTTGTCAGATGCAAGGTCAAATCTGAATTCTGCACTGTTTAGTGTCTATGGAGGGATTTCAGAGATTTTATAGTCGGCAATAGACTCAGTGTCTATGCCAAGGTTATCTACAATGGGCTCCATGCGGATTCCAAACGGAGGAATAACATTTGGTTTCCTTTCAAAAAGATGTTTATATTGAGGTTTAAAAACAACTTTATGAGTTGGATTAAAACGATTTGACTTCAGTTTTAAAAGATATTGAAGTGATAGTTTTTCCCTCCTGTAAGAAAGAGAAGGTTCATTAGCCTCAACATAGAGACTATTGACGGGAGAAGTTCTGAAAGCGCCAAGTACAAGACGCAGACCTTCGTGGTGTATAGGATCAAGAATTTTAAGGTAAGATTTACGGGCTGACCCGTATACAATAGATCCATAGTCTAATTTGGAGCGAACTAAAGACCGATAAAGCCGCAAGAGGACTTTACGGTCTGCTCCCCATTCAGAATGGGCCACAACCTTTAGAAGATTAAGAGCCTTCTTGCATTTCTTTTTAAGTGCAGTGATGTGAGGAAGGAAGGAAAGCTTTCTGTCAAAGATGACTCCGAGAAATTTAAATTCAGAAACGACTTCAATTTTAGTTTTGTCCAAATACAGTTCAGGGTCTGGATGAACACCACGTAGATTACATAGGTGCATGCACTTAGTTTTGGACTTTGAAAATTTGAAGCCATTTTCATCAGACCACGTTTGGAGTTTGTTGAGACACTGTTGAAGTTGTCTCTCAATAATATTCATATTTCGAGATCTGAAGCATATAACAAAGTCATCAACATAAAGAGAACAGTCTACACCAGGACAGATAGCTTTAACTATACTGTTTATTTTTACACTAAAAAGTGTAACAGAGAGAATACATCCTTGGGGCACACCCATCTCCTGTTCACGGGCTCCCGAGACAGTATTACCAACTCTGACGCGGAAAAGACATTCATCCAAGAAGGCTGAGATAAAAAGAGGAAGACGGCCTCGAAGACCAAAGTCATGCAAGTCTGTAAGAATTCCGTATTTCCAAGTCGTATCATAAGCGCTTTCAAGGTCGAAAAAGACAGATACTACATGTTGTCTATTAATAAAGGCTTCTCTGACAAAGGTTTCAAAGCCGACAAGATGATCGATGGTGCCATGTTGACGACGAAATCCACTCTGTACATCACCGATGAGGTTGTTTTTTTCTAAAAACCAGACAAGCCTGTCGTTGACCATACGTTCTAGAGTCTTGCAGAGACAACTAGTAAGGGCTATTGGATGATAGTTGGCTGGGTCATTAGCATCCTTGCCAGGTTTTGGGATAGGAATGACTAGTGCCTCTCGCCAGGACAAAGGAAAATCACCGGACTGCCAGATATCATCAAAAATATCAAGTAAAACAGAGAGAGAAGTGAAAGGTAAGTGTTTTAAAAACTGGTAATGAACTTTATCTTGGCCAGGAGAAGAATTGTGAGCTTTATTCAGAGCAGATTTTAATTCTTTAAAGGTGAAGAGTTTATTATAGTGCTCTGAAATAGAAGAATTGAAATTAAGTTTTTTCTTTTCTTCTCTGGCTTTATTCCTCTGAAACTTTTCAGAATAGTATTCAGAGGAAGATTTTTTGCAGAAGGTGTCGGCAAGAGCATCAGCTATATCCTGGGGTGATTCCAACGAGGTATTGTTAACTTCAAGGTGACTGAGAGGGGGTTGGCCTTTGCCATTGATCTTTCTGATCATGTCCCAGGTTTTTTTAGTAGTAGTTCTACTATTTAATTTAGAGACATATTGTCTCCAAGCTTTGCGCTTACTTTCTCTAATGGTACGACGAGCCTTTGCCCTGGAAATATGGACTAAGTTATGATTTTCTTTGGTAGGTCTGAGTCTGAACTTCCTAAGGGCTTGTTTTCTGTCTCTGATAGCCTGTTTACAATCTTCATTGTACCAAGGCTTGTCAGGACATTTTGGATTTGTCGAGGTCTGAGGGACAGATTGTTTAGCTGCATCAATTAACAGCGAAGTAAAAAGTTTTGCTGGATCATCGCAATCTCTAAACTTGTCATGTGTAATGGTCTGTTCACAGAGGGTTTCAAATCTGTTCCAATTGGCTTTAGAGAGCTTCCATTTCTGCGGTCTTACACTGCTGGATGGTTGTGTAGATGAAAAGATAATAGGGAAGTGATCACTTCCACACAAATCCTCAGTCAATTTCCAGGTGAAATCGGGAAGTAAGACTGGCCTGCATAAGGTTAAATCAATAGAAGAGTAAGATCCAGTTGCTGGATGCAAGTAGGTTTTGGATTTGTTATCATTCATGAAAGACAAAGAGTTATTCGAAATGAAGTTCTCCAACTGTAAACCTCTCTGGTTAGTGTCATTGTAACCCCACATAACATTGTGACCATTAAAGTCCCCAGCAAGAATATAGGGGGATGGCAATTGGGAAATGAGATCATTCAGATTGTTCTCATTGATAGGTGTGCTTGGGGGGGGAGATATACAGAACACGGTGTAACAGCACTGTGTAAAGATAACCTGATGGCAACAGCTTGCAAGTTTGTATTAAGAGACACAACTTTATGAGGAATGTTGTTATTGATAATAATAGAAACACCACCTCTAGCTTTCTCGCCTTCGGTAAAGACTTTGTTGTAAATGGAATGATATTTGACAGAAATATCATCCTCCCACTTAAGGAAGGTTTCTTGCAGACAAACAGCAACTGGTTTGTGATCATTGATTAAAAGGGAAAGTTCGTCGAAGTTTGACTTTAGACCTCGACAATTCCACTGGATTATGGTATCCATAGTGCATGAAGAGAGTATAAAAGCTAAAGTAAAAAAAGAGGCCGTAAACCAATACATTTTAAAACAGATTAAGATTTAATTACAGTTGTCTCGGGTTTGGACGAGTGCCAAGTGTCAGTGTCCTTGTTCCGAAGATCTTTAGAACCGGACCAGATAGAGGCTTCTGAATCTGAAGCCTCATCTTCCAGATTTTCAGTATCTGCATCCATGTCCTCTAGCTCCGAAAATCTGTTGGAGGTAGGGACCGGATCATCTACTGTGACTGCTATTTCACAAGATCCATGGTTATCTCTGGACTGTGGTTTAGATTTCGAGGAAGATCTTTTTGGTGATCGGGGTACATGATAAGATTTGTTATCTTTAGGTGGAATGTTGACTGTGAATGTTGAATTTGTAGACTGTGAAGATGGAGGTTGGGGTTTCTTAGGAGACTGTGAAGATGGAGGTTGGGGTTTCTTAGGAGGCTGTTTTGAAGGGGCAGATGGCTTTGAAGCTTTTTTTGAAGAAAGATTTTGCGAAGAGGAAGTGGGCTTTGGGGTTTTTTGTGAAGGAATACTTTGAGAGTCTGTGGGTTTTGGGGGTGCAGAAGAGGGTTTGTTTGTTTCAGACGCAGACCGAGTCTGAGTGGAAGGTGTTGTAACCTCGACATTGGGAATGAGAGCTTTCAGTTCATTAGTCATTTCAGGAAACTTTTGGAGAAGTTTTTTAGCCAACAGTTCGCAGGTTGGACAATGTCCATTTGCAGGCAAAGAAGATGCAACATTTGCATATGTTGTGCTTTTGCTCAACAATGCCTGATCAGACCTGCATTTTTCAACTGTTTTCCTGGCTTCCAAAAAGGTAACATTCTCCTTAAACTTGATTGACAGGATTTCTTTCTCATCTTTCCAAACTGAACATTCTTTGGAATAGGTAGGATGAGAAGACTTGCAATTGACACAGAGAAGAGGGTTATTGCAAGTCTTTTGGTCATGGTTTTCCCCTTCAAAAGCACATTTGGGACAAACAGGTGTGCTTCTGCAGTTACTTTCATGATGGCCGTACCGCTGGCATCTATAACAGTGCAACGGATTAGGCACATAAACATCAACCTTGACCGATTGAAATCCAATTTTAACTGAAATAGGGAGAGTTGGCGTAGAGAATGTTAAGATGTATGTATGTGTATCTCTACGAATGCCATTTCTGAGAACTGAAATTCTTTTCACATCAGACACAGCCTGGCTTTTGAGGTTTGACTTGATTTCCTCCAAAGAGTCACAGAAGCTTAATTCTTTGCATCTAATGATCCCCTTGGAGGTATTAAGGGTCTTGTGAGGGAATATGTTGACATCAAGATTCAAAAGTTTCTTGTGTCCAAGCAGGTTTCTAACCTGTTGTTGCGAGAAGCATTCAACAAGCAAGGTTTCATTTTTAAGCTTTTTAACAGATTTGGGTGTGCCAAGGATTGCCGAAATGGATTTTTCAGTAATAGAAGGAGATAGTTTTGTAACTGGTTTGGTAGAGTCTACAGATTCAATAACTAAAAAACGTGCAAATCATGAAGAGGGTGTTGAATATTCAGACTCTGAATCAGAGTCAGAGAGTACACGCTTGGTCTTTTTTTGAGAGGCCATAATTGTTGTTGTATATTCATCACCGATGTTCCCCACCCGCCTCGGAGTCCAACAAGGGGACATGATCTGGGCAAATCCAACTCAGATCATGACAAGGATACATTGGTGATATACTCGAAGTGAAAGGGCTAGACCGGACAAATGTAGGCCTGCAGAATGTCATACCAAGCATAGACTGACTTTGGGCGGTTACAAGTGTCAATCAAACACCAACCTTCACCCAATTAACCCATGAGCCACCGCCTTCTAGGGTATTGACATACAGCAACTGATGACAGAGAAATGATGTATCTGTGTATGATTAAAGAAAACAAAGTCAGAGAAACACCCTAGGGCTCGGCGTGACCAGCCGATTGATCAGAACGGGCCTTCCTGACCCCTCGTTTAATTCAATTCAAGGCCAAAGTGGTGTGTTCGAAAAGAGAGCCATCAAAGGGCCGAGCTCTGAATCCACTCAACCACCAGGATCCTGTCATCGAACGACACGAGTTGCAGCCCACGGCAAACAGGCAGGCACAGTGGGGGGGGTCTTACCCCTGCTGTAGTGTGACAGCTGAGCTATTTCTATCACCCCGCCCAGCTGGGGGTAGAGTAGTGATCACAGTCACACAATAGGATTTGTTCCTCTCTGACCATTGAAGATTGTTTCGAGTATGTCTGTGTTAACCTTTAGGATGCTGAGCGCAACTCAAGGGCCTTTTGTGGATAGTGTAGATCAAGATCAGACAGCCCAGAATGTGAAGTCTCATCTTTGATCTACACTGTCCAATAAGGAGTTACTTTCTCCCCAAACAATACCTTTAAATAGCAACATTTGGGTTTGTACAATTGGCTTGAAAGTTTTATCAAACTCATTCAGCAGATTAGGGGTTAATCCTATGACAGACAAACAGAATTTTGGACTTGTCCATATTGCAAGCATTTGCAGACAATAAATAAACCTTTAAAGGGCCTATAACTACGGCACTATAGCTTACTTTTGGGCCATTGTAGATCAAGATCATACGGCACAAAATGTGCACTCTGATCTTTGATCTACACTGTCCACTTTGCTGAAACACTACAGACAAAAGGCAGTCACAAAATTCCAATTAATTGGGTCTTATTTTAAAATGAATATTTTCACTAACCCTTAAAGCCCTGGAACCAACTTAAGTTGTTTTTGCAGACAATGTAAATCAAGATCAGACTGCACAAAACGTGGAGTCTGATCTTTGATGTACACTGTCTGCTACTATGCTACAGAAACAGCCTTGAGATAGCAATTTTTCAGGCCGTTTTTCCTGATTAAAGAGGTCCAAATCCTTAATTCAGCATTTTAACCCTTTCCCAAATGACAAATTTTAGCCCCTTCCAAATTGAAGGCATCTGCAGACAACAAATTTGAAAGTGGCACAAAATTAATGAACTTAAGGTTTTCTGACAGGGTAGAAAACATTGTGGTAAAAGGAGAAAATGCTGGTTACCAGCATTTTCTCCTTTTCCCACAATGTTTTCAAAAGGCCTCTTCTTCAGGGATGTGAAAACAAGGGACTGTTTAGTAAAGGGTTAAGGGCTAAGGTTAAGCCAATTTGGTTCTTTGTGGGTTAAATGGGTTCACACAATAGAATGTTGACCTTTCACAGCACAAACTTTTGAATGAAAAGGAGCAAATGCTGATCTTCATCATTTTCTTATTTTCCACATTTCTTTCAAAAGCCTTTCTCCTCATGTTTGTTAGAAGATAGAAAACGGAATTTGAAACAGGGGTAATTGCTTGTAAGAAGCCAAGGTTCTTTTTTTTTTTTCATTATTGAATATTGAAAACATTGTGGGAATAGGAGAAAAAGGACAAAAATGAATATGCAGTCTGATCATAGGCCCATTAAGGTCCAATATCTATTTTCAGAGGTATTCCACAGCTAGACTTCACCCTTTCCCAAAGCGACAAAATTTTAGACTGATCTAAATTGAAAGCGTTTATAGACAACAGAATTACTGTAGCGCACAACATTGATTTTTTAATTGGTAGAAAACATTGTGGGTACAGGAGAAAATGCCCATTACCAGCATTTGCTCATTTTCCCATAATTTTTATGCCCCCCTTCAACGAAGTGGGGGTGTATTGCTTTGCACGTTGGTCGGTCGGTTGGTCTGTCGGTCGGTCTGTAGACCTTTCCTTGTCCAGATAATAACTAGACACAGAATTGACCTAGGTTCGTCAAATTTGGCACAGACATGTGTCTTGGTGTGTAGATGATCCCTATTGATTTTGAAGTCAATTGGTCAAATGTCAAGGTCACAGTGACCGTAAACATGTTGATATATAGACCAAACCTTGTCCGGATGATAACTAGACACAGAATTGACCTAAGTTTGTCAAATTTGGCACACACATTCGTCTCGGAGTGTAGATGATCCCTATCGATTTTGAGATTAATCCATTAAAGGTCAAGTCACAGTGGCCTTCAACTTAATGATATATAGACCAAACCTTGTCCAGATGATAACTAGACACAGAATTGACCTAGGTTCGTCAAATTCTGTACAGATATTCATCTCGGAGTGTAAATGATCCCTATCAATTCTGAGATTAATCCATCAAAGGTCAAGGTCACAGTGGCCTTCAACTTAATGATATATAGACCAAACCTTGTCCAGATGATAATTACACACAGAATTGACCTAGGTCCTTCAAATTCTGTACAGATATTCATCTTGGAGTGTAAATGATCCCTATCGATTTTAAGGTTAATCTGTGAAAGGTCAAGGTCACAGTGATCACCAGATGATTCAGGGCCCGCGCTGCCATTCGCCACTTGAGCCATTTGCTCAAAAAAAATTAAAGTGTCTCAAAAATCATTATATATGGCTCAACTTGTGGCTCCAACATTTTATTCGCGTATTATCGGGGACGTAGTAAGCATCAAAGTTGACTGGGAAAAAGCGGAAGTCGAACGTGTGTGCCGAGAAGAAAATCGATAACCCAATCTGTGTATCAATGACTGTTTACAATCTTGTATGTATACACATGGCAGTGTGTATAATTATGCGAACTGTTGACAGATTATCACATTTAACAATTGAAGTGGGCTATAAATCAGACAATTAAAGGATGTTAATTACTTGATTAGCGATTATTGCCAACGCATGTCTGTACTTTGACCCATCTCCAATTAAAGATGGACTTGTCCACAAATTATCGGCAATTAAAGGATCGAATTATGCGGATGTTTTTCGGCGATTAATATCAGTTTATGAACTGTGCCACTTCCAGTATCGATGTGGCAGGGGGGGGGGGGGGGGCATGACTGTTTTACAGACACCTTGTTTCAAAAGCCTTTTTCTTCAAGGTCCTCTTCCCCAGAAGTTTTGAAAACACGTTCTTGCATATTAGTGCGCTCTGATATTCTGAGGACAGTCTGAGGTGTTCATCTGTTTGCCCGAAGACAAATTCTGGTGTTGCTCAAACTGCAAGCCGTTGCAGACGAAGTAAACATGAAACAAGAACTGAAACAGCTGAAACAAGAAGGAAAGAAAAAACATTGTGGGAAAAGGGGAAAATGCTGGTTACCAGCATTTTCTCCTTTCCCACAGCGTTTTCAAATACCATCTTCCTCAAGGTCTTTAAAACTCCGGATTATGTGGTAAAGGGTTAAACTTACATGGAAGATTGATAACTAAAGATAAATGAAGACCTATGATTCATAATGAACAAGCCCACTTTACATCTTTCTGGCAGGAATCATGTGGATTTAACTGTGAACTTGAATGTGGAGAGCTATGGTCCCTGAAAATATGTATTGAATTTGCACCCTTTGTTACCCATAGTTTTTTAATACTTTATCAAACAATCCCATATATTTTAAAAAAAGCCTCAAGAGGAAGTTTTTTCAGCATTCCATGTTTTAACCTTTACCACACAATCCCAAGTTTTAACGACCCTGAGAGAAAAGGCTTTAGAAAACACGGTGGGAAAAGGAGAAAATGCTGGTAGCCAGCATTTTCTCCTTTTCTCACAATGTTTTCTACGCTATCCTGCGCAAATTTTGTCCTTTTGGCCACCTTTAATTTGTCGTCTGCTAATGCTGTCAATTTGGAGGTCTAAAACTTTGTTATTTGGTAAAGAGTTAACAGCCCTAAAGAAGGCAGCTTTTGCAAACCATCGTGTTAAAAGGACAAAATGCTGGTAATTGATCCATTTTCCACAATATTTTCTATCATTTCAAAGTAATCAAATCATCTTTAGAGCTACTTCAATTTTGTTGTCCTCTAATGCTTCCAATTTGGTGGGTGGAGTCTAAAACTTTGTTTTTTGGTTAAGAATTACAGTACAAGTTAAAATTGAGAACAGTATGTAGAATGTGTCCCTAATATCCTGGAAGGATTGCTGATCAGTTCACTTGACTTTTTACCAAACAACAAAATTAAATACTCATACAAAGTTGTTGCAGGCTACAAATAAACTCTTTACAAAACGACAAAATTTGGATCTGGACCAAACTGAAAGCATTTGCAGACAACCGGTCCGACGAATCAACAAAATACCACCGCAACACCAAAATAGCCCTTTTTTCATTATTGAGTTCTGATAACTGATAAGAATGCAGGATTTTCTTTCCTTTTTTCAACAGCAAAAATGCTTAATCAATCATCATCAAGAAGAATGACGTTGTTAATTTACATTGATCATAGATTTACATAAAGAACAATCATCGAAACAGCCGTGTGTCTGGTCTGTTACACACTGAAATACTCACTCTGCATCTCCAGTCTAGACTAAAGAATGATCAGTATCGCATTCTTACTTATATTAACTATCAATTTTATTATTTCTCTGAACGATAAACACACATACAAGAGAGCACTAATGCACTTCATTTACCAACGAAGAAGACCAAAATCAGACAATGCATGGTGTAGGTCTCTGAAGTAGCTGGGCGCATTCTGTTCTATTCTGTTCAAGTGAGGCAATCATAATTAAAGGTTTTTAGCTGATATAATCCAACTTATTTGATGTGTACTGTCATAAACTGTTTTGCAGCAGATCTGTTTAGGCAGTGAGAGGGGTCTGTGACAAGAAGTGATTTCAAAGTTATTACTGCCTGGACCTGGGCTACCTTTTCAAACAATGTTTACAAAAGCCTTTTTCTCCTGGGTTGTTAAACCCTTAGAACTCCAATAAATGCAACAAGCATTCTAACTTCCTAAGTCCAGAAATAAGACCCAAATAACTAAAACTTCAAAGGTGCTCTTGCCCACAATGTCACAGCCAAGCAGATGGACAGATAAAAGATCATAATGGATGTTTTTTGCAGTCTGATCTTGATCTAAATTGGTAACAATGGCAACAAGAGTAGTGAATGGCAATTTAGCCTTAGCAGTATACTAAAACAGGTTATTTTGTCACTTGTAGAATGCACCTTGCACAACTCTCTTTCCAAGCCGGTTGCTTCTTTTCTGCAGGAGCACTAAAAGAAAATGTTTGGGTAGAAAAATGCTTTATTGACCTTTTATTGCAATAAGTGCATGGATGATGGTAAATCCACCATCACACAGAATGACTATGTCACTCTGTAAACCATTTTCCGGTGTATGATAAAATCGACATGGCATGCTTCAGGACAGAGCACCAACATAATTGATGGCATGAGAAAAAGATAAAGAAACGTTTCCATTATTGACACATTCCAGAATTATCGAACCCCTATGATTTTTCTAAAATAAAATCAGCCTTGCATTACTTAAAATTAATTTCATTTCCGTAATACAAGGAATAAATAAGAAACAACAGTAGCTTGTGTCAAAAATATGATTTCTGAGGATTGGATATGTGACTCATGCTACCCTTCTTTATTGATTCAGTGCAAAGATAAGGTGTCGATGAAAAATGAATGTACTGAATGAATGTGGTGCATGGTTCATGTATAATACTCTATTTATGATAAAACACGCACCTGCTCTGCCTTTAATGTCTATTCTACGTGCAATCGAGACCAACTGTATATTCTTCCAACCCTCTTCATCTCAAAACATAAATCTGAGCATGTCTGTACATTCAATATGCCATCTAGATCTCCCAAAGTTGAGATCCGCTCCTGGGTATCAAATTGTTTACGGATGGACAGATAGACGGACGACGGACCGATCACAATAGCTCACCCTGAGCGCATAGAGTGCTCAGGTGAGCTAAAAAATAAGGGTGACACAGTTACAATTTTTGTGAATTGCTCTTCTCCACAAGGTGTTCTATCAGTCTTTGAAGGTTCAAGATCATAGCTTTTATAATTTAGAAATTATGGCCCAGACGAAAATTCAAAGTGAAATCTAACAAAGGGCAATAACTCAAAAAGAAGGATGGCAGAGTTATGGTTCTTGTGCAATGCACTTCTTCATGTGTTCTATTAGTCTTTGAAGTTTCAAGATGATGGATTTTAAAGTTTGAAAGTTATGGCCTGGACAAAAATTCAAACTGAAAATTAACAAAGGGCAAAAACTCAAAAAATAAAGGTGGTAGAGTTATGGTTCATGTGCACTGCACTTCTCCATAATGTGTTCTATCAGTGTATGAAGTTCCAAGTTAATAGCTTTTATAGTTTGGAAATTATGGCTGGGACAAAAATTCAAACTGAAAATTAATAAAGGGCAATAACTCAAAATAACAAGAGCAGCAGAGTTATGGTTCTTGTGCATTGCTTTTCCCCATAATGTGTTCTATCAATGTATGTACATGTAGTTTCAAGTTGATACCTTTTATGATATGGAAGTTATGGCCTGAACAAAAATTCAAAGTGAAAAGTTGGTTATTTCAGAAATCAAGGGCAGATAATTTTAGAATGCAAACAGCGATCCAAATTCTAAGAGTCAGGTGCACAACTAGACATCATGGAGATTCATTGTGGCAAGTTTCAAATAATTCTGATGGAAACTGTAGGAGGAGTTGCGCACACAAGAAATTGCTAACGGACGGACAGACGGACAAACGGGGGTATAACATAATACGACCCTTCGCACGTATAAAAACTAAAATTCATTATGTACACCAAAACTCATTAAAAGCCTTAACTATCACAAGGAGGGACTGTTTTGAACACTGAAAATGAGCAGCTCTGAGTCAATTATCCTAAGTTTTTGAAGCGCAATGAAAAGGATGAATTAGTGTCACGGCGGCCATTTGCCTTCTCGTGACGGCAGCATCAGAATATTAAAATAAAAAAAATTAAGGCATTCTGGTCCCTTCTGTCAATTTATGTGCACCTATGGGGGCAGATTAGGAATTGTCTTATACACTATTTTATCGTAAAACATCTAAAAAAAAAATTGAATATCTTAATAAAAGGGCTGGAAACATTTTCTCGTTCTAGCAGCGGATGTTCTGGAAAAATTGTTCATTCAGAAGCGACCGCACAAAATAGGTCACAAAATTCTCAGATCTAATTATAGACCGGATCGACTCTTTGTCACATTATTCTAGTATGATCACATGACTTTTTGGCATCAAGTCTGACTATTTCACATGTTGGGAATTTTTCAGGATTAAAATAAAGTATCAGACAAAGAATTTAAATTGGCATGTATCGGGTTGAAAAAAGTAATAAGAAATTTGTCACTACAACCGATCTTTCCTTTAGTAATATGCGTACTGTCTGGTTTTTGTTGCATTTTATAAATTAGCAGCAGTGACACTCTTGTTTAGATTCAAATTAAAACTCAAAACAGTGACGTCATTCACTTCATAGTTCGCAAGAAAACTTGGATATCATTTCGGGTTCGAAAACAGGTGCCCCACGAAAATAGGTACGTCGACCATAAGTGATAACTGATATGGGTATAGCTAAACAGCGAAAGGAATCTCCTTTCGCGAAAGGAGGATAGTGTCCACGAAAGGAAGATTATTTACTATGAAAGATGGGTTTAATACTTTAAAGAAAGGTTTCTTTGTCACATTTAATATATTTTATTGACATGGATAAAATTTACACATTGAATTCAAGTATTTTAAACCAGATCGGTGTGTATTTGCATCGCCCGAAGCCTTTACACAGCGTTGTGAAAGATCGTTCAGTTAGATATCGTGAAAGGAAGTTTCTTTCAAAAGTAAAAAGGGTTTTTTGGTTCGGAAACGAATAAACTTAAAACATGCTTATTTACACTACACATGTACTCATGATGTATTTGTTACTAAGGGTTATTTTGTCACTCTTTGTGTTGTTTACTTTTTTTGGTGGGGGGGGGGGAGTTTTTTCGTCCCTTTTTTTTCGTCACTGTAGACGTTTCGTCCAGTTTTATAATTGTAATATGTACTGTGTGTCCCAAATATTTTGTGGAAATGGAAAAAAAAAAAAAATTATTCTAGGTGTATTTCAGTTCCAAAGGGTAACCCTTAACCAAAAGACAAATTCATAGACTTGTCCAAATTCAAAACATGCATTTGCAGACGACAAATAAAAGTGGCTCAAATAATGGGATTTAGCTTTTGAAATATGAGGAAGCACTGTAGGAAAAGGAGAAAATTCTTTTTACCAGAAATGTTTTCCAGAGCTCTCTCATTCGGAAGTTCTGTGTATGAAAGGGTTAAATGGTAGAAGAATTTCGCGCAGATTGAAAGGAACCTTTCCTAAATTTTCTTCTATTCCTACAAATCCTATAAATAGAACTTTAAAGCACACTTCAGGATCGGTTGGGAAAAAAGCACACTTCAGGATTCGTTGAAGAAAAGTGAACTTTTCTCCTTTGCTAGTCTGCCTCTCTATATGTCCCTCCTGTCGGTGTCTCGATCATATATGTCGGTTTATAGCAAAAGAATGTGAAACGTATAGATCTTACAGTTGCCACACTTTTTCACAATTAAGCTTTTAGATTCAAATGTGTGGTAATTAATGCCATACCATAAATATTTCACGGTGACAGCTCAGATATTCATGTTTCCTGACTTCTTTTAGACTCTTACAATATACAATATACTTGTACATTTTTAGAAAAAGAAAAGCACTGAAAGTTCATTTATTACATTTTTTGCTTAAAAATAATATTTGGCCAGAACATATGTAAATAATTATAAATTATTCTATATAAGAAAAGAAACATAACGGGAACTTCTCTTCATTGCAATATTACGCGATACCATATCATTATTGTCATATCAAAATTGATTCATATCCAATAAATCCTAATTTTCCAAATATACATAGTAATGTGATGACATAGAAATCATTGTGAGAAAAGGTGTAAATGCTGGTTAATTTTACCTTTTCCTATAATGAATTCTAATTTCTTAAGCTGCAGAAGAAAAAAGAATTTGCGCATCCCAAGAAAATTCTTTTTCATTTCCACCGATATTTTCAAATAATCTATACTTTAACAGACGATTTCTCCAATGTTTTCAAAAGACACCCACTGCAGACACGTTGACATAACGTTTGGACCAAACTTCCTCCTTTTTGCTTTCGGCTGGCCAAAACGTTCGTTGACAAAACGTCATAGCCCAAATGTCCTTACCAAAATACCCTTGGCCAAAAGTCATTATATTCTCTGAATCAGTAACTTTTCGTGAGTATAAAATCATGTCCTTTAAACATTCTGTGTAGTACTCGAAATTAATATCTGTTATACACGAATTTTGTTTTCTTCTCTCGTCCTTTTGCTAATGATAGGAAACTGTGGAGGCCGTTTGCACAAATATTAAATTGGCCAGCCCCTCTCGTAAGAACAGTACTCTCTAAACCAACGTGTACATAAATACAATTTTGAAATTCTGACTAAATTATCCTATCTAGATTTAAATAGCCCTGTACTCTTTGCCAAATGACAAAATCTAGAATTTTTCAATATGAAAACATTTGCAGAGGACTAATTAAGTGTGTCATGTAATATTTGTTTTTGAAACTTGTTGAACACATTGTAGGAAAATAACAAATTGCCGATGACAAGCATTTTCTCCTTTCCCCAAGGTGTTTACAAATGCCTACTTCCTCAAGAGTCATAAAACAGACATTGCTTACTAAACTGCTACACAAATTTTTCAGCCAATAATTTCAACCAGAATGTTACCACATCTCGTAGATCTACATACATGTATTTGTTTTTTACCGGAAAAAATCGATCTATAGGACCGATGGGGTCAAAGATCTGATTGCCTTTTTTGTACAGTCTGTTATTAATCTATACTGTAGGCAAAGTGCATTTAATCGCATTGCTCAGCCTACCGGTCAAACCTCGGGGGTCAGTTAATGTATCAAATGATGAAAATCTAATCCTTAAATAGCAGAATAATTTGAATTCAGTTTTTCAAACCGTCAATTTCAGCTGAAATATTACAATTTCAATTTTCTTTCGCAAGAAAATTTCGCCGTATCTTAAAGTGTAAATCATAGATCATTTAGCTCGTTCTTTGCAGTCTGATGCTATTCCACACTGTTTTTAAAGACATCCTGAGTCGCGTTTAGCAGACTAAGGGATGTGGCTAAAATACGAATAATCTGATTAAGTGCCAGATATACAGTCTATATACAAGGCTGGTCAATATACATAAGCTGGGCTACTGATTGTTACGTAATGTTACATTTATCTTACCTTTCTAAGCCACGGGATAACGATTACACAGGTGTCTAAGTTCACCAAACTCCGGAAACTACAGACCCTGTACGAATGCGAGGCTGCTGATAAGGCATGGCCGTAAAACTTGGCTATATAATTCGAAGTACTGATAAAACCTCACGGAAAGTATAGATAGGTGCACTGGTCGCCGCGATTTAAAGGAAACCGTTTTGAACATGGCGTTAAACATCCTTCAAACAAACAGTTTGAGCACTAAGGTACGTTGGCCAGATTTTGAGCCCGAACAGCTCATGTATTGAACCTTTGAAAACTAGTCGAACCCAACAGGAAGTACTTGTCGACAATTTCAATATTTTATTGTCCGTGTAACAGCCCGATTTATAATTAATATTCAGCTGGTTGCAGAGAATTATCATTATTATTATTATTATTGAACGGACATTATTTTAGGATCCTGCATGCTTGTTTCTGTCTGAAGTCATTCAAATACACTGCAGCAGCAGTTCTACTTCCTACTTAGTCACAAGTGTTGTTAGACTGCAGTATTTTAAAGTGACATTTCAAAGCATTTATAACCAGTATGCAAATTGATACCACAATACTCACTGGCGCTTCAGTTCGATTTATTACTATGTTCAAATCAATGAAAAATCACTGTCCAGCGAATCTTAATCGATCATAACAGGATAAAAGTACATTCGTATAAAGTCATTTATTAGGGTCCCATTTGTAACATGAATTCTTTCTCAATGAAAAGTGGTTTCGAAGCATTTCTGACTGAACTGTGTCACGCTATTTCCAAAAGACACGTACTCGTACAAGTTCCTTCTGTGAAGATTTAACTGTACTCCACTTACCCTTTAAACGCATGCAGAAACTCCAAAAGAGAGAGCCCTTCTCAGCGATAGATAACGGGGTTTGAGAGTTCGAGAAAGAAGTTAGTCCTATTTTGCTGAAAATACTAACATTGTTACATTGTAGCGACACAGATAGGTGGAGGGACAATCGGAGAAAAAGACTGCAAGAGAGAGAGGTCCGAGTTTCTTTAACCAGTCCTTAAAAGAAAATTTTCGGAAAAGTTCCTTTCGTTCAACATGAGTGAAGTTCACACACTTCGGAACTGATATATATCTGGATTATTATTTTTTTTTTTTCACGGAATATTAATTAGGGATGAACAAGACTTGTAACAGGAATAAATCCGGACAGAAACGTCTATACGGAAAAATGAAGGACGAAGAAAAACCCGCCCCCCCTGATAACTAACATAGAAAAAGAAAGTCTCAAATGAAAAACAAAACTCGCCATTAAAGTTTATTATCAGAGCTTTTTTTTTTTTTCAAAATTAGATCTACTCTATTAGAAACTAAGGAGCCTTTTGTAATGAAATTCCTGAACTTTCTTGTACTAAAGGAACACAGTAAATAGCAACATCATGTACCTTCGTAGCAAAAAACTTCCTTTCGTGGAGGGAATTTACCTTCACGGAAATGTCGCAATGAATCTAGCGCTCAACACAATATACTGTACAATTACTTCTGTATATTAGTTTAGTTTAAACATATTTTATTCAACAGTATAAGATACAGGTTAACAGAATACAATACAATCATATGACAAATATACTGAAGAAAAGGATAAGAACGGAAGCTTAAGCTTATAAAGTTCTTCTCCAAATTTCGGGTGACGGTTACTAGTATTACATGAATGTATCACTACTAATTGCAAAAAAGTAAATTAATTTAGAAAAAAGATAGGAAAAATAACAGAAGGGTGTGGGATGTTATTGATAAAGATTTCAATTGAAGACTCTTGTATAATGGCTATAGAAACTCCAGATTGACCATCACAATTTAACAAATTGTAACTGTTTAACTATTTAAAGGGGGGCGATCAGGCATTACTTGTAAATCTTTTACTATCACGGATGCATGTGTGCACAGCAGCAAATAATCTTTGGTTATCAAGCAGATTAAGGTTTTCATCTCCAAACAGAACGATTTGGAGTGTAAGTCTTGTTATACTGTTAATACTTAGGCTTAGAATAATTCGTTGGTTATTATAAAACGGATATTCTAAAAAAAAAATGTTGGGTTGATTCCACTGTACCGCATCTACAAAGTGGTGATTGCACCAAATTTTTCAAGTGCAAATGTTCATTGAGACAGCTACATTTGTTTCTTAATCTAGCATGTATGATCTGAATTTTCCTATCGCCAAAAAAGTAAAGCCTCCGTGGACAGGGTTTATCTACATTCAAACGGTATTTAAAAGATGACAATGATTCAGAGTTTTTATTTTCATCTGGCAGGGAATTCCAATCATTAATCACAGATGGTAAAAATGAAGTACTGTACAAGCTAGTTCTACAAGCAGTGTTTCTTAAATTGTTAGGCCTTCGAAGGCCATAAGAGCAAGAATTGCCAACCGTAGGTGGAACAAAATCCTTTCTTTCCTTTTTGAAAAGGAACGCTTCACCATTCATGACAAATACTGCTTCACACAGTTTCATGAAACCCTTAGACTTAAGGACATTTTGCAGACAGTATAGATCAAGATCAGACTACACAGAATATGCAGTCTGATCTTGAATCTACACTGTCCGATAAGGAGATATCTTTCCCCTCAAATACCTTTTAAAAGCAAAATACGAAGTTTCATTTCACTTATTTAGCAGGATAAGAGTTAAAAACTCTTAAATTCAACTTGTAAAATGTATCCATAGCGAAAGATAGCCTTAGATTTAAAAAATCCTGTCGTAAACTAAACACTACTTTCGTAGCAAATGTCTTCCTTTCGTGAAAAGAAATTACCTAACGCTATAAATAGTAACACTATTTACGACAATATTAAAACACGAATTTTTCGGTCTAAAACACTTAAATTCGGCATTTAAATGTCATGTATATAGAGATGATGTACTAAGATGAACACTAAAACCTTCCTTTCGTAAGAAAAACACCTCTTTCACAGCAAAAAATCCTCCTTTCGTGGACGGAGTCTTCCTTTCGCGAAAGGAAGTTCCTTTCGCTGTTTAGCTATACCGACTGATATAGCCTATTTCAGAAACATTGTGGGAAAAGGAGAAAGTACAGTTTACAAGTTATATCTCCTTCATCCACAATATTTCTTAATGCTGTTTTCCTTCAATATTTGGAATACTCTATTGTCTTAAATATATAGCAAATTAAAACATTATATAATTATTAACATTAGAGCAATGGCTGGCGTGGTGATAAAGTTACCGGAACAGACCGGTCTCCGGAAATGTCGCACGTATTTGATTTCGTTGTCTCGAATGCGAGATATTATATCTCACTTGCTTACCTCAACTCTAGTATATATCAATCTCGCACACGCATGGACACCTGTTCAGTTCATCGCGTGAGTACTACTGGTATAGTTGAATTTCTGTGTCGCTGCCAAAGCTTGTCCGAACTCTGTTAGTACGAAAACATGGTTTCATTACAATTTACCGGAAGTCACCGGCAACACAATCATAACTGGAACGCTCGTTATTTATTTAAGGAGGCGCTTTGAGTTAAAACGCGAACTTTTGCACGCGAATGAAAAGTAGCCGTAAAGATTTTCAAAAGAACTTGCAAAGTGAATCCAGTTTAACGCCCCTTTAAACTCCTCAATAAATAACGTGAAAATTTCAAGCAATTTTTGAAAACTGAAATAGATCTACCAGTCTGATTTCAAAATGTAAGCACATTGGAAAATGTGAATCAGAGACCAGTTCAAATGTTCTGTGCAGTTTGATGCAACAATCTTGTTACAAAAAAACCTTAGTGCGTCTATGGTGAATACAAGGTAAATATTGACCACATAATGGCCATAGATGTATGTTGTAACTGCTCATCCTTATACCTTTTTGTGCCTAGGTGCACTAATAATGGCTTCTCTAGCAACTTTAGTCCCATTACTAATGGTGGACAATCTTTCCCACAATATTTCTGGACCAGCTTTACATCAAGACATGGTTTACTCCCATTTCAAGAATCTTACACATGATAATTTCAGCTTAAAGTAGAATAACAGAGAAATAAAGATTTATACCTTGAAGTGCTAGGCACAATTTAGGTTACTCCTTGGCTTAAAGTGAAGCAGAAGATTAGTTTACACAGAATTAAAAGTTTGCTAATTTGTGAGTTGATTAGTTTTCCGAAAAAGGGACTTGAAAATGCAACTTTGTATGTACATGTACTTTTTTCCCCCGTCACTGTCAGATTTTATATATCTAAGCATTTACGCCACAATCTCTAGTTTTGAAGATCTTGAGGATGGAAGCTTTTGAAAACATTGTGGGAAAAGGAGAAAGTGCTGGTAAACATCATTTTCTCCTTTACCCACAAAGTTTTCCACCTTTCCAAAGGCAAATACCACCATTTGAACCACAATTAATTTGTAGCCTGCAAGTGCTTTGGATTTGGACAAGACCAGTGTTTTATTTGGTATTTAATTCTTAACCAGACGATAGTCTTACACCAGTCCAATTCGAAAGCAACAGCTTATGACAAATAAAATTTGAGTTATTGAATGATATTTGTCTTTGAAAGGGTAAAAACATTGTTCAAAAAGGAGAAATGCTGGTTACCAGCATTTTCTCCTTAATTTTCCCACAATTCAGTAGGGTTCAACTAGTTGAACTATGCATGTCTATTATACGGTTGAAAGAATTGTGGAAGGACTAAATGCAACAGCCACATGATCTGTGTCTCTCATGAGTTTCAACAGTAAAAGGGTTGGACTTTGTAGTACCTTGCCAATGGACACCATGAAGTGATCCTGGCACAAACTTGCAATTGAACTGAGCTGTATTCACTGACCTTTCTTAATAGTACCCATAGTCTGTGTCTCAAGAATTTTCTATTTTTCAATGTAACAAAAGGCCTGGTTGGCCAAACTAATTGCTTAAGCCATTCAGATATTGCGTTATATACTTTCTATAGTCTATAATAGGACTAAGAATGCAATCAAGAACGGTTGGCAAATACATGCCTAATTGTAACTAGGGCATCAATAAACAAGTTTTTCAGACAGATAGACAGACATTATCTTTATTTACCTCATGACCAAAACGATGCATTACAGTCAATAATTTGCCAGACAGGAGTCACATGTCACAAACAACACATATATAGCAAAATGTTGCAATCAACACAGGCAGAATGGAAAAAACAAAACCAGACACACAGAATTTACCGGTAATAGCAAGCCAGTTCATCTGAAAATATCTGACCATGTTTTGCCTCTGTTCTTTAATAGCTTGATAATCAGAATAATTTACTCCTTTCACCCTTTACCACACAATCCCAACTTTTAACGATCCTAAAAAGGGAGCTCTTTGAAAATATTGTGGGAAAAGGAGAAAGTGTTGGTAACCAGAATTTTCTTCTTTTCTCACCATGCTTTCCACCTGTCCCATAACAAATTTCAATTGTTATTTTTAAGACATGTTTAATTTGTCGTCTGCAAATGCTTTCAATTTGGAGGAGTATACACTTTCATCATGTGGTAAAGAGTTAAACAATTTCTCATCTTGCAGAAGACGACTTTTTGAAAATAATTGTAACAAAAAAGAAACTGATTACAACAAGCAACTAATACTTTGAACCAAATGTCGCATGTCATTTCACATTAATTTGGGATGATTATCCTTTTTCGACAAGAATGTCTTTAAACAACAAAAGCTTACACTTGTCCATCCAAAAGCATTTGCAGATGACAAATTAATGTGGCTTTAATTATGAAATTTTTCCTCAATAGAGTAGAAAGCACTGTGGGAAAAAGGGAAGTGTTGGTTATCCACATTTTCTCCTTTTCCGGCAGTGTTTTCAAAGGCTTTCTTGCTGCGATCATGATAACAGGGGATCGTTTGGTAGAGGGTAATATTATCTAATTAATATTTGTTTCAGGTGGTAAGGGGTCAGCCTTTCCATCCAACAACCATGTGTTTTTCAGGCCCTGACAGAGAAGGCTATAGAACACAATGAAGAAAAAGGAGAAAATGTAAGTAACCAACATTTTCTGCTAACCCAGCAATGTTTTGCTACCCTTATTTAAGAAAAAAAAAAAAAAAAAAAAATCCATCAATTCAGTCATATTCAGATATCATGAAATAAGTTTGAATTTTTGTCATCTGGACTGGCATTCACTAACCATGATTATAGACATTCTTAGGACTTTGCTGGGTTGAGAGAGTACTGCAAATTTCTGATTGGCTTAACCAGTTGATTTAGCTATTCAAATATTGTGTTATTTTCTAAATCTAGAATGAGACCAAGAATGTAATTCAGGGAGGTCTGTGAATACCAGCCCTGGTAAGGAGTTGAATAAATGACATCCCATCTTGTCAGAAGTTTTTGGAGTCTGATATAATTATATTCTTTGTCAATAATCTATTACCATTAACCACACAATCTCGAATTTTAACGACCCTGAGCAAAACATTGTAGGACAAGGAGAAAATGCTGGTAACCAGCATTTTCTCCTTTGTCCAAAATGTTGTCTACCCTTTCAAAGACAGAAATCATCATTTGAGCTTCATTCAATTTCTTGTCTGTAGATGCTTTCAGTTTGGTCTTGTAAAAATTTTTGTCGGTTTGTAAAGAGTGATAAACTATTTTTCCATCACTGTTTATTTCTCCTTGATGTCACTAGTAAATATGAGGGGTATGTCTACAACAAATGAACAGATGTATGACCATTTTGATTAGACTTCTTTTTCATGGGCAGGACACTTCAGAGCCCTAGCCTAGTGCTGGTGAAACCAAAGAAATACATTAATATGTGAGCTGTTGCCATGATATGACTGAAATAATATTAAAAGCAGCATAAAACACCATTCAATCAATCACTGATTAGACTTCAGTGCCTGTACTGTCTTCCTTTGAGCTGTCACCACCATTTTTAGAACCATTTTGGGTCCCATTCATTTCATCATTTAGTTCAGGAGTAGCCAATAGTACCTCTCCTTTTGCATGCAAATATTGTCCATTTAACATTGTTATACTAGGCCAGACCACTTCTACAACTGTATTCATAGGTCCGGTCACGTGACCTTGAGGTGTGTATTGTTTAAACTGCTTTGAGAGATTGCCTTTATATTCCTGTCCTATCACATCAAAGTTTAAAATCAGCTGATCTTTATCAGCAACAGTCATAAGCCAGGTGCAGTCAGTGAACTCATGTAGAAATTTTGTAAGTTTACCAACTGTTTCAGGGTCCAATGTATCAAGAATATGTTCCTCCATACTTTCTTGCTCTACAACTCTCTTAACAATGTCCTAGAAAAGGGAAAAAAATATATGAGACATGCTGTGTGAAAAGGGGGCTTAATGGATCTGCAAACAGTATTGACCCAGGTCAACCTTTGCAGTCTGTGCAGGCTGACCTGGGTTGAAAATTTTTGCTATTGGTCAATTTTCTGCATGTCTAAGGACCAGTTTACCTCATGATTCAGTCAGTTGTTAGACAAAATGGATTTCTGTTGGATCCATGATCATGTGATGACTTTCTTCACGAAGAAGCATTAAACCCCTTTTTGCCTGAGCATGGCTCATTTGTAAGTTCCAATGAAATATTTACCAAATAATCCCATGAAGATTGCTTTTGAAAACATTGTGAGATAAAGAGAAAATGACAGTTACCAACATTTTCTCTTCTCTCACAATTTTTTTCTACCCCACATAAAACAAATCCCATATTGGCAGATGCTTTCAATTTGGACAAGTCTAAAAATTCTGTTGTTTGGTAAAAAGTAAACAGAAAAGAAATGGCAAGCTTTGGTTATTTTGCCACACAGATTTTTCTGACAAAGTTAAAATTTGTTGGTTTGTTTATATGGGGTTAAAGCCATTTTTCAACATTATGTCAGTTATACGACAGCAGCCAGTGTGCCTATCCACAATAGACCAGTCCAAATTGAAAGCTTTTGCAGATGACAAAATAAATGTGACTCAAAAATTGAAATTTGTCTTGGGAAGAGTAGAAAACATTGTGGGAAAAGGAGAAAATGCTGGTTACCAGCATTTTCTCCTTTTCCCACAAAGTTTTCAAAAGGCTTCTTCCACAGGGTTGTTGAAAGGTGGGATTGTGTGGTAAAGGGAAGAGAAGAAAACTTTGTGGGAAAGGAGAAAATGCTTGTAACCAGCATTTTTTTCCTTTCCCTCAGAATGTTTCCAAAAGCCTTATTTTTTGTCATTTAACCCTTTCTGACATGACAAATTTTAGACTCTTTTGAATTCGAAACATCTAATGATGACAAGTTTGAAATTAGTAAAAGTGAGCAAAAGTTCTATGATAGAATTGAAAACATTGTGGGAAAAGGA
Source organism: Tridacna gigas (assembly GCA_945859785.2). NCBI lineage: Eukaryota > Metazoa > Mollusca > Bivalvia > Cardiida > Cardiidae > Tridacna > Tridacna gigas. The sequence goes on along the minus strand of OX244034.2, from coordinate 44,037,873 downwards.
GAAAATGCTGGCTACCAGCATTTTCTCCTTTTCCCACAATGTTTTCAAAAGCCTTCTTGCTCAGGGTCATTAAACTCAGAATTGTGTGGTAAAAGGTTAAACTTGGTATTGTTTGGTAAGGGTAAAACCTCTGCAATATAATCTCATGCTGGTATGACCTTAAAGAAACAGGGTTTGAAAACATTAAAAAAGCTCTTAATTAGTATTTTCTTCTTTCTCCACAATGTTACTGTTAACCAGCACTTTTCACAAAATGTTCCCTAATTGCTCACAAACAAACTCCATCATTTTAGCTACATCTAATTTCTGGTGTGGAAATGCTTTCAGTTATGACAAGTCAAAAACTTTGTTGTCCAATAAAGATCTAAAACTTACCTGAACTACCTTCTCTTTTCTGTCCTCCTGGATACTGGCAATACATCTCACTTTGTACAATTCTGGAACCTATAATAAGATCAAAGGATTGATATGCTTCAAGATTGCTTCATACATATGAGACATGCCCTTGGAAAAGGGGGTTTAATGCAGATCTGTCATGCATTATATGAAGCAAGTTATCACCTAATTATGAAACCACACAATCCATTTTGTCTAACAACCAACCAAATCATGAGGTAGTTAACAATTCTGCAAACTTATACTGAAATTCATTCATAATTAAAAAAAGTTACAGCCTGGACATGAATTCTACCCCCCTCAACACATTTGACCTTGCTGTGCCCTTGAACTTTACCCTATGGCCATAATCTCTTACATATGACACATCGTCTCGATGTGGTTAACATTTGTGCCAAGTTATAATGAAATGAACAAAAGAGAAAAAAGTTATGGCCCGGACACCAAAACAACTCCCGCCCCAAACACATTTGACTTTGCTAGGACCTTGACCTTTAATCTATGGACATGACTCTTGCGCTTGACACATCCTCCTTATGTGGTTAACAATTCCACAAAGTAATAGTGGAACTCATTCATAATTAAAAATGTTAAAGGCCGGACACGAATACACCCCCCAACATATTTGACCTTGCTCTGACCTTGACCTTTACCCTATGAACATATCTCTTGTGCATGACACATTGTCTCAATGTTGTTAACATTTATGCCAAGTTATACTGAAATTGAATTATAGGGAAAAAAGTTATGTCCCGGACATGAAAACGACTAACCCCCCCCCTCTTCCCAAAGCACATTTGACCTAGTTGTGACCTTGACCTTTAATCTATGGACATGACTCTTGCGCATGACACAATTTACATATCTTCTTAACAATTCTGAAAAGTAATATTGAAATTTGTTCATAAATAAAAAAGTTACCGGTACATTGTCTTGATGTGGTTAACATTTGTGCCAAAGTTATATTGAACCATAGGGAAAAAAGTTATGGCCCAGACACCAAAATTGGAAAGATGGACTAAACTAAAAACTATATGCCCCCCCCCCCCATCCCCAATTTTTTGGGGCATAAAAACATCAAAAATAAAATAAAGCAATAGGAGAAAATGGTGGTAGCCAGCATTTTCACTTTTCCCAAAAATGTTTTCTACTCTTTAAGAGCCAAATTTGATCATGTGAGCCACATTAATTTTGTGGTCGGCAAATGCTGTCAGTTAGAGCAAGTCTAAAATTTTGTTGTTTGGTAAAGGGTTAAAATATCAGATCATTTGGACAATGAATAAAGGTTAAAACTAGTACATTTAATTAAAATATAATTCTGACATTCACATACTTCTTGCTGGCTTGGAACTTTTTCATTGTCAGACAGGAATAGAAATTGTCGCATCTGTTCCTCTGCCTTCTCACAGCAAGTTTTGTATGCAGCCTGAAAAACAAAACAAGAATGAAATCAAAAATGTATGAACCACACTCTCACAAAAAGGGGGTTTAATACATCTCCGTGGTGCACTTTACCATACCAAGCAAGTCATCACAGTATTATGGGTCTATAAAATCCCTTTTTGTCTAACAACCCATTGAATCATGAGGTAGACTGGTCCTTTGACATGCAGAATATTTACAAAAAGCAAATACTTTCAAATCATGTCAGCCTGTGCAGGCTGATCTGGTTGGATACTTTTTGCAAATGCATTAGCCCCTTTCATAGAGCATGGCTTGTATAATTTAAGTTTAAACCATCTGCAATTTTCTTATTGCAGCAGATGACTTTAAGAAAATATCGTTCAAACAACTTAAACCTTTACCACAATACAAAATTTTGGAGTTAACCAAACTGAAAGCATTTGCAGATAACAAATAAAAACAAATAAAATGTAGTTCTAATAGGAAAAGTTGTCTTCTGAGAAAGGTCTTACAAACATGAAAGTTTGCAACAAATGCATAGCCCTGACTGGGATTCGAACCCATGTGGCAAATATCCTCATTTATCAAGGTTTAAGTTTTTACCAAACAACACAATTTTAAACTGGTCCAAATAGAAAGCATTTGCAGATGACAAAATAAATGTGGCTCAAAAATTGAAATTTGTTTTGGGAATTAAGAGTAGAAAACATTGTGGGAAAAGGAGAAAATAAAGGCTTCTTTCTCAGGGTCATTAAAACTCTGGATTGTGTGGTAAAGGGTTAAAAGACCAATACACTAACCACTGAGCTAAAGAGAATTCTCCCTAACACAGTAGTCAGGTACTGATTTTATATGGGAAGAAGCTATACTGTAAGGTAGGAGTTATCTCCTGTAACAAAGGATAGAAGACATTGCGGAAAAAGTAGGAAATGCTGGTTACCAGCTTTTTCTCCTTTTCCCGCAATGTTTTCCCTCAAGGTTATTTAAACCCGGGCTTGTGTGGCAAAGGGTTAAATTGTCACAATTTTTCACATGCACTCATTTGTTAACAGTATACCAAATAATTCTATGTTTTAATGTCCTCTGCCAAGCCCCGTAGCTCAGTCGGTAGCATACAGGACTTGAGAACAGGAGGTTGCTGGTTCGATTCCCGGCTTGGCCAATTTCTTTCCGAGGATTGATGATAGTCATTGCGACAGGATTCATTCCTCTCTCACCACTGACTATTGCTTCGACGATGGTTATGTGGGAAAGCAGCCAGTGGCTTGGAAAGAATATTGTGCGGAGTACTGGTAAAAAGAAACTCCAGGAAAGCATGGATAGGTGCACTGGCCACCGCGATATAACTGAAATAATGTTGAAAATGGCATTAAACACCATACAATCAATCAATCAATCAATCAATTTAATGTCCCCTAGTGAAAGGGCTTGTGAAAAACTGTAACAAAAGGCTGAAAATGTTGGTAACCCAGCATTTTCCCCTTTTCTCAGAATGTTACCTACCCTTTCAAAAATAGTGCTTTCAATATGGACTAGTCTGTAATGTTGCAGATGATTTATAAAATCTGGCATATGTATCATTGTGGGAAATGGAGATAATACTGGTTACCATTTTCTCCTTTTGGCACAATGTTTTCAAAAGCCTGGAACCTTAAGTTCGTTGAAACAAGGGAGGGTGTGGGAGGTAAATTCTGCCTCTGACCAAAATTTTCATGACAGACGAAGATTATTCTGACCGGATCAATATCCGAAATGCTAAACAATTCAATCTTTTGTGATAAAGACTCTTAACTGTTTACCAGATGACAAAATTTTAGACTGATCCAAAATGAAAGCATTTGCAGACATCAAATTAAATGTGGCTCAAATGATGAAATCTGTCCTTGATAGGGTAGAAAACATAGTGGGAAAAGGAGAAAATGCTGGTTACCAGCATTTTCTCCTTTTTCCACAATGTTTTCAGAAGTCTTCCACCCCAGGGTCGTTAAAGTCGGGATTGTGTGGTAAAGGGTTAATGTACATAAATAATACCAACATTTGAATTTCCAAGTCTCTTATTTGTCTCATGAAGTCTCGTGAATTTGGATGTGACCTGAAACAGTTGTTGATATGAAGACTGATGACAGCTAACCCTTTACCACACAATCCCGAGTTTTAATGACCACCAAATAGAGACCTTTTGAAAACACTGTGATAAAAGAAGAAAATGCTTGTAACCAGCATTTTCTCCTTTTCCCACAATGTTTTCTACCTTCCCCAAAACAAATTTCGATTTTTGAGTCACATTTACTTTGTCGTCTGCACGTACTTTCAATTTGGACAAGTCCGAAATTTTGTTATTTGGTAAAGAGTTAGGCAAAAACCTGAACTCTTTAGCATATGAAATAATTTCAGACCTGTCCAAATTGAAAGTACATGTATCTGCAGTCAACAATTAAATTTACCTCAAGTCATTGGAATCCTCTTGGAAAAAGCAGAAAATGTTGTGGGGGAAAAAGAGAAAGCTGGTTACAAGCATTTTCTCCTTTTCCTGCAATGTTTTGCAAAGGTTTCTTCTTCAGAGGTTGTTCACTCTTTACCACACAATCCCGACTTTTAATGACCCTAAAAAGGAAGCCTTTTGAAACATTGTGGGGAAAGGAGAAAATGCTGGTAACCAGCATTTTCTCCTTTTCCCACAATGTTTTTTTTCTGTCCCATAACAAATTTCAATTTTTAAGTCACATTTACATGTAATTTGTTGTCTGCAGATGCTTTCAATTTGGACTAGTCTAAAATTTTGTCGTTTGGTAAGGAGTTAACACACAATCCTGAATTTTAATGACTCTGAGTAAGAGGCCTTTTGAAAACACTGTGGGAAAAGGAGAAAATGCTGGTAACCAGCTTTTCCCGCAATGTTTTCTACCATTCCTAAAACAAATTTCAAATTCTGAGTCACATCTGATCTGACGTCTGCAAATGCTTCCAATTTGGACAAGCCGAAAATTTTGTCGTTTGGTAAAGAGTTAAAACTTGAGATTGTTTGGCAAAAGGTTTAGAGTCTAAACTTACCACCATGAGGTTTTTGAGTAGTCGAATGACCTTGACTTCATCCTTGATGATGTAATCAAGCGTCTCACTGATTACCTCAAACTCTTTAGAATAGATGCCGTTCATTCTATCAGCTAGTTTCATGCCTGCAAGTGGGTTTGAAACATCCTCAAAGATGCTTTGCTTCTCCAAGGTGGTTGCCATCCTCTTAGTAAGATTATCAGAGCTGAAATTTTATAAATCAACTGTTTTATTATCACTCCAGGCACCAAACAAACTTAACAGACACTATTTGTCTGGTTTAAAAAAACTATATCAGGGCTGAACTGTCCTTGTTTGAAAAGTTGTACAGCCATTGAAATTCAGTAGCAATTTTTTTTGAGCAGAAATACAAGTTTAGCAGTACTCACTGCAATAAACAATCTCAGCAAGTTTCAAAGAAATGAGACCATTCATGTGGACTTCATTGTTTTAAACGATTTTCTTCGTTTTCAATCAGGTCCATCTTCTTGATGACACAAATACAAGGGCCAAATTTTTTATATCTGTAGAGTAGGGTGTTTTTTCTTTTTTTCAGTTGCATTTGTGATATTAATTTTTTTTATTTGAGTCCTTCAAACTATGCCCCATCTGCATCCACACACTTTTAATAATGATCTACCCAGTTCTGGAATGCTATGCGATACTCTTCTTTAGGTATATGTTGATAAACTCTGGTAGACAGCACTTCCAATCTGTTGTGTAATCTCAGTGCAGTATGCCTGGGGACCACATGTATCATTTACTTTGATGCTATTCAATAGGGGAATGTTTACACTAATGCTGTGTAAAAAATCATTAGATTTTGTAGTCACATTAAAAAGTTATACACTTATTCTAAAAACACAAAAAATGGCCTTCATAATCTTTGCAAGTCTCCAAGGAAATGAATAAAACTAAAGACCTTATGGCCTAACTAAAAATGCCAATTTTCAACCTGTAACAGTTACATTTTCCTCTATCAGTTGTTGAATGTCTGCCTTAATTTTAATTATTCTATAGGATTCAAGAGCTTCTGTTCACAGTAATAAGCTAAATGTGTAACAACTGAACCAGAAATGCGGACTTAATTGCATAGACAAGAAAAATTCTAAGCTCTTCTGGCCTTTGGCCAGTAGAGTTTAAAACCTAATGTCAGATCACAAAACTTCTTTCCTGTGAGCAATTTATCTATTTGTCACCTTTTTTTCAAATTTTTCATGCAAGTCTTGTCTGTCTGTCTATACAGTCCAATTGCAATATTACCACTATTTGGTCATATCATCTTTTAAAAGGTTGCTTTTTTGAAGAGGTTGATAAATAAAATCATGAAGACTTCTTTTTCCACACTGTTTTTAGCTCCACTGGCCAAAGGCCAGCCAGCTGATATTATGGCCAGGTGTTTGTCATGCGTCATTCCGTGCATACGTGCATCTGTATGTGTGTTAACTCTTTTTCAAACATCTTTTTCTCTGAAACTACCCCTCCCATTTTGATGAAACTTCACAGAAATAATCCTGCTATGGCCCTCTTCAGACAACGACTTCAGAATTCCTTCAAAGAATTTGATTCCAATGAAAACTCTGGTTGCCATGGCAACAAAACTGAAAAATACTAAAAATCTTTAAAAATCCTCTTGTCAGAAACCGTAAGGCCTAGGGCTACCAAATTTGGCATGTACCTTCAACTAATAGATCTCTACCAAATTCTTTGAAATTATAGCCCTGGGGTCAAAACTGGCCCCACCCCTGGGGGTTACAAGTTTTACATGGGCTTAAATAGTGAAACTTTTTCTTTTTTCCTAAATCATAGCTAAAGCATAGGGCTAACAAATTTTGCATGTAGTGTCATCTAGTAGATCCTTATTAATGTTATTCAAATTATAGCCCTGGGATCAAAATTGGCCCCACCCCAAGGGTCACAAGTTTTACATAGGCTTACATAGTGAAAACTTCAACAAGTCTTTTGATCCTAACTGCAAGGCCCAGGGCTACCAAATTTGCCATGTTGCTTCATATAGTAGACCTGTACCATGATTGTCCATTTATAGCCCTGGGGTCAAAATTTGCCCCACCCCAGGAGGCCACAATTTTTAAATGTGCTTACAAACTGAAAACTGAAAGAATCATCTGTTTCCTAAATGTAAAGTCTAGGCTTACAAAATTTCACATGTAGCTTCATCTAGTGGACCTGTTAAGACTGTTAAAACTATAGCCCTGGCAGTAACACATTTTAGTAAAGCCTATATAGTGAAAAGTTTGAAAATATTCTTTTAGTATATGAAGTCACTATCTAAACTAATGTGTACTGATCAAGGGAAATAACTCCTGGTAAAAACTGATATATAGTTTGTACCATTTACCTCCTTTATTATCACACTGCACTTATACATGGTGTTGGGTATTATGTTTTTTGCAAAAAAAAAATGTTTGGTTTTCAGTGAGAGCAATTTACATGTATTTTGATATTTATATTTATGCTCAGATGAGTCTTATATTTAGAATAAAGTATGGTTCTGAGGTTTCTATCATTCAGTGTTTTGTTCCAGAACTTAACCATTCATGCCATTGAAAATTCTGCTTCTAAGATCTGGAAATCTTCTTCTTCTTGTTAGAGTGCACTAATATTTGGTATGAATGGTACTTAATTAGACCCCCTTGTATTCATTGACATCATCTTTGCATTTGAAAAAAAATACTTGCTGTTGTTGTTGGGGGGGGGGGGGTTCTAGGCTATTTTCTTCAGTGCATGTTTTAACTCTTTACCACATGAAAAAATTTTAGACTAGTCAAATTTGCAAGGCATTTGCACAGACAACAAAATAAATGTGATTCAAAAATTGAGATATGTTTTCGGAAAGGTAGAAAACATTGAGGGAAACTTAGAAAATGCTGATTACCTGCATTTTCTCTTTTTGCCACAATGTTCACAAAAGCTTTCTCTGTAAGGGTTGTTAAAATTCAGGATTGTGTGGTAAAGGGTTAAAAGCCAGTGGACCAATACTGGGCCATCATGGCCCTCTTGTTCTAGAGTCTACAGGCTAACTATCTGTCACCTTCAAATGAGGATAAGAATAACAATGAAAAGCTAGAGAGAGAAAGAAGGGCCATTAAGTCCTTTTCAAATTACATCTTTACAGCCAGAGAGAAAAAGCGCTGTTAAAACTTGAAAGTGTGTAGAATTGCTCAGAATTTAATCAGCTGTGTAAGCATAGATAAATTACCAATATATATGGTGTAAGGGATAAGAAACACAAGGGATTTGTCTATGATTGAAAACCAGAAACCACAACAGTGACCTCTTTGAAGGCCCTCAGAAAATGAAATGCATTTTATACTGGTCATAATCTGTGCAACCTTGAAACTGACAGGGGCAACATTTGGCTTGAAAACACAATAATGAGTATAGTATCATTAAAAAAAAAGATAAAAAGGGTTAAAAACCGATTGAAAATAAGTATAGATGTATCTTTAACCCTTTTAACAACGCTGGGGAAAAAGCCTTTTGAAAACATTGTGGGAAAAGGAGAAAATGCTGGTAACCAGCATCTCTCCTTTTCCCACAATGTTTTCTACCTTTCCCAAAACAAATTTCAGTTTTTGAGTCACATTTATTTTGTTGTCTGCAAATGCTTTCAATTTAAAACGTCCAAAATGTTGCCGTTTTGTAAAGAGTTAAAGGAACTGTTGAGTGCTGAGCTCTTCTTTTTCAATAAATGACTGACAGTAAAGTAGGATTGAACCTTGCCTAGATGGACTTTTCTTTCAGGGGTTTTTATAAAATGTAAAATTGCATGTTCCAATCCTCTTTTACTCAATACCATTGTTTCAGCCTAGTTTTGTAGGGAATTTGCCATTAGCCTGGAACATGTTAATATGAGCCATGCTCTGTGAAAAGGGGCCTTAATGTATCTGCAAAAAGTATCATCACTGGTCAGCCTGTGCAGTCCGCATAGGCTGACCAGGGTCTATACTTTTTGCTAGTGGCTAATTTTCTGCATATTAAAGAACCAGCGTACCTCATGATTCAGCCAGTTGTTAGACAATTGGATTTTATGAGTCCAAAATTATGTGATGGCTTGCTTGGTGTTGTGGATCAGACTTGCATTAAACCCCCTTTTGCTAGAGCATGGCTCATATTTAAGTAGCCTTGTCCAGTAAAAGTATAACCATAACTCTTTACCAAACAATCTCGTGTTCAAATAGCCTTGAGGAAGACTGATTGATTGCACGTTTAACACCATTTTCAACATTATTTCAGTTATATCGCAGTTACCATTGCACCTATCCATGCTTTCCTAGAGTTTCTTTTACCAGTACACCACACAATATTTTCATATTTCTACTCTTTCAATATGAAACCCATCAATTAAGCCACATTACTTGTGTTACATATGCTTTCTATTTGGGAAAGTCTAAAGTTTTGTTGTTTGTAACAGATTTATTTATACTCCCTTACCATAGGGCTAACATTTGTAGCTTTTTGGTAGAGTGTTTGCTCAGAAGACTGGATTTGGAAGTTGTGGGTTCAAATCTGGCCCTGGGCAGATTATTTATCAGCCCATTATATGTATTAGGCACAAAATGAGGGACTGAGAAGCTGCAAGGTTGCGTACGTTACGACCAATAGAAGATGCATTTCATTTTCTGGAGACCATCAAAGAAATCAGTGTTGTATGTTTCTAGTATTTATCCCTTGCGCCGTATATATCAGTAATTTATCTATGTTTATATTGCTAAGTTCTGAACCATTCTACAGTCTATCAATTTTTTTTAAGCTTTTTTTCTCTCTGGCTGCAAGTATGTATCTTTAAAGTGCCTTGCAATACAGCTAGCTTTTGTAACCATGTGGTAGAGCGTTTGCTTATGGATAGGGAGGTTAAGGGTTCTAATCCCTTCTGATGCAGGTTACAGTTTAACTTGGCTTGTCATTTGTATGAATTTATGTAGAGCCAGGAATGCATGAGAGATGCATTCATCTTGTTACATAACTGAAATATTGTTAGAAACTATACTGTCTTTACCAAATAACAAACTACATATACATGCATTAGACTTGTCAAAATTGAGAGGAACTGCACATATAAACAAATAAAACAGGACTCAAACAATTGCATTTGATTTTGAAGGGTAGAAAACATTGTGGGGAAATGGAGGAAATGCTGGTTACCAGCATTTCCTCCATTTCCCACAATGTTTTCAAAAGCCCTGTTCCTCAGGGTCATCAAAACTCAGGACACAACACTAAACAAACCTACAAAACAATGAGATTTATTAGATTTCTCTCATACCTTTTTCTTACTGCACTAATTTCACTTTGCAGCTCTTCATTTCTGTGCTGTAATTTCTCTATTTTGTTTATCAGCTCTTTCAAATCTAACTGTAGCTTTTTCTTTTCTTCAAGTGTTTCGTTGAATGCAACTTCAAATGATTTCTATCAAAAAATATATGAGCCATGTTCTGTGAAAAGGTTGCTTAATACATCTGCAAAAAGTATCAACCCATGTCATCCTGCGCAGTCCGCGCAGGCTGACATGGGTTGATACTTTTTGCTATTGGTCAGTTTTCTGTTTGTCAAAAAACTAGTCTACCTCATGATTTAGTTGGTCGTTCGACAAAATGGACTTTATGGACCTATGATTATGTGACGGACTTGCTTGGTATCATGCATCACAGAGGCACATTAAGCCCCATTTTGCCAAAGCATGACTCAGATTTTTTTCTTTTCTTAACTCTTTACCAGAGGACGAAATTTAAGATTTGTCCAAGTTGAAAGCAGACGACAAACCATCTGTAGCTGAAATTATGGGGTTTGCCTTCGAAAAGGTAGAAAACTTTGGGGGGAAAAGGAGAATAGCTGGTTACCAGTACTTTCTCCTTTTCTCACCATGTTTTCAAAAGGCTTTTCCTCCCATTCCTTTACATCTGGGGTTGTGTGGTAAAGGGTTAACCCTTTACCAGATGGCAAAATTTTAGACTTTCAAATATTGAAAGTTATGTAGACTTTACTTCAATCCTTAGGTTGCCAAAGCCATGCCCTGGCAGCTCAGTTGGTAGCATACAGGACTTGAGAACAGGGGGTCGCTGGCTGGATCTCCCGCTCAGCCAAATTCTTTTCGAGGATTTATTCCTCTCTCACTGCTGACCATTGTTTCAATGATGGTTATGTGGGAAAGCATCAAGTGGCTTGGAAAGAATATTGTGCATAGTATTGATAAAAGAAACTCAAGAAAAGCATGGATAGGTGCACTGGCCACTGCGATGTAACTGAAATAAAGTTGAAAATGGTGTTAAACATAGTACAAGCAATCAATCAGTAGGGTGCCAAATAAACCCAGTTCACAATTTCTGTCTAGAAGTAAGACCAAAATAATAAGAATTTCAAGGCTACTGGTGACCAGAATGTCTCAGCAAAGTGTACAGTGAAGATCAAATCAGTCTGATCTTTGTCTACACTGGCCTCTGAAGCAACTGTACTTGTGAAATGTTAACATTGATCGAAATGATGGAATTTGAAGAACATTCTCAGTCTTATTCTCACAAATTTTCCAAATTTGAAAGTAACACAACTTTTAATTGGCTAAACTAAATGGTTTATACAACTGTTGATTGGCTACACCAAATGGTTTAGCCAGTCAGAAGTTTTGTTACTTTCTAAATCTAGAGTTTGACTAAGAATGAAATTAGGAATGGTTGGTGAATACAAGCTCAGAAATTTGTCTTTTTCCCGAAATTTTCTCAAAAGCTTTTTCCTCAAGTGTCATCAAAATATGGGATTGCTTGGTAAAAAGTTATTTTTACGCAGTCTAGTGTGGATAATTTGATATTCTCTTTCACCAATAAAATAAAGCTTATTAGGTATAGGTTTGTCCCTGTCAAGATATGTCTTAAAGGCTACAAGGGAATCTAAATTTCTAATGTCATCGGGCAGAGCATTCCAACCGTCCACCACTGACGGAATAAAAGAATTCTTATACATTGAAGTTCTACATGCAATGCCTTGGAGATCATTAGCTCGTCGCAGGTTATAATTCGTAGAATTTCCAACCGTATCTGGGACTAAAGACGATAAATAAGCAGGAGTAATGCCCTTAATCATTTTAAAAAATAGGATTAATTTGTGTTTTTTCCTTCTATGTCTCAGCGATTCCCATCCTGCGTAATAAATGTAGTTCTCTAAATTCTGACTTGTTCCAAAAAAATTTAGTTGCTTCGCCTTTGTGTCAATGTGGTGGAATTGAAACTAGTCAGCATTATCTGTTAGAGTGTGGGTATTATACTGTCGCTAGAAATAAGCTTTTTGCAACTATTGAGAAATTCACAACTGTCAGTTTGGATGTCCTGCTGTACGGTGACGAAAGCCTCACCTTTCAAGAAAATGTAACAGTATTTTTAGAAGTGCAGTCTTTTATTAAGGATAGCAAAAGGTTCAAGCTATAAAGAAAATCTATTTAACTCTTTTAATAATTCTATAGTTTCGTTTTGCTATTATATCGAACGTATAAAGACAATAGAGTCTATTTCTTAATATTGGTTTAGAAAGCATCCCACATCGCACAATCTTCCTGTCTATAGCATCCGTAACTGACACATTTTCCCCTTTTGGCACTTTTTTTTCTTTTACTTGTTAAATCAATTAATAAATGAATAAAATAGGACGGATACCATCTAGAATCCATGGAAAGGAACAGTATAAGCTTATGCTTTCGTTCCAATCCATTTTGTAGCATTTTCTATGTATATTTTGTAACTGTCTTATTATATTTTGTATGTAAAATGTTGCAAATAAAATATGTTTAAACTAAAGTTATTTTTTTCTCTCACTACCACACAGGATTTTTCCACTTTGTGACTTGAACTGGTTTTTGTGTAGTACTGGTAGCTTTGTACATTTTCAAAGAATATGGAAAGCTCTGGTAATAGCTTAATGTCACTAAAGAGATAGGAAATGTCTTTTGAAGGGCAGAAAACATAGTGGCTAGGAAGGAAAATGCTGTTTACCAGCAATTTTTCTGTTTTCCACAATGTTTCAAACAGCCTTCATCCTATAGCTCATAAGTAAGCAGTTAGGTTTGATTGTTCTTGTTGGTCGCTAAGACAGACATATTAGACTGAACATACTGGCACTGTTTGACTTCATCATATGACTACCATCAGCCAATCATAAACAGTAATTCCCCTTCAAATGTTGGAATAAGAAAAACTTGCATATGGAAGGTAGGAACTACCTTGTCCTAGTCATAAGTCAATGATAGTGTGACAACCTGGAACTTACAAGGTTTGCACAGGTGGGACAGTTTCCTCTGTTTATTTCTTTTTGGTTCAGCTTTTCTTTTGGCTCCCTGTCTTCTTCTCTGGTAAAAATAAAACCATGACAACTGTTAGCGGTTTACCTATTTAACTCTTTACCAAAAGACAAAATTTTAGACTTGTCCAAATTGAAAGCAATTGCAGATGACAAAATGAATGTGAATTAAAAAATTGAAATTTGTGTTGGGAGGAGCAGAAAACATTGTGGGAAAAGGAGAAAATGCTGGTTACAAACATTTTCTCCTTTTCCCATTATGTTTTCAAAAGCTGTCTTTCTAAGGGTCATTAAAGTTGGGACTGTGTGGTAAAGGGTTAATGTGTTAAATCAAAATTCTGTCATATTCATTTTATTTTACTTCCTTCAGTTATCTTCAACTATTTACTAGCCAACATAGTTTTAGCATTATCCTTGGGATGAAAGTATTGGCTGACAACAAATTCTATGAGGCTCAAATGACGCAATTGGTAGAAAACATACTGGTAACTTGCAGTTTCTCCTTTTGCAACAAAGTTTTCACAGGCCCTCTTCTTCAGGGCTGTTGCATTCAAATTAATTTTTCTAGAAAATTACTGGAAATTTTGATTATTATGTAACATCTTTCATTAAATTTTATAAAAAAAGAAGAAAACATAGCGACAAAAAAGATTTTGGAGGGATTCAACTGTGCTTGAACTCACAGCTATCAGGATGACCGCATATGACAGCAAATAAGTATGTACATGCATATCCATTTGAAACAATAGGAAAAAATGAAAATCTAGTTTCCCAGATCCATTCTTTTTGGAAGTAAGCCAAATTTGAAAAGACTTCAGGGTCCGTATTCACCAATCATTCTTAAGAACATTCTTAGTTTTAATCTCGAAAATTTTCTAAATTTAAAATTAACACAAGTTCTGATGTATATGGTTTAGCCAATCAAAACTTGTGTTACTTTCTAAATCTAGAATAAGACAAAGAATATTCTCAAGAATGGTTGGTGAATACGGACCCAATACTATATGTAATACATCATCCCTACAAGATTTAAAAGAATGGGACCAAACATTGTGGACTTTACTGTGTAAACAAGAACAACTTATGAAATGGCTCCTTTTTGTAAACTTATGACTGGAATTTATTCATTTTCAAAAGGGTTCCCGACCCCTTGATATTAAAAATAATACATGCAAGTTTCAAAGGTTATCAGGTGGGCAGATGTCGACTTTATCACATAAACAACAAATGTAAGTTTTCAGCTTTAAATGGCTACTTTTCCCTCATCAATGGTCTCATTTCTTTCAATTTCAATAGGCTTCAAGCTAATGAACAAGCTGTGAGAGTTTCACAAAAATCAGACCACCAAATGTAGTCTTGATACTGTAAACAAGAGAAAGTCTACCAGACAGATGGACACCCAGACTGAGAGATGCTGAGTGGACCACAGAAACCATGCCATGACATTAGCTCTCCTAGCCTTGCACCAGTAGAGCTTACAATGGTTGCAGGAGACTGGAGATGCAGCTTTTTATATATCTTCAACACTTTATAATGCTTAACTCTTTACCACACAACAAAATTTTAGACTGGTCCAAACTGAAAGCTTTTGCAGACGACAAATAAAATGTGGCACAAATGATACTATTTGTATCAGATAAGGTAGAAAACATTGTGGGAAAAGGAGAAAATGCTGGTTACCAGCATTTTCTCCTTTTTCCCTCAATGTTTTCAAAGGCCTTCTACCTCAGGGTCGTTAAAACTTGGGATTGTGTGGTAAAGGGTTAATAAATGAGCCATACTCTGGCAAAAAAGGAGTTTTATGCATCTCCATGATGCATTAACCCTTTACCACACCCTGAGAAAGAAAGCTTTTGAAAACATTGTGGGAAAAGGAGAAAATGCTGGAAACCAGCATTTTCTCCTTTTCCCACAATGTTTTCTACCATATCTAAGAAAAGTTGCACCATTTGAGCCACAATGAAATTGTCGTCTGCAAATGCTTTCAATTTGGACAAGGCTGAAATTTTGTCGTCTGATAAAGGATTAAACCAAGCAAGACTTGTCATCACATAATTATTGATGGATAAAATCCATTTAGTTTAACAACTGACAGGATAAAGAGGTAGAATGGTCCTTTAACATACAAAAAATTTTACAAACAGCAAAGACATTCGACCAATGTCAGCCTGCACAGACTGCACAGGTTGACACGAGTTATTACTGTTTGCTGATGCATTAAGCCCCCTTTTCACAGAGCATGGTTAAAATGAAGTGGACATTCTCAGTTAGTAATGCAGATGCAGATATCACAATTCCACAGTTGTTGTTGTCAACATACCTCTCAAGGAAGCAGACAGTGTAGACAGAAGATCAGGCTGCACATTCTGAGCAGTCTGGTCTTGACCTAAGCTGTCAGAATCAGTAATTGAAGTCTAGCGCTCCAAGGTTTAACTCTTTACCAAACGACAAAATTTTGAACTGGACCAAACTGAAAGCATTTGCAGATGACAAATTATGTAGTTCAAATGGAATGTAGGACGTTTTGGCCAGGATGTTTTGGCCAGGACGTTTTGGCCATGGACGTTTTGGCCAGCCTTATTGAAACAAGAGGGCCATGATGGCCCTGGGTCGCTCACCTTAGTAGAGTGCCTTAAAGGTTTTTCTTTAATTTGACCATGTGACCTAGTCTTTGACCGCAGGTGACCCAATTTCAAACTCATATTTCACGAAGACAAACATTCTGACCAATTTTCAAGTCAATTGAGCAAAAAATGTGGCCTCGAGTGCCCTAAAGATATTTCTTTAATTTGACCTAGTGACCTAGATTATGACCCCTGGTGACCCAAATTTGAACTGGTCATTGACTATATCAAAAGAAACATTTTACCCAATTTTCAAATCAAATGAATAATAAATGTGGCCTCTAGAGTGCCCACTAGCTATTTCTTTAATTTGACCAAGTGACCTAGTTTATGACCCCAGTTGACCCAAATTCAGACTCATGTGAGATTTTACAAAGACAAACATTCTGACCAATTTTCAAGGCAATTAAGCAAAGAATGTGGCCTCGAGAGTGCCCACAAGGTATTTCTTTATTTTGACCTAGTGACCTAGTTTATGGTTCCAGGTGACCAAAATCCAAACTCATCTGGTATTTCATCAAGACAAACATTCTGGCCAAATTTCAGGTCATTTGAGCGATAAATGTGGCCTCCAGAGTGCAAACAAGGTATTTCTTTAATTTGACCCAGTGAACTAGTTTATGACCCAAGTTGACCCAAATTAATCTTATGTGAGACTTTATAAATACAAACTTTTTAACTAATTTTCAAGGCAATTGAGCAAATAATGTGGCCTCGAGAGTGCCAACAAGGTATTTCTTTGATTTGACCTAATGACCTAGTTTATGACCCAAGATGACCCAATTTTGAACTCAATGAACTTGTTGCGCTTAGATGGGCAAACAAACTTAGAAGAGAATACCAAATATCAAAGCTCTACGCCTTCCAGTTTTAAAGAAGAATTTAAAAGTTTTCCTTCTTTGTTCCTATGTTCGAACTTGTGACCCCACGGGCTGGGCCAGTTTTGACCCAGGGGCATCATATGAACAAACTTGGTAGAGGTCCACTAGGAAATGCTACATACCAAATATCAAAGCTCTACACCTTCCCGTTTAAGAGAAAAAGAAATTTAAAGTTTTCCTTCTTTGTTCCTATCTTCAAACTTGTGACCCCCTGGGCCGGGCCAGTTTTGACTCAGGGGCATCATATGAACAAACTTCGTAGAGGTCCACTAGGAGATGCAACATACCAAATATCAAAGCTCCACACCTTTCGGTTTCAGAAAAGAAGAATTTTAAAGTTTTCCTTCTTTGTTCCTATGTTTGAACTTGTGACCCCAGGGGCTGGGCCAGTTTTGACCCAAGCAGCATCCTTGGAACAAACTTGGTAGAAGTCCACTAGGAGATGCTACATACCAAATATCAAAGCTCTATGCCTTCCCATTCAAGAGAAAAAAAAATTAAAGGTTTCCTTCTTTGTTCCTATGTTTGAACTTGTGACCCAAAGGGCGGGCCCAGTTTTGACCCCAGGGACATCATATGAACAAACTTGGTAGAGGTCCACTAGGCGATGCTACATACCAAATATCAAAGCTCTACACCTTCAAGTTTAAGAGAAGAAGATTTTTAAAGTTTTCCTTCTTTGTTACTATGCTCAAACTTGTGACCCCCGGGGCGGGGCCAGTTTTGACCCCAGGGACATCATATGAACAAACTTGGTAGAGGTCCACTAGGCAATGCTACATACCAAATATCAAAGCTCTACGCCTTCCAGTTTCAGAGAAGATGATTTTTAAAGTTTCCCCTCTTTGTTCCTATGTTCGAACTTGTGACCCCCGGGGCAGGGCCAGTTTTGACCCCAAGGGCATCATATGAACAAACTTGGTAGAGGTCCACTAGGAGATGCTTCATGCCAAATATCAAAGCTCTAAGCCTTCTAGTTTTAGAGAAGAAGATTTTTAAAGTTTTCCCTCTTTGTTCCTATGTTGGAAATTGTGACCCCCCCGGGGCGGGGCCAGTTTTGACCCCAGGGGCATCATATGAACAAACTTGGTAGAGGTCCACTAGGAGATGCTACATGCCAAATATCAAAGCTATACACCTTCAAGTTTTAGAGAAGAAGATTTTTAAAGTTTTTCTTCTTTGTGACTATGCTCAAACTTGTGACCCCTGGGGCGTGGCCAGTTTTGACCCCAGGGGCATCAAATGAACAAACTTGGTAGAGGTCCACTAGGAGATGCTACATACCAAATATCAAAGCTCTGCGCCTTCTAGTTTCAGAGAAGAAGATTTTCAAAGATTTTGCCTTTTTTTCCTTTTTGTTGCCATGGCAACCAGAGTTGTGGGTGGAATTCAATTCTTTGAACAATTTTGGTAGAGCTTCACCCAAGGAACATCCCTGCCAAGTTTCATCAAGATTGGCCCAGTGGTTTAGGAGAAGAAGATGTTTAAAGAAATTGTTGACGGACGACGGACGACAGACGACGGACGACGGACGCTGGACGCCGGACATAGGGCGATCACAATAGCTCACCTTTTAGCACGTTGTGCTAAGGTGAGCTAAAAATGGACGTTTTGGCCAAATTCAATTTATATGTACTTATTATAGATTATTAAGCTACATAAATGGTATTTTTAACTGATTTAATTAATGGTTTAGAATGTTTATACAATGATGATTGTTAGATTATGCAATTCATCAGAATCAATTTTTGGATTGACGTCTAAAAATTGTTGTTTGGTAAAGAGTTAAAACTTAAATAAATATCAACATTAACTTGAATTAACTTCAAAAGACTACATGTCTGACTTGTAAAATAAATTTACATTAACGTTTTCCTCTTTGTTTCTTCTTATATATTTATAGCTCTACTGGCCAAATGTCAGTGGGCTTAATGTCATGGCCTGGTGTTGTTTTAACAGCTTAGGTCATATCACGGCGGACAGCACAACTATCATGCCTTCCTGGTTTACTTACACCAGTACAAACACAACTGAAATGGCTGAAATGACCAGGACTCATCTTGCAAGAGTGAAAATTCGAAGGGAAGTTCCAATAATGATCCCATTTCCAATTATTTACTATGCAATTTTCAACCCCATTGGTCACAGGCCATCAGTATATGTACTTAATACAGATAATAAAAGCACATAAATCAAACATTCAAAAATGTTGAAATCATCCATTAAATCATAATCTAACAATCATCATTGTATAAACCTACTAAATCATTAATTAAATCAGTTAAAAATACCATTTATGTAGCTTAATAATCTATAATAAGTACACATAAATTGAATTTGGCCAAAACGTCCGTTTTTTCAATAAGGCTGGCCAAAACGTCCGTGGCCAAAACATCCTGGCCAAAACGTCCTACATTCCATTTGAACTACATAATTTGTCATCTGCAAATGCTTTCAGTTTGGTCCAGTTCAAAATTTTGTCGTTTGGTAAAGAGTTAAACCTTAGAGCGCTAGACTTCAATTACTGATTCTGACAGTTTAAATCATACCATTCAAAAGTATGGAAAATATTATGAAGATGACAATCTGTTATTGTGTGGTTGTCAAAGTGTTAGTTGCTGGCAGAAAAATGAATTTTGAAATCAGGCAAAAAGTAAACAAAAGATAGAGTGACCTGCCAAGTTTTACCCTAGTTTTGAAATTAATTTCTCTGACAGCGACTAACACTTGAACCAACTGTAAAATAACAGATTGCCATGTTCACAATAATTTCCATACTTTTAAATATGATTTAAATTTTAATGCATTTTAACACCTGCTTTGTTTACTTTTGGCCGCTACTGTTACTTAACCCTTTACTGCACTATGCCGCCTTGTAACGACCCTGGGAAAGAAGCCTTTTGAAAACATTGTGGGAAAAGGAGAAAATGCTGGTAACCAGCATTTTCTCCTTTTTCCCACAATGTTTTCTGCCCTATCAAAGAAAAATTGCATCATTTGAGCCACACTGAAATTGTCGTCTGCAAATCCTTTCAATTTGGACAAGGCTTAAATTTTGTCGTCTGGTAAAGGGGCCTGTTTGATACAATGTTTGAAATGATACCATGATTCTGACCTTTTTTGACATTTTCTTACACACTGACCCATGACCCTCCATAGCAGGTTAGAAAATAGCCACCAGGGCCAAAAAATAAGGCCTCTGACCCATGAAACTGCAAGTAAAAAAGGACAAACAGGTTAAGGTCATTGTGGGTCCTTAACGAATGGGGTCATGAGTGCAGAAGCCAATAAAAACAGAAGACATGGATCTCCAATTTTTTGGACAATTGCTTTTTCTTAATTAACCCATAAAGCACCTATCGCCTACAGCTGCCTCTTTTTCTCAGCGTAGATCAAGATCAGAATGCACATTTTTTGAAGTCTGATCTTTGATCTTCACTGTCCGCTTAGCTGAGACTTTATTGACTAAAACAAGCATGATATGGTCTGCAACAAGTGAAATGAGACCTTTGGACATTTGCGTAAAGTGTCGTCTTGGATTAGCCTGCACAGCCTGTGCAGGCTAATCCGAGACAGCACTTTACGACTACATAAGATTTTTTCATGCAGTAGTCTTTCATGAAACAGAAAATCGCACAAAAACAGGAAGTGTCGTCTTGGATTAGACACAGACTGCACAAACTTATCTAGGACGATACACCTATTTATGCATATGTCCGAAGGCCCCTTTTCATGTGTTGCACTCCATATCGCAACTATCTGGGCCTTATTTCTTGATTAAAAATATCTTTTGGGTTTAATTGGTGCTCTAAGGGTTTAAAAATGAACACACAGGTTAAATAAACAACCCTTTACCAAACAATTCCACAATTTTACCTTTAAGAAGGCTTTTCAAAACATCATGGGAAAAGGAGAAATGAGCCAGGCTCTGTAACAAGAGGGCCATGATGGCCCTGGATCGCTCACCTGAGTCATTAGGCGAAATTCCACTCCAGGGTCATAATGACCCAATTTAGACCTCATCTGAGATATTATTAAGACAAACATTCTGACCAATTGTCAGGTCAATTGAGCTGAAAATGTGGCCTCAGGAGTGTCCAAAATGTCTTTCTTCAATTTGACCTAGTGACCTAGTTTATGACCCTATGTGACCATATTTCAAACTCATCCGAGACATCAAAACAAACTTGTTGACCAAGGTTCAGGTGAACTGGGCAAGAACTGTCACCTCTAGAGTGCCCACAAGGTATTTCTGTAATTTGACCTAGTGACCTAGATTATGACCCTATGTGACCCAATTTCAAATCCATTTAAGATATCATCAAGTCAAACATGCTGACAAATTTTCAGGTGAGTAGAGCAAAAACTGTGGCCTCTACAGTGCCCACAATACATTTCCTTAATTTGACCCAGTGACCTAGTTTATGACCCTATGAGACCCAATTTCTAATTGATCCGAGATATCATCAAGTCAAATATGTAGACCAATTTTCAGGTCAATTTAGCTAGAATTGTGGCCTCTAGAGTGCCCACAAGGTATTTCTTCAGTGTGACCCAGTGACATTGTTTTATGACCCTATGTGACCCAATTTTGAACTCCTCTGAGATATCATCAAGACAAAAAAATGTGGCCTCTAGAGTGCCCACAAGGTGTTTCTTTAATTTGACCTAGTGACCTACTTTATGACCCCAGATGACCCAATTTCAATCTCATCCAAGATTTAATTAAGGCAAACATTCTGATAAAAATTTTCAAGTCAACTGAGCAAAAAATGTGGCCTCTAGAATGTCCACAAGGTATTGCTTTAATTTGACCCATCACCAGAGCCATGTTTCTTGACGGATCAAAATTTCACGAACAGTTTTTAAAAAGGGTCACCCAAGGAACATTCCTGTGAAATTATTTCAAAATCTGACCAGCAGTTTCAGAGAAGAAGAATTTTTAAGAATTTCTTCATATCCGTATAGTGCAAGTAGCCCCCATTCACCAGAGCCATGTTTCTTGACGGATCAAAATTTCGCGAACACTTTTTGAAAAGGGTCACCCAAGGAACATCTCTGTGAAATTATTTCAAAATCTGACCAGCTGTTTCAGAGAAGAAGAATTTTTAAGAATTTCTTCATTTCCGTATAGTGCAAGTAGCCCCCAGTCACCAGAGCCATGTTTCTTGACGGATCAAAATTTCGCGAACAATTTTTGAAAAGGGTCACCCAAGAAATATCTCTGTGAAATTATTTTAAAATCTGACCAGCGGTTTCGGAGAAGAAGAATGTTTAAGAATTTCTTAATATCCATATAGTGCAAGTAGCCCCCATTCACCAGCGCCATGTTTTTCGACATATCAAAATTTCGCGAACACTTTTTGAAAAGGGTCACCCAAGGCACATTCCCGTGAAATTATTTCAAAATCTGACCAGCAGTTTCAGAGGAGAAGATTTTTAAAGAATTTCTTAGAAAATTCCATTTCGTTGCCATGGCAACCAGAGTTTTTGATGGAATCAAATTTTGTGAACAAATTTTAAAGAGGACCTCCCAAGGAACATTCCTGCCAAGTTTGATCCAAATTGGCCCAGTGGTTTAGGTGAGCTAAAAGGGGGGCTTAATGCATATGCGAAAGTATCCACCCAGGTCAGCCTGTGCAGTCTACGCAGGCTGACCTGGGCCAGAACTTTTCACTATTGGTCAATTTTCTGTATGTCCAAGGACCAGTCTATCTCATGATTTAGTTGTTTAAAAAAAAAAAAAAAAAATACATTAAGCCCCTTTTTGCCAGAGTATGGCCTTGATGTTGGTAACAAGCATTCTCTCACTTGCCCATGATGTCGCTTTCTATAAAGATCTCATCTTTTGAGTCAACTTTATCTAGTCGTCTGTAAATATGCTTTCAACGTGTGCAAGTACAAAAATTTTGTTGTCTGGTAAAGAGTAAAAAATAATCCATGACTACTTATTACTGACTGGTCCACATTTTGTGTGTGGTTTCCTTCTGCTAGCGGTGGATTATTTCTGTAATGAAAAGCTTCTGCATTCATTTCAGGGTCAGAGTCATTCCCTAGAACTGGAAGAAATAAATAATATTCAAACTATAAATATTAATAGCAAGGTTAACCCTTCATCACACAATCCTGACTTTAACTCTTTACCAGACGACAAAATTTTAGCCTTGTCCAAATAGAGAGCATTTGCAGATGACAATTTCAATGTGACTCAAATGGTGCAATTTTTCTTTGATAGGGTAAAAACATTGTGGGAAAAGAAGAAAATGCTGGTTACCAGCATTTTCTCCTTTTCCCACAATGTTTTCAAAAGGCTTCTTCTTCAGGGTTGTTAAAACTTGGGATTGTGTGGTAAAGGGTTAAACAATCCTGAGAAAAAAAAGTTTTGAAAACATTGTTGGGAAAAGGAGGCAAAATGCCAGTAATAAGCATTTTTCTCCTTTTCCCACAATTTTATGAGAGATATATTTTGACATTAATTTGTCATCTGCACAAATACTTTGAACTTGGACAAGTCTAAAATTTTGTAGTTTGGTAAAGAGTTAAGTCTTTTCAGAATGGTGTAGAGTAAGATCAATTGCACAAAGCATGCATGCAGTATAATCTCTGATCTACAAGGGCTGATAGATACGGTGCACAACATTTCATTGAAAGTGTGTTTCGTCAAAATCCATGTATGTTTCAAATACCAACGGCTAAATTCCTAGATTTATTTCATGAAAAGCTCTGTCTGGGCGGAAGATTCGAGCCGAAATTTGTCTGGGTTAGGTAAGGGTCAAGGCTTGGGATTGTTTTCGACAAACATGGTTATCGACGAAATGTCGCACACCCGATTGATAAGTTGTGAGTCTCACTAGTCAGGGTTTGACTTTTGGTAGGCTTATTGCATTATTTTTCAACATAATCCCCCCCGTTGGTATACAGTACTATACACTTTTGTCAGCTTTGTTTCAGGACCTAAATGCCACTTTCAACAAAGTCCTTTTCTTGACCATTCAGAAAGTCATCCAAATGTGTGTACACATATGACATCATAACCTGATCGAAAATTGGAACCAAAAAGGGCCTTTTTTAATTTTGTACACAGATGAAAGTCTGATGGAGCAAGATCAGTTGAATAAGGTAGATGCTCAATCAGTTCAAAGCCACAATCGTTCATAGCAGTATTTTGTTGTCCATTTTGCAAAAGTCACTTGCGTTGTTTATTTTAGAGAGCTTCCCCTTTGACATAAACTAACCATATGACACCATGGTGCAGTCTTCGGGTACACAGCCTTAAATAGCCTGGGAATAGTTGGGCTGAAAAAGGAAATCCCTGATTCTCTCCTTGAACCCTTTACTGCACATGAAGATTTTTAATGACCTTGAGAAAGAAGTCTTTTGAAAAAATGGTGGGAAAAGGAGAAAATGTTGGTTACCAGCATTTTCTCTTTTTCCCACATTTTCTACCCTTCCAAGAGCAAGTTTCAATTTTTCATTCGCATGTAATTTGTTGTTTGCAGATGCTTTCAATTGGACCAGTCTAAAATGTTGTTGTTTGGTAAAGAGTTAATACTTATGTAAGGCTTACAACTTATCCAAAATTTTTAAAATACAAATTTGATTGGCTTATCAAATTGTTACGCTCAGTACAAAGATTACCTGTACTGCTGCATCCTTTACTAAAGAAGCCCGAGTTAACTCTTTCCCACACAATCCCATCTCTTAACGACCCTGACAGAAAAGGCTTTTGAAAACATTGTGGGAAAAGGAGAAAATGCTGGTAACCAGCACTTTCTCCTTTTCCCAAAATGCTTTTTATCTTTCAAAGAAAAATCCCACTGTTTAAGCAACATTAAATTTGTCATCTGCATTAATACTTTCAATTTGGACCAGTCTAAAATTTGGTTGTGTGGTAAAGAGTTAAACTGACGATGAGGATGAAGGCTTTTGAAAACATTGTGAGGAAAAAAAGAAAATGCTTCAACCAGCATCTTCCCCTCATATCACAGTCTTCTACTGCTTCAAAGACAAAAATGATCTTTTGAGCTACCTTAAATTTTTTCGTCTGCAAATTCTTTGATTTTTGGTCATCTAAAATTTCATCATTTTGTAAAGAGTTAGGGATAAATACCTACATTTGCCAGAACAATGCACATCAGCAAATGCTGCATTTTCAGGAACAACTAGAACTGACGCAAAGTGGACAAATACCTCCCCCCCCCCCAGCATCTTGTCACTGAAGCAGTTCAATCAGAAACGGAAATGATTTTCAAAACAATGATAACCATTGACCTTGACCTTTGACCCATATGACCCCAAAAGCAATGGGGCACCTCCTTGGGTCATGAGCAAACACTTGTATAAAGTTTCAGGATCCTACGTCAAACAGCTATTGAGTTAGAGCACGAAAATAATTTCAAACAAAGTTCACCCGTGACCTTGACCCCCAAAACAGTAAGGCACCTCCTTGGGTCATGAGCCACACTTGCATGAAGGTGCAGGGTCCTAGTCAAACAGTCCTAGGTCAAATGATTTTTGAGTTAGAGCTTTGAAACAAAAATCTCCACAAACAGGCTGACAGACTGATAGACATGGTGACACCAGTATACATCTTAGGTAGGGGGGTATAATTACAGTGCCCTACAAATTAGATCTGGGTTACCTTATTGAAAAATCTCAACATAAAACACAAACTAGAGGCGCTTGAGCGCCTGTATCGCTCCACAGGCCTGATATTTCTATAATGGCGAAAAGAAGTTTTTAACAATTACCATTCAATCCTGCATTTTAGCTCACTGAAGAAAAAAGGTATGGAAAAAACTTGTGAGAAAAGAAGAAAAAAATGGTAACCAGCATTTTCTTAGTTTCCCACAATAATTTCTATCCTTTTTTATATATGTCTTACTAATTTGAAGATATGTTGTCTGCAACAGGTCCTTTCACAAACCATTTTGGGTGGGGAAACATCAAAATATAGAAAATATGTCTTTCTCAGGGTCGTTAAAGGTTGTGATTGTGTGGTAAAGGGGTAATCTAAAAGAACAGCTAGGAGGGCAAATGAATGAATGTTATAGCAATATAGATCAACTTACATCAATACACCAGATAGAATGAAATATGCTGGCATACAATGAACACCTAATCCCTAATAATCAACTTTTCACAGTCATAGTTAGAATGTCTTCTGTGGCAAACAACACAAAATGGTCTGCAAATGCATTTACATAAATCAAATATCCTGCTCCAGGGCACAGATTAATTCTGGTGTACTGAAGTTGCGGGATCAGTTTGACTGGATAACATTAATGCCTTATCATAAATGTAAAGCCCTGTCCCACTGTGTACCAGGTCACCAGGATTTACACCCCTTCTGTCCACTCTGCATTTTACTCATTAGTAGGTCAACAAACCTTTACCAGAACTAATAAAAGTGCAGAGGTTCTCTTGTTCTATATCAAAAGGACTATAAAGTACCTACAACATGGGGGTTTTGTTATTAAAATACTTTTTCTTTTTTATCTTGGCATGGTTACTCAGGCTTAGTAATAAGGCAAAATTGAAAAGCTCAAGTTGTGAAAGGTGCTGAAGCTTTTATCTTATTTATGGCCAGTGATATTTTATTACTAGTACTAACTAATAGCATATCATTGGAGTAAATCGTGATCTTAATACCAAGGAAAATGTGTGGGCTTAAATAGGACAGCCCTGACTAGGTCAAGTCAATCCAATTGTTAGTCGATAAAACTAACACAATAAATAGTTTTGGAGAAGAACATTTTTTTGAAATATAAGCCTTGTCTATAAAAAAATGTGTTTTTAGGTGTATCATTTTTTTAAAAGGAATCTGGTATACAACCACCATAGAAACAATTTGGCAGACAACCACCATGGGAACTTACCTGCAAAACAACAATGAAATCCAATGAATAGTTTTAGAGAAGAAATTTTTCAAAGATTTTACTTTATACCATAAAAGGAAAATGCGTCTCCCATAAAAGCCATGTTTTTTGACAGATCATTTTTTTTTAAAGGAATTCTGTAAACCTGTATCTAAGGAACATTCCTGCAAAATAATAATGCTATCCAAATAGCGGTTTGGGAGGAGAAGATTTTTAAAGGTTTTTTACTTTGGTTGCCATGGCAACCAGAATTCTTCATGGAACACAATTATTTGAAGGAATTTGAAAGAGGACCACCAAAGGAACATTCCTGTGAAATTTGGTAAAAATCCAGTCAATAGTTTCTGAGGAGAAGTTTTTTAAAGAAAAAGTTTACGGACGCACGCACGGACGAACGGACGGACGCACGACGGACACAACGCCATGACAATAGCTCGCTGGCCTGTGGCCAGTGGAGCTAAAAATGGCTATATACATACAAATAAGCCATGCTCTGTAAAAAGGCAGTTTAATGCATCTCCTTAATCAATTATACCAAGCAAGCCATCACATAATAATGGATCCATAGAATCCATTTTGTCTAACAAGTGACTCTATCTTGAGGTTGAATGGCCCTTGGACATGTAGAAAATTGGTCAAATGCAAAAAAGTTTCAGCCCAGGTTAGCCTGCAAGGACTGCACAGGCTGACCTGCTTGATACTGTTTGCAGATGCATTAAGCCCCCTTTTCACAGAGCATGTCTCAATTCTAATGTTCATACTCAGAGTTGAAGCTGAGATTTAACAACCCTGAAGAAGAAAGGTTTTGAAAACATTGTGGGGAAAAAGAGCAAATGCTGATAACCAGCATTTTCTCCTTTTCCCACAATGTTTTCTAATCTATCAAAGACAGAAATCATCATTGGAGCTACATTTAATTTGTTGTCTGCAAATTCTTTCAATTTGGTCCAGTCCAAAATTTTGATGTTTGGTAAAGGGTTATGCGAGGTCAACAATGGCATACTGCTGGTTACCAGCATTTTCTCCTTTTCCCACATTGTTTTCCAGAGCTTTCTTCCTTAGGGTTGTTATAACTTGGGATTGTGTGATAAAGGGTAAAGATATACAGTACCATTCACAAGTTCCTGTCCGTGTTCACTGTTTTCTTCTTGTCTTTCCTTATTTCTCCTTTTTTCCATAACGTCAATCAAATGGTGTTGTTGTTGAGTGTCATCTGTAAGATATGGTTCATGCCTTAAAATAACAATAGCTGCCAAAGGTAAACAAATCAGGTCTTTAAATGTGTTTATCACATAAAACCTCCTCCGGCAGTGTTTTAAACTCATGACTTATTTTTGATAATACACTTATCTAGTGTATTATCTTTTTTGGATCCTGATTCTGATTAGTTTTTAGTCATAAGCATGCGTGAAGCCGGAGAAACCAGCCACAGCCTGTGCTGGACTTTGTACGACTACGCCATTTCGCGGACAAATGACATCATTTTTGCTAAGATGTATACACATGGAAAGTTTTTGATTTTCATGTTTAATAAAAACCAAGAAATGCAGCAAACGTCTTTTAAATCAACAAAATTGCAGAAACAGGAGGACTTACACCCTCTAGAAACTGTTTTATTCCACTATCGGCAAAAATGTCAAAGAACTATTTACTTGTGTATGTACCCATTTGAAACCAAACTACAACTTTAAATATGGACCCATGAATGGTGTATAGGCTTAAGGTGATGATGCAGCAAATTTTTTTGTCTGTCATTCTTTTTATGTGATAAACAGAATCTCACATTCGTGTTTATGTATTAGTTGGCTTTTCAGATTTTAATGACCTAACAAAACTTTATAAAATTATTTATTACGGAATTAAGTAAGGTAATAGCTGGCAAATTATCAGTAAAGAAGAAAGACACAATTAAGAAAAATATTTTTTTTCCGACATTTCCTTAACCCTTTACCACATAATCCTGAGTTTTCATGACATTAACAAAGAGGGCTTTTGAAAACATAGTGGGAAAAGGAGAAAATGCTGGTAACCAGCATTTTCTCCTTTTCCCACTATGTTTTCTACCCCATCAAAAACAAATTCCACCATTTAAACCACATTAAAAATTACGTCTGCAAATGCTTTAAATTTGGACCAGTCTAAAATTTTGTCGTTTGGTAAAGGCTTAATGGGCTACAAAGCTTCTTTAGGTAATTTTAGATTTCACGCCAGAGTTTTGCAAAGACTTCTGGGAATGTCACATGATCTATGACATTATCTCAATGACAAGGATTCATATTCAAATCAGTATGATGTACTATCACCATGTAAACTTGTGGATTGGGTAGGGCTTTTGAAACATTGAGGGAAAAGGAGAAAATGCTAGTAACCATCATTTTCTCCTTTTCATTGTAGCTTGGTTAAAACAAAAATGGAGAAGAGGTTATAATTAAACAAGCCATGCTCTGTAAAAAGGAGGCTTAATGCATCTGCTAAACGTATTGATCCATGTCAGCCTGCGCAGTCGGCACTGGCTGAGATTGGCCGAAACTTTTTGCTGTAGGCCAATTTTCTGCGTGTCAAAGGACCATTCTACCTCCAGATCCAGTGGAGTGTTAGACAAAATGGATCTCATGGATCCATAATTATGTGATGACTTGCACAGTATAATGCATTATGGAGATGCATTAAGCCCCTTTTTGCCAGAGCATGGCTCAAACAGAATATCCAATATAAAAGTATGTAATCATACCTTAATATGTGTACAACTATCAAGAGTATTCCCATTTGATTATGTACTTGATAGTGAACAAATGATAAAAGCGTAAAGTCATGTGTATTATTGTATTATCTTACCCTTTAACTCTTTACCAAACAACAAAATTTTAGACTGGTCCAAATTGAAAGCATTTGCAGACGACAAAATAAATGGGACTGAAAATTTTAAATTTGACTTAGGAAAGGTAGAAAACATTGTGAGAAAAGGAGAAAATGCTGGTTACCAGCATCTTCTCCCTGTCCCACAATGTTTTCAAAAGGCTTCTTTCTCAGGGTCGTTAAAAGTCAGGATTGTGTGGTAAAGGGTTAATCATTGCTGTGCTGACCTAACCCTTGTTCGGCCGATTTTGGATTTAATTGCTCATGCAGAGAGTATAGATCAAGATCAGACTGCACAGAGGATCTACACTGTCTGCTTCTTTGCCAGATATTCTGACAAAAAATGCTTTAAAATTACCAGCATTGTCTCCTTTTCCTTTTCCCACTACGGTTTCAAAAGGCTTCCTCCTCAGAGGACAGGATTGTTTGGTACAGGGTTAATAACTTGCCAGTTAGTAAACATCTGGATTAATGG
Source organism: Tridacna gigas (assembly GCA_945859785.2). Lineage (NCBI taxonomy): Eukaryota > Metazoa > Mollusca > Bivalvia > Cardiida > Cardiidae > Tridacna > Tridacna gigas. Next base: position 44,008,007 of record OX244034.2, on the reverse strand, counting down.
AGGATGATGACACTCTGCGGGTAAGAAATTTTAAAAAAAAATGAGAATTGCTCAAAGCTTGTATCTTTCATAAATTACATGAACTCTATGGCCGCTAATTAATCCTTTACCACACATTCAGGACTTTTAACAACCCTGAGAAAGAAGCCTTTTGAAAACACTGTGGGAAAAGGAGAAAATGCTGGTAACCAGCATTTTCTCCTTTTCCCACAATGTTTTCTATCGTATCCAATAGATAAATCACCATTTAAACTACACTTGATTTGTCGTCTGCAAAATTTAATGCTTTCAATTTGGTCCAGTCTAAAATTTTGCCATTTGGTAAAGAGCAAACAAACCAAACAGATAATCATTCTGGAAAGTGGACCCAAATTTGTGCAATTTCAATCAGGGATCGTAAATTATATTCGACCCCTGTCTCAAGGTTGCTTTGTCCAGAATATCTCAGTAATGCAGACTGTGTAGATCTAAGATCAACACTGCATGTTTTGTGCAGTCTGATTTTAATCTATGCTGCATGCAAAGGTAACTAAAGTTGGGAGAGGCACTTAACCCTTTACCATATGACAAAATTTTAGCCTTGTCCAAATCAAAAGCATTTGCAGATGACAACTTCAGTGTGGTTCAAATGCTGCATTTTTTCTTTGATAGGGTAGAAAATAATGTGGGAAAAGGAGAAAATGCTGGTTACCGTTTCCTCCTTTTTCCCACAATGTTTTCAAAAGGCTTCTTTCCGAAAGGTGGTCATTAAAAGGCGGCATTGTATGGTAAAGGGTTAACCATTTACCAGACAATCCGGAGTCTTAACGACCCTGGGAGAGAAAGCCTTTGAAAACATTGAGGGAAAAGGAGCAAATGCTGGCTACCAGCATTTTCTCCTTTTCCCACAATGTTTTCAACACTATCAAATACAAATTCTTTTAACCCTTTCCCAAACAAGCCCTGGTTTTCACGTGTCTGCAGTACAAGTCTTTTGAAAACACTGTGGGAAAAGGAGAAATTGCTCGTAACGAGCAATTTCTCCTTTTCCCACAGTGTTTTCTACCCTTTTTGATAACGTTCTGCCATTTTCATCAAATTTAAAATTGTCGTCTGCAAACTCTTTCAAGTTGGACCAGTCCAAAATTTGTTGTTTGGGTAAGGGTTAACTGAATTACTTTTAATTTATTTTTTGAAAATGCTGTCAATTTGGACAAATTCAAAATTTTGTTGTGTGGTATAGAGTTAAGAGGATGAATCTTGTGAATCCATTTGCTTCAAAAGATTAGCCCTAGTCGACTGGTCAACTTTCGTGAAGCACGAAAATGAATATTAAGCTCCATCTACCTGCAAGGTGCCCGTTTCGTGCTGCACAATCATTAGGACAATTTGAAAGTGTAAGGTTTGTACTTCACGTAAGTTTATGAAATCGTGAAATTTACCAGTCAAGTATAAAAAGTGCAACACAGAAAGCCATAATTATCAATTGAATATGCCTATTAATTATACTAGTCATATTTGGCATGCGACACACGAAAAGGGGCCTTCAGACATATGCCTTAAAGTGTGTACCAGACCAGCCTGTGCAGTCTGTGACTATTCCGAGACGACACTTCCCATTTTTGTGCAACTTTCTGTTTCACAAATGTCTACTGTATGAAAAAATCTTATGTAGTCGTACAGTGCCATCTCGGATTAGCCTGCGCGGACTGCGCAGGCTAATCCAGGATGACACTTTACGCAAATGTCCGAAGGTCTCATTTTGCATGTTGTGAGCCATTTGATGACTTATTTACATCTTCTATCGTTCAATATTTTGACCATTTACCTAAACATTTTGGACCTATTCACAGTCAAAACATTTGCAGACAACAATATTAGATGTAGCTCAAATGATTTGTTTGTAGATCTAAAAGGATAGAAAACATTGTGGAAAAAGGAGAAAAGGTTAGTGACCAACATTTTCTCTTTTTCCCACACTGTTTTCAAAAGCCTTCTTTCTTCGGGTTGTTAAAACATGGGAAGTAGACACTTAATTTTTTGAGGAAAATCTGAATATGCCCCTTTTGCCCTTTATGACACAATCCAGAATTTTAACAACCCTGAAAAAGAAACCTTTAGAAAACACTGTGGGAAAAGGAATAAATGCTGGAAACCAACATTTTCTCCTTTTCCCACAATGTTTTTTACCCTACAAAAAAGGAATTTCAATTTTTTCATTCACATTTACTTTGGCGTCTGCAAATGATTTCAATTTGGACAATTCTTGAAGCCGTAATAGCTGCCAAAGCGGGTGTTAAAATGCATTTGAATTTAAATCATACCATCTGAAAGTATGAAAATTGTTGTAAAAGTGATTGTCTGTTATTGTATGGTCAGTTGTGTGTTAGTCTCTGGCAGTAAAATGAATTCTAAAAGTAGGTCAAAAGTTGCCTGGTCACTCTATCTTTTTTCTACTTTTTACCCGATTCTAAAATTCATTTTTCTGACAGCAACTAATGCTTGGACCAACCTTACAATAACTTATTGTCATCTTCACAATAATTTCCATACTATTAAAAGTATCATTTGCATTTAAACTAATATAAACAACCACTTTGTTTACTTTTGGCAGCTACTGTCAGAGGCTTTAACTTTTGTTGTGTGGTAAAGAGTAAATACATCATTACAAAGCTAATTTAACCCTTTACCACACAATCCAGTTTTAACAGCCCTAAAGAAGATGCCTTTTGAAAACATTGCTAGAAAAAAAAGAGAAAATGCTGGTAACCAGCATTTTCTCCTTTTCCCACAATGTTTTCTACCAACCCCAAAACAAATTTCAATTTTTCAGTCACATTGATTTTGTTGTCTGCAAATGCTTTCAATTGGAAAAAGTCTAAAATTTTGTCGTTTGGTAAAGAGTTAAAAAAAAAAAAAACCCAGCTTCTTCTTCAATATTGACTCATTAGTTAAGTACCATTGGTAAGAAGACAAAGTAAAAGTAGACAGAATAAAAGACACACAATTTTTTTTATGAAAATCTGAATATGCCCCTTCAACCCTTTACCACAGTGACACAGTCATAATGACCCTGCAAAAGAGACCTTTTGAAAACATTATGTGAAAAGGAGATAATGCTTGTAATCAGCATTTTCTCCTTTCCCACAATGTTTTCTACGCTGAAAGAAGGAATTTTATTTATTTTTTCCTTTTCTCACAGCCTTCCACCACAGGGTTGTTAAAACATGGCATTGTTTGTCAACTCTTTACCAAACAATCCCAGGTTTTAATGACCCTGAGGGAGGAGCCTTTTGAAAACATTGTGGGAAAAGGAGTAAATGCTGGTAACCAACACTTTCTCCTTTTTCCCACAGAGTCTTCTGTCTCTTTAGAGACGGATCACATCATTTCAGCCACATCTAATATGTCGTCTGCAAAATGCTTTCAATTTGGACAGGTCTAAGTTTTTGTCGTTGGCAAAGATTTAAGAGGATTTTGGTCATGGGTTACCTTTATGTAGCAGACGGTGTTGATCAAAGATCAGACTGCATATTCTGTGCAGTCTGATCTGGATCAATTTCATCTGCAAAAGCAATAACTGAAGTTTCCATTGGCAGTCAAAGAGCTTTTTACTAATTAACAATTAACCAAAAATCCAGTCTTAACGAACCAGTAGAAGGAAGCTTGTGAAAACATTGTGGGAAAAGGAGAAAATGCTGGTCACCAGCATTTGCTCCTTTTCCCACAATGTTTTCTACCTTTCTGAAGCCAAATCCCACAATTTGAGCTATTTCTCTTTTGTCGTCTGCAAATCTTTCCAATTTGGATATGTCTAAAATTTTTTCGTTTGGTAGAGAGTTAATTTACATTCTACATTTTAGGTATGCTCTGTGAAAAGGGGGCTTAATGCATCTCTGTGATACATGATACTAAGCAAGTCATCATATAAATTATGGATCCATGATAGACACTTTTGTCTAACAACCGACTGTATCATAAGGTAGACCGGTCCTTTAACATAAAGAAAATCGACCAACAGTGAAAAGTTTCAGCCCAAGTCAGCCTGCACGGACTGTGCAGGATGACCTGGGTCAATACTTTTCGCAAATGCATTAATGCATTAACCCATTACCAGACAACAAAACTTTAGCATTGTCCAAATTGAAAGCATTTGCAGACGACAATTTCAATGTGGCTCAAATGGTGCAACTTTGCTTTGATGGGGTAGAAAACATTGTGGGAAAAGGAGAAAATGCTGGTTACCAGCATTTTCTCCTTTTTCCACAATGTTTTCAAAAGGCTTCTTTCTCAGGGGTGTCAAAAGGCGTCATTGTGCAGTAAAGGGTTAAGAGCATGGCTTATTTATAAAAGACATGTGGGATTCTGCATGGCTCAGTGGTAGAGAACAAGATTTTGTTATCTGGAGCACAGGCGTTCGTTAGGTGATGAACATTGCCATCTATATAATGTAATATATATGTCTTATATATTACATCACTACATTATATAGATGGCGAAGTTCGTCACAAAACGAACGCCTGTGATCTGGAGGCCTTCAGAACTGGCTATAGCCTCATTTCTGTGAAACCCAAGACATACATGAATATGAATTTTTGTGATATGACTGAAATAATGTTGAAAGCTGCATAAAATACCATTCATTCCATCAGTCAGTTGAAAATGACATGTCATAAAACAGTACAGGTGACTTAACCTTATACCACACAAACCAAAATTTTAATGACCATAGGAGAGAAGGCTTTTGAAAATGTGGGAAATGGAGAAAATGCCAATTTGTTTTAACAAAGCACTAATTTGTTTTATTCAAATGCTATTTTGAGGTAATGAAAAAGGTATGTTGTTTGGAACATTCGTTAGTTTTCGTATGCATGAGAACAGAGTATTTCTTTTTGTCGAAACAGGATATCGCTAAGACAAATCATTATTTCGTAAAAACAAATTATTATTTTATTTCATTGAAACACTATTTAAAGACAACAGATTCACATTTTGTTTTATCAAAATACGGCTGTTAAACAAACCGATATTTTATTTATTGAATTAGCATTTTGTTATTGTGAAATAAAGACTGTATGACACATGACACTTACAGGGCCCCATAAGTGCTTTCAATTTTTGTTGCCTTGTACTTTAACACTTAAGCTGCTAAGCGTGACATACGGACCTTTTGCAGACAGTGTAGATCAAGATCAGACCACACAGAATGTGCAGTCTGATCTTGGACCTACACTATCCGATAAGGCGATATTTCCCCAACCCCGTAACTTTGAAATAACATTTAGATTTTTACCACGTACTGGCTTGAAAGTTTCATTTAACTCTTTACCACACAATCCCGAGTTTTAATGACCCTGAGAAAGAAAGCTTTTGAAAACATTGTGTGAAAAGGAGAAAATGCTGGTAACCAGCATTTTCTCCTTTTTCCACAATGTTTTCTGCCCTTTCCAAAACAAATTTGAATTCTTAAGTTTCATTTAATTTGTCGTCTGCAAATGCTTTCAATTTAGACTGGTCTAAAATTTTGTCGTTTGGTAAAGAGTTAAGTTATTTAGCAGGATAAGGGATAAGAGTTCAACTCATAGTCTTTGAAAAAATTGATCGAAACTTTGGCTGCCAGACTGTTCAGCTTCACACTCAACTGTTGATATGGAAACAGATCTAGACTATATAAATCTACTTGTAACTTTTTATTAGTCGCGTCATAGATACTTATCTTCCTGCAAAATCTAACAATGTATTCGTGAATATTTGTCATTTCTTCTTAGATCTAAATATTTATTGTGTTTTGCCTGAAACATTTTAACGCAAATATGTACACAATGAATCTAAAAGGAAGAATATAATTTCTTACAGAATTAAATTTGAAAGAATATTTCATTTCAAACATTGAAAAAAAAAAAATCACGAATTTCAACATATCAAAACCTACCGTATCTTCTACCAGGGCTTTACTGCTTTCTTTTTTAGGTTGAACCGGAACTACTTTAACTCAAACTCTTTCGATGGCTTTCAACTCAAACGCTTTCTACTTTTTAGCCTTCTACTTTCACTTTCATAACCATTCACTTCACTCTCTTGCACTCCGGTTCATTCACATTCACCTCTGTAGTGGGCTCAGAAAGTAGTCCGTCCTCTGGCGAGATTTTCCGTCACATGACCATAACCCCAAATGGCGACACAAACGCCGCACTCGTCACAACTCGGCCGATTCCGTACCTACATCTAACCTACATCTACATCTAACATCTACCTACATCTAACGAAAGATGTATCGATTGTTTTGTTTGCTGTTCAAACAGCATACGGCCAATCAAACTTAGTGGGAGAAAATGTGGAAAAGAGGGGTTTTCTGAAAAGCTAAAATGTGTTTTAAAGGACGACAATCTCTTCTTTGATGTTACAAACTTAGATCCATCGGTTTGTCGAAACTGTCACAGGACTGTATAATTTTGTTTAACTTGTCTTCATTCGTGGGCGCAGCCATTCGGTTTACAATTGGCGTAGGAATCTGATCAGTGAAGAAACTCGAAAAAATAGTTCCATTGTATACAGGTAAATTCATCAATTTAAATGCACCTATAATGCATCTGGAATCATATTTGCTTTGTCTACTTTATCGTGTTACACATGAAACAGTTAAACAGTAACAAAACATGTTTTCCTCGGTTTGACAAGATTCTTGTCATTTAGCCCATCGCAGAGATGTATGTGAGGTAACGAACGACAACTCTGCTCGGAGATTGCATTCACTTCTGGCAAAGTGAAAGTAGAAAGATTTCCTGGTTTCCCAAATTGCTCAATCAGCTTTCCGGCTGAACTTTGATTTTCACTTGAGGGCTAATTACTAGGACTGTCTACTAGCGAACTGTGTGTGCACAGCGGTCAATACCAGTAACCTAAAACCGACCTAGGGCGATACCATGTCAACAACAGGACACAATGTTAGGATGAATCTTCAACCAGGAATCCTAACCGACTCTTGTGAAAGCACTAACAGTGCTGGGGTAAGGACAAATATTTTCTCTTTGAAAGCCTTTTTAACTCTTTATCAAACTACAAAATTTTAGGATTGTCTATATTGAAAGCATTTGCAGACGACAAAATTGATTCTACATGTACATGTAACTCAAAAACTATATTTTTTGTGTGGTAGAAAACATTGTAGGTAAAGAGGAAAATGCTGATTACCAATTAGTAGCAATGCAACATGATTTTTTTATACCAAACTATTCTAATAAACAGTAACAAATCTGAAAAGATACATCTTTCCAATTTATAAAACTGTTTTGTTCAAATATCTCAAGTAGAACAGAAGTTATCAAGTGTTTACCCTTGACACCCAAAATCATGAAAATTTGGCCGCGCATGAAAAATAGGAGAAAAAGCGACCCAGGTTTAAATCAAATATCTACATTAAGGTATACTCTAAAATGACCTTGGATCTGAAAACATAAATGTTTCCTCAGTTGAAAACTGCTTATTTCATTCAAATATCTAGAGTCATAAGAAAGTTATGAGACATTTAACCCTTAACAAATACCTCAAAAATATGAAAAATCTACTGGAATGAGAAGACAAAGCAATGAAATACCAATCTGATTACTACACTGTATGCCAAAAGAAATTAATATACCCATTTAGTGACACACGTCATAATATATCCAGCTACATCACAGACAAAATGCTTTAATGTTATCATTGACCAAGACTTTAACCCTTTACTCCTTTAAAATCTGTCCAAAACCGAATGTACAAAAGATCTTTTTCTTGCTGGGAAAACAAGTTTGAAGATCATTTCAATATTTCTACAGTTTAATATCAATGAGAACAGTTAACACAACCAAACCTCCTGTCTTTTGTCTTTATTATCTGAATGAAATGCCATATTTTGTCTGACTTCGCCAGAGCAGCCAATATCCATCAAGGGTAAAGGAAAACCTCTCTATTTACAAAATTGTAAAATGAGTGAGGTGAAAGTCCTGAATATGTATCTTTTTATAAATATTAAGAATATAATTCTTACAAACTCAGGATGTAAAGGAAAATATTTTTTCATGAAGAAAAAGTAAAGTTATAGGTCCAAGGTCAAGGTCAGAATTGAAAGTCAAAGTTTGCCCCATCCATTACATCAATGTTTATCTGTTACATCTATGAAATTATAATGGATGGTCAGGCCATGGCTTGCTTGATCACAACAGGAAAATGCTCCTTTCTACACTATGTTTTCAAACACAAAAGTATGTGAAATTAGTTTTTCAAAGAGAACATAGCTTAAAAATAAAACTTTATCCAGTGTAGGGAAGAGGTTATTCATTATTTCTCTCATGGTGGTCTCCTTATAATTGCAATCATATGATGCAGTTTCATATGCCAGCATCTTGAAATTCTAATTTCTGTGTCAGTCAGTTTGTTCAGAGAATTACTCCTGGTTACTTCTTCCACACTTTCAGTATTTGTCCAGTAGTATCCAGCATGTTGAGAGTGACCACATTTTATCATTATTATTTTTTCTTTCTTTTTTTTGTTAAGTAATTAAATAAAGCAGTTTCAACTAATGATTATTTATTAAGATGTAAAAAGTAGTTCAAAATTTCATTACTGAACTTGAAATCAATTATCACCGACTTTGAAGCTTTGGAACAATAGGTACGATGATATATAGTGTGTATGAAATAAAAAGAACGAAGCTACACTGGTACGAAACTGAATAGATGGCGTTTCGATTCAGTTGTAGGTATCATGTCTCATAATAAGAAAAACTTTAATTAGACATGTTCCTGAGACCAAGAATGAAAAATAGAAGACAAATTTGTCCAAAAATCGGGGCTTGTTTTCTTTAATTTTAACAAGATCGATCAATATTGGAAGTGTCTCTTTCGTTTTTGCCGCCATTTTGAATTTCTGTTTCCGTGTTTCCGGGATTGAAAATAGCAAAGAAATATGTTTTGCCAGTCGATTATGTGAGAAAAAACACTTGCGACAATTGGAATATTGTCGAAAATCTATCGGACAAAAGCAATTTGCTGAGCGTAATCGACTCAGAACTGACAAAAGAAGTGATCGGAATTTTGCATATTCTTGTAAATTTTTTATTGAAAAGAATTTCCTCGGAAATTTTGATTGTCTGGGACATTCAATCTATCTACTTTAATCTACAATTAAGATTAAGCATTCAATTTACGCTTTTATACTCTTTTCAGAGCGTAATAAATTTGCCCCAACGTTGGGTCAGAATTGGTGCCTCATTAATATTCATAAGATCAATTTAAGGGACGCTACTCTTTTTGATTGAGCATCGCTACAATTAATAATGGTTACTGAATGCCCACTTGCCAGGTACCCTGTGTATAAAGATTAAGTAAATGTGCCAGTCATATGTGTAGGATGGAGCAGTAGCGTAGAACTACCAGTCTTAACCCTTTACCGCACAATCCGGACTTTTAACGACTCTGAAAGAGAGCTAGGGCTCATGAAAACATAATTGTGGGAAAAGGAGAAAATGCTGGTAACCAGCATTTTCTCCTTTTCCCACAATTTTATCTACCCTATAAAAGACAGAAATCATCATTTTAGCAACATTACATTTGCCCTCTGCAAAAGCTTTGAATTTGGTCCAGTCCAAAAATTTGTTGTGTGGTAAAGAGTTAAGGTTACAAATTCGATACCCGGCCTGGGCAAGGTTTTTTCAGAGACACCTTATGTTTCCCAGGCAACTACAAGTGAACTTTTAAGAAACTCAGAGGTAGCCGTGCACATGTTTCAGTGCTTTGTATTGGGCATGTGTAAGAACTAAGCGGGTCTATTTAGAGAAGAATTAGGGTCTTGCACCTTACCTTCCTTGTATCTGACTCTTTCACTCTAGAATTGGTTCCCTTTATCTAATAGTCTATACCATGGAGGTATGCCAAGAGCGACCTACATCTGACAAATTCATCATAAAATAAATGTGTCGTATGAGTCAGATGTTGGCAGGCCCATTATAAAAAGGATGACACTAAAGTATGTTAACAAACACTTCTAATCACTTTACTTTGTAACTATCAGAGCTCCAGATAGAGGGAGTGATTTTGATTATAGAATTGAAAATATTAATTATACTCAACTAAACCGTATGTTATGGGTACTCGTTAGAATTGTCTCATCAACACGATTCTAATGAGTACCCACAACATAGGGTTTGGACGAGAAATAATAGATTTAGAATACTATCACTCTCTCTTATCTGGAACTCTGAACTATGACTATTTCAGGGACTCAATGAACCAAGATTGGTCATTGCCATTGACTTTGGTACATTTGCTTCTGGCTATGCTTTACAATGGCGTTCAGATTTCAAAGAGAACCGTCTGAAGATCCATTGCAACAAAAAATGGGATACGACAGGTTTGTGCACGTTTAAAACACCAACCAGCCTGCTGCTCAGTCCAGACAAAACTAAATGTGAATTTGGTTATGATGCAGAATCCCTCTACACCCAACTTGGCTGTGAGGACGGCCAATACCAAAATGAAGATCCTCAAAATTGGTACATGTTCCGTCAATTCAAAATGATGCTTTACAATAGAGAGGTAATATCACAGTCTTGCTCCTTTACCTCTTTACCAAATGAGAAAATTTCAGACTGGTCCAAATTGAAAGCATTTGCAGACGACAAATTAAAGGTGACCCATATGATGAAATTTGTCCTTAATATGGTAGAAAGCATTGTAGGAAAAGGCGAAAATGCTGGTTACCAGCATTTTCTCCTTTTCTCTACAATGTTTCCAAAAGTCTTCTTTCTCAGGGTCATTAAAACTCAGGATTGTATGGGGAAGGGTTAACTCTTTACCACACAGCAAAATTTAGACTAGTCCAAATTGAAAGCACTTGCAAACAGTTAAACCCTTTCCCCCACAACAAATTTTAGACTCTTCCAGATTCAAAGCATCTGCAGACAGCAAATATGAAAGTGGTGCAAATGAACTAAAGTTGTGTAACAAGGTAGAAAATATTGTGGAAAAAGTAGAAAATGCTGGTTACCGGCATTTTCTACTTTTCTCAGCCAAGTTTTTCAAGGTCTTTTACAGGTAACTACATTACATCAGGACAAAATACCCATCTTTCTTAGGGTTAATTGTGAAAACCCGTGATTGTTTGGTAAAGGGTTAAGCTGAACTTCTCTTATAGCCACATGTAGGTGGGGTACTGCATGGCCTAGTGGTAAAGTGTAGGACTTGTGTCCTGGATGCCCTGGGTTCAAGCCTCACTTGATCCTCTGGGTTCTTCGTGGGAGTGTCTTTGGGCAAGACATCTCAGAGCCCTAGCCTAGTACCAGTGAAACCCAGGAAATACATAAATATGTGAGCTGTCGCCGTGATATGACTGAAATAATGTTGAAAGCGGCGTAAAACACCATTCAATCAATTAATCAGTTATAGCTAGGTAGGAAAATCTAAAGCATAAAAAGAGAAATTGGCAACCATTGTTACAAGCAGTTTCTCCTTTTCTTGCTACATGTAATTATTCATAGTTTCCTCTGCAGTTATGTTGAAACATGAGAGTGTTTTATGAGGGGTTACAAACTATAATGAGTTTTTACCCTCCCTCCATGAGGAAAAATGTCTTTGAAAACAATGTGGACAAAATAGAAAATACTGGTATCCAGCTATATCACCTTTGTCTCTTTACCAAAAAACAAAATTTAGACTTGTCAAAATTGAAAGCATTTGCAGACTACAAAATTTGTCCTTGATAGGGTATTCAAACTGGTGGGAAAAAAAGAAAATGCTGATTACCATTCGAAGACTATCCTAGTGAATTAGGTGAAGAAGTGCTGTAATCTTTTAACCCTTAGGCTGCTAAGTGTGACTCGCTGACCTGTTGCAGACAGCGTAGATCAAGATCAGACTAAACAGAACTTGCAGTCTGATCTTTGATCTACTCTGTCACATACAGTGTTTTCTTTCCGGTGAAATCAACTTTGAAATCGCAATAATTAGTTATTTACTATTAAATGCTTTGAAATTTTCATTTCATCTGTTTAGCAGTTTAACCCTTTACCGTACAATGCCGCCTTTTAACGACCCTGTGAAAGATGCCTTTTGAAAACATTGTGGGAAAAGGAGAAAATGCTGGTAACCAGCATTGTCTCCTTTTCCCATAATGTTTTTTACCATTCCTAAAACAAAAATTGTACCGTTTGAGCCACATTTAAATAATTGTCATCTGCATAATATGGTCTCGATTTGGACAAGGCAAAAAATTTGTCATCTGGTTAAGGGTTAATTGAACTTGAACAATTCTTGATTGTTGGAAGTTTCTTACTGTATTTTAGGATCTCTCAGACAAGACTCCAGTTGAAAGTATTAATGGGAATCACCTACCAGCTATTGAAGTGTTTTCAAAGTCCATCGAGTACATGAAAAATCATGCTGTTAGGCACATTAAGAGTGGAGGTGTACCATACCCCGAGAGTGAAACAAAATGGGTCCTAACCGTGCCCGCAATCTGGGATGAAACAGCAAAATCTCTCATGAGAAGGGCGGCAATCAAAGTAAGTGAAGTTTATTGGCTCTCACTCCACATGACAGTACATTCCTTACTGGATTGGGAAAAGTCTTGCAAGCAATAACATTATCGCTCTTTCACCACACATGTATTACAGTCCCAAGAGACTTGGAAAAATTCTTACGAGAAAATCAGGGATTGCACCCGTCACTTCGCATCATAACATTACATCCCTTTCTAGATTAGAAAAAGTCTTACATTCAAAAAAACTCATTACCCCTTCACTATACATATATTCTCAAGGTGGCTTGGAAAGATTCTTAACAAAAAGATTTCAAAGAAAAACCAGGGTATGTTCACAAACCATTATCTAGGAATTAAAATTTTTAATTCCTAGATAAGCCACTTGATTGGCAGAGATATTTTGTCTCGGCCAATCAGGTGGCTTGTCAAGAAATTCATTAGAATGATATTTAGAATGGTGGGTGAATGCAGACCTAGGTGTGGATGATTTCAAGACAGGAAATGCCTCTACCTCGCATCTTTTCTGGACAAATTCTCATGTTAAGACTAGTACTTTAACAACGCTCTTTCCTGTGAAACAAACAGCATCAGTACAATTTTCTATGATGACACATAGATAGTTCACAGAATTGTCTTTTTTTGCACAAGATAGCTGCATTAAGTACTAAACTAGAGATGCTTTGTGTCAACTCTTTACCACATAATGCCGAGTTTCAACAATCCTGAAAGAGAAGGCTTTTGAAAACATTGTTTGGAAAAGGAGAAAATGATGAATTTTCTCTTTTTGAAATAATGTTTTCTATCATATCAAAGACAGAGAAATCATCATTGTAGCTGCTTGTAGTTCGTTGTCAGCAAATACTCTCACTTTCGTCCAGTCCAAAATTTCGTTGTCCGATAAAAAGTTAAACATTCTTTATTTAGTGTGGTTTTTTCCGCAAATACTCTGAAATCTAAATGGATATAATACAGCCCGACATGGCTTGATTAATAGAGCACTTCCACTGTGAGCAAAAGGTCAAGGGTTAAGGTCAAGGTCAGGTCACTTCAGTTCGATCTTTGGTAACTTTTGGCACCTATCTTAACTCTACCATACAACAAAATTTTGGACTTGACCAAATTCAAAGTATTTGCAGACATCAAATTATATGTTGCTTAAATGATGATTTCTGTCTTTGATAGGGTCTAAAAACATTGTAGTAACCAGCATTTTCTCCTTTTCCGGCACTGGTTTCAGAAGCTTTCTCTTTCAAGGTTGTTGAAAGTCGGGATTGTGTGGTAAAGGATTAAATAACTTACAATGATGTAGTTGTGGTTTAGATTTGGTAGTAGTATTTGATTAATGATACTAAAATACAGGCAGAGAAAGTGACAGTAAAAACTACCATATACCCAGAACTAATTGCTGAAATGGACATGGCCTAACAGCTGAGTTGGTTGATTGATTGTATGGTGTTTAATGCTGTTTTCAATATCATTTCAGTTATATCACAGCGGCCAATGTACCTATCCATGCTCTCCTGGAGTTTCTTTTACCAGTACTCCACACAATATTCTTTCCAAGCCACTGGCTGCTTTCCGACATAACCATTATCGAAACAATGATCAGTGGTGAGAGAGGAATGAATCCTGTCGTCATAACTATCATCAATCCTCGGAAAGAAATTGGCACAGCCGGGGACGAACCAGCGACCCCCTTTTCTCAAGCCCTGTACACTACCGACTGCGCTACAGAGGCTCAGCTAGCTCAGTTTGTAGAGCACTTACATGATGAGTGATGGATGTATGGTTCAAGTATTTTGTTCTACTATATTTCTCTAGCAGTAGATGGATCACTTTTCATGGTGAAACAGCTACAAGATGCAGAAAGTTTTCCTGCAGGAGGAAATGATTAACCCTTAGGCTAAGCGTGACTCACTTACCTTTTGCGTTCAGTGTAGATCAAAGATCAGACTGCACAGGACGTGCAGTCTGATCTTTGATCTACACTGCCCAATAATGAGATGTTTCTGCAACCCCAATAACTTTGAAATAACCAACATTTTGGTTTTTGCGATCGGCTTGAAAGTTTAATTTAAATTACTAAGCAGGATAAGGGTTAATACAGATCTAAAAGCACATTAAAATGTCTTCTACGGTTTGGATGGTAAAGGAAAATCCTCTTGTAAGAGAACTCGTGACACCTCTCAGAGAAAATCTTCGGTGTTGAAATTATTGATTTGACATTTTGACAGGCGGGTATTAACGGCAAGTGTTTGACGATATCCCTGGAGCCAGAGTGTGCTTCAATCTACTGCAGTCAGATATCGGAAGACCAGCTGAAAATATCAGGGGATAATGGAAAACTTAAATATGTTGCTGCACCAGGTTCAACTGTTATGGTGGTTGACATGGGAGGTAAATTTGATAGATTGCATTTTGGAGATCAGTATGAAGCATTAACCCTTTCCCAAACGACAAATTTTGGACTGGTCCAAATTGAAAGAGTTTGCAGACGACAATTTTAAATTTGATGAAAATGGCAGAAAGGTCTCAAAAAGGGTAGAAAACACTGTGGGAAAAGGAGAAATTGCTCGTTACGAGCAATTTCTCCTTTTCCCACAGTGTTTTCAAAAGACTTGTACTGCAGGCACGTGAAAACCAGGGCTTGTTTGGGAAAGGGTTAAACATTGTACTTTACAATCCAGTTTTTTTATGACCCTGAGAGGAAATGCTTTGGAAAACATTCTTTGAAAAGGAGGACATACATGTATTGGTAACCAGCATTTTTTTCATTTTTCCTTTCTCTTGTTTCTAAACCTATAAAAGACAAATAGTGTTATTAGGATAAGTGCTTGGATGGCTATCTGAAGCTGATTTTCATGTAACCTTTAGAGCTAAATTTGATTGACCATAGCTGCAATACTGAAATAGCTTCACCTTGATTTCTTGCCCAGATATAATGGAAATAAGTCCAGGGGTTTAGAGTTGCTTAACACTTTACCAAACGACAATATTTCAGACTACTCCAAATTGAAAGCAATTCAGACGACAAAATAAATGTGACCCAAAAATTGAAATTTGTTTTAGGAAGTGTAGAAAACATTGTGGGAAAAGGAGAAAATGCTGGTTACCAGCATTTTCTCCTTTTCCCACAATGTTTTCATAAGCCTTGCTGCCCAGGTTTGTTAAAACCTGGGATTGCATGGTAAACGGTTAAGTAGAAGGTAATGTTATGGAAGGCAGTTTGATATCCAGCATTGCTGGAGATTAAGTTTTCCTGGTAAAAGGGTTTTGCTGTGACAAATTTTCAGCTGACAATTTGAGAAGGGTCCTTATAAAATAGAGGTTATAAGTATGAATCATAGTTTGACGCAAAATACATCAAAATAAATGAGCCATGCTCTGTGAAAAGGGGGCTTAATACATCTTCGTGACGCATCGTACCAAGCAAGACATCAAATAATTAGGGATCCACATAATCCACTTTGTCTGACAACCGACTGAATCATGAGTAAGATTGGTCCTTGGACATACATAAAATTGACCAGTAGCGAAAAGTTTTGGCCCAGGTTAGCCTGTGCAGACTGCACAGGCTGACCTGGGTTGATACTTTTTGCAGATACATAACACCCTCTTTTCACAGAGCATGGCTGAAATTCTGATAAGGGCTTGTCTACTGCAAGACAAAAAAGCTGTCTGCAGAAAATTATTTGTTTATTTCCTTAACCCCTATCCTGCTAAAAAAGTGAAATGAAGCCTTCAACTTGATAGTAAAAACCAAAAATTTTGTTATTTCAAAGGTACTTTTTGGGAAAACATATCTCCTTATTGGACAGTGTAGATCCAGTATCAGACTGCACATTCTGTGTGGTCTGATCTTGATCTACACAAAAGTTCCGTGAGTACTGCTTAGCAGCCTTGGGGTTAATTTTTT
Organism: Tridacna gigas; assembly: GCA_945859785.2. Lineage (NCBI taxonomy): Eukaryota > Metazoa > Mollusca > Bivalvia > Cardiida > Cardiidae > Tridacna > Tridacna gigas. The sequence goes on along the minus strand of OX244034.2, from coordinate 43,991,599 downwards.
ACCAGATGTCAAAATTTTAGAGTTGCATGTCCAAATCAAAAGTAAATGCAGGTTTTAATTATCTGAATGAAAAAATTAAAAAAAAAAATCCTGAAGGGTAGAAAGCACTTTGGAAAAAAAGAGAAAATGCCAGTTACCAGCATTGTCTTTTCCCGGAAAGTTTTCAAAAGTCCTCTATCCAAGGCGTTGTTAAAACACAGGACTCTGTGGTAAAGTGTTAACTTTTTAAGCTCCAAATAAATTAACTTCGTTGATCCCTCTTAAACCTTTACCACACAATCCCGACTTTTAACAACCCTGAGGGGGAAGCCTTTTGAAAACATTGTGGGAAAAGGAGAAAATGCTGGAAACCAGCATGTTTTCCTTTTCCCACAATGTCTTCTACCCTTTGAATGACAAGTTTCATGCTTTAAGTAACATTCAATTTGTTGTCTTCAAATGCTTTCAGTTTTGTCAAGTCCAAAATTTTGTCGTTTGGTAAAGAGTTAACAACTGAAAATAAATAACCGAAACTGAGAGAGACTTTCATTGCATAGTGTAGTGTAACACATTCTATGCAGTCTAATCTTGAACAATGCTGTCTAAAGAAGAGCCAGTTTTCGCCTATGACTCTAAAAAGGTTAATTTCCTTTTAGGTGGAACTGTGGACATGACGACAATTCAAATAAACAGCGACAGTACCATGAAGCAGGTGTACAGTTCTGAGGGTGGACCTTGGGGTGGAAAAAGTGTTGACGACAAGTTTTTTGCGATGATTCGAGACCTTGTCACAGAAAACGTAATGATTGAATTTGCCAGGACCAACCCGGAGGAAGAGTATGAAATGAGGATGGATTTCGAGACTCAAAAACGGAAGGTAAGAAACGGAAGTTTCATCGAACAACTTTACATTGCCTTTAATTTCCAATTTCATCATTCTCCGAACAACAAAGTGTGTGTGTGGTGGGGAAGGGGGCTGTCTGTCAAGCTGTCTGTCTATAAATGCATCCATCCTTAGATGCAACTCTGTGCCTGCTTCATTTTCTAGAGTTTTCAACCAATTTAGCTTAACTCTTTACCAAACGACAAAATTTTAGACTAGTCCAAATTCAAAGCTTTTGCAGATGACAAAATGTTGCCATTAAAAAAGTGAAATATGTTCTGGGAAGGGTAGAAAACATTGTTCGAAATGGAGAAAATGCTGGTTACCAGCATTTTCTCTTTTTCCCCACAATGATTTCAAAAGGTTTTTTCTTCAGGGTCGTTAAAACCCGGGATTGTGTGGTAAAGGGTTAAATTGTAATGGCAGTTTGCATAAAATGAGAACAAGGTAAGCAACCAGGACTATTTGTTGGCCTGCTATAGTTCTAGTATAAAAATTAATGCAGACATATTTTGAAGCAGCCATTAGGGTCCCGAGTGTGAGCCATGCACTCGCAAAAGAAGGTTTAACCCTTTACACTACAATCCCGACTTTTAACCACCCTGAGGAAAAAGGCTTTTGAAAACATTGTGGGAAAAGGAGAAAATGCTGGTAACCAGCATTTTCTCCTTTGTCAACAATGTTTTCTACTCGTCCCAAAACAGTTTCACTTTTTGAGTCACATTTATGTTTTTAGTCCCCTACCGGCGAAGCCGAATGGGACTTTAGGTTTGCACTCTGTCCGTCTGTCCATCTGTCCGTCAGTAGGGCAATTCAGTTTTCTGGACTTTTTTTCTAAACGCTGGTACATATTGAGCTGAGTTTTGGTGTGTAAGTCACCCATCATCACTTACAGATCAAGTTCGACTTTCGTTCCGGTCCACTGGTTTTTCACGGATTTACAGGTCTTGGACTTACAAAATTTCACTGATAAATCAGTTTTCCAGACTTTTTTCCTAAATGCTGGTAGGTATTGATCTCAGATTTGCTGTGTAACTCAACCACCATGACTTACAGATCAAGTTCAACTTTCGTTCCGGTCCACTGGTTTTTCACGGATTTACGGGCCTTGGACTTAGAAAATTTCACTGATAAATCAGTTTTTCGGACTTTTTTCCTAAACGCTGGTAGGTATTGATCTCAGATTTGCTGTGTAACTCAACCACCATGACTTACAGATCAAGTTTGTCTTTCGTTCCGGTCCACTGGTTTTTCACGGATTTACGGGCCTTAGACTTACGAAATTTCACTGATAAATCAGTTTTCCGGACTTTTTTTTCTAAATGCTGGTAGATATTCACCTGACTTTTGCTGTGTAAGTCAACCACCATGACTTACAGATCAAGTTCGAGTTTTGTCTTGCTCCACAGCTTTTTGACGCATTTACGGGCCTTGGACTTACAAAATTTCACTGATAAAACATTTTTCCGCATTTTTTTTCTAAACACTGCTACATATAGAGCTGATTTTTGGTGTGTACATCAACCACCATGACTACACATCAAGTTCGAGTTTTGTCCCGCTCCACTGCATTTTGACGCATGTACGGGCCTTGGACTTACAAAATTTCACTGACAAAACATTTTTCCGCATTTTTTTTCTAAACGCTGCTACATATAGAGCTGATTTTTGGTGTGTACATCAACCACCATGACTTACACATCAAGTGTGAGTTTCGTCCCGCTCCACTGCTTTTTGACGCATTTACGGGCCTTGGACTTTAAAAATTTCACTGACATGCCAGCGATACATACGGCCGGTAGGGGACTGTGTATTGCTATGCAATACTATCAGAATGCTTGTTTTTTCTGCAAATGCTTTCAGTTCATATAAATCTAAAATATTGTGTCTGGTAAAGACTTAATGCATCTGGAAAAAAGTATCAAGGCAGGTCAGCCTGCACTGTCTGCGCAGGCTGACCTGGATTGAAACTTTTTGCTACTGGTCAATTTTCTGCATGTCAAAGGACCAGTTTACCTCTTGATTCATAGTGTTGTTAGACAAAATGGACTTTATAGATCCATAATGTATGTGATAACTTGCTCCTTATAAAGAATTACAGAGATGCATTTTGACCCCCTTTTGCCAGAACATGGCTTATGTCTAAGTGGTTAAGTTAATAGACTTTTATTATGAGAATCCATGGTTCCCGCCAATAGTGGGTGCATATGTGGGCAAGAGACTGTAGAGGCCCAGTTTACAGTGTCTATTTCGGATGCGCAATTGCGGGATTCTTTCTAATTTTTTTTCAGATCTGGCATAAGTTAATAAATTTGTGACAGTCCCGCATAAAAAATGAATAATGACAAAGTCTCAGTCACAAAAAATTTACTCTTGCCACAGAGAAAATACCGCTGTTTTGAATAAAACGGCATCACTGCCAAAGCTGTTTTGCAAGATATCATGTTCATTAAAGTAACCTCCCTTGAGTGAAAGAGTGTGTCAAAAAGGCCCACTTCATAAAAGACACAGGCAAAAAAGGCACACTTTGTCTTTGACATGTAAACAGGTCAGTAAGTCTACTGTATAGTCTTGCACAGGAAAGAATGTCTGTATATACATGTATTTTCCATCTTTTCGAAAATTGACCCACCTGTTTTTTGAAAATCTTGCATATTTTTTAGATGGAGGGGGAAAATCCCCCCTCATTTTCAGTTTCTACAATAGACACTGTACTTTTGGTAGGTCAAATTTTTTACTAGAGTGTTTTAGGTATTGCATTGAAAATTTCTGAGATGGGAAAAATCTTACCTCTTTAACCCTTTACCACACAATCCCCACTTTTAACAACCCTAGGAAAGGAAGCTTCTGTAAACATTGTGGGCAAAGGAGAAAATGCTGGTGACCAGCATTTTCTCATTTTCCCATTATGTTTTCTACCTATTTCGAAACAAATTTCAATTTTTGAGTCACATTTATCATAACCCGCACCTACGAAGGATAGGGGGTATACTGGTTTCACCATGTTTGTCTGTCTGTCCGTCTGTCCATCCATTCGTCAACCTGTCTCTATTGTTTTTGCTTCTGTGCTCTAGCTCAAAAGCCATGTGACCTAGGACCCTGAAACTTTGTACAAGTGTTGCTCATGATCCAAGGATTAAAGGTCAATTTCACAGTTGAACTTTGTATAAAAATTGTTTTCGTGCGCCAACTCAAAAGCCATTTGACAGAAGTCTCTGAAACCAAGGAGGTACCGTTTTGTTTTTTGGTCACAGGTGAACTTTGTTTGAAAATCATTTGTGTTGTCTAACTCAATAGCTGTTTGACCTCGGACTGAAACTTTATACAAATGTTGCTTATGACCCAAGGAGGTGCCCTATTGTTTTTGAGTCACACGGTTCAAAGGTCAAGGTAATAAGTGATCTCTTTTTTGAAAATCATTTCCGTTTGCTGATTGTGCTGCTTCAGTGACAAGGTGCTGGTGGGGGGGTATTTGTCTGCTCTGCAACAGTTCTAGTTTTGTCATCTGCAAATGCCTTGATGAAAGGATCGAAAACATTAACAGCACTTTCTGGTAGAAGACATTTTGTGAATAGGAGGAGATGCTGGTTACCAGCATTTTCTACTTTTCCAACATTTTTTTTAAATTCATTTACCCCAGGGTCATTAAAAGACAACATTGTTTGGTAAAGGCTTAAAATTCTTCTGGTCATTGATAACAAGGCGTTAACTCTTTGCCACACAATCCTGATTGTTTACCACCTGAGAAAAAAGGCTTTTGAAAAAATTGCAGCAAATGGAAAAATGCTTTTCTCCTTTTCACACAATGTTTTCTATCCTATCAAAGACAGAAATAATTATTTGAGCTTCATTTGTCTTCTGGAAATGCTTTCAATTTGGACCAGTCTAAAAATTTATTTTGGTAGAGAGTTAAACTTAGATATTTCATAAAAAAAATTATACCAGTATCTGATAGATCTTTATCAAGATGGATTAAATTGGTTCGAATAATTTATCCATTTCTCTGGAACGTTCCTAAATCTTTTGATTAAAGGTGTCAAATGGAATCTGCTGGAGGCAGAGTCTTGTTAAATGAAATTTCGTCTTTTCCTTTATAGGTTTCACACCCAGGCACAAAGGACAGAGGTGAAAGATTTAAGGTGAAATTGCCAAATACTTTGAAGACCCTGTGGGAACAAAGCCAGAAGAAAAAGCTTGTTGATATTTTGAAGGAGAGCAAAGAAGATGTCACCTTTGTAAGAAGTAAATTGTCATTCAAAATGGAGACGATAATGAATTTTTTCAGAGAGACTATTACAGAGATAGAGAGGAATGTTAGGCAGGTCCTTGGTACATCAGTGCATGTGGGTGTGACCCTCGACTCACTGATACTGGTTGGAGGCTTTGCTGAATCGGACTTTGTTGTGCAGAGTCTTCGGGAAAAACTTAAAACAACTGGAATTCCAGTAGTGAGACCAGAATCCACAGAGTTGGCTGTGCTGAATGGAGCAGTACTTTATGGACAAAATGAGGCCATTGTGACATCAAGAATCCTCAGATATACATATGGGGTGGGCATGATCATGCCGTTTGATCCAAAGATCCATAAACAGGAAAAGAAATTTGAAGATTCTGGAAAGTTTTGGGCCAATGATGTCTTCAGGAAACATGTGACTAAAGGTCAGGAGGTCAAATTTGGTGAGTGGATTTCTGGGAAGACATATTTCCCTGTAGAGGAAAATCAAAAGTCTGCAACAATTTATGTCTATTCATCAGATAAAATAGATCCTGTTCATACAACTGATGAGGGTTGCAAATACATCGGAAAGCTCGAAATTCAGTTTTCCACTGGGCGCATTGTTGATGGAAGCCAAGTTCAACAGGCAGTTGAAGTTCAGTTCAATTTTGGTGGAACAGAGCTGACTGTTAAAGCTAATGATAAAACTGTTGGGAAACAATACAAGGCCATCATGACCTTGCAGTAACATTTTTAACCCATTCCTTCATAATTGAACAGATATTCTGATGGACCTGCAGGTTGATTCTTGTTGAGCCTTCTTGTGATGAGAGAGACATAGTTAATTCAGTGTCACTTCGGTGTATGTTCATCTGTCCGTCTGTGTGCGTGTATCTGTCCAACTTTGTCAGGACCAGAATTTTTACATTTAAGGATGAATTTCGAAATAATGAGGCACAATTGTTCTCCTATATCAGCAGAAGTGCCTTTTGAAACATTTGTTCAGGTAGGTACAAGGTCAAGGTCACCCTTAACGGTCAAATGGTAAAACTGTTATACATAGAGCTTGTTTGAGCTACAACTTCTACTTTTATCAATGGATTTAAAAACAGTTTGAGACAAGTGTTCTCCTTTACCAGTAAAAGAGCCATTTGAATCATTTGTTCAGGTAGATCCAAGGTCAAGGTCACACCAAAAGGTCAAACGATAAAATTGTCATTAATATAGCATGTCTGAGCTATAAATTCTACATTTTAGATGGATTTCAAAATTATTTGGCACAATCGTTCTCCTTCATGGGTAGATGCGCCATTTAAAATATATGGTCATGTAGGTCCAAGGTTTAAAGTCATACAATCAAATTATTATAAATGGATCTTGTCCGAGCTATAACTTCTACACATATAGATGGATTTCAAAATAAATTTGCACAATTGTTCCCCTATATGAGTAGGTGTGCTATCTCTAAATTTGTTCAGGTAGATCCAAGATCAAGTTCACACTTGATGGTCAATTGGTAAAATTTTGAACATTTTTTCTACTAAGTAAGTAGTAAGTGTCTCTTTGAATTATTCACTTCAGTAGTTTCAAGGTCATATTTGAAGGTCATAAATTAAGCTTCTTTTTGTTCATAAAGTAGGAATACATTCACTCCTATCCTCATGCAAATTTGAAAAAAATAAGGGATCTGAAATAAGATAGATGTACATCATATTGGAGTATTAAGCTGTTTTTAATAGCTTAGGTTATAATTATGACAGCAGTCAATGCACCTATGCATGTGTTTCCTGGCTTTCTCACACCAGTACTGGCGCAACTTTCTGTCCAAGCCACTGACTACTTTTCTCACCTGCATCAGAGGTGAGAGGCGAAAAGTGGCTGGAAAGAAAATTTGCCTCAAATGGGTATCAAACTTGCAACCACCAGGTCATGAGTCAGATATGCTAACCACCGAGCTACCCAGCTGGGCTAAATCTACATTGAGTGATTAGTTTCTTTTTTTCACATGTGCAGCTTATGAGGTTCTTTACTAACTCCCACATGGTGGGCTCGATATATGCTGCCCTTCAAAATATAAGTCATGCTTGAACTCTTCAACAAAATCTTAAAATAGCTAAATTGGCAGCATTTGCAGATGAAAACTAAAATATAGCTCAAACGATAAAATCTGTCTTCCAAAGGATACAAAACACTGTAAGAAAAAATAAAATTGCTGCTCACTAGTGTTTTCTCCTTTTCTGACAATGTTGATAAAAGCCATGTTTTGTTGTCAGATAAAAAGTGAACAAATTAATCATTTACCAAATGACAAAATTTTAGTCTAATCCAAATTGAAAGCTTTTTCAGACATTAAATTAACAAGGATTAAAAAATGAAATGGCTTGGAAAAGTGAAGAAAATGCTGGTTATATATCAGCATTTTCTCCTTTTAAACAAGTTTTTTAAAAGGCATTTTTGCCAGCTTCCTTCAAACTCTGAATTATGTGGTAAAGGAATTCAGTATTACTGTGCACAAGTATCTGTGATAATGTATCTGTTCAGCTTTAAATTTGAATTGAAAGTGATTTATTTTTCTGCAAATATTTGACTTTTTGCATGGATTTACCACATTATACACATGTAGATGATTTCATTGATATTAAAACATATTATCGAATGAATTAATTCTTTACCACACGACAAAATTTTAGGGCCGACCAAATTGAAAGCGTTTGCAGACGACAAATTAAATGTTGTCAAAATGAGGATTCCTCTCAAATGAAAATGGCATATTGAAATAAAATAGATTAGGCCATCAATCATGGAAATACTTCTTTTATTATCGAAATTAGCTTGATCCACTATGGTCTTCTACTAGCATAATGATACGCACAACCTTTGTTTTCTGACCGCCTGATTCCGTGCTTGATTGTCCCAAACCAGTTTGTTCGTTGGCTTATTCGACCTTGGACTTGTTTGCCAGGACTTGTTAGTCCCACAAATTGCATGCTACTCTATTGGATTGTGCATGACTGTGTAGTAGGTTGACTTTCAAGCAAATATTTTGAAACTATTTCTACGGTTTAATTTTCAAATTATTAATTCCACACAATGGCTCCCTTGACAAATGCCACATCAATGCTTTCACCACTTTGATTAGTATCCCCTTTTATGTTTGTGTTTGCTAATGTTCCTTTTAGTTTAGATTACCAATTTCTAATTGTGCAATGTTACCTCTACAGCCAAACTGGAAATGTGTATGCTGTTCTGATTGGCTATTCTGTGATATACATGTAGCCCAATGAAAATCAACAACACAATAGCCTATGCCAGTTGTAATATGTATATCTACAATGGTGACCAGTTTAACAAAATATCAAACTGGACCTGTATATTTATCTTTTCTTGATCTACACTGTGAACAAAAGATAGTCACATCCTTATCCCTTTAACCTTCAAGTACAACTTGGTGTCCTGTCGGTAAACATTACCCACATAGAAACAGGTTGTTTTCAATTTTGACAAGCAGTTATGCTAACATTAACAACAACATGCAGGCAAAAAAAAGACTTTTGATCTTTTATCACAGTATGATGACAAGAAACAATGCATTCATGAAATATCACAAACACAAAGCATGAAAATTTGATACAGCATATTAATTTCAAGCAAATCTATGCTATTAACACATTATAACTTTGCAACCTGGTGTTGAACCAGCATGTAACCCTGTTGCAAACGTCAAAATTTTAGACTGGTCCAAATTGAAAGCATTTTCAAACGACAAATTAAAAGTGGCTCAAATGACAGTATTGGTCATTGATAGGGTAGAAAACATTGTGGGACAAGGAGAAAATGCTGGTTACCAGCATTGTCTTCTTTTCCCACAATGCTTTCAAAGACATTCTCTCTCAAGGTCGTTGAAACTCAGATTGTGCGGTAAAGGGTTAAAAGAAAGAAGTTTTAGAGAAAAAGTCAGAAATTAAATTGAAAGATTAGGATAATATTGTTCATGGGAAAGCAAGACTTGCACATCATAATGTTATGATTTCTAGATCTATTTTTTGGTATAATTTTTATATTAACCCTTTACCAGACGACAGTATTTTAGCCTTGTCGAAATTGAAAACGTTTGCAATGACAATTTCAATGTGGCTCAAATGGTGCTGTTTTTTCTTAATAAGGTAGAAAACATTGTCGGAAAAGGAGAAACTGCTGGTTACCAGCATTTTCTCCTTTTCCCACAATGTGTTCAAAAGGCTTCTTTCTCAGGGTCATTAAAAGGCGGCATTGTGCAGTAAAGGGTTAATTTAGAGTTAATAAACTGTGCTTAAACTAAGCTTTATTAAAGTCTGTTTTTTCTGGAACTATTTTATGTTGTGATAAGCCGTCGGTATTGTGGTGTTAATTAACTGAGCATAAATTTAACATTAAGTAGAATCTGTCTTTAACGGGACTATTTTCTATCATGGTGGGTCGTTCTCATTCCTCTGTTAATAGACTGTGTTAGCTGACAGGGTTGGTGAGTAGATGTTCAGCCAGTAGCGACTAGGTTTAATACTCTCAACCACAGTCAATCTGTAAAAATGAAAATAAATCTGCAGTGAAATCTCTATTTCATTTAAAAGTCTTGAAGTACAAACCTCATAATCTGCTTTCGAAAAACCACTTTAACCCTTTCCCAAACAAGCCCTGGTTTTCAGGTGTCTGCAGTACAAGTCTTTTGAAAACACTGTGGGAAAAGGAGAAATTGCTCGTAAAGAGCAATTGCTCCTTTTCCCAAAGTGTTTTCTACCCTTTTTGAGAACTTTCTGCCATTTTCATCAAATTTAAAATTGTCGTCTGCAAACTCTTTCAATTTGGACCAGTCCAAAATTTGTTGTTTGGGAAAGGGTTAAAGACATATCTAGTCCTACACGGAATATTGAGAACTTTCTGCCATTTTCATCAAATTTAAAATTGTCGTCTGCAAACTCTTTCAGTTTGGACCAGTCCAAAATTTGTTGTTTGGGAAAGGGTTAAAGACATATCTAGTCCTACACGGAATATTAACTGATCAAAATTAGCCAGCTGTTTTCTACCCGTTCTAAGACAACTTCTGTCTCTTTTAATCACACCCAGTATGTCACTAGCAGATGTTTTCAGTTTTGAAGAGTCCACAATTTGGTACTATGGAAAGAGTTAACCCTATACGACAAAATCCTGTATAGTAACAGCCTTGAACATGAAGGCTTTTGTAAAAAGTTCAGGAAAAGGAGGAAATGCTGGTAACCAGCATTTTTCCTTTTTCCACAATGTTTTGTCAAAAACACAAATCATCATATGAGCTACATTTATAATGTTGTCTGCAAATGCTTTCAGTTTAGTCTAATCCAAAATTTTGTCGTCTAATAGAATTGAGACTCACTTGAATTTAAGGTCCCCAGAAGGAGTTGCAGGTGGCATCCATTCAAACATCACCTCCGTCTTTTCTTTCCTATCACTGTGCGTCAGTCCTGCATCATCTGACTGCAATAAATCACAAAGTTTTATACCTCAACCACCAACAAAAATGTGAGCCATGCTCTGTGAAAAGGGGGCTTAATGCATCTGCAAAAAGTATCGATCAAGGTCAGCCCACGTAATCAGTGCAGGCTGACCTGAGCCGAAACTTTTTGCTATTGATCAATTTCCTGCATGTCCAAGGACCACTTTAGTCTTTACCTCATGATTCAGTCGGTAATCAGACAAAATGTACATTATGGAGCAATGATCATGTGACATATGAAATTTTAGACTTGTCCAAATTCAAAGCATTTGCAGTAGACAAAAGTGGCTCAGCCAAATTACGAAATTTGCCCTTGATAGGCTAGAAAACATTGTGGAAAAAATGAGAAAATGCTGGCTACCGGCACTTTCTCCTATTCCTGTAATGTTTTCTAAAGCTTTCTCTTTCAGGGTCATTGAAAGTCGAAATTGTGTGGCAAAGGGTTAACTCTTTACCAAACAATCCTAATGTTAATGACCCCCATTGAAGCAAGCTTTTGAAAACAATGTAGGAAAAGAGAAATTGCTGGTAACTTGCATTTTCTCTTTTTCCCATGGTGTTTTTTACCCTATATAAGGCAAATCATTTCAGTTGAGCTTCACTTGTCTTGTAATCTCCAAATGTTTTCACTTTAAACTTTTTTAAAAGTCTGTCAGCTGGTAATAAATGGATTCTTCTCGGTAACCTGCTGTACCGTTCTTTTTTACCGTTTACCAGATGACAAGGTTTTAAAATCATAAAAAAGGCATTTGCAGATGACAAATGAAATGTTACCCAATACATATAATTTGTCTTTGAAGAAGAAAACTTTGTGAGAAAAGGAGAAAATGCTGGTTACCATCATTTTCTCTTTTTTCCTAGAGGCTTTTCAAAAGCCCTCTTTATCATGTCCTTAAAACTAAGGATTATGTTGAAAAGGGTTAACTCAACTTGCATTCTTACTTTTGCAACCTTCTGCAAACTCTGCAACTCAACATAAGGTTTCTGAATTACCTGCACTTGCTTGTTACCCTAACTAGTGGCGCCTCCTATCAGGCAAACTCAATTTTTTCGGTTTGTATGGTGTTTGACACTATTTGCAACAGTATTTCACCAGTCTCGTGGTAGCCATTGAACCTATTCATGCTCTCCTTCACTTTTTTTTTAAGCAGAACTCTGCACAATATTATTTCCCTAGCCACTGGTTGCTTTCACACAACCAATATCATCATGGAAACAATCATTAGTGGTGAGAGGGGAATGAACCCTGTTGCAATGACTATCATCAATCTTTATGAAGAAATCTGCCTAGCTGAAGATTCAAACCAGTTATCCCCTGGATTCATGTCCTGTGTGTTACTGACTAAGCTACTGGGCTTATCCCAAAGAAAGTTTGTGCACTTAACCTTTTACCATACAATCCCGAGTTTTAACAACCCTGAGAAAAAAGCCTCTTGAAAGCATTGTGGGGAAAAAGAGAAAATGCTGGTAACCAGCATTTTCTTCTTTTCCCACAATTGTTTTTTTTTTTCTCTTCGAAAGGCCAATACGTTTTTTGAGTTGCAGTGATTTTGTCGTCTGCAAATGCTTTCAATTTGGACCAGTCTAAAATATTGTCGTTTGGTAAAGAGTTAAACCTGACATAACCAATCACCCAAAGGAACAAACAAAAGCTACCTCTCTAGACAAGTGGCTGCTGTAGACAGATCCTTTAAGACCTTTCAGTGCCATAAGTGAAAGCAGGGACTTTTGAAGACGACATAAACTGAGATCAGATTGCACAGAATGTCAAACACCAAACAGACAAGTATTTCAGAGATGAGTGTTGTTATCAAAATATAAACTTGCTGAAAGTATATACAGATAAACTTGATCCCCCAGATCATGGATTCATGATATTCGCTTATTTAGTGAAACCCATAAAATTAACATCTTGCTCAGTTTTTGTTGATTATATTTTCAGCCTTCAAAAGAAGTCATATTTATATATTTAACGCTGAAAGAGTTATTCACAAAAAACTTCTGGGACTTAAAATGTTGGTATTAACTCTCTACCACACGACAAAATTTCAGACTGGTCCAAATTGAAGGCATTTGCAGATGACAAACTAGATGTGCCTCAAATGATTGAATTTGTTTCTGAAAGGTTAGAAAACATTGTGGGAAAAGGAGAAAATACTGGTTAAAAGCATTTTCTCCTTTTTCCACTATGTTTTCAAAAGGCTTCTTCTTCAGGGTCGTTAAACCCGGGATTTTTTGGTAAAGTGTTAATGCAGGTGACAGCAGAACACAACTGTTAACTAACACAGATTAGGTAGTAGATATATAACTTACGGGTCCACATACGGTATGCACAGCTGGTTCATCTTCATTGTCGCTGACTATAAATTTACCATAGGCTTCATCAGTGGAAGTGGTTCGAGCTTCCAGCAAGAATCCTCGGAAAATGGTCTTGGTTGCGGATGTGATAACACCTTTAAGAAAGAACAAAAAAAGTTCTTAACTCTTTACCACATGATTTTATATTTTGTCAACCCTGATGGAGAAGGCTTTTGAAAACAGTGTGGGAATAGGAGAAAATGTTGGTAACACTTTCTCTTTTCTCCTAAAATGTCATCTACCTTTTCTAAGACACATTCCAACATTTGTAACATGTTAATTAGGTCATCTACAAAATTTGATGATTTCAAATTATTGGACAAGTCTAAATTTTGTTATCTGGTAAAATATTAACCTCTAAAGTAATGAACCATAAATACAGCTAACCCATTACCAGACGACAAAATTTTAGCCTTGTTCAAATTGAAAGCATTTCTAGACAACAATTTCAGTGTGGCTCAAATGGTGTCATTTTCTCTTGATAGGGTAGAAAACATTGTGGAAAAAGAAGAAAATGCTGGTAACCAGCATTTTCTCACTTTTCCCACAATGTTTTCAAAAGGCTTCTTTCCCAGGGTCATTAAAAGATGGCATTGTGCTGTAATGGGTTAAAGGCACAGTAAGTATCATCCAAATCCAAATCCCCTTTGACTTACATGTATTTCCAACTTTACTTCCTAATTTATTGTGGTTTAAAAATTAAAGTTATGGATATGAAACTTATTTGGAATTTTACAATAAACTATATATTTTCAGTCTAATGTAATATTATATAAATGCAGCTATTCAAAAATTGATCAATAATTTCAAACAAGAGGGCCATGATGGTCCTGGGTCGGTATTCACCAACCATTCTTAAGAACATTCTTAGACTTATTCCTCAAGATTTTCCACGTTTGAAAGTAACACAACTTATGATTGGCTAAACTAAATGGTTTAGCCAATCAGAAGGTGTGTTACATTCAAATTTGAAAAAAATTTGGAGAACATGACAAAGAATGTTTATAAGAATGGTTGGTGAATAAGGACCCTGAACTCACTCACTTGAGCCTTTTGACTAAACATGACCCATTTCCAATCACTTCCGAGATAACATGACAAGCATTCTAACAACCATTCATGAGTATTAATGACTAAAAATGTGGCCTCTAGAGGGTACACAAGGTTTTTCAAAGATTTGTCTCAGTGACCTAGTTTTTGAGCCAATGCAACCCATTTTCAAACTCATAAAAGAAGTCATCAAGAAATTCATACGGGCTAATTTTCATGAGGATTGGACTGAAAATGTGGACTCTACAGAGTACACAAGGTTTTCAAAGATTAAGCCCAGTGACCTACTGTTTGACACCACATGACCCATTTTCAAACCTGTCCTGAATATCATCAAGACAAACATTCTGACCAACTTTCATGAGCATTGGACTGAAAATGAGGCCTCTGAAATGTACACAAGGTTCTTCGAAAATTAGACCTGGTGTCCTAGTTTTTGACCCAATATGACCAATTTTCACACTCATATGAGACATTATAAAAACAAACATTTTGATGACTTTCATGAGCATTGGACTGAAAATGTTGACTCTAGAGCATACAGAATGTTTATCACAGATTTTATCTGGTGGCCTAGTTTTTGACCTGACATGGCCAATTTTCAAAACTATCTGAGATATCATCAAGACAAACATTCTGACTAAATTTCATGAATATCTGACTGAAAATGTGGCCTTTGTGTACAAAAGTTTTTCTAAGATCTGGCCAAGTTTTTGACCCGATGTGACCCATTTTAAAAAATGTCTGAAATATCATCAAGACAAACATTTTGACCAATTTCAAAAGTATTGGACTGAAATGTGGCCTATAGAGCGTACACAAGATTTTTCAAAGATTTGACCTATTGACCTAGTTTTTAACCCTACATGTCCTATTTTCAAATTCTTGCAAGATATTGTCAAGACAAACATTCTGACAAAGGTTCATGACTATCAGACTGAAAATGTGACCTCAAGAGCGTACACAAGGTAAAAGTTGACAACGGACGACAGACACTGCACGATCACAAAAGCTCACCTTGAGCAATTCATGTTCAGGTGAGCTAAAAAAATCTTTTACATTGACGTCAATGGCTATGTTACTCAAATTAAACAGAAAGAAAAAAACACCACTATGGTTTAGACAGCTACAACTTTGACGTCAGGTAAAGAGCACCAATAATATGTTAGTGTAAATGGCTCCAGTGATGCCCCATTCTTTATGATCGAATAATTTGAACTAATGTAATTTAAATTCCCTGCATACTGAAAAAAACATGTAACAACTTTGACGTCAGGTAAAGAGCACCAATAATATGTTAGTGTAAATGGCTCCAGTGATGCCCCATTCTTTATGATCGAATAATTTGAACTAATGTAATTAAATTCCCTGCAAACTGAAAAAAACATGTAAGTCAATGGAAATTCAGAATTTGAAGAAGTATTTATGGCTACTTACTGTACAAGCAGCATAAAGTTCTATTTTGCTTACACCTTCTGCTTAACTCTTTACCACACAATCCCGACTTTTAATGACCCTGTGGAAGAGGCCTTTTGAAAAAATTGTGGGAAAAGGAGAAAATGCTGGTAACCAGCATTTTCTCCTTTTCCCACAATGTTTTCTACCCTTCTCAAAACAAATTTCAATTTTTCAGCCACATTTGTCATCTGCAAATGCTTTCAATTTGGACTGGTCTAAATTTTTGTCGTTTAGTAAAGAGTTAATGCTTTTGTAAACATTGGGCAAAGGAGATAATCCTTTCCCCACAATGTTTTCTACCCTTCCCAAAATCAATTTATTTTTTTGTCTGCAAATGCTTTCAATATGGACTAGTTGAAAATTTTTGTTTGGTAAAGAGTTAACTTTTATCAACTGGACTTAGCTCAGTCTGTGACATTCAGGCCTTGAAACTCAAGAGTTGCTGGTTTGATTCAAAGCTTGGCCAAATTTTTTCTGAGGACTGAGCCATGCTCTGGAAAAAGGGGGCTTAATGCATCTGCGAAAAGTATCAACCCAGGTGCAGTCCGCGCAGGCTGACCTGGGCTGAAACTTTTTGCTATATCATTTTTCTGCCAAAGGATCAGTCCACCTCATGATTTAGACAGTTGTTCGACAAAATGGATTTTATGGATCCATGATAACATGACAACTTACTTGGAATCATCCAGCATGGAGATGCATTAAGCCCACTTTTGCCAGAGCGTGGCTCATATTCATTCTGACATGAGTCACTTTCCTATCACACCTGAACATTGTTTCGATGATGTTTGTGTGGGAAAGCAGCTTATGTCTTGGAAAGAGCATTGTGCGAAGGAATGGTAAGATTCCAAGAAAGCATAACTTGTATATGAGCCATGCTATGGGAAAAGGGGGCTTAATGCATCTCCGAACAGTATCGAACCTGATCAGCCTGCTCAGTCCGTGCAGGCTGATCTGGACTGGAACTTTCTGCTTTAGGTCGATGTTCTGTATAATGTCCAAGGACCATTCTACCTCATGATTAAGTCGGTTGTTAAAAAAGTGGCTATTATGGATCCATAATTATGTAATGGCTTGATAAGTATCTTGCATCACGATCATGGAGATGCATTAAAACCCCTTTTCACAAAGCATGGCTCATGTAAAGATGCACTGTCCAATGCAATAATAGAAATAATGCTGAAAAACAGCACTAAACGCCCAATAAACAAAAACCTGTACCAAAACATTTCTGTAAAAATCTGGTAGCACAGAGAGGATCTATTCAGAGCAATGTCAGGGCTGTTTAACTCTTTACCACTCAATCCAAAGTTTTAACGATCCTGAGAAAGAAGCCTTTTGAAAACATTGTAGGAAAAGGAGAAGACTCTGGTAACCAGCTTTTTTTCCCTTTTCCCACAATGTTTTCTACTATATCAAAGACAAATTCTTATTATTTGACCTACATTTAAATTGTTGTCTGCAAATGCTCTCACTCTTGGACAAGTCTGCATTTTTGTTGTTTGGTAAAGGGTTAAGTTAACAAAGCTTTCCACAGTGGAGACTGCATACCAATAATCAGACTGCATGTTTTGTGCAGTCTCGTCTTGATAAACACTGTCCAAAAAGACTGCTATACTTGTGAAAGGTGCTATAATGCTGAATTTACCTTTTACAGACACTCCAGGTTGATATGAGTTTGAGTTGACTTTAATGAAGAAAGGTGCGGCCCCAGTGGTAGTTGTGGGTGGATGTACGGGGGTCATGTTCTGACATATAAATTTGGGTGCTCCAGAAGGGTAGCCGTAAGTTGGGACCAATGAAATAATGGCTCCCAAAATAATGGCACTAAAGATGGAGTATCTGTAGAAAGTATTCTGAAAAAAAGGAAAAACAAAATATTGGCCATGCTACTGCAGAATGGATTCTTGTCACATTGTTTTTCGTTCCTCACTTGGGGTTCTTGCCCTTAGCCAGGCCCAAATTAACAAACCATTCTGAATTGCATCCTTTGCCTTGTTCTCAAGAGCTCCTCCTATATTTCAAAGTAACACAATTTCTGATTGATTAAATAAAATGATTTAACCAATCAGAGGCTGTCTTACTTTCTAAATGAAGAGTAAGACTAAGAATGCTATATAAAATGGTAGGTGACTGTGGGCCACATTTTATAACACGTATTAGAAGAAAATTTTCTGAAAGAATGTTGCAGTGATCAGTTACAAGACCCAAGAAAAATAGCATCTGAAATTTTATAAAGAACAGAAACAAAAGTATACTAAAATGAGCCATGCTATGTGAAAAGGGGGCTTAATGCATCTGCAGAAAGTATTGACTCATGTCAGCCTGTGCAGTCTGCGCAGGCTGACATGGGCCAAAACTTTTGCTATCTGTATATTTTCTTCTTGTCAAAGGATCATTCTACCTCATGATTCAGTGGGTTGTTATACAAAAAAACATTTTATTGGTCCGTAAGCAAGTGATGAAATGCTTGGTATAATGCATCACGGACAATAAGCCCCCTCTTGCCAGAGCATGACTCATATAATGCTACTTAACCCTTTCCCACACAACAAATTTTAGACTCTCCCAAAGTCAAAACATCTGCAGATGACAAATTCAAAATCAATTAAATTGAGCTTCAGTTCTATGATAGAACTGAACACATTGTGGGAAAAGGAGAAAATGCTGGTTACCAGCATTTTCTGCTTTTCCCACAATATTTTTAAAATGCTTCTTCCTCAGGGTCGTTAAAAGGTGGGATTACGTGGTAAAGAGTTAAACTATTACCACACAATACCGCATTTTAACATCCCAGGGAAAGAAACCTTTTGAAAAAATTGTGGGAAAAGGAAAAAATGCTGGTAACCAACATTTTCTCCTTTCCCCACAATGTTTTCTACCCTGTCAAAGAAAAATTTTACCATTCTAGCCATCTTGAAATTGTCATCTGCAAAGGCTTTCAAGTTGGACAAGGCTAAAATTTTGTCGCCTGGTAAAGGGTTAATAAACAAGGATATTATCACTTCATAATGCAAGCATGAGGAAAATTACCAATGCCTTTGCAGGAAATTCCTGCATCCGTTTCAAAGACAATGAATCCATAATTCACTAGTCATCTGTGCATCCTCTCAAATTTGAAAAGGGTAAAATTTTGTCATTTTGTAAAGAGTTGATAGTTTGACAATGTTTCAATCAGTCTAAAAGTTAAATAGCGGATAGTAGTTTTTTTCAGTGAAAGATCGAAATTTATTTCATTGAGTGAAAAGATTCCTATAAAACAAACTTTCCTGGAAATATTATCTAGCTAACAAAAAGTTTCACGATAAAAATATCGCGATATTTCTATCTGTTATCACGATTTTTTACGCTCGTGCCCACAACTGACATTCACGGTATCTATAATTAGATACTGTTTCGGATCAACTTTGTCTCCTGTACAGTCAAAAACTTCCGAGTTTATCCAAATGTTGATTTTTCTATTTATAGATATCGAGAGACGGGTAGAACTATCGCGATAATTTTACCTCGATGTCGGCTTCGTGCACGAATGAGAAATAATCAACATAAAATTTTCTAGATAGCAAAGTTTACCGTGATAGTTTTTTCAGAAAACTTTTCACTATCTAGATAAAATTTCCAGGAAACTTCGAATTATCGTGAAAGTTTTCTCAAATTATCACGATAGCTATCTCGTATCTCGCGGCAGAAATATGCCACCATATGGATGAACTCGGAAGTTTTTGACTGTACAGGAGACAAAGTTGATCCGAAACAGTATCTAATTATAGATAGCGTGAATGTCAGTTGTGGGCACGAGCGTAAAAAAAATCGTGATAACAGATAGAAATATCGCGATATTTTTATCGTGAAACTTTTTGTTAGCTAGATAATATTTCCAGGAAAGTTTGTTTTATCGCGATAGTTCTCTAAAATTATCATGATAGCTATCTCGTATCTCGTGGTAGAAATATGCCACCATAGATTCCTGGAAACTTTTTCAAGATAGTGAAAAGTTTCCTGAAAAAAATATCATGATAAACTTAATATTTTATCGCAAAATTTTTCAATTGTGCACGGAGCTGACATTCGAGATAAAATTATTGTGATAGTTCTATCTGTTTCTCGATATCTATAAATAGCAAATTTTATCATTTGGATGAACTCGGTAGTTTTTGACTTCACAAGATTGCAGTAAGTAAAAATTCGAACCATTAACAATTATACCTTAGTTGGTAAATTTTGACAAGACTGGAAATGAACAGAAGTCTGTAAAATCACAAAGACAACTCGAAATGCCTCCTACGAACAACTTTAAAACCATTTTGGGACAAGCAGAATTCATGAGGTTGAAGACGAAGGTGTTCCAAAACAGTATCTAATTATAGATACCGTGAATGTCAGTTATGGGCACAAAAGCAAAAATAATCATGATAACAGTTAGAATTATCGCGATATTTTTATCGTGAAAATTTTTTTTATCTAGATAATATTTCCAGGAAACTTTGTTTTATCACGATAATTCTTTTAAATTATTGCAATAGCTATCTCGTATCTCGCGGCAGAAATATGCCACCATATATTACAGATGATGTTTATGAAATGAAATAAATTTTGAACTTTCACTGAAACGTGTGACCATGAAATATCAAACCATAATCCACCATTATTTCTTGATAAACTACCAAAAAGCACACTCGTCACAACTCGGCCGATTCCGTACCTACATCACTGGATCACCTGAGGTATGCCGAATGCCGAAAAGCACAGGCTGTACCTAAACAAACACTACTTGCATTGCTTGTGGCAAATGGAGACATTGCCCATAGCGTTTGGTCATGCTGTTTGGTAGTGCTAAATAAGAAAATTTAATTCACAGCAAAAAACGTTAAAAACGTCCCGTTATTCCTAAGCTAAATGTCTCATATATCTATAGCTTACATATCATGCATATAGCGTCAACATTCTAACTTCCGAAGACGAGCATTTTGACAAGTTCAAAACATGAGGGGAAGATTGGTTTTACGTGAAAGAGAGAAGCAGATAGACAAAGAGGCGGACAGACAGGTAAAAAGACAAATAGACAGATGGACCGCCAGACTGACAGGTGGGTAAAAAGACAGACAGACAGATGGATGGATGGTCAGACAGATAGACAAACCTGACAGACAGACAGAAAGACAGAGACAGACAGACTGACAGATGGACAGATGAAGAGACAGACAGACTGACAATTTCCTTTACCATGACTGTGATAATGCCCCCCCACAGTAAGGTACACTGATGAGAGTTAAATATTTATCTTCCATATTTATACTCAAATTTTATCATATCAAACAACAGAGCTAGCAATCATTTAAACCCTTAAGCTGCTAAGGGCGACTCACTGACCATCTGCAGACGGTGTAGATCAAGCTCAGACTGCACAGAAAATGCAGTCAGATCTTAGATCTACAATGTCACAAAAGGAGACCTATTTTTTTCTTAAAAGTAAGTTTGAAATAGAATTATTCTGGTGTTTACCAGCAGTATGAAAATTTGAAAATTTCACTTCGCTTGTTTAGCAGGATAAGAGGTAATACCCTCTTACTTACCATTGATTATGATACCTATCATGCTATCAACCCTTAATAACCCTTTACCAAACGACAATATTTCGGACTGGTCCAAATTGAAAGCATTTGCAGACGACAAATTAAATGTGGCTAAAATGATTGCATTTGTTTCTGAAAGGTTAGAAAACATTGTGGGAAAAGGAGAAAATGCTGGTTACCAGCATTTTCTCCTTTTCTCACAATGCTTTCAAAAGGCTTCTTTCTCAGGGTCGTTAAAAGTCGGGAAAGGGTTAAACAATCCCTAGTTTTAATCCCTAGGCTGCTAAGCATGCCTAGGGGTGCTTTTGCACAGTGTAGATCAAGATTAGACTGCACAAAACATGCAGTCTAATCTTGAATCTACACTGTCCAATACCGCATTTCTTTTCCGGTGAAATCAACTTTGAAATTGCAATATTTGGGTTTTTACTATGGACTGCAAATTTTGGTTTCATTGATTTAGCAGCTTAACGGTTAACAACCATAAGACATCAGGCTTTTAAGAACATTGTAGCAAAAGGTAACCAGCATTTTTTTCTTTTTCCTCATTTTTTTTTTTCAGATTTCCAAAAATAAATTCAATTTCTAAAAATAAATTCCATCACTTTTGCTACTTTGTCATCTACAAATAGGGACAAGGCTGAAATTTTGTTGTGCGGTATATATAGGGTAAACCCTCAAAGCGCCAACGCAGCCAAGTAAACCTATCTGACATTTTCGTCCTGGAAATATGACCCAAACAATTGCAATTCATGGTTGCTTTTGTCGATATACAGTGTAATTTCAGCAAAGCTGACAGTGTAGATAGAAGATCAGGCTGCACAATTTGTGCAAATTGTGCAGCCTGATCTTGATCTACACTGGCCACAAAGGCAACTATAGTCATGAAAGGCACTGTGAGGGTTGCAAACATTTGCCCCCACAGTGTCCATGAGAGTGTGCTTATGGTGACAGCCTAGTAAAAGATCAGGGTCCGTATTCACCGACAATTCTTATGGACTTTCTTGATCTTATTTTCTAGAATTTTCCAAATCTGAGAATAACACTCTCTGATTGGCTAAGCCAAATGGTTTAGCCAATCAGAAGTTGTGTCACTATCAAATTTGGAAAATCTTGGAGAATAAGACTGAGAATGTTTTTAAGAAATTAGAATGGTTCGTGAATATGGACCCAGGCTGCACAGTCTAATTTTGGATCTCTATTTTTTAATACTTTTTTTTATTAAACCCTAAAGTGCTGGAACTGGCTTAAATTGCCTCAATAGACAGTGTAGATCAAGATCTGACTGCACAGAAAATGCAGGCTGATCTTGTATTTAAACTGTCCGCAAGTTTCAGATAAATTTTGGCCTTAAAAGATATAGCCTTGTTTTGGTTGTATTTCTTAACCCTTTCCCAAACGACAAATTTTGGACTAGTCCAAATTGAAAGAGTTTGCAGACAACAATTTTAAATTTGATGAAAATGGCACAAAGGTCTCAAAACGGGTAGAAAACACTGTGGGAAAAGGAGAAATTGCTTGTTACGAGCAATTTCTCCTTTTCCCACAGTGTTTTCAAAAGACTTGTACTGCAGACACGTGAAAACCAGGGCTTGTTTAGGAAAGGGTTTATTGATTGAGCACTCTAAAAATAAACATATCTTGGCCACAACCTTCAAATTGCGACAAGTTCTTTTGACTGAGTCTGGACTGGCATTTTTCCTTTATCCCCAATGTTTCCTAAAGTCTTCCCTTACAGAGTGGTTGAAACATGGGATTGTTTGGTTAAGGGTTAACCCTTAATCTCCAAAGCATGACTCACTGACCTTTTGCAGACAGTGTAGATCAAGATCAGACTGCACAGAACATGCAGTCTGATCTTGGATCTACACTGTCCAATGAGAAGATATTTTTCTCCAAAAAATAAGTTTGAAATAGCATTATTCTGGTTTTGACTCTCGGCTTGACAGTTTTATTTAACTTATTTAGCAGGATAACATTTAAAGCTGAAACTTAGTACTGAATACAGGTAATGGAAAACAGTGTCTAGGTTTTATAACAGAGGAAGACTGTGATAAAGGAAGATGATAGTGATAAATAAAGTGTTACATATAAGTTCATCACAACTTAAACCTTTACCACATAGTGCCTCCTTTTAACGTTCCTGGGAAAGAAGTGTTTTGGAAGCATTGTGGGAAAAGGAGAAAATGCTGGTAACCAGCATTTTCTCCTTTTCCCACAATGTTTTCTGCCCTATCAAAGAAAAATTTCACCATTTGAGCCACACTGAAATTGTGTTCTGCAAAAGATTTTCAATTTGGAAAAGGCTAAAATTTTGTGGTCAGGTAAAGAGTTAAATGTGTTACATTACTGTTAGAATATATAGGTCAGGCCATGACATGGTGATCTGCAACCAACATGAATAGATCAAGTGGTAAAGCAGGAGACTTGAAAGTGACAAGTCTTGGGCTACTTGAGGATGTGATTTTCATTCCCACAGCTTGCCAAATAAAATTATATAGACCTTAAGTCATTCGGATGAGATGTTAACCCTTTACCGCACAATGCCGCCTTTTAACGCCCCTGGGAAACAAGCCTTTTGAAAACATTGTGGGAAAAGGAGAAAATGTTGGTTACCAGCATTTTCACCTTTTCCCACAATGTTTTCTACCCTATCATAGAGATATTGCATCATTTGAGCCACAATGAAATTGTCGTCTGCAAATGCGTTCAATTTGGACAAGGCTAAAATGTTGTCGTCTGGTAAAAGGTTAAACCTAGGTCTTGTGTGACCCGGCTAAACACAGAGTAGGCTAACCTTTTACAAACAAGAGCAGGATATGCAAATATCTTCAGTAATAACAGAGATATTATCAAATGTCAAAATTTTCAAAAATTGTTAGTAGAAAAAGGGGCATAACCATGACAAAAATAATTTGATGGTTACCTGCCTTTGTTGTATAGGTTCCCCTTTTGAAAATTAATAACTTGTCCAAGTTTGAAGCAAATATGTTGAGTAATAACACAAATATTCTAAAATGTCAAAGTTTTTGCACAACAATAGTGATGCATAGGATGATGACGCCAGGGCTACGCCAATACATCAATGTTTCTTTGAAAACAACCGAGTGAACAAAATCCGGATTTTAACAGGGATCATATAATATACATGATCACTGGTTTTAATGACCCTGAGAAATTAATGACCCTGAGAAATAAAACTTGAAAACCTTTTGGCTCTCCCACCATTTTCTCCTTTTCCAACAATATTTTCGAATCCTCTTCCTTAAGGTCGAGAAAACTAGCGACTGTATAGAACCCTTTACCACACAATCCCAACTTTTAACGACCCTAAAAAGGTAGCCTTTTGAAAACATTGTGGGAAAAGGAGAAAATGCTGGTATCCAGCATTTTCTCCTTTTCCCATAATGTTTTCTACCAGTCCCATAACAAATTTCAATTTTTAAGTCACACCTAATTTGTTGTCTGCAAATGCCTTCCATTTGGACTGGTCTAAAATTTTGTTTTTTGGTAAAGGGTTTAATCAATCACTCTTGATGATTGCTTCCTAAAAACCAGAGCAGAGATTGTATTTACCAACAATCTAAACAGCATTCTTGGTCTATTTCATGCGTTTCAAAGTAAAGCAATTTCTGACTGGCCAAACTAAATGGTTAAGCCAATCATAAACTGTGTGGTCCGAGATATTATCAAGACAAACATTCTGATCAACTTTCATGGGTACTGGACTGAAAATATGTAGCATCTAAAGCGTACACAAGGTTTTTCAAAGATTTGACCTAGTGACCTAGTTTTTGACCTGACATGACCTATTTTCAATCTTAACCTTGTACTTACCAACAGTCTAAACAGCATTCTTGGTCTATTTCTAGAGTTTCAAACTAAAGTAATTTCTGAATGACTAAAATGAATTTATGGTTTAGCCAATCAGAAACCATATGGTCCGAGATATTATCGAGGCAAACATTCTGACCAAGTTGTAAGAGTATCTGACTGAAAATGTGGCCTTTAGAGCTTACACAACATAAAAGATGGCGACGGATGTCGCACCTGATGGTCGCCGGACACAGCATGATCACCAAAGCTCCACCTTGAGTACTTTATGCTCAGGTGAGCTAAAAAAGAAAGGCTTTCGGCCACTCGTGAAAATCACCATATTATGTCAATGAGATGAAATAAATTTCAATCCTTCACAAAAAAACCCCCAAATATTCTATTTATTTCATGCCTCTAACCCCTTTTTTGTTGGGACCTGCGAAGAACAGCGGAGTTCTCGCCATTATTTCCGGATAAACTATCAAAGGCATGCGGCCCAGCTTGATCTACACTGTCTGCAAAAGCAGACTCGGTTGTGCAATTGTGCTTTTAAAGCAAAAGACTGATTTGCATTTTTCCCATTCACATAACAGAGCTCCAGATAAGAGGGAGTGATGGTATTCTAAATCCATTATTTCTCTTCCAAACCCTATGTTGTGGGTACTCATTAGAATCGTTTCGATGAGACAATTCTAATGAGTACCCATAACATAGGGTTTAGTGGAGAATAATCAATATTTTCAATTGTGAAATCAAAATCACTCCCTCTATCTGGAGCTCCGACATACAAAATGTGATGCATACATGTAGCTGATTGAAGTCCCACTACCGGCCAAAAGCAAACAATACGGACATTAAAAGGCATTTGAATTTAAATCATATTGTGTAAAAGTATGGAAATCCTTGCTGGCAGAAAAATGGAATTTAAAACTTGGTTAAAAGTTGCCAGGTTACTCTATCCTTTGTTTACTCTTTACCTGATTGTGCTGTCTGTTCTTGATCTACACTGGCAGCAAAGGCAAGTGTAGTTGTGAAAAGTGCTGTAATGATCCAGTGTTTTAAGGACCTTGAATAAAAAAGGCTTTTGAAAATATTGTGGGAAGGGGAGGGAATGCTGATAACCAGAATTTTCCAACAATGTTTTCTACCCATTCATAGACAAATTCCACAATTTTAGCCACATGTAAATTGTCATCTGCAACTGCCTTCGATTGGGACAGGTCGAAGATTTTGTCATCTGGTCAAGAGTGAAAGGGTTAACAGGGGCACAAAGATGAATATCAGGTGACATCAGAACACATGACTGCTATAACCTTTGACAGTCCATGGATGTTTGTGCTGACCTGATAGAGATTTATCTAGTTTAACTCTTTACTAACAAAAAATTCTTTTACTCTTCCGTATTAAAAGCATTTGGTGATGAAAACTTAATCTCCACACTTCAAAATAACATTAACTCTTTACAACACAACAGCCTACCAAGTGTTAATGACCTTGAGAAAGAAGCCTTTGGAAAACATTGTGTGAAAAGGAGAAAATGCTGCCAGCATTTTCTCCTTTTCCCCATGATGTTTTCGGGCTATATAAGGACAAATACTATTGCTTGGAAAACATTTGAATTGTTGCCTGTAAATACCTTCGATATGGTTATATCTAAAATTTTTCCCTGTCGTAAAACCAGTTTTTTCCAACGGACAGATTTTTTTTGTCTCATTTTCGCTCAGATGCTAATACAATGTATGCAAAGCAAAAACATATGAAAAGAAAATCAAATGTTGCAGAGCACAGTGATAAAGTTCTTCTACGGGAATAACTCTTGTCAAAATTACAGAAAAAAGGCTTCAATATCAAAATCTGAAAAAAAAAAAAGGTTCTTAAAGTAACAATACTGCTGAAATAAATGATAATTCTTAGAAATGTGATGTAATGCCAATAGTTAAAATGATAAAATCAAAAGAATTAAGACATCAGATAGACAACAGTAGCAATTAGAAATGTTCTTACATATCAACAAAGACTTATTTTCTAATCAATTTTCTGCTATATTTCAATTCAATTTAATTACAATGTACATAAAGGCCAGCAGCCTAACATACAAAATACAATGTTTCAAAAGATAATTTGAGTTGTCATTATAAAAACAGTTTCAGGGGCCAGATTTAAAAAAAAAAAATTTGCACAGAAATAGTGCTTTCTAAAAAACATCTATTTTAGCGTGATTTAGCACCCCGATCATTTATAATTCTCCCCATTTTTTTTTGTGTCTCAGTGATCTCCAGATATTTAAAAGGCAATGGACTTATTACAGATGAAAATATACCATCTATCTGTCAAACTAACCCAGTGGGATATAACAGATTTTACAAAACAAAAACATGTGCAGATTGGTGAGCACAGAAAACTATGACATAGGTCCTTGTAACCCCTGGGCAGGCCGATTTTGATCCCAGGGGCCACCATTGGTAGAGGTTCACTAGATGAAGCTGCATGCCAAACCTAGTAGCCCCAGGTCTTACAGTTAGGAACAAGAGGATTTCTGAAGTTTCTATGTAAAAAATTGTGACTGCCATGGTGGGGCCAATTTTGACCCCAAGGCTATGATTTGAAGAAAACTGGCAGAGGTCTATTAGATAAAGCTACGCACCACATTTGGTAGCCCTAAGCCCTATGGTTTTGGAAAAGAAGGTTTTTCCAATTTTTTCACATTTTTTTTTTAGTTTTGTTGCCATGTCAACCAGAGTTTTAACTGGAATCAAATTCTTTTATCAAATTCTAAAGAGGATTATGGCAGGAACATTTCTCTTAAGTTTCATCAAAATTAGATGTGTAGTTTCAGGGAAGAAGATGTTTGAAATAAAATGTAATGCACACACATACACACGCACGACGGACACAGGGCCATGACATAAACTGGCTGGCCTTTGGCCAGCTGAGCTAAAAACTAGACCAAATTGAAAGCATTTGCGAAAGAAAATTAAATGTAGCTCAAATGTTGATTTCTATCTCTGAAAGGGTAGAAAACATTATGGGAATAGGAAAAATGCTGCTTTCTAGCATTTTCTCCTATTCCCACAATGTTTTCAAAAGCCTCCTCTTTCAGGCTCATTAATTGGAATTGTGTGGTAAAGGGCTGAAACTGAATTGATAAACTTTGATACAGGGTTATGAAGAATCATTATGAGCAATTACTGGGTTTGTTAACTCTTTACAGAACAATCTTGTGTTTTAATGACCCTGAGAAAGAAGGCTTTAGAAAACATTGTGGGAGAAGGAAATAATGCTGATAACAAGCATTTTCCTCTTTTCCCATGATGTTTTCTACTCACTGAAGGATGGATACTATCATTTGAACAAAAATGAATTCTCATCTGTAATTTACTTCAAATGGAAGAGTAAAATTTTTCTGTGTGGTAAAAGGTTACAAAATTTTAGACTAGTTCAAATCCAAAGTATTTGCTGACGACAGATAAAATGAGCCTCAAATGATGGGATTCGTATCAGAAAGGTGGAAAAAATTGTGGGAAAACCAGCATTTTCTCCTTTCCGAGTGTTTTCCAAAGGCCTTCTCCTCAGAATCCTGAACACGGAATTGCTTGGTAAAGGGTTAAAAGGCTGTAAAAATTCATCTGTAGCAGAGAGCAATTTTTACTTGTTTTTGTTGCCTCTGCAGCCATGGTGGATCAAGGTAAGACTGCACGAAATGTACGTAGTCACTGTGATCTTTGATCTACATTGTCTTTTGTACATAGACATTCTGAACAAAAATAACCTTGAAATGGCACTCTTATAGATTTTGATTCTATAATGAAATGTGTGTTGGCTAATGAGGTATTTTAGGGATTTGTTCATGACACGATCTACAAAACATTGAGGGAAAAGGAGACAATGCTCCTTTTCCACAATTTTATCAATTTTTCTAAAGGTTGCTTAAACAGGGCATTGTGTGGTGAAGTTTAAGAACTAATAAACAATCCCATTTTTTAACAACCCTGAGGAAGAAGACGACTGAAAACACTGTGGGAAAAAGAGAAAATGCAGGGAACCATTTTTTTAATGACAACTAAGATGATCTTTTTCAAAAACATAATAATTATGTCATCATTTCAGTCCACCTTGATCTTGCTGTCTGCAAATGATTTCAATTTGAATACTGGTACGTGAAAAAGTTTCATCGTCTGGTAAACTGATTTTGTATGAGGGGCAATATTGTGTATAACCCACACTGATAAAGGGCTACACATGACTGGAGTTTTCACATGATAGTAGTACCAAGAAACCCTAAATTTGACAAAAGGATCATTTTCACAGATCAAATGACACCTGTAATCTAAGTAGGCCCCCATAAGCCATTTCCTTACCAGACACAAAAATTATGGACCCGCCTGTATTGATCAAAACATTTTCAAATGAAAAAGTAAATCTGGCTGAAATGGAGGGATTTGTTTTGGAAAGGGTGGAAAACACTGCTGCAAAAGAAGAAAATTGTAACCAGCATTTTCTGCTTTTTTACAAGGTTTTCAAAGGCTTTCTTCTTCACATTCATAAAAGCATGGGATCATGGGGTAAGGGGCAACAACCTAGTCTAGTTATCTAATGATGTGTCAAGAACTGAGTACAGATTAAAAGTACAAGAGACATTTCAAGAAAAGACATTTTTCGAAAGGAAAGGGTCTACTTTCACTGGACTGTTTGCTTGTATATCAACCCTTTACCACACAATCCCGAGTTTTAACGACCCAGATGAAGAAGGCTTTTGATAACATTGTGGGAAAAGGAGAAAATGCTGGTAACCAGCATTTTCTCCTTTTCCCACAATGTTTTCAATCCTATCAAAGACAGAAATCATTATTTGCACTACATTTAATTAGTCCTCTTCAAATGCTTTGAATTTGTTTGAGTCCTAAATTTTGTCGAGTGGTAAAGAGTTAAACAACAGCATCTGCATTATTAAATGTTTAGAAAATGTCCATTTAGCCTGCCCCAGGATTCACATGTTTTCAAATGTAATCATTCTTGTCTAAAAAGAATCTTATGCGCAAAGTTGGTAAAAGTACAACTCTAGAATTGTCATGCGTAAAGTAGGAATTCCAATGTTGCAAAAAGTTGAAATTTCAATCAACCTTGTTCAATACTAGAATATCCTCTTTTGCAAAGTAGGAATACTGGACAAAGTGTGAATGCTGTCTATTTGGACTGAAGACACTGTTACACTCAACTGATTTTAATTTGACTATTAAATAGCAGACAAATAAATGTATAATTATATTCTCTATTGTTGTCAGCCTTTTGATCCACAATGAATTATCAACAAAAATAAATTCTCAGTAGCAGGATATTAATCCAGCAACAGTATTCAAGTTAGAAACTTTTTTTTTTTCATCATGGATGTGCAGTCTGATCTTTGATCTACAAGGCTGTCTCTGTCGATATATTTGGCAAAGAAGCAGACAGTGTAGATCTTAACTATGACATCACATTCTGCACAGTCTGGACCTATATTCGCCTACATTCTTAAATACATTCTTCGTCTTATTCTCATGAATTTTCTGAATTTGAAAGTAACACAACCTCTGATTGGCTACATGAATGGTTTAGCCAATCAGAAGTTGTGTTACTTTCTACATTAAGAATAAGACCAAGAACAAGACTTAGAATGGTAGGTTAATATGGACCCTGATCTTGTACTGAATCTTGTTGCAGTTACTATCATCAACCCTTTGAGAGAAATTTGGCCTTGCCACAATTTGAACTTGTAACCCCTGATTTCAGGCCTATTCAATGCCACTGGACTATTGGGCTCAGCTGACCCTCTCCGCTTTCACCTGTTCCTATAATGATGACAAAAGCTGAAGATTTGTCAAAAATGACAGCATTTACTTAATGACAAATAAAATGTGGCTAAAAAGATGGAATTTGTATTTGAGAAGGCAGAATACATGTGTTACTGGACTCATCCTTGCTTCAAGACTACTGGTAATTATACGAAATTGAAATTTTCTGCCTCGATCTTTCACCAACAATCCTCTGTTTTAAGCCTTTGGCTGCTAAGTGCAACTCAGTTAACTTTTGTGGACACTGTAGATCAAGATCACAGAATGTGCAGTCTGATCTTGGATCTATACTGTCCGATGAGGAGATGCTTTCCTCCAAACGATAAGTTTGAAATAGCAACATTCAGGTTTTTACTATTGGCTCGAAAGTTTCGTTGACCTTGTTTTCTCTTTACCACACAATCCCCAGTTTTAACGACCATGAGAAAGAAACCTTTTGAAAACACTGTGGAAAAAGGAGAAAATGCTGGTAACCATCATTTTCTCCTTTACCCACAATGTTTTCTACCCTATCAAAGACAAATTCCATCATCTGAGCCACATTTAATTTGTTGTCTGCAAGTGCTTTCAATTTTGACTAGTCTACATTTTGTTGTCTGATAAATGGTTAAGCAGTATATGGTTAACAACCTGAGGAGCCTTTTGAAAATATGGGAAAAGGAGATACTGCTGGTAACCAGTAATCTTTCTTATCCCACAAATTTTGACTACAACTGCAACAATAAATCCTACTGTCTGGGTACATTATTGATAGGTCTAAAATCTAAGGACAGATATGAATCTACAAGCTGTCAGTGATAATATTTGAAGTAAGGTTGAATGTAGCACATGTACCTCTAAACAAGAGAGAAGAAACAAATAAGATAATTTAAGAAGTAGTTTGTTTTAATCAAACAAAATAAACAAAACTGACAAACATGGGCGACATTGTTAGGTCTTTTAGTTCTTTACAAAACAACAAAATTTTAGACTAGCCCTAATTGAAAGTATTTTGCACACAACAAAATATTAAATTAATGTGACTGAAAATTTGAAATTTGTTCAGGGAAGGGTAGAAAACACAGAAGGAAAAGGAATTTTTGTTTGTCACTATTTTTTCTAACCTTTCCCTGACAATTTCTGTTGTTTGTTTTACCATTGTCCTCTACAAGGACTTTCAATATGGAAAAATCTTAACCTGGTTACCCTTTTTCAAACAAAAAAAAAATTTTGTATTTTTCTTAATTCAAAGTTTTTGCAAATGATAAATGAGACTCATTATGTTGAATATTTTCTTTGAAAGGGTAGAAAATATTATGTGAAAAGGAGAAAATGCTGGTTACTAGTATTTTCTCCTTTTCCAACAATATTTTCAAAAGCCATCCCTCCCTAAGATTGTTAAAACTCAGGACTGCATGGTAAAGGGTTAAGTGTCATCTGTTAAGGAGTTAAACCTGGAGACTCCACATGAGGATCAAAATTATCTGTGGCAAACTTGTCTTTGGAGATATTGAGTTATGTGATTTACCACACAACAAAATTTTGGACCTTTCAAAATAGAAAGCATTTGCAGATGGCAGATTAAATGTTACTCAAAACAGAAAAGTTGTCTTTGATAGGGTAAAACACATCATGGGAAAAAAAGAAAATGCTGGTTTCCGGTATTTCTCTTTTTCCATGATTTTTTCAAAAGACTTACTTCTCAGAGTCGTTAAAAGTCTGCATTTTACGGTAAGAGGTTAATGATACTTACATATGCAGTATGAAAATAAGTCTTTAGCATGGCCTATTGATGATTACATCTTTTTGATATAAAAGCTCCTATTAACTCTTTAACGCACAATCCTGACTTTTGACGACGTTGAGAAAGAAACCTTTTGAAAACATTGTAGGAAAAGGAGAAAATGCTGGTAACCAGCATTTTCTCCTTTTGCCACAATGTTTTCCACCCTTCCCAAAACAAGTTTTACGTTTTCATTCGCCTTTATTTTGTCATCTGCAAATGCTTTCATTTTGGACCAGTCTAAAATTTTGTTGTGTGGTAAAGAGTTTACATAATTCTTTGTCTCAATGACCCTCAAGAAAATGGTTTTAAAAACATTGTGGGATGAGGTGAAAATGTCAGTAACCATCATTTTCTACTTTTTCCACAATGTTTTTATACTTCCTCTGAACCAAATCATAAACGCTTACACTGGTCTAAAATTCTGTCATCTTATTAAGTCAAATAAACAGTGATGCACAAAAATAGAACGTGTTCACTCCTTTCAATATTCTTTGGCTCAATTCAGCTCTGTTGGTCTGTCATCGTAAATCAACAAAGGAACTCAGTCTCTCCATCTATGCCCACAGCTCATATTGCAGCACTTGTAAAATGTTGTCATTGGTTCATCGGCTGATCTTGTTTGTATTTGCATAAAATAAGCTCGGTTATGTGAGCATTTTGGACAGGTTTCCTCGGTAGAATCGACATTTTCCCAAGCCGCTGCACCGCCGAGGACGTCGTCCACTTCTTTTAATTTAGGATATTGTCTATTGGATATTTTTCTGGCAACATTCTGTACGTACGGACAAGTCTGACATGCAAATCTATAACACTGTGAACCTTCCTCTACCTCCAGTACGTTCGCACATGTTGGGCAAAACAACAACATATCATTTGACTTTACTATCTAGATCTAATAAAGAGTTGTCTTGAACGTTTTTCGGACATTTCATCGGGAAATTTTACCACTTCCGGGTTAACTGTTATTCTGCTCTGCTCTCTGAGCTTGTAGGAAGCAGGGAACAAGGAAAAAAGTGTATTCTCCGTCTCCACGTGTGAAAATGGACTATAATTTCCGGCCCCTGTGTCCTTCCCCGTCCTCCCAGTCTAAATCTTTTATTCATTGTTTGAAACGGACATAATGCGTTGCTACAGACATAATACATGTATAAATACATGTCATGACAACTTTCTCGTGTGAGAAAACATAATCGCAAAATATTTCCATTGATACTAAGTACAGTAGGCTACTGTTGGCAATGAAGAAATGAGTTCTATGTTTGCAGCTATATCTTTAAGTTACTGGGTTGATTGTATGGTATTTAACGTCATTTTCAACATTATTTCAGTTATATCGCGGTGGCTAGTGCACCTACCCATGCTTTCCCGGAGTTTCTTTTACCATTACTCCGCACAATATTCTCTGCAAGCGACTGGCTTCTTTCCTACATCATCATCGCCGAAACAATGGTCAACGGTGAGAGAGGAATGACTTATGTTGCAATGACTATCAATCAATCATCTTAAAGAAATTGGCCGGACCAGGCATCGAACCAGCGACCTCTGTTCTCAATCCTGTACGCTAGCGGCTGAGCCACCGGGGCTCGGCTTTAAGTAACTTAGACTGAATTACAAAAACGCTTATTACACATCAGGCAGGAGATTAATTCTTTCAGCGCAAGTAGTGAAATACGTATTTCTAACTGAATATTTCCCGGTTCAGCCATGGTTCAGGTGTATCAACTGTTGACGTTACCTATCGCTGACGATGTAGTACTGAGCATGTGTCTCTGTGAAATGTACCTGTTTTAATCCATTTGAGGGCGACTGGGATCAAACTATTCGTTGATGTAGATCTAGCAGTCAAATTAGTTTGACTGACTGGGTGGATATGGGACATAGAATAGGATGAAATTCGGTAATTTTTAGTCATACCATCATGTTACTCACGTGACTTTGAGTGCAACTGGGATCCGACTACCATTTCTATATTTCTCGGGTGTTGGAGTTGGACATGTTTTACATTAGATTCTTGTCATTCTTTTCTGACAAATGGTATACATCCGATCCCTTCACCACTGTGATCACAATGTCATGTGTCGAGATCTGTAGACTATTACAAGTCTGGAATAGGTAAAAGACTCTCTCTCTCTCATTGGACTTACAGAAAGCAGATGTGGAGTCTTTTGCAATGTCACTAGAAACCCTAGCCGGGAATAATGAACTAAGTCCTTACAAGGGAATGTTTGGGAAAGGAAGGTCCCTCTGTATCTGTAGTGTACTGGTGTTTACATGCCTTTTACTTACTCTAACTCACTGGACTTGTATCTTCTCTTTGTAACCTTTTGCTTTATTTGTAACACTGTGAATATACACCAGACAGGCTGATCCATATGATATTAACTTTACCAGATGACAATAATTTTGACTGGTCCAAATTGAAAGCATTTGCAGACGACAAATTAAAGGTGGCTCATATGACGAAATTTGTGCTTGACAGAGTAGAAAACA
Organism: Tridacna gigas; assembly: GCA_945859785.2. Lineage (NCBI taxonomy): Eukaryota > Metazoa > Mollusca > Bivalvia > Cardiida > Cardiidae > Tridacna > Tridacna gigas. The sequence goes on along the minus strand of OX244034.2, from coordinate 43,956,674 downwards.
TTGTGGGAAAAGGCGAAAATGGTGGTTACCAGCATTTTCTCCTTTTCCCCAATGTTCTCAAAAGGCATCTTCCTCAAGGTCATTAAAAGTTGGGATTGTGTGGTAAAGAGTTAAGCAGTATACGAAGACAATACATATAAACTGCAGTTCTTAATCATTGGCTGGAATTAAACATGTCAAGAGTTTTCAATGCCTAAGAAAACATGAACACAGATATAGCTGGCCAGATACAACTATGGATGAAGCAGACAACACTTGGCATTCACTGTGGTAGGAATTTCTGAATGGGAGCACTGGGCACACATTTCAGAGCTTACCTGGGAGGGCCATTGGAAGTGCATTTGGGAGTACATTTTGGTGGGCGGGTAGCAAATTTTGAAGCATTGGGGTTGAAAACTGCAAAGGAGACAGATTAGAGCTTGTCAAAAACTTGGTAATCTAAGATGACCTATTCTCAGAGGCTGGTATGGATGACTGGAAGTGGAGGTGGCGTCCATGGGAAAGCATCAGTAGGCCTTGCAGCCATTGTGAATAACCAAAATACTGCTAAATGCAGCAAATGATACCATGTTTTTGCTACTCCTGTGGACCGAGGAAGGCTTTTTAAAAACATTGAGGGAAAGGAAAAAAAAATACTGTTGACCACAATTGGTTTTACCTAATTAGACAAATCTCATCATCTGAGCCACATTTACAATGTACATTGTCCACCTTAAATGTTTTAAATATGGATGACTCAAAGGGTTACTCTTTACCAAACGACAAAATTTCAGCCTTGACATATTAAAAGCATTTGCAAATGCTGCTCAAATGATGACTTCTGTCTTTGATGGGGTTGAAAACAGTGTGAGAAAAGGAGAAAATCTTTGTTTTCAGCATTTTCTCCATTTCCCACCATGTTTTCCAAAGCCTTCTTCTTTAGAGTGATTAAAACTTTGGACAGTGCGGTAAAAGGTTCAACATCAAACCAACAGGAAAGTTTCAAACTTCTATGTTATTTGAGTGAAGAGTTTGCAGCATTCTATTTGGCATGATTTACACACTTTTCTCTTGCCAATTTGAACATTTTTCATTCAATATTTCAATAGCGTCTTTTTCAAATGTTTAGAAAGGACAAATCTGGGAAGAAGATGGAAAAGAAACACATTTAGATAGAGGGTTGTTGGACTTCAGGATAATTATGTTTTATTACTTTGTGTATTTTTAGAAAAAATCAATTATCAACACTTTTACCACACTTTTCAGAAGTTTAATAGACTCTCAGACAGAAAACTTTGAAAATGTTATGGAAAAAGGAAAAAATGCTGGAACCAGCATTTTCTCCTTTTCCAACAATGTTTTCTACTCTTTCACTGCCAATTCTTACAATTGAAGCTACATTTAAATTGTCGTCTGCAAATGCTTTCAAATTGGATGTTTCCAAATTTTTATCAAATGGTGAATGGTAAAAGGTGTGATTTACTTGTTTCATGTTTTCTCTTTTTTCCTTACTATATCTGGGGCTTTATTTCCTCTGTAGCAACCCATGCAACACAAACACCAAACAAATTTACATAATTGAGGTATTTCATTTGATTTATCTATTTCAATATTAAAAATAAAAAAAAAGTAAACACAATTCAATCCACAAAACAACCGTTCACATGCAAATAGATGTAAGGAACAAATAAAGTTTAAAATTAGAGACAAAAAAAAAACCAAAAAAACACAGTGAAAAAAGGAGATATTGCTTCCTAAACCCTTTACCACACATTCCAGACATTTAACGATCCTGGGGAAGAAACCTTTTGAAAACATTGTGGGAAAAGGAGAAAATGCTGGTAACCAGCATTTTCTCCTTTTTCCACAATGTTTTCTATCATGTCAAATGCAAAATTCCTCATTTGAATTACATTTAAACTGTCGTCTGCAAATGCTTTCAATTTGGACCAGTCTAAAATTTTGTCGTTTGGTAAAGGGTTAACTCTTTACCAAACAATCCCAGGTTTTAATTACCCTAAAGAAAAATCCTTTTGAAAACATTTTGGGAATAGGAGAAAATGCTGGTAACCAAAACATTCCCACAATGTTTGCTATCTTATCAAAGACAAATCTCACCATTTGAATAAGATCTAATTTGTCGTCTACAAATGGTTTCAATTTGGACCAGTCTAAAATTTTCTCATTTTGTAAAGATGCTGCTAGATAAAATTTTATATTAGGCAAAAATGAAAGCATTTGCAGAGACCACAATAAATGTGGTTTAAATGCTGTGATAAGTCTTTGAAAGGATGGAATTCATTGTGTGAAAAGGAGAAAATGCCCATAGCCAGCATTTTTTCTTTTTCCAACTATGTTTTCAAAAGCCTTCTTTCATAGTGTTATTAAACTCAGAATTTTGTGGTAAAGGATTAAAGCAAATTGTGCCTTTGTATTACCAATTTTCAGAAACAGTAAAAAAAGGTGTGAGCCATACTCTGACAAAATGGGGCTTAATGTGTCTCCTTGATGCATTATACCAAACAAGTCAATTCATACTTAGTGATCCATAAAATCCATTTTATCTAATAACCGACTGAATCATGAGGTTGACTGGTCCTTCAACATGCAGAAAATTGACCAATAGCAAAAAGTTTTGACTCATGTCAGCCTGCACGGACTGCGCAGGCTGACAATGGTCGACATTTTTTTGCAGATGCATGAGGCCCTCTTTTCACGCAGCATGGCTCATATTGTGATGCATCTACTGGAAAAAAATACAAATGCAGAAAATACGGAAAGGAAAACAAAATCATTGTGACAAAATGAGAGATAACATTATCCTCATCATGTGCTCCTTCTCCATTTGTCACAAGTCTTTTAAAGATAAAGAGAAAAAAATTTAAAAAGTTAAAAAAAATCTGGTCAAAGAATGAAAATACAGACCAAAAAATTGGACAAGACTTTTTAAAAAGGCTTAACCTTCAACCTAAAATTCCAAAGTTTTACCAAGTTACCAACCCAAAGAAAGCCGGCATTTGACCAATTATTTTCTCCCTTTCCCGCAATGTTTTCTGCCCAATCAAAGACAAATCCCATCATTCCAGCCACATTTAACTTGTTGTCTGTAAATGATTTTAAATAGCAAAGTGTAAAATTTTGTTGTGTGGTAAATACTTAATATATTTTGTGTTTTGCCTTCATTTCTGGTTAAAATGAGACATAAAACAAAACCATTACATCCTCCATATAACAAATATTTGGGCCATGCTCTGGAAAAAGGGGGCTTAATAAATTTCCGCAATGCATTGTACCAAGCAAGTCATCACATAATTTTGGATCCATAATAGCCACTTTTTTTAACAATCGACTAAGTCATGAGGTAGAGTGGTCCTTGAACACACAAATACTGACAGATAGTGAAAAGTTTCGGTCCAGGTCAGCCTGCGCAGACTGCTCATTTCTTTGTATAATTTTTCAGCTGTTTGAGTTGGTACATAAGTGGCAGCAAACAAATTATGTAGCCAACAGAATGAAACCCTTTCAAAACAATCCTGTTTTTTACAATGCTGAGGAAAAAGGATTTTGAAATCTTTGTGGGAATAGGAGGAAATGTAAGTAATTATGATTTTCTTCTTTTTCTTTTTCAAGCTTTCTACCTTTTAAACCTTTCAACACCATACCTAAACACAAGGGCTTTTGCAGAGGGCATAGATCAAGATAAGATTGCACAGAACATACAGTCTGATCTTGAATCTATACTGTCCGCTTGTTCAGTCAAGCTTCTACTATAAATCATTCTGTAATAGAAGAAAACCTTTGAAAAAAAAAAAAAAAAAAATCCATCCAGAGTTCCAGATAGAGGGAGTGATTTTGATTTCAAAATTAAAAATATTAGTTATTCTCCACTAAACCCTAAGTTATGGGTACTCATTAGAATCGTCTCATCGAGACGATTCTAATGAGTACCACAACATGGGGTTTGGAAGAGAAATAATGGATTTAGAATACCATCACTTCCTCTTATCTGGAGCTCTGTGGCATCTTTTGAGTCAAGATTGAGTTGTGAACTTGAACAAGTTCAAATGTTTGTTGTTTGTTGTTTGGTAAAGGGTTTTTGTGAAGGAAACCCACTATGCACAACCTGTCGAATAAACATGAATAAATCATCATTTATGGTACCTGAACCTGCAGTTTTATTTTCTTTATTTTCAAAGAAGCTCAACCCCTTGAATAACTCTTCAGCACAGGAAAAACTTGTAGACTGATCCAAACTGAAAGCATTTGCAGATGACATATAAAATGTGGCTCAAAAATTGAAATTTAATTTGGGAAGGATAGAAAACATAGTGGGAAAAGAAGAAAATGCTGCTTACCAGCATTTTTTCCTTTTCCCATCATGTTTTCTAAAGGCTTTTTCTTCAGGATTGTTAAAGTCAGGATTGTGTTGTAAAGAGTTAAAAGAACAGTATAAGCATGATTTGAAAGAACCATAAAATTATGCTGACTTAACTGCATGATAAAACAAGAGCACGGCAGGCTTTGTGCCAACTCTTGGCTGCTGCTACTTTTTGAGCCGAAAAAGGGGCATAGCTATGTTGAGAACTGAGTGACAACAAATGGGGTGCTCTTAGAAATGGGCCCTATTATGCATCTTTGTAATGCAATACATACGAGCCATGCTCTGTGAAAAAGGGGCTTAATGCATCTGTGAAAAGTATCAACCCAGGTCAGCCTGCACGGTCCGCGCAGGCTGACCTGGGCCAAAACTTTTCGCTATTGGTAAATTTTCTGTATGCCAAAGGACCAGTCTAAGTTATAAGTCGGTTGTTAGACAAAATGAATCTTATGGATCTTTAATACCGTGATGATGTGCTTGATATATTGCATCAAGGAGATGCATTAAGCACCCCTTTGCCAGAGCATGGCACATATATACACCAACCAAGTTGTCTCACATGGATCCACTTCCACTTTGTCTGAAAACTGACTGAATCATGAGGTTGACTGGTCCTTTGATAAATAGAAAATTTACCTATCACAAAACATTTTAATCCAGGCTCTGCTTGTGCTGTCTGCACAGGCTGACCCCTGAGCACCTAGTGCATAACTCATGTATAAAAAGTAATCTTCCAAGCATTGATACCCATCTCAGGAAATTATATCATGCAATAAAAAATTTGCATCAGGCAATTTTTTCAAACACTAAAAAATTCCCCTTCAGTCCCTTTCTGATTGAAAGGGGCTGACTGGGAAGGGACTCAAAACCTGTCCGTCAAGAAAAGAACTGTTGGACCAAAAACATTGAAACATATTTTTTTGGTAATGTCTGCTGGTCTGAAAAATATTACAAGGTGTGTAAAAGCAGACATCCAAAAATGTCATATGGCACATCTGTAGTTTCTGGTTGATGACAGTACTGTGGTATATGCATGCCCACAGATGGATGGGCAGACAGATCAGCTGATTCCAATATAATCCTACCCCACCTCCCCCACAAAAAAAAGTTTTGCACAGCATAATTGTAATGGTCCCCTGATGTTGAGTGTTGAGTACTTCATAACTGGAAAATGAACTTTTCTAAATCACCATGAAAACCAGCATGGTACTTTGAGACTCATTACATTAAACCAAATCGAAAGAAAAGTTACGCTAAAAGTTTGTCAAGTCAAGGCTAGTCCAAACAGTATCTTGGCTTTTTCTTTTTCAAATATGCTGTGCATTGTGGGTAAATCTTGATTTGCATCCAGTACCTACAATGAAAATGATACAGAGGATCTGACACCAGATGGCATGAGATGAATCGTTAATAACCCTTTACTAGACAAACAAAAATTTTGGACAAATATAAATGAGCCATGCTCTGACAAAAGAGGGCTTAATGCATCTCTGTTATGCATGATACCAGTCAAGCTACCACACATTTATGGATCCATAATAGCCACTTTTTTTACCAACTGACTGAATCATGAGGTACACTGCTCCTTTGGCATACAGAAAATTGAAAAATAACAAAAAGTTTTGGCCCAGGTCAGCCTGCGCGGACTGCGCAGGCTGACCTGGGCCGATAATTTTCCCAGATGCATTAAGCCCCCTATTCACAGAGCATGGCTCAAAGTGTAAGCATTTGCAGATGACAGAATAAATGTGGCTCAAGTGATGGAGTATGTTTTTTAAAGGGTACAAAACACAGTTGGAAAAGAAGAAACTGCTGGTGACAAGTGTTTTCTATGTTTCCAACAATAATGTTTTCTTCAATGATCTTTTTTTTCTCTCAGTATTGTTAAAAGGCAGGATTATGTGGAAAGTGGTTAAGGATACATCTATACTCGTTTTTAACCCATCTAATTTTTACTTTATCAAGCTATACTCATTCTTTTATCTTCATGCCAAATGTTGCCTCTAATGGTTGTAAGGTTGCATTGATTACCACCAATAGAAAATGCATTTCATTTTCTGGAAGCCATCCAAGAAATCACCATTGTGATGTTTCTGCTTCTAAACTGAAGATTTCCAATATATGTATTTATGCCATAAACCATATAACATGTACATCGTTAATTTATCAATATTTACAAAGCTGACTAAATTCTGAACCATTCTAGAATCAAATTTTTAAAGCGTTTTTTTCGTCTCTAGCGGCAAGGATGTATCTTTAACCCTTTCCCAAACAAGCCCTGGTTTTCACGTGTCTCCAGTACAGGTCTTTTGAAAACACTGTGGGAAAAGGAGAAATGGCTCGTAACGAGCAATTTCTCCTTTTCCCACAGTGTTTTCTACCCTTTTGGAGAACTTCCTGTCATTTTCATCAAATTTAAAATTGTCGTCTGCAAACTCTTTCAATTTGGACCAGTCTAAAATTTATCGTTTGGGAAAGGGTTAAACAAGTCTAGAAAAAAACGTTACAAAGCTGGTCTTTGGCAAAAATTTTATCACACAAACAAATGGACAACTGGTTCTTTTTCAAAAAGTATGGCTCAAATGTAGAAATACAGTTCTCTGACCTCTGACTTCATACAATGTTTCTGTAGGACTTATGTTTGTAGGACAAGTCTTTGCAAAGGCAATAAATACTACACTAAAAACGGGAGTAATTTTGTGATAAACTGTAATATACATAACATTTAGCAAATGACAAATTTTAGGCACGCTCAAATTGAAAACATTTGCAAACCACTAATAAATATGGCTCAGTTATCTGTATTTGTTTTCAAAAGGGTAAAAACATAGTGGGAAATGGAGAGAATGCTGCTTACTAGGATTTTGTTCTTTTTCCACAATGTTTTCAAATGCATTCTTCTCCAAACTGGCTAAAGTACACGACTGTCAGTTGAAGGATTTGATTAAGCTTTATTTCTAAGTGTTGGACATTATAGAATACAGGAAGTCTAATATGCTTCAAGCTTTATCATTAACCCTTTATCAAACAATCCCATGTTCAACAATCCTGAGGAAGACGTCTTTTGAAAACATTGTGGGAAAAGGAGAAAATGCTGGTAACCAGCATTTTCTCCTTTTCCCACAATGTTTTCTAACCTATCACATACAGAAATCACCATTTAAGCTACATATAATTTGTCGTCTGCAAATGCTTTCAATTTGGATCAGTCTAAAATTTCGTAGTTTGGTAAAAAGTTAAAGGTTTTCAGTGTCATATTTTACACCCAGTACCTAAGATAGTAGTTCTCAACAGCAAGAAGCTATCATTTATTGTCATTTTGAGAAGGTCTAAATCTAGCTAGCTTATTCTGACATGGGTTTATTCTATACCAGATGAAAAAAAATCTAAATATGGATTTGTCAAGTGAATTTTTTCAAAGAAAGCATCCTAATACACTTTGAGATTTGGTCAAAATTGCATCGGTAATTTTAGACATTTGAAGATGTTTGAATGAAGTTAAAGCAAGTGCAAATGCCTGCAGATACACATGCAAGTACAATAGGGCTGTAACATCTCTGGCCCCTTGCCAATGGATCAAACCAAAAGTGAGATAAAACAACTTACCAAGACTGGAGCAGGAGGAGAAAAGTGAGTTTTCTTTATCAACCAGTCTTCATGTAGATCATGTAAGTCTTGCAAATATTTCTGTAAAATAATAGAAACATACAGACAGAACACATGGGATTGGAAAGTTCACATTAGATATGTGGATTTAACTCTTTATCAAACAACAAAATTTCAGACTAGTGCAAACTGAAATGCAGTTGCAGATGACAAAATAAATGTGACTGAAAAATTCAAATTTGTTTTGGGAAGGGTAGAAACCATTGCTGGAAAAGGAGAAATTGCTGGTTACCACCATTTTCTTCTGTTCTCACAATGTTTTCAAAAGGCTTCTTTCTAAGGGTTAAAAGTCAGGATTGTGTGATAAAAAGTTAACCCTTTACCACACAATCCAGACTTTTAACGACCCTGTGAAAGAATCCTTTTGAAAACATTGTAGGAAAAGGAGAAAATGCTGGTAACCAGCATTTTCTCCTTTTACGACAATGTTTTCTATCCTTCCCAAAGCAAATTTTAATTTTTCATTCATTTTGTTGTCTGCAAATGCTTTCAATTTGAACCAGTCTAAAATTATGTCCTTTGGTAAAAAGTTAAACCTTCGTGATATGATAAACTGGACTACATATTTCCAAATTTCTGTCATTTGGTTACTTTTAGCAACACTTTTGGAAAGAAAGGTGATTTTTCTTCATTTTCATGCAGTTGTAAGGAAACTGCACAGGTACAAAGAGTTATTTATGCTAATATAGCATTATTGTACCTTGCCTGGAATCAAAAGTTGTAACTCTCTGAAACCTAGTACTGCTATTATTCTGTAAAATTTTGGCAATATCTTAAAATTTATTTTTCCTTATATTCATATGTGTTTCACCATGACAGCTTCATTTTTAAACCAACAATAACTTAATTTAGAAATATATGTAGGTCAAGGGGGGTTCGAAATTTGACAAAATATTTATGGCCACTGATTGTAGTGTACAACTAGGATACCTCAAAACCTCATACACTGGAACTTTAAACTCCCTTAAAAAATACCCTTCTATGATTCTAATGTATCAACAGTGAGCATGCAGACACTTTAAAAGGATTACAGACCAAGTGAACATCACTGGTCTAAAAAGTTATCTTTTTTGTCTAAAGTAATGGAGTCATTCACCGAATCATGTTGCTGTTCTAGTTTGCTACAGATTACGATTCCATTTAACTCTTTACCACACAATCCTGACTTTTAATTACCCGGAGAAAAGAGCCTTTTGAAAACATTGTGGGAAGAGGAGAAAATGCTGGTAACCAGCATTTTCTCCTTTTCCCACAATGTTTTCTACCTTTCCTAAAACAAATTTCAGTTTTAAAGTTGCAAATTTTATTTTGTCATCTGCAAATTCTTTCAATTTCAACTAGCCTAAAATTTTGCCGTTTGGTAAAGAATTAAACCTACAGTGTAAGTAATCTTGAGCACTGGCTTCTCATTTTCATCAATCATTCATTCAATTCAACACAATCCCAAGTTTTAACAACCCTGACCAGCCTGGCTTTTGAAAATATTGTTGGAAAAGGAAAAAAATGCTGGTAAAGAAAATTTTATTCTTTTCCCAGAATGTTTTCCACCCCTCCAAATAAAAATCCCATCCTTTGAGCCACATTAATTTTGTTGCTCGCAATTGCTTTTAATTTAGACAAGTATGAATTTTTGACGTCCAGGAAATGGTTAACTCTTTACCAAACAACAAGATTTCAGACTGGTCCAATTTGAAAGCATTTGCAGACGATAAGTTGATTGTGACTTGAAACTGAAATTTGTCATGGGATGGGTAGAACACTTTGTGGGAAAAGGAGAAAATACTGGTTACCAGCATTTTCTCCTTTTCCCACAATGTTTTCAAAAGGCTTTCCTATTTCGTTAAAAGTCGAGATTGTGTGGTAAAGGGTTAAGAGAATAATGACATGACAAAAATATCATTTTTTTTTAAATATTCTATTCAAAATATACCCTTAACTATAGCTTTTATTTTAGCCCTGCTTTAAGTGTGCAGTGAAACATTCCATAGAAACGGTACTAATATACATGTATGACATCTAATTCTGATGGGCTTTTCCTACCTGAAGATCAAATCAGCTATTGTGAGGCAAATTAGAAGTTTAATGATCAAATGTAGACTGCCAAATTTGGGAATAAGATCTTTTTCTCATTTAATATATGATGGTAATTCAATGATTTAGACAGAGAACAAAGCAAAACTGGATTTTTTTTTTTTTAAACTGATGTCAGTCACTTGAAAATGGGATTTGAAGCCAAGTGGTAAAGTTTTGGATAAATACAATTTAATCCTTTACCATACGACAGAATTTTAGCCTTGTCCAAATTGAAAGCACTTGCAGACGACAATTTCAATGTGGCTCAAATGGCCCAATTTTCTCTTGATAGGGTAGAATATGTTGTAAAAAAAAGAGAAAATGCTGGTTACCAGCACCAGCATTTTCTCCTTTTCCCACAATGTTTTCAAATGGCTTCTTTCCAAGGGTCGTTAAAAGGCAGCAAAGTGCGGTAAAGGGTTAAGAATATCCTATTTGTACTCAATGACTTAGATAGAGAACAAAGCAATACGGAAGGAGTTTTTTTTCTTTAATCTCATGTCATTCACTTGAAAATGGGATGCCAGATGGTAAGGTTCTGGATGAATACAATGTAAGAATAGCACCTGGGTATGGCAAAATTTCAGGCAAAAAATACAAGATACTTCTTTTGACTGTTTACTAAAATCTAGTCATATCACAGATGATAATTGAATTAGACTAATCTAAGCCTGTATTCATTAATAACTATTTTGTGTGAGATATATTTAAGTGTTACTCATGGAGTATTGCTAATTTCACAAATTGCCATTATAAAATAATTATGAAACTGACATTACAACTCACCAATGGAATGCTTTGCTCCTCTGGTCTCTTCCTGGATCGAATTCTTTCACTGACAACTTCAGGTTTTGTTTGTAGATACACTAAGAAAGACAAGAGGATACTGAAGATCAGGAATCAACCGAGTTCCATTAACCGTTTACCACACAATCCCAACTTTTAACGACCCTGAAGAAAAAGCCTTTTGAAAACACTGTGGGAAAAGGAGAAAATGCTTGTAACCAGCATTCTCTCCTTTTTCCACAATGTTGTCTATCCTTCCTAAAACAAAATTTAATTTTTGAGCCACATTTGATTTGTCGTCTGCAAATACTTTCAATTAGGACCAGTCTAAAATTTTGACGTTTGGTAAAGAGTTAAACAAAATTAGAATTCATCATTGCAGTGTTCAATCTAGCTTTGCTTGTAAGGGGGCCCACTGGGCCCACAGACATTGAAATAGGGGGCCATGTTGGATAACAGGGGGCCACACACAAAAAATATTTAATTACTGATTAGTTAACCATTCTATTTAACAAGGGCTGCCTTTTTATTTAACAAGTGTATTCCCATTCATGTATCTATGAATACTATGCTACTAAAACTGCAACACTGCACAAATTATCACTGTTAATTGACGCAACCTTAATTCTGCCTTAAATTTAAACCTAAAAAATGACGAAATATGTCTGCCAATGGTAGACTTTTGAAATCCTGACATCCCATCACAAAAACTGCAGTTTATTTTCTCATCACAAACTACCCATCTTTGATCCAATCGTGTGTGAGCCATTTTGGCTAAACTCGCGTTACTGTGGGGTTTTACTTTCGTCGCTTGAACTCGGGGTATGGACTGGCCCGATTGTGCTTTCTGAAGTAATACTTTCAACAGGTTTTGTCTTTTCGCACCACTGATACTTCCAAAATACTTAGAAAATCGCTTCATTGTAATCTTGAATGATCAGCATAAGCTCAAGGAAAGTACTTTCTGGTACCCATTGTATCTCCCGTAACCGTCTGATACAAACATCGATAACAGGCTACCAGTTTGATGTTAACCATAACATCTGTCAGTTTAACGATAAGTTCTCACTGGCAAGCTCAGTATATTATGTTTATTGATGAGAAAAAGCAGAAACCGACTAAAAGGACTGTAATTTGCGGAATGGTTCTTTTACGATCGAGATCGCCCAACGAGCCTGAAGGTGGTTTAGAATTGAGCAATCTGGGACTTTAGGGGGCCTTGGGTGCAATGGCGCACTCTAGATTGAACACTGTAAATGACAATGCAGGTAATATGAGATTTGTTTATTTGAGCAAAACTTTATCCTGCATGTATGAAGTACTTGTGGACCTTATGATTATTATATATGTTCCTATGTTCTAGTCACAGATTACAGATTTGAGTGAATTTTCTTTCACCAAAACTTGGGTGCAGTTATTTTTCAGTGAAAATGTCCAAGACAGAAACTAAATGTGTCAAATAACTATGTCAAAAATACTTTAGGGCTTTCCGATGATGATTCCCCTTTATGAAAATTGACATCTGACCCAAATTTGAAGCGAAATTCTTCACAGCAATGACAGTGATATCAAAGTGGCAAAGTTTTAGCACAATGACAAGGAAGCCTATCACAGAGGTATAACAATAACTCTAAATTTTCTTTGAATAATTGCCAAGCCAAACAGAGAGCAACACATGCGAGTGCCAACACTTGACTGCAAGTGCTTGATTTTCAGTGAAAACTCTGAGTCAAAAAAGGGGCATAACTGTGTAAAAAATGCCCCTCTTCTATGAGTTCCCTTTTGATAGTTAACAACTTGTCCGAGTTTGAAGTAAATATGTCAAGTAATGACAGAGATATTATAAAATGTCAAAGTTTTCACACACAACGGCAACGAAGACGAGGCCAGGGCTATGACAATACTTGATGTTTTCTTTGAAAACAGCCGAGCTAACAATGCATATACCTATTAGGTCAATCTGAAATTGATTGGATCTTGTTAGAAAGTTGAACCACTCTTCCAGAACAACATACTCTAAGTCCGGCATGAGATTACTGTAATAGAATATAAGGTTAATAAACCCCTTGGCCACACAATCCTGAATTTTAACAATCCTAAAAAAGGAGGCTTTTAAAAACATTGTGGGAAAAGGAGAAAATGCTGGTAACCTGCATTTTCTCCTTTTTCCACAATGTTTTCTAACCTTTTATAGATAATTTCAACCTTTGACCAAGATTTAATTTGTGAATGCTTAGGAATTAGTGAAGTCTAAAATTTTTTAAGTTGGGTACAGAGTTATCATGCTGGGATACAATACCGAGTTCTATTGGATGAGTACACTGCAGAACCAGTCTATATTTTGGGCAAGATGACAGCTGTTTTTGAATAACATGCTAAAACATTGTAGGAAGAGGAGCACTATATTGTGACAAGCCACTGCTCCTTTCCTTTACCATGAAGACATTTTCTTCATATTTGTATAATACAGGGTCTAGGACTGACAATGCACAAAAAAAAGATAATAATGAGTCATGCTCTGTGAAAAGGGGATTAATTATTTGCAAACAGTATTAACCAAAGTAAGCCTTCCCAATCCATGCAGGCTGTTCTGTGCAGAAACTTTTCGCTACTGGTCAATTTTCTGCATGTCAGAGGACAAGCTTACCTGATGATTCAGTCGGTTGTTAGACAGAATGGACTGTTTGGAGCCATGATCATCTGATTACTTGCTTGGTATCATGCATAATGGGGGTGTATTAAGCCCCTTTTGCCAGAGCATGGCTCATTAACGTTAAAGCTTTCTGTCAAACAAAATCAAGGTCATAATGGAGGCTATTAAATAAGAACCCTGGGGATGAAGGCTGTTAGAAACATTCTGGGAAAAAAAAAAAATGCTGGTAACAAATACACGAAGGTTGACCCATTCATTTGAGTGTGGTTATTTGAACATTAAAACAATATGAGCCATGCTCTGTGAAAAGGGAGCTTAATGTATCTGCGAAAAGTATTAACCAGGTCAGTCTGCGCAGGCTTTCCTGGGCCGAAACTTGTTGCTATTGGTAAATTATCTGTCTGGCCAAGGACCAGTCTACCTCATGATTAAGTAGGTTGTTAAAAAAAAAGTAGCTATTATGAGTCCGTAATTATGTGATGGCTCGATTTGTATCAAGGATCACAGAGATGCATTAAGCCCCCTTTTGCCAGAACATGGCTGTTATACATGTACCCTCACTTCACCCTATGTTGTTGGTAAAATAAACAGAACAGTCTGATCAGAACTGTCTTCTTGAGACATTTCTTATGAGGACCGACAACTTAAATTTTAGTGAAGAAATTTGGTGATATTACCCCAAATACTTGTCTTGTGTTTTATGGTAACTGGTTGACAAACACAGAGCCATGCTCTGTGAAAAGGGGGCTTAATGCATCTGCAAAAAGTATCGACCCATTCCAGCCTGCAGTCTGTGCAGGCTGACACGAGTCGAAACTTTTTGCTATTGGTCAATTACCTGCATGTCAAAGGACCAGTCTATTTCATGGTTGTTAGACAAAATAGATTTTAGGATCTATAAGCATGTAATGACATGCTTGGTACAATGCATCACAGCGATGCATTAAGCCCCCTTTTGCCACAGCATGGCTCATACAAATATGATATTTTTAATTTTTACCTTCTTTTTAAGTTTTCTATAAAGCAGTATCTGCCACTGTACAGAGATCTTTCCATGAGTTTTATTGGACAAGTCTGCAACAAGAAATAATACAAGAGGACACTGAGGGCCCTGAATAGCTCATCTGAGGGGAATTTATATGTAAAAAATAATATTTGCTGATGTTAAGAATGAGAAAGAGGCAGACCATGGTTGGAAAATGAATACAATCAATTATTAACCCATAAGCCCCTTTATAAACCTTTCAGACATTTTAAGTTCAGAAGAAAGACCCAAAATATATGTATTTCAAATTCATGGTTACTTGTGTCCAAGAATGCCACAGCAAAGCAGATAGAGTAGAAAAAAGATCAGGCTGTACATTCTGATCTTGATCTACACTGGCTGCAAAGGCAACTAAGATTTGAAAGGCACTTTAACCCTTTCCCAAATGACAAATTTTAGCCCCTCCAAAATTGAAAGCATCTGCAGACGACAAATTTGAAAGTGGTACAAATGAACTTAAGGTTTTTTAACAGGGTAGAAAACATTGTGGGAAAAGGAGAAAATGCTGGTTATCAGCATTTTCTCTTTTTCCCACAATGTTTTCAAAAGGCCTCTTCCTAAGGGACATGAAAACGAAGGATTGTTTGGTTAAGGGTTAAGAACAGTCTCAAAATTGAGACTAAGACCTAGATTTAGACCAGAGACTTTTGAATTTACACTAAAGACATCATAAAAACAATATTGTGTTATTCTAAAAATCATACATAAAATACCTGAGGTTTTATGTGGTTTTGCAACATGGTTAATTGTGAATAAGACTGGAACACAGCTCCCCATCTAGAGGGATCTTTATACATAGCTGCCTGTAACATAGAGATAGAATACATTAGGTTGTGTTACAACACTAGCAAAATGCATGGTACACTTGGCTTACAGGCTGCAATACAGTAACATAACACATGGTACACTAGATCTACATGTTGCAATTCAGTAACATAACACATGATACACTAGATCTACATGTTACAACACAGTAACAAAATGCATGATACACTTGGCTTACATGTTACAACACAGTAATATAACACATGATACACTAGATCTATGTTATAACACAGTAACATAACATGTGATACACTAGATCTAGATGTTATAACACAGTAACATAACACATGATACACTAGATCTACATGTTACAACACAGTAACATAACAAATGATACACTTGGCTTACATGTTGCAACACAGTAGCATAACACATGATACACTTGGCTTACATGTTACAACACAGTAGCATAACACATGATACACTAGATCTACATGTTGCAATGCAGTAATATAACACATGATACACTACATCTATATTATAACACAGTAACATGATATGTGATACACTAGATCTAGATGTTACAACACAGTAACATAACACTGATACACAAGATCTACATGATGTAACACAGTAACATATACATGATGCACTAGGCCTGAATAATGTAACACAGTTACAGTATTAGTTGTCCAGTTAGATGGTAGGGCATTTGGAAACTTGTTCAAGACTGTGGCAAATCATGGCGCCCCGAGCCCAAGGCATAGTGGCAACATGATTCGCCACAGCTGTGAACAAGTTTCTGAGTGCCCTGCCACCTGACTAGCCAACAAATTTATTATACTGCCATGTTTTACCATTCTAACATATATTCATGGGAAATTTTCCTGTTTAATGTTCCAAAGAATATGCCTAAGAGTATGCTTATGAAATTGAATTTCACTTCTGAAAGCCCTAACACACTGAAAACTGACATCACAGAAACCTTTGTACAAAGAGCAGTTGGGTGCATGAAGTCACTGTAATAGACATTCCACATATTTCTATTTATGTGGATTTACATGGGTTTAAACAACTTTAAGGTAAGTAACTATTCATTTCATGATTTCTTGGCCAAAGTAAATGACCATTAGTTGCTTCAAATGACCATAAGTTTTATCTTTTAACATTTCATTGTAGCAGGAACTGTTTGTGAAGAAACCTACCAAGGTGTTATGTCCCTGAATATTTCTCCATTTTTTGGTTGGCTCTTCAACTGTCTGAAAGAAAGATGGTACCAATAATTCAAACCTGAGAGGTGTGTGCAACATATTTTATAAACAGTCTGAAACTGAAAAGTCTCCAGATAAAGGATTTTAACTCAATAACTCTTTTATCATAAAATCCCAAATTTTAACAACCCTGAAAGAGAAGGCCTTTGAAAACACTGTGGGAAAAGGAAAAAATGCTGGTAACCAGCATTTTCTCCTTTTCCCACAATGTTTTTTAACCTATCCAAAACAAATCTCTATTTTCGAGTTTCATTAATTTTGTCGTCTGAAGATGCTTTCAATTTGGACTAGTCTAAAATTTTATTGTTTGGTAAAGGGTAAAGCTAGGCGTAATTTGCCACATGCAAATGCTTGCAATTTTGTCCAGTCCAAAATTTTGTCGTCTACTAAAAAGTTAAGTCTCACAGATGACTTTTTGCAGTTTGCAGTCAGACCACTTTTGAGAACCCAGTGGCAAAAAGAGCAATGGCTGGAATTAACCCTTCACCAGACAACAAAACTTAAAGACTTGTCTGCATTGAAAGCACTTGCAGACGACAAATTAAATGTAGCTCAAATTAAGAGATATGTCTGTAAAAGATTTGCAAACATTGTGGGAAAAGGAGAAAATGCTGGTTACCAGCACTTTCTCCTTCTCCCACCGTGTTTTCAACACCTTTCTTAATAAGGTCATTAAACCTCATGCCTGTGTGTTTAAGGGTACAACGATTTCACCATTACTCCTTACCACACAACAAAATTTTAGACCAGTCCAATTTGAAAGCCTTTGCAGACAAAAAATAAAATGGGGTACAAATAACAGTTGTTAAGGAAGGTTCGTGAATAATCTAGTTATGTTTATTTAGTGTTCTAATTTTAGTAACAGTGTCAAGATAGTTCTAGTACTTTCGATGTTTTGTTTACAAAACATGATGTAAGCAGAATAGTCTAGAATGAGTATTAATTTTCATAATTACTTTGTAATTAGCAAATGATTTTAATCAATAGTAATATAGGTACTTAACTGTTTGTATGATAGGTCCATATCCTGGTCTCAAAGAAAAATTCATGTTATTATTGAGTAATCCAGCGTATATGTTTATTGGGAATTCCCCTGTATTTTTCTCAAATGTACTTCTGGAAGTTTCTGGGAGCACTTGAATGTGATATATAAAGGCCCCCAAGGTGGTCAGAGGTGTGAGATTGTAACTGAAGTTTGAAAAGGATTAAATACTTGGCATTATCATCATTGGATTTCAGCCTTTGGAGGTCTACTGAGACCAGGACTTTTATTTGTTCTTCGTAACTTACTCAGTTTTTGGATCAACAGAATTGTGGTTAGTTTAGGACAGTTTAAATTGTTTAGACTCTGTGAAGTGTAAGTAGGAATTTATCATTTGTATTATAAATTACTGTGTTGTGAATTATTAAATTTTAAAACACAGTTTAGTGGAACTCTTCTGTTCTTTTTTGAATCTATTACAACGTCATTTAATGAATGAATGAATGTTGTTTTATGGCGCATCGACAGCTTTGGTCATTTAGCGCGCATGTCTGTATTAAAAGATGGTTAAAACAGGAATTTTGAGGTAAAAAGTTTGAACATAATGATGACAATAAAAAGCTTGAGTTAGGAAGGATTATGAGTGATTTTGATAGGTATAAAAGATATTATTGAGTGACAGGGCAATCCCTATCAACTCAAAAAGTTTTAAATGATGAAGTTAAGATTGTGATAAAAAGATCTAAACAAAAATGTTAAATTGATAGTCAAAAGGTCTTTAGATGAATAGGGATTATGTGTAACTTTTAATGTGCATAAAATATTGAGTGGCTGGGCATTCCCTGCCTACTCAAAAGTTTGAAATGAAAGGTTAAGACTGTGAATAGTCATTTCAAGGAAATGAGAGTTTAAAATTAAGGAAGTGTGGAACCTCCAATGGGATCAAAACACTCCCATTAAAGAGGTCCTGTCTCCAATGAGATAAGATGCCCCAAAGAGAGCTAATCCTCCCATTAAGGAGACGTAATTGAAGATAAAAAAAGGATTACGCAGTAGAAATACGGGTTTACACAACAGGTTAAAAAGGTAATTAAGAAAATATCACAGCTTGTTGTATAGACCAATCTCTTTGATGAAGGTGATAATTGAATCAATGTTGACTGTTTCAAAGAGGTTGTGCATACTGTCAACATGGTAGTATTTCTCACGCATTGGCTGAAAGTCAATGCAATCTAAAAGAATATGCTTAATGGTAAGATGTTCATTACATTGAATACATTCAGGTGCTTCTTCTCTGGTTAAAAGCCACGAGTGTGTTAGCCGAGAGTGCCCAATTCGAAGCCTTGTAATTATCACCTCTTCTTGACGAACAGACCTGTAAGAGGGGTACTACTCACCAAGGATTGGTTTAACAGAATGAAGTTTGTTGAAATGATCAGCATCCCATTGGGACTGCCAAAGAGATTGTATGAAAGGTAAAATGGATGCTTTAAAATCTGTATGAGGAACTTTAACATCAGAAATTGGCAGGTTCAGAGCAAACTTTGCACTTTCATCAGCTTTTTCATTACCTCTTATGCCCATATGGCCTGGAAGCCAACAGAAGACTAATCTGTTAGAGGAAAGGATGCGAGAGATCCTTTCCAAAACTTTGCAGATCAGAGGATTTTCAAACTTTTGATTATAGAGGGCTTGTAAGGTAGATAAAGAATCTGAGAAAATAATGAATCTGCAGGAATGAGAATTCTCCACATGGTCAAGGGCAAGATCAATGGCCTTCACTTCAGCCGAAAAAATGGAAGCATTGTTTGGAAGTCTGCATTTCTTTATACGTTCTCCATAAACAGCAGCTGCTGCAACAGCATGACCATGTTTTGACCCATCTGTATAGATCAGCTTAAATGAAAAATAATGTTCTTTAATTTCACCATATCTTGTCTTAAAAATATTTCTGTCTGTTTCAGATTTCTTGCTAGAAGCAAGGTCAAAGCGAAACTCTGCAGTTCTCTGTATCCATGGTGGGATTTCAGGGAGTCTGTACTGAGCGTGTGGTGTCCGTAGTTGTGAGGTAGAGCGTCGGCCTCGTTATCAAAAGGTCCTGAGTTCGATACCCGGGAGCGGATATCAACTTTGGAACTGTTCATTGGCCCACACATTCGGCGCGAGTACTGGTGTAGTTTCCAGGAAGCAGAATCGAGAGAGATTAGTATAAGTTGTAAGAACTTGTTTCTCAATCGATGTAAAATAAATATGTTTAAACTAAACTAAACTACTGAGCAATAGAGCTTGTGTCAATGTTTAGGTTCTCTACTTCTGCTTCCATGCAAATACCAAATGAGGGTATGGCAGTTGGTTTTCTGTCAAAGAGCCTTTTGAATTGAGAATTAAAAACAACTTTGTGTGTTGGATTAAAAGGGTTTGATTTCAGTTTCAAAAGAAACTGAAGAGCAAGTTTTCGTCTTCTGAGGTAAAGAGAAGGTTCATTTGCCTCAACATAGAGACTGGTTACAGGAGAGGTTCGAAAAGCTCCAAGTACCAGGCGTAGACCTTCATGATGGATAGAGTCAAGTAGTTTTAGGTAAGATTTTCGGGCTGAACCATACACAATGGAGCCATAATCTAGTTTAGAACGGATAAGGGAGCGATAAAGGCGTAAAAGTACTTTTCTATCTGCTCCCCAGTCTGAATGGGCTACAACTTTAAGAAGGTTAAGAGCCTTTTTACACCTCTTTTTAAGGGCTAGGATGTGAGGTAAAAAGGTAAGTTTCTTGTCAAAGATAACACCAAGAAATTTGAACTCAGACACAACTTCAAGTTTAGTTTTTTCTAAGAAAAGTTCTGGGTCCTGGTGAAGTCCTCATAGCTGGAAAAAGTGCATGCACTTTGTTTTTGATCTTGAGAACTTAAAACCATTTTCATCAGACCAGGTCTGAAGTTTATTAAGACATTGTTGAAGTTGCCTTTCGATGATGTTCATGTTGCAAGATCTAAAACAGATTACAAAGTCATCAATATATTATAAAGAGCATTCTACTCCTGGGTTTATGGCTTTAACAATGCTATTGATCTTCACACTAAACAGTGTGACAGATAATATACATCCTTGTGGCACACCCATCTCCTGTTCCTGTGCACCTGAAAGGGTGTTACCAACTCTGACTCTAAAAAAATGCTCATCTAAGAAGTCTGCGATAAAAAGAGGTAACCGACCTCTGAGACCAAAGTCATGTAAATCTTTAAGTATACCGTATTTCCAGGTTGTGTCATACGCACTTTCAAGGTCAAAAAAGACAGAAACAACATGTTGTTTGTTAATAAAACCTTCCCTAATGAAAGTTTCAAACTGGACTAAATGGTCCATTGTGCTGCGTTGGTGGCGGAATCCACTCTGTACATCAACAATAAGGTTATTGGATTCTAGAAACCAAACAAGACGGTCATTGACCATTCGTTCAAGAGTTTTACACATACAACTTGTAAGGGCTATGGGACGATAGTTGTTGGGGTCACTGGTATCTTTTCCAGGTTTTGAGATAGGGATAACAAGTGCTTCTCTCCACGACACTGGTAAATCACCAGATTGCCAAATTGCATTGAAAAGATCTAATAAAACAGAAAGAGAGGTAAAAGGTAAGTGTTTTAAAAACTGATAGTGGACTTTGTCTTGTCCTGGAGAAGAGTCATGAGCTTTGTTCAGAGCTGATTTAAGTTCCTTCAAAGTAAATAATTTGTTGTAGTCCTCTAAAGTGGATGATCTGAAATCCAGTTTTTTCTTTTCCTCTTTAGCCTTATTCCTTTGAAACTTTGCAGAGTAATTTTCTGAAGAGGATTTCTTGGCAAAAGTATTAGCCAGTGCATCAGCAATGTCTTCTGCAGTTTCAAGGTCTTTGTCATCTTGAGTGAGATGATTTATAGGAGGATGGCCTTGTCCTTTGATCTTTTTTATCATTTTCCATACTTTCCTTGTTGATGTTCTGCTGTTAAGTCTGGAGACATACTGCTTCCAGGACTTTTGTTTACTGTTTTTGATGGTGCGTCGTGCTTTTGCTCTGGAAATACGGTAAAAATTGAGGTTCTCAGTGCAAGGCCTGAGGTTAAACATTCTGAGTGCTTTTTTCCTGTCCTTGACAGCCTGTTTACAGTCATCATCGAACCAAGGCTTTTCAGGACGTTTTGGACTTGTCGAGGTCTGTGGAACAGAACTTTGAGCTGCTTTAAGTAACAGTGTAGTGAAGAGTTTGATAGGTTCATCACAAGTAACAAATTTCTCATGTGTGATGGACTGTTCACATAGCATCTGGAATTTGTCCCAATTAGCTTTATTGAGTTTCCATTTCCGAGGACGTTCAGATCCTGATGGTATACAGGAATAGATAATGATTGGGAAATGGTCACTTCCACACAAGTCGTTGTTAACTTTCCAAATAAAGTCTTGAAGTATGACAGGGCTACATATGGTCAGGTCAAGAGATGAATAAGATCCTGTCGCAGGATGTAAGTATGTTTTGGAGTTGTCATTCATGAGGGATAAAGAGTTATTAGACATGATATTCTCTATTTGAAGTCCCCTTTGATTTGTAGTGTCACAGCCCCACATAGCACTGTGACCATTGAAATCACCACATAGAATGAAAGGAGAAGGTAACTGAGAACTGAGAAATAAGGTCATTGATCTCGTTTTCATTAATTGGTTTACTCGGTGGAAGGTATAGAGAGCAAACTGTTAGAGAAATGTGTAGAGAGAGTCTTACAGCGACAGCTTGGAGATTTGAGTTGAGTTGGACTTTCTTGTGTGGGACAGTATTGTTAACAACTAAAGAAACTTCGCCTTGGGCTCTGTCACCCTCTGTATATATTTTAATATAGACAGAGTGATGTTTGAAACTGACTTTATCTGATTCTTTTAGGAAAGTTTTCTGTAAGCAAAGGGCTACAGGCTTGTGATCGTTAATAAGAAGGGATATTTCTTCATAGTTAGACTTCAGGCCTCGACAATTCCATTGGATAACTGTATTCATATACAATAGGTATAAAACAAATATAAGAGTGGGTATGTGATGCATTATTTAGATTTATCATGACTTGATCACTTTGGTCTCCGGTAATGAGGAAGACCAACTATTGGTGTTTTTGTTCCAAGCATCTTTAGGTGGCCCCCAGACACTTGGTTGTTCACTGTCAGAGACATCCCCTTCTAGTATCTCCTCAGCATCCATGTCCTCCAAAGTCTCAAATTTGTTGGAGGTGTCCACAGAAGAAGAATCTGCTTTATGGTTTAGAATGTAAGATACCTTTGCTGGGCTTTGATCTGAAGGTTGACTTTCTTCAAAACATTGCTGATCAGGTTTGTTCCTCCTTTTCTTCTGAGTTTTCTTGTTACCCTTTGGGTGGGTTGTTAGTTCTGATTTCTTTTCAGGAGAAGGTGAGATCTGCTCATCAGAGGGTTGTTTCGAGGATGATGTGGAGGGTTTAGGCAATAAGTGTGTTTGAGATGTAGGTTCAGATGACACCGAAGATTGACAAGATGTAGTATCAGCTGTTTTCGGCAACTGAGAAGATTCCTTTTGTGGTTTTGATGAAGGCGTTGTTCTTTTAGGGTTGGCCAAAGAAGTAGATTGTGGTTTAGATGGGGGTTTTGTTGTGGGTATAGGATTAGTTTGTGTTGCAGGCTTTTTAGAGGTTAAAGCTTTGATTTCATCAGCCATCTCCGGGAACTTATTCAAAAACAATTTGGTCAGGAGATCACAGTTTGAACATTTTTTCTCCTGGGTGGATGTGATATTTGCATAGCTTGTTGTACTTGTAAGTTGTACTCGATCCTTCCTCCGTTGATTAATTATTTTTCTGGCCTCAGGAAAACTGATATTTTCTTTATACTTTAGGTTCAAAATTTCTTTCTCATCTTTCCATGTAGCACAATCCTTTGAATATGTTGGATGAGGGGCTTTACAGTGGAAGCATGACACAGAGTTGTCACACTTGGTACTGTCATGGTCAGATCCTTCAAAGGAGCATTTTGGGCAAACAGGAGTACTGTTGCATCTTGATTCATGATGACCATATCTCTGACATTTGAAGCATCTCAAGGGATTTGGTACATAGACTTCAACCTTGACAGATTCAAAGCCTATTTTGATTGAAGATGGCAAGTTAGGAGAAGAGAAGGTAAGAATATATGTGTGTGTGTCTCGTTGAACGCCATTTCTAAACACTCGGATCCTTTTAACATCAGAGACAGACTGAGAAGACAGATTCCACTTGATTTCATCTACGGAAGAGCAGAATGACAGGTCTCTGCATCGGATAACTCCTTTGCAGGTATTTAAGGTTTTGTGAGGATAAATCCTGACAGCAATATCAAAAAATGTGTTATGCTGCAGGAGGTTCAGGGTTTGCTGTTTAGTATAGCATTCAACTAGAAGTGTGGTTTTTTTGAGTTTTTTAACTGATTTGGGTGTGCCTAGGTATTTAGAGAGTTCTTTTTCTATTACAAAAGGAGAGAGTCTAGTTACAGGTTTAGCAGTGTCTTGGGATTCAATGACTAAAAATCGAGGAAAGTGAATAGACTGATGGGCATTTGAACTTGAGGGTAATGGTGTTGGTATATCAGTGTCTGAGTCACTGTCTGGAAGAGTTCGCTTGGCTTTTTTTTGGGTTGCCATAATGTTGATAATACTTTCATCACCAATGCTCCCCACCCGCCTCAGAGCCCAACAAGGGGACACGACCTGGGGAATTCCATCACAGATCATGACAGGGATACATTGGTGATATACTCAGGCAAAAGGGTCTGATTGAGCAAGTGTATTCCAGCAGAATGTCCTACCAGATCAGACAAACATTTGGACACCACAAATGTCAACCAAAGACATATATCTTTCACCCGATTGGCCCATGAGCGACTGCCTTCTAGGACTAGGGGAGAGAAGGATACAGGACGTCTTCTCCAGAAATGAAAGAGAAGGACGTTAGAGAATGTGTAATCGTGGTTGAAACGATGATAGATGATGATGTGCATATGGAAATGTCCTAGGGCTTGGCGTGACCAGCCGGTTGATCAGGACGAGCCTTCCTGACCTCTCGTTTAACTCAACCCAAGGCCAAAGTGGTGTGTTGTGAAAAAGAGCATCAAAGAAACCATGCTCTGATCCACTCAACCACCAGGATCCCGTCATCAAGCAACACGAGTTGCAGCCCACGGCAAACAGGCAGGCACAGTGGGGGGGGTCTTACCCCTTCTGTAGTGCGACAGCTGGGCTATTTCTATCCCCCCACCCAGCTGGGGGTATACAACGTCATTTAAGCTGTAGCAATTCGGTATCTAAGACACCGTAATACAGCATCTGTCTTAAAGATTGTTGAAAACGTGGGAAAAGAAGAAAATACTGGTTACCAACATTTTCTTCTTTTCCCACAATGTTTCAAAAGCCTTTTTCTTAGAGTCGTTTAAATTCGGGATTGTGTGGTAAAATATCCATTTATTAAAGATATGGTTTAACATTTTATCACAAAATCCCAAGTTTTATGACCTTGGGGAGAGGCTTTTGAAAACATCATGAAAGAATGAGAAAAAACTGGTTACCAAGATTTCTTCCTTTCCCCACAGTGTTTTCTACCCATTCAATATGTTTTCAAATGCTTTCTTACCACGGGTTGTTAGAACATAGGGTTGTAGGGTAAAAGGTTAAGCTATTTCATCTTTAGCTTATCTTTTTGTAAGTCTCAATATATTAACTCTTTACCACACAATCCCGAGTTTTAACAACTCTGAGAAAGAAGCCTTTTAAAAAACATTGTGGGAATAGGAGAAAATGCTTGTAACCAGCATTTTCTCCTTTTCCTACGATGTTTTCTAGCCATTCAATGACAAATCCATCATTAGAGCCATTTTTAAAATGTCCTCTGCAAATGCTTTTAATTTGGACGAGTCTAGGATTCTGTGTGTGGTAAAGGGTAAACATGCGGTTTAAAGGAAACTACTCACATTTTTATAATCTCAACAAACTTAAAAAATTATTCATCACTGAATTAAGGAAGTTGATAGCTGGTAAATCATCAATAAGGAAGAAATACCAAAGTAAGAAAACAAAATTTGCAATGGCATTTCCTTAATGGGTTAATTAGCTTCTTTAGGTAATTTTAGATTTTGCAACAGAGTTTTGTGAAGACTTGTGGGAATGCCACATGATCAATAATATGCATTGATAATGAGGTTTTGTATCCAGAGCAGTATGATGACTTTATATCTGATGTAATAAAAATAGAGGGAAATACAACTTTATTTGAACGCCTCAAATAGCACCACTTTATTGAATAAAATCATCAAGTTTATACGATGGCAAAGAAAACTATATCTATTTGTATATATCGGTATTTTACACGAAATGTTGATTTATGGCATAAAAACTAAATAGCCCCCTTTAAGCAAGAAAGTGATCTTGGACAGTCTGATCTTAATCTACGCTGTCCACAGAGGCAACTAAACCAGGGTTCAGCCCTATAAGGTTCTTTAATAATTTGTAAGCACTGATGAATTGAACCAATTCAAACTACTTTTTCATTTTTACAACTGTCTAGGTTTTACTGTACTTGTCAAATTTAGTCCACTGCAAATTCAAAGCTGGCTCCAGCACTTCAATTATCTTTCAAAAGTCAAAGAGTAGCAAGTAATTCATGTACATGAATTTGTATCATAAATAAGTAAACAAGAGGGCCTTAAGGGGCCTGAATCACTCACTTGGGCCTGTGTACCTTTGAGAACATTTCATCAGTATTGGGCTGAAAATGAGGCCTCTAGACTGTTCACAATTTTCTTCTCAGATTTGTCCCAGTGACCTATTTTTTGACTAGACTTGACCCATTTTTAACTTGTCCAAAATATCATCAAGACAAACATTCTGACTAAGTTTCATGAGTATTAAATCGAAAATGTGACCTATATAGCATACACAAGTTATAGGTTGATGATGGACATTGTATAATGTACGATGCACGCCAGACACAACACGGTCACAAAAGCTCACCTTGAGGACTTTTTGCTCAGGTGAGCTAAAAAAGGATGGAGTTGGTATCTGTTTATCTGACAGACATAAGAATATTTCTCTCATTTCTTCATTAAACTATAGCAAGGTGACAACAGAATATATGTTACCTCTACAATGCCAGAAAACTTCTTGAAATATTCCAGCAGTTTTGTTTTCCCACTGGCAATGTTTCCCTCTACACATACCTGTGAAGTAGACCATCATTTATAAAATGTGCACCATAAAGGAGCTAAATGCTTGACTCTTTACCAAACGACAATATTTGAGACTGGTCCAAATTTATAACATTTGCAGCCATAAATTTAAACGTGACTAAGTTGACTGGATTTTTTTTGAAAGGTAAGAAAACATTTTAGGAAAAGGAGAAAATACTGGTTACCAGCATTTTCTCCTTTTTCCACAATGTTTTCAAATGTCCAGTTTCCCAGGAACTTTAAAACTTGGGATTGTGTGGTAAAGGGTTAACTCTTCACCTCATACTCTAGAGCTTTAATGACCATGATAAAGAAAGCTTCTGAAAACATAGTGGGGAAATGGAGAAAAATGCTGGAGCCACCTGCATTTTTTCCTTTTCCAATAATTTTTTCTACCCTTTCAAAGATAAATCCAATCATTTGAGCAACATCAGATTTGCCATCTGCAAATTCTAACTTTGGTAAGTCCACAGTTGCATCATGCTAAAACTTAAAATACACTATTAACTCTTTGCCGAATGACAAAATTTTAGACTTGTCCAAATTTGAAAGCATTTGCAGACACCAAATTAAATGCTGTTAAAATGATGGAATCTGCTCTTGAAAAGAAGAAAACATTGTGATAAAAGGAGGTAATGCTGGTTATCAGCATTTTCTTCTTTTCCAACAATGTTTCCAAAGCATTCTTCCACAGAGTCTGGACTGATTGATAAAGGATCAACGGGACAGGCGCTAAAATGCAATGAAATTTAACATTCCACTAGATCATCCTGTCTTAAAAGAAATTTCTCTTATTGCCACAAAGTTTTAACCCTTTATAAATCAACAACATTCTGGACTTTTCAAAATTCAAAGGGATTGCAGACGACAACTGAAATGTAGCTTAAATGAAGAACATTGGTTTTGAAAGGGTAAAAATCTTTGTTGGAAAAGGACAAAATGCTGGTTGCTAGCATTTCCCGCTTTCCCTATAATTCTTTCAAAAGCCTTCTCTTTCAGCATTGTTAAGAGTTGGGATTGTGTGGTAAAAGGTTAAATGGTGTCTTCTGCATGTTGAAAAAATTCATGTGCGGGAAGTAATCATTCACTGTAATATATCTTATACATGTACGTACAAAGGACAATAGACCAGGGTTCCCATTCACACACTTATGTGCATGATTCACACACTGAATTGAATAATCACCCACAAAAATATGAAGTGAAATGTGCATGCACGCACAGGTTTCAGGGCTCCCATTGTCGATCACCAGTGGCGCCAGTTGGGACAAGTTATCAAATGTGAAAGTAACTGTTTATCACCACCAATCAAACTTGGGGTCAATTCGCTTTTCTAGTGTAAAATTAAACGTTTTGAAGTTACGTGCTATTCTTATTGACAAATCTATGTCAAATCATGGGGAAATACTACTCCAAAACTTAACAGGCATGAAAAAAAGACCGCTGCAAAAAACACGAAAACCCATGACACAACAAAAATTGGTTTGACATCGTCTGATCATAGTCATTTCAAACTGTCTATTCAGCTTTATCAATGACTTTAAACAGTAAATTCAGTGTTCTCACTCACATCTCTTTTTGAGAGTGCATGCACTCCCTGGAATACAAGTTTGGGAGTGCAAGAGAAATTCTAGGAGTGCACTTAATATTGACAATTATAGAGCATCTGTGAAGGACAGTAGGGGTCTGTTGTATCAAAAATTTGTTTTGATGAGTCTAACTCTGCAGTCAGCTGCTCTTGAAAACAATATGGGTAATTTAAAAAAAGAAAATGCTTGTTATAATTTCCTTACTCACAGGACCAGTTTCAGAGGGACAACTTACAGCCCGACGGCCAGTAAAATTTTCCATTTAACTGTAATTTCAGATACTAATTAGCTTTCACTTATTGTTTTATAGAGATATTTATGTAAATTTACTGTTCAAAGTCATTGATAAAGCTGAATAGACAGTTTGAAATGCCTATGATCGGACGATGTCAAACAAATTTTTGTTGTGTCATGGGATTTCGCGTTTCTTGCAGCGATCTTTTTTTCCATGCCTGTTAAGTTTTGGAGTAGTATTTTCACATGATCTGACATAGATTTGTCAATAAGAATAGCATGTAACTTCAAAACCTTTAATTTTACACGAGAAAAGCAGATTGATACCAAGTTTGATTAGCGGTGATAAACAGTGACTTTCACACTTGATAACTTGTCCCAGCTGGCGCCACTGGTGATGGACAATGGGAGCCCTGAAACCTGTGCGTGCATGCATGTTTCACTTCATATTTTTTTGTGTTATTATTCAATTCAGCGCGTGAATCACACACATATGTGCGTGAATGGGAACCCTGAAATTTACATCAATATCTCTATAAAACAATAAGTGAAAGCTAATTAGTGTCTGAAATTGACAGTGAAATGGAAAATTCTACTGGCCGTCAGGCTGTAAGTTGTCCCTCTGAAACTGGTCCCGTGAGTAAGGAAATTATAACAAGCATCTTCTTTTTTTAAATTACCCATATTGTTTTCAAGAGCAGCTGAATGCAGAATTAGACTCATCAAAACAAATTTTCAATACAACAGACCCTTACTGTCCTCCACAGATGCTTTATAATTGTCAATATTAAGTGCACTCCTAGAATTTCTCTTGCACTCCCAAACTTGTATTCCAGGGAGCGTATGCACTCCAAAAAAGAGATGTGAGTGGGAACACTGATAGACTAGTTGTGTATTTTGGAAAATCTAAAGGGATACCGACTTACTCAATCATAGTATGAAAGATACATAAAGGCACTTACTGTAAATGTATGCTTCATATTCACAGGTACTGTTTTGGTCCCTATAAATGAAACCAGAGAAGCTACAACTATTTCAAGCTATTTCACTCTACCAAACAACAAAATTTTAGACCAGTCCAAATTCAAAGCATTTGCAGACGACAAAATAAGTGTGACTCAAAAATTGAAATCTGTTTTTGGAAGGTGAGAAAACATTGTGGGAAAAGCAGAAAATGCTGGTTACCAGCAATTTCTTCTTTTCCCATGTTTTCAAAAGTCCTCTTTCTCAGGGTCGTTAAAACTCGGAATTGTGTGGTAAAGGGTTAATTCTTTAACAACAAAATTTTTTACTTATCCAATTGAGAGCTGTGGCAGACACCAAAATAAATATGTGTCAAAAAATTTGAATTTATATTTGAAAAATTAGAAAATTGAGAAAATGCTGGTTACCATCATTTTTTTCCGTTTCTTTCAATTTTTCCAAAAGTTTTCTTGCTAAAGTTCATTAAAAGTCAGGATTGTGTGGTAAAGGGTAAGTTAAGATCAACTAAATATGACAATGTTCCAATACCATGGTCTTACCCTCTATTGATTAGCTCCTGTGTTCTTATTTTCATAACTGTACACTTTACCAAATGATGAAATATTAGACTTGTCCAAATTGAAAGCATTTGCAAATGGCAACCTAGATGTTACAACTGATGTACTGTATATTATATATATTACTTTTGATTCGTATCTGGGGTACGAGTTTTCTGGAGAACAAGGTATACCAGTTCTCCTGGGTACCTTTATGAACGTGCCTTAATTGATAAACAGCTAAATCAAAAATCTGCACACCGGTTAAATGATCACAAAATAAGAAAATCATTAAAGGCTAAACGTGTTTACATTCCATGATGTAAACATTACCTGAGTTCAAGAATTTCAAGAAAGATCTGCTGAATAAGCTACACATTGATTTATTTTTGTCGTCTAAGATATGTTATTGCAGGACATACAATTTGCTAAAAATAGATTATGACGGTTACTTAACAGCCAATCATTATCAACGCAAGGTATTTTCTATATGTGATGGAGCTTTCGTCAAACTACGAGTTCGCGGTAATAGTGTAAACCATTTCTTTTTTAAACTTGAGAAAGACTTTTTAGTGTTGCATACATGAGCACATTGTGATAAATGTGTAAGGAATAAAAATACCCAGCCAATGATGGGAATTTTGCCAAAAATATATAATAAAAGAAAAAATGATATGTAGCATCCAGAAAAAAAAATCTCCATACACTCAAAATTTACACTCAAATATACACTCAAAAATGATTGGAAATGTTGTACATCCAATATGTATAATTTTTGTTGTTTGTTTGATGTTTTTTTTTAAATTTTGAATGGTGTTTCAGGTATATTTCGGCAACCGAAGAACTTCCTCATGCATTTTTTGGTGTTTCTTTTGCCAGTAGTCATTGACACATTTAAGGAATGAAGAGAATTTCTTTGTTGTCATGGAGGTATGAAAACAAAAAACCTAATCACACTGTATGAAACTGCAGTTTCATACAAAAGTGTGATTAGGTTTTTTGTTTTCACTCCTCCATGAAAACAAAGAAATTCTCTTCATTCCTTATAACTCAATATCACAGACAACAAATACGCACAAAAATAATACTAACTGCATTTTTTTTTTTTTTAAATCCAATATTGCAGTTTCTAATTCCCATTTCATTGGTATTTTATAAAGCCAGAAAAACGCTCATTCATGACGTAAAAATGTACACGTAACTCATGATGTCATCATGGTATTAACTAGAAGTTTAATACGCTGAAAGTGAGTTGAAAATTAGATGGATCTGACAGTAAAGGTACTTCCGGCACTGCATAATGTTTTTTTAAATGAAGCTATGAAAAAAAAAAAAAAATTTCAGCCAATCAGAGCTCACCAATTTTCATGAAAACAACTAATGTTGAATTATGCTACATAAAACTGCCTAATTAAGAAAACAAAAATCTAAACAAGAGGGCCATGATGGCCCTGTATCGCTCCACTGGCTTATAAATATAAACCATGAAGAGAAGTCTTCACTATATAAGCCCTTATAAAACTTTGACCCCAGGGTTACAGTCGAACTAAATGGGGAATATGTGTATTAGAAGAATAACATGCCAAATTTGGGAGTTCTTGGCCTTATGGCTAGTAACAAGACGGTTTCTGAACTTTTCACTCCATAAACCCATGTAAAACTTGTGACCCCTGGTGCAGGGCCAAACTTGATCCTAGGGCTGTAACTTGGGCCCTCTTTGTAGTTGTCCACTAGATAATGCTATAATTATGCAAAATTTGGTAGCCTAAGCCTTATGGCTATGTACACCAAGATTTAAAAGTTTTCCCTATGTAAGCCTATGTAAATCTTCTGAAACCTGTCCCCCCCCCCCAAGCATGAGGCCAAATTGACCCCAGGACTATAATTTGGGCACTTTCGGTAGACCCCAACTAGATCAGGCTAAATGCAAATTTGGTAGCTCTAGGCCTTATGGCTAGGTACAGGAAGATTTTTAAAGTTTTCTCTATATAAGCCTATGTAAAACTTGTGACCCCTGGGGCAGAGCCAATTTTGACCCCAGGGCTATAATTTCAAGAAACATGATAGAGGTCTACTACATAAAGCTACATGCCACATTTGGTAGCCCTATGCCTTATGGTTTCAGACAAGAAGATTTTTAAAGTTTTCTCTATATAAGCCTATGTAAAACTTGTGACCCCTGGGGCAGAGCCAATTTTGACCACAGGGCTATAATTTCAAGAAACATGATAGAGGTCTACTACATAAAGCTACATGCCAAATTTGGTAGCCCTATGCCTTATGGTTTCAGACAAGAAGATTTTTAAAGATTTCCAATA
Organism: Tridacna gigas; assembly: GCA_945859785.2. Lineage (NCBI taxonomy): Eukaryota > Metazoa > Mollusca > Bivalvia > Cardiida > Cardiidae > Tridacna > Tridacna gigas. The sequence continues at coordinate 43,924,177 of OX244034.2, read as the reverse complement.
TTTTTCAGTTTTGTTGCCATGGCAACCAGAGTTTTTGAAGGAATCAAATTCTTTCAAGAAATTCTGAAGAGGACCACGGCAGGATCATTTTTGTGAAGTTTCATGAAAATTGGATGGGTAGTTTCAGAGAAGATGTTTGAAATAAAAGTTAATGCACGGATGGACGGACGCACGCACACACGCACGACGGACACCGGGCCATGACATAAGCCCGCTGGCCTTCGGCCAGTGGAGCTAAAAATCAAATAGTGTAGAAAGATTCTGCTTGATAAAATAGCATTTAAGATTGTACCAAATCAAAGTTCTGTGTACCCAGGGATCCTACATAATGATCCCTGGTGTACCCAAACAAGCCTTTTCTGCAGATTTATAGGCGATTCAAAAATATATATATGCTGATTACACTCTGTAAAATATGTTACATCCTATGTTACCCTTAATACAAATATCTATAAATATTGACTAATGCAGAATATTTGTGTAAAAATACTTAGGGGTCAAGGTAGTACTGTATAGCAGTTAAACCATGATTGTCTTGGACTGGTTGTTTTGTGTAATGTAATGTTTATACTAAATTGAAAATAATTTACTTACACAAGTGTATAATTTACTTATACAAGTGACATATCTTTGTTTTTGTTAATCGATACAGAATGTATTCCCTTTTTACATTGAATCGGTGTGGAAATTGCATATTGTAATATCACATAATAATACTGTATAATTTAAGTAAATTTAATATCTCATGCCGTACTAGACATAGTATTTACCAAATGACAAATTTTAGACTGGTCCAACTAGAAAGCATTGCAGTACCATACTAGACATACAATGTAGTATGTTTAAATTTGGGCCTATTAACTCTTTACCAAATTACAAACTTTAGACTGGCCCAACTTGAAAGCATTGCAGATGGCATAATAAATGTGACTCAAATGTTGAAATTTGTTTAGGAAAGATAGAAAACATTGTGGGAAAAGGAGAAAATGCTGGTTCTTTCTCTTCAGGGTCGATAAAAGTTGGGATTGTTTGGGAAAGAGTTAATATAGAATGAGTGACAATATTCAGCTATGAAAGAAGAACAAGGACTCAAAAACTATCACCAATCCTGACAAAAATTTTTAGCCAACATGGGATTTGAGCTTGCAACTCATTGACTGCAAGCCCTACCAATTGCAAGTAGGTAACTTGGGGATATATATATATACATATACGTGTGTGTGTGTGTGTGTGTGTGTGTGTGTGTGTGAGCCATGCTCTGTGAAAAGAGGACTTAATGCATCTGCAAAAAGAATCAACTAAAGCCAGCCTGCGCAGTCTGCACAGGCTGACGTGGGCCGAAACTTTGCTAGTCGTCAATTTTCTGCATGTCCAACTGCATGTCCAAGGACAGTTTACCTCATGATTCAATCGGTCATTACACAAAATGAATTTTATGGATCCATGATCATGTGATGACTTGCTACAGCCATGCTCTGGCAAAAGGGGGCTTGATGCATCTCCGTGATCCATGATACCAAGCAGGTCATCATGTGATTGTGGATCCATAAAATCCATTTTCTCTAACAACTGACTGAATCATGAGGTAGACTGGTCTTTTCACATGCAGAAAATTGATCAAAAACAAAAAGTTTCGGCCCAGGTCAGCCTGCGTGGACTGCGAAGGCTGACCTGAATAGATACTTTTTGCAGATGCATTAAGCCCCCTTTTCACAGAGCATGGCTTTCACTATATATATATATATATATATATAAAAAAAGCAAATTCCCTCTGTTAAAATAGAATGGAGAAAATTGCTGCAAATGTGCCGTATTGATTTAACAGAAAAAACCTCTAAACCAGATGTAGATCTGGATGAGAATCGATTTTTATTAATTTCTGTTCAGAATAAATGACGTGCTACTCAATCCATCAAGATCTACATAAATAAATAAACTTAATTTAATTATGAGTTTGCTCGGGACGACTTAACCTGCGGTTGAATCACATGCAGAAAATTTAAAGATAGCGAAAAGTTTCGACCAATGCCAGCCTGCGCGGACTACGCATGCTGACATGGTCGATACTTTTCACAAATGCATTAAGCCCCCCTTTTCACAGAGCATGGTTCAAATACTATGTCATGTTCACCTTGAGTGTACATCTCGACATAATATATACCATTATAACAAAGTATTATTTCTTAACTGCCTTTGGAAACCTTTAAGTATATTAAGTGAAAGGGGGCAACTGCTAACAAAAGGTAACTACTCCTTTTCTCAGACCGTTTTCAGAAAAATACCAGACAGGATTTTTCATATCCTTCATATTTCCTCCTTTGTACCAGAGTCTAGTGTATCTGAAGTTAACCAAGCCAATGGTTTGTAAATGGGAATAAGATGAACATAGGAGCAAAACGGACAGCTTGGGCCAAGCTTAGAACAGTTTTGGAGATGGGTAGGAAGGCGTGGGGGGGCAAAGCCTGTTTTAGCTCCCATTTCCAATATTTGAAAACTCCTCAAATGATGGGAAATTGCTTTGAAAGAGCGGAAAAAACATTGTAGGAAAAGAAGAAAATGGGGTTCTTTGATAAAGGATAAAGATGATTGCCTTTTTTTTTCTTGCATTTCTAAACTGTTCCCTATTGCTGAGAATGAGCCTTGTGTTACTTTCAAGTTTAGAGAATTCTTGAGAATAAGACTAAGAATGTTCTTAAGAATGATTAGTAAATATGGACCAGAAGACTGAACAGATAAAGAATAGATCCTAGGCTGAAAAGTAGGTTACTGAGTATGCAAACTGAAACAAAACCAAGCAGAATTATTTAAAGCTAAATATTTCAACTCTTTACCCGCCAATCCAAACTTTTAATGAAAGAAGGCTTTTGAAAACATGGTGCAAAGTTCCAAAAAAGAGAATATTTTTCACATTTACCTCACGATGTTTCCTATCCTTCGTAAAATAACATTTTTTGAGCCACAGTTATTTTTTTATCTGCAAATGCTTTCAAGTTGGAGAAGTCTTTGCATTTTTAGCTCACCTGAGCACAAAGTGCTTGAGGTGAGCTATTGTGATCGGTCAATGTCCGTCGTCCGTCTGTCCGTCCGTCTGTCCGTTCACAATTACAAAAAAAATCTTCTCCTCCTGATCAGATTTCAATCAAACTTCACAGAAATGATCCTTAGGTCATGCTCTTTCAAACTACTTCAAAGAATTGAAATCAGTGAAGAACTCTGGTTGCCATGGCAACAGAATGAAAAAACTTAAAAAATCTTCTTCTCCAAAACCGTAAGGCCTAGAGCGTTCATATTTGGTATGTAGTATTGTCTAATGGCCCTCTACCAAAATACTTGAAATTATGGCCCTATTGTGGAAATTGGCCCTATGTTGTGGGTTCTGGAATTTCACATACATGTAGAGATAAAGAAGGAAACCTGTATGGGCTAGAGCTTTCATATATGGCATGTAGCATCATCTAGTGACCCTCTACCAAAATACTTCAAATTATGGCCCTGGTGTTAAAAATTGGCCCTATGATGTGGGGTCTCGGATTTCACATAGAGATAAAGAAGGAATCTTTAAAAATCTTCTTGTCCCAAACCGTAAGGGCTAGAGCTTTCATATTTGGCATGTAGCATCATCTAGTGGCCCTCTACCAAAATACTTCAAATTATGGCCCAGGTGTTGAAAATGGACCTATGTTGTGGGTTCTCGGATTTCACATAGAGATAAAGAAGGAAATCTATAAAAATCTTCTTGTCCCAAACTGTAAGGGCTAGAGCTCTCATATATGGCATGTAGTATCATCTAGTGGCCCTCTACCAATATACTTCAAATAATGGCCCTAGTGTTGAAATTGGCCCTATGTTGTGGGTTCTCCGATTTCACATAGAGATAAAGAAGGAAATCTTTAAAAATCTACTTGTCCCAAACCGTAAGGGCTAGAACTTTCATATATGGCATGTAGCATCATCTAGTGACCCTCTACCAAAATACTTCAAATTATGGCCCTGGTGTTAAAAATTGGCCCTATGTTGTTGGGTCTCGGATTTCACATAGAGATAAAGAAGGAAATCTTTAAAAATCTTCTTGTCCCAAACCGTAAAGGCTAGAGCTTTCATATTTGGCATGTAGCATCATCTAGTGACCCTCTACCAAAACACTTAAAATCATGGCCCTGGTATGAAAATTAGCCATATTTTGTTGGTCTCGGATTTCACATAGAGAGAAAGAGGGAAATCTTTAAAAATCTTCTAGTCCCAAACCGTAAGGGCTAGAGCTTTCATATATGGCATGTAGCATCATCTAGTGACCCGCTACCAAAATACTTCAAATTATGGCCCTGGTGTTAAAAATTGGCCCTATGTTGCGGGGTCTCGGATTTCACATAGAGATAAAGAAGGAATCTTTAAAAATCTTCTTGTCCCAAACCGTAAGGGCTAGAGCTTTCATATTTGGCATGTAGCATCATCTAGTGACCCTCTACCAAAATACTTCAAATTATGGCCCTGGTGTTGAAAATGGACCTATGTTGTGGGTTCTCGGATTTCACATAGAGATAAAGAAGGAAATCTTTAAAAATCTTCTTGTCCCAAACCGTAAGGGCTAGAGCTTTCATATTTGGCATGTAGTATCATCTAGTGGCCCTCTACCAAAATATTTCAAATAATGGCCCTAGTGTTGAAATTGGCCCTATGTTGTGGGTTCTCCGATTTCACATAGAGATAAAGAAGGAAATCTTTAAAAATCTTCTTGTCCCAAACCGTAAGGGCTAGAACTTTCATATATGGCATGTAGCATCATCTAGTGACCCTCTACCAAAATACTTCAAATTATGGCCCTGGTGTTAAAAATTGGCCCTATGTTGTGGGGTCTCGGATTTCACATAGAGATAAAGAAGGAAATCTTTAAAAATCTTCTTGTCCCAAACCGTAAGGGCTAGAGCTTTCATATTTGGCATGTAGCATCATCTAGTGACCCTCTACCAAAACACTTAAAATTATGGCCCTGGTGTGAAAATTAGCCATATTTTGTTGGTCTCGGATTTCACATAGAGAGAAAGAGGGAAATCTTTAAAAATCTTCTTGTCCCAAACCGTAAGGGCTAGAGCTTTCATATTTGGCATGTAGCATTATGGTGTTGAGTCTTCTTGCAAGTGGTTGTGGGAAAGAGGTTGATCACCATTATATCTTGAAAAGAGTCAACTCAATACTGATCTGCTAAAATATTAATTAATTTCTTGAGCATCTCTGCAACAATTACAGTAAACTTTGCTTATTACTATATTGCTTAATACGATATATTGCTTATAATGACGTTAATCCCTTGGTCCCAACAGGGTCTCTTTTTATAAGAATATAGATCAGTTAAAACGATATTCAGATAAAACGATATGATTTCTTCTGTCCCCCAAGTATCATTATAAGTGGAACCCTATTTTGGGCTGTCGCAGATGTCAACCTGTACCAGGTATGTGCCACTATTGGGAAACATTGAGTCTTTTAACTGCTTTCTGCAATTATTGTCTAATTGTTGTCAACTTTTCATTTGCCTGTCTATCAAAAGGTCATTGCATATCTAATTTATTTTTGGACCTACTCATAAAAAAGGTATAATCACAATATTAAGACTGAATATCAAGGCCATATCTGTGGATGATGGCTTATATGCATTTAAATTTCACAAACACATTTTGATAATTTACAATTTATATACACCAATAGTGTTGGATTTGGGTCTTTGTATGGGTAAAACATCTATTAAGCGACCACTCAAGGGACTACCAAAATTGGTCACTTTAGAAAATGGTCTCTTAATGCAACAAAAACGTATTCAGATTACATGGAGTGGCAACATTTCTTGCACTCAAATAATACCTTACTTTCAAGAAAAGCCTTTGTTGGTAATACTCATTACAATACTCTCACTAAGACGATTGTAATAAGTACTAACAACATAGGATTTAGCTCAGCATAAAGGCTTTAATCCATAGGGCATTCAATTCCAGCTAGTCATATATATTTCAACAGAGACATTGGAATTCCTATCGCTTAATAAAAGTGTTGGCTTAATAAACGTAGTCGCTTAGCTAAGCAAGATCAACTGTATTGCCCTTTGACAAATTGGAATTCATGAACAACTCTGGTTTCCATGTCAACTGCTGAAAAAAAAAAAAAATCAACCCAAACACAAAGCCTACAACTTAATTGGCAACAGTAGCACTCTACCAAAGTACATCGAATTGTGACCTTAGGAAAAAAAAATAAGTGCTTTGTTGCTGGATCCCAGTTTCCACATCCAAATAAAAGATCTTTTAAAATCTTCTTTCATCCAAACATTAACCCTAGAACTTTCATATTCAGCATGGACTGGTGGATAGTTATGCTCCCGTAAGAGCGAGCATATAGTCGCCACTTCATCTGTCTGTCTGTCCGTCTGAAGCGATTTCTCAACAACCACTTGACGGCTCTTGTTTGCTAATAGCATTTACCAAATTTCTTCCTTGGAATCACAAAAAGTCCTTTGTAGTCACAATGTGGGATCAAATATGTAAAGAGTGTATTCTTGGAATCCTCCTGTTCCATATTGTATGGCCCACAACATACATTTGGCATGTGATTCTGTCTGAAAACCCATTATCAGCTCACCTGAGCATAACATACTCATGGTTAGCTTTTATGTATCCTTGAATATGTGTCACTAAAATTCCACTGTTTATTATATAAGTATCATAATTCGAGCATAATCTTGATCCATCGCCCAGAATGTTTGTAAGGTTGTGAACATGAACATGAACACACTCAGCAACCACAATTCTGGCTCAGTCATACTCAAAATTTCCCTGGATGTTCATAATGACCTAAGGACAAATCTGATCAAAATGGGGACAAGCTAAAAGCATCAAAATAGGGGATCTTGATGACAATTCCATTGTTTACACTCTAGGGCCTATAATTTCGACTATCATTTTCTTACCTGCTCTGATTGTTGGTATTGTCATGTGGATGAATCATTTTCAGAACTAAAACATTCCAGCAAAAAACAAGAGGCAAGTGGCCATAATAATGACAGCTGAGTTGCATTTCAGGTGAGCGATTTAGGACCATCATGGTCCTCTTGTTATATATTTTTACTTTGTGAATTCATGAATGTATGTGCAATCTAGTGTACATGTCCAAGGATACTGGTCCCCCTTCATGCTCATAAATATGATCTTTCCTTTTAAAAGATTAGTGTATGGTCATGAAGTATTATCTGCATTAATATTGCAGGGGTGTCATTGGATACCATCCAACTCATTGTAGCCAGCTTTAGGACTGTGTGTGCAGGTAGGTCTACGATAGTTTGGTATCATGGCATTTAGAAAGATTGTAATAGTAGATAATGGGAATGTCAACCATGAGTACTAAAATATTTTTATATCTATTACTGGTATACCATAATGTAAAACAAGAGGGCCATGATGGCCCTGTATCGCTCCACTGGCTTATAAATATAAACCATGAAGAGAAGTCTTTACTATATAAGCCCTTATAAAACTTTGACCCCAGGGCTACAGTCGGACTAAATGGGGAATATGTGTATTAGAAGAATAACATGCCAAATTTGGGAGTTCTTGGCCTTATGGCTAGTAACAAGACAGTTTCTGAACTTTTCACTCAATAAACCCATGTAAAGCTTGTGACCCCTGGCGCAGGGCCAAACTTGATCCTAGGGCTGTAACTTGGGCCCTCTTTGTAGTTGTCCACTAGATAATGCTATAATTATGCAAAATTTGGTAGCCTAAGCCTTATGGCTATGTACACCAAGATTTAAAAGTTTTCCCTATGTAAGCCTATGTAAATCTTGTGAACCCCCCCCCCCCCCAGCATGAGGCCAAATTGACCCCAGGACTATAATTTGGGCACTTTTGGTAGACCCCAACTAGATCAAGTTAAATGCAAAATTTGGTAGCTCTAGGCCTTATGGCACAGGTACAGGAAGATTTTTAAAGTTTTCTCTATATAAGCCTATGTAAAACTTGTGACCCCTGGGGCAGAGCCAATTTTGACCCCAGGGCTATAATTTCAAGAAACATGATAGAGGTTTACTACATAAAGCTACATGCCAAATTTGGTAGCCCTATGCCTTATGGTTTCAGACAAGAAGATTTTTGAAGTTTTCTCTATATAAGCCTATGTAAAACTTGTGACCCCTGGGGCAGAGCCAATTTTGACCCCAGGGCTATAATTTGAAGAAACTTGATAGAGGTCTACTACATAAAGCTACATGCCAAATTTGGTAGCCCTATGCCTTATGGTTTCAGACAAGAAGATTTTTAAAGATTTCCAATATTTTTCAGTTTTGTTGCCATGGCAACCAGAGTTTTTGAAGGAATCAAATTCTTTCAAGAAATTCTGAAGAGGACCATGGCAGGATCATTTCTGTGAAGTTTCATGAAAATTGGATGGGTAGTTTCAGAGAAGAAGATGTTTGAAATAAAAGTTAACGCACGGACGGACGGACGAACGCACGGACGCACGACGGACACCAGGCCATGACATAAGCCCGCTGGCCTTCGGCCAGTGGAGCTAAAAATTATATACAGTAAAACTATGTACAAGAATGATTTACAGTAAAACCATGATGATCTGAGGCCTCCGCTTGATAAAAAAAAATTCTTGTATTATCTTAATGCTCTGACTACACCATAAGGTACATGAAAATGGAAGACTATTATGGGAAAAAAAGTGCATTTTAATTTGTTTACATGGGAAAGAAGCCAGTGGGTTAGAAAGAAAAAAAGTGCTTACAAATGCTGGTGGCATGCTGGAGAAAACACTGGCTGACACCATATAAAAACAAGAGGGCCAATGGCCCTAAAGCTTTGCATGTAGTCTCATTTAGGTAGACACATGTGTGAAGTATCTTTATGATTGGACTAGGGGTTCAAGCAATATGGTATGGACACAAAACAAGACAGACGGACGGACAACTGTAACAAACATCTCATGGGGACTTTGAGAGCTTTTGATATTTACTTCAACTATATTTATATTAACATTTCATTGGCATAATGGGTTCAGATAAACTTTATGCATTTCTGTTTGTTATTTAAGCTCAGCTTTACTTAAACTAAACAATTATGTCCACATTTCTTTGGGATAAAGGCCCCCGAGGAATTTTATATAGTAATTCTTGTTCAGTCATTATTAGTTAATCTTTACTTCAAGAATATATATATGCCAAGATCTCATGCAGGCAAGGGTCTCGCAACTTTTCATATATTTCTGGTTCTGTTATCCAATATATCTCATCTTTGTAAACTCAGCTGAATTATATGTCAACATCTTACAATTGTACGCACAGCCTCTGGGAAACTTTTATATAACAATTTTGGTTTTGTTCTCTGATGTAAAATTATCTTTTAATATCTCATACAGACAAAAGTCTCCAGTGGATTTGAATATGGTGATATATTAATAAATTTTGAAAAAACAACACAAAAAACCCTACTAATTGAAGTAAAATTGTATAAATGACACAAAATATTTCAAAACTTATTGCTCAGACTGGTTGTCTTTGATAAATGGGTGAATTCCTTGCACTGGTAAGTATCCAGGAAATAAAGGACATTAGTAGGCAAGAACTGTGCAAATAAACACTGTCTCTCATTTAGAAACAATTTCTTCTTGTAACATGTGCAAGTAGAATGTAAATTTTCCTAACATTAAAACTGGCATCAATGTTAGCTAGCCTAGAAGTGATTAAAGTTTGGGGTTTGATAAATTTTGGGGACAGGTTAGATTCCCATCAACACAAGTCATGGTTAGAACAATTGTAGGCAATTATTATTTTATGCAAGCTAATTACTGGTATGGGTCCATGCAAAAGATCCTCATTTAACATGTACCTGTCCTTGTATAGAAGAACTATCCATTCTCCTGACAAATATCAGATTATAATTAGGGTCCATGGCAGCAAGCCTAGTTTTTCCACACTTGTGCAGTCTGATCTTGATCTATGCTATCTGTAATGCCTACTTATATTGCCTTTAGTGGTGAAAGGCTAAATAATCCACAGATTTAACACTTCAAAATCTGACAGGAAAAAGCTTGGATCTGTAAGGTTGACTTTGGGAATGAAACACAGCTGCCCCTGAATAGATCGACAACTTTTCTAGCTTGCCTTGATCCGTCATTGGTGACAGCATCAACTTTCTAGTTGTGGACTATTGTCAACCTGAAAATTACCTGGATTTTAGCCAGAGCTAGGGTAGCTTGTATAAAACATCTCGTCTAGAATTGTTCTAACTCTGACTCATGCTGGTGGGAATCTTACCTTTCCCCAAAACTCATGGATAGATAAAAATATGCTGTGTGGATGAATTCCTAATCTAAGTTATACTTCATATATATCAACCAGTGCATGAACTTACCCATTTGGCCAGGACAACTTTTCTCAGCAATTGATTTCACCAATAATTTTGTTTCATAAAGACACTTTTTACTTCAATTAGGTTTCTTTCCAAAAATTTATTAATGTTATCAAATTAGCCATGCCATTTTCATGCAACAGATCGAACTCGATCAAACTCTTGACTTCAATTTTGTGACTGAAAGAATGTTCAGTTTCTGGAAGAAAATTTTCACAGCAATCTAGGATTTTTGTTCTTTATGGAACGCTTGTTCTCTACTCTAATATATATAGGTGTAGCTTTGCTTCAGCCATATAATTATGTCAACATTCCACAAGGACCTCAGAATTTTTTATGTAGTTTTAGTTCTGATTTGCTTTGCACTGAAGTTGCCCTTTAAGCCATCCCTCTGTGTGTTATCTCATCAAGATGAAAACAATTGTGAAATGTTTTTAATTTAAGATAACGGGATATGGAATGGACACAAATCCCATGCATACTGTATGTCATCTTATTTAGATAGACATGTGTTAAATAGTTTTAAAGCCAATTAACAGGTTGATGAGATAATGTAGCATAAACAAAATCGTGATGGATGGACAGACATACAGCCATATTGACTACTTCAACACAAATAATTTATCTTCCTGAAATAAATTTTCAGGAGACACAGCCACGCATGCCAACATGTCATTGGAACAAAGGCCCTCGAGAAGTTTTCTCTGCAATAGTGTTTCAGATATTGGGTACTAGTATAAGATTACTTTAGCTTTATAATTATTTCAACATTATTGTGACAGCCACGGTAAACTGTTTATGGAACATTTCCATTTTTTACATGATATATGTAAGTTTATTATATAATATATAAGTTTATTATTAATTTTATTTATTTAATACAAGTTATTTATTTGTTATTTAATATAAGTTTAGCTATACATTAATTGTCAACATCTTATCCAGGCAAGCAGCCCCAGAGAATTTTTATGTGCAATTCTGGTTCTGCAGTTAATTTGTATAAGTTTAGCTTTACTTTAACTACTGAGTAAGGCTCTGTGGAAAGGCGGCATAAATGCATCTGCAAAAAATACTGATGCATCTCATCATGATACTGGCCTTTCGAAAAGTTTTATAGGCAGTACAAGTTCTGTGATGTGTGCACAATTCTAAAAATTTTGCAAGGAGTTCAAGAAATAATAATTTGCATCAAATTCAGTGCTTGTGACCTTTAAGCCCATGCAATGACCTTGATCTTATACACAGGTATGTAAAACTTCAGCTCTGCATACTGTTAATCAAGGTTGACATGTGAGTGGAACAGATTTAAGATCACATGTGGGAGTCAAATATATTGGAGCAGATCTGTAATTTATCTTTTAGGAAAACTGACACTGACTTTACAAATTTAAGTATGAAAGGTGATAAGAATTCTAGAAACATACTTTCAAAGTCTCCAGCCCTGTCTTGATCTAAGACTCGCCTTTAACCCAAATTTCCGTAACTCCATCGAAAGTGAAAGAGGAGTCACACAGTTCATGCAGGTAAGGGGAATTATGTCATTTAATTACAGATGTAAGGGGAAGATCTTTTGTGCACACCCCCTACATCTTCCATTAAATAACATAGGTACATGTATGAACTGGAAGCTTCTGCTTTGCTTAACAAATAAGCCTTGGAGTTTAAGACTGGAAGGATTTTACAAAAAGCTTTTCAAGAAAACTCAATCCTATGGACAGATGGGTGGACAGACAGACAGATGGTGAAACCAGTATACCCCCTCTACTACGTAGGTGGGGTATAACGAGCAACATTTTTATAAAGTTTCAGGGTCCTAGGTCTAACTGTTTTTGAGTTAGAACATGGAAATGATTTTCAAAACAAACTTCACCTGTGACCTTGACCTTTGACACATGTGACCTAAAAATAGTAGGGCACCTACTTGGGTCATGAGCAACACTTTTATAAAGTTTAAAGGTCCTAGGTCTAACTGCTTTTAAGTTAGAGCAAGGAAACCTTTTTCAAACAAAGTTCACCCGTGACCTTGATCTTTGACCCATGTGACCCAAAACAATAGGGCACCTCCTTGGGTCAGGAGCAATAGTTGTATAAAGTTTCAAAGTCCTAGGTCCAATTGCTTTTGAGTTAGCACGGGAACAAAAATATCTGGGGATAGACAGACAAATGGATGGACAGAAAGATATGGTGAAACCAGTATACCCCCCTCTACTTCATAGGTGGGGGGTATAATGAATATCAGTGATGTACCCTCAATGGCTTTAGACGCGACAAGAAAAAAGTCCTGAAGAACTCCCTCCATGCACAATGTACCCTCATGGATATAACAGGGCCATCTTTGACCTTAGGGCAAACGTCTGGTCAACTTTGATAAAGAACCATCCAACAAAGCTTCATACCAAAATATTAGGACTTTAGGCCAGTAGGCCACATGCTTCTAGATTGGAAGGATTTAAAAAAAAACAATCATTAAAACTATGCAAAATATTTGACGCCCCTGGAACAAACCTTTTTGACAAAAAGGGCAGGATCTGAACAACTATGATTAGGGAAATCTGTACCATGCTACATACCACATCCAGTATGTTAATGCAACAAGCTTAATGGTTTCAGACAAAGGCATATTTTAGTTATTTTTCTATATAATTCTAAGTCAAACATCTGACCCTTGGGTTTCAGCAATCCTTGACCCCAGAGCAACATCTTGAGCAGCTTTGAAAAAAGACAAGCAGCTATAATACTTAATGCCAAATATCAACGCTCTAAACTCTATGGTTTTGTATAAATAAAAAAAGATACAGAAAAAGATCCCTATGGAACTCCTAGTGAAAAAAGTAACCCCTGAACACCTTTGATCTAAATAAAATATTTCATGATGCTATAATCAAAATATCAGGGTGATGGCCACTTGGTTTCAGACAAGAAGATTAAAAAAAAAAAGAAATCTATGGAACTAAGCAAAACATCTGAACCCTGGGCAGGACCATTTTTGACAATATGAACTTCAATATATGACCATCATGTAATGTTGTATATTGATTATCAATATAACAGGCCTCATGGTTTAACCCTTGGTAAAACCAAACAAACACAACTTTCAACAACCCTGGGAAAAAAGGTTAAGATTAAATAAAAAAAAAAAAGAAAACAAGAGCACTGCATGCAGGTTCAAACACTTGGTTTCTGTTGCACGAACAGACATACAATAGAGCAACACTGTGACAACTTTCTCTTGCTCATAAAAATCCCCAAAATACTGTTGTTAATTATGTAAGTTCAAACACAGATACATACTACAAAATACATTTTTTCTCAGCAAGTCTAAAGAAACTGGATGTTTGAATTCCATAAAAAAAGATGTTATAATAAAAGGATTGTCATTTTTTACAATTAAAAATTTTGTCTGTTTTCATAAGAACAGACGAGATTGATTGAATGGTGTTTTACACCTCTTTCAACATTAACCCTTTACCAGACGACAAAATTTTAGCCTTCTCCAAATTCAAAGCATTTACAGACGACAATTTTAATTTGGCTAAAATGGTGCTATTTTTCTTTGATAGGCTAGAAAACATTTTGGGAAAAGGAGAAAATGCTGGTTACCAGCATTTTCTCCTTTTCCCACAATGTTTTCAAAAGGCTTCTTTCCCAGGGGCGTCAAAAGGCATCATTGTGCGGTAAAGGGTTAAAGTGCAGTTTAGTTTTGTACCTCACATATGGTAACTAAATGTATTATTGATGTGACATTCCAATGGACAATTACTATCAATGTGAAAATGAAAGGAGAGTTAACAGGCTTACACAAATGAAGTATCACCTGAGACTTTTTTTACCTGAGGCTTTAGTTTGTCAATTTTTAACCCTAATCCTGCTAAATAAATGAAATGAAACTTTCCAGCCAACAGTAAAACCCAAATTCTACTACATAATATTTCAAGGGTACCTTTTGGGGTAAGACATCTCCTTATCAGACAGTGAACATCAAAGATCAGACTGCATGTTCTGTGCAATCTGATCTTGATCTACCCTGTCCACAAAAATTCCTTGAGTTGCACCTGGCAGCCTAAGGGATAACTTTGTCTTTACACAAATTTTTCTATTCATAGTTTTGCAGGATGATGAAAGCATGAAAAGCCATGAAAATTTTGTAACATCCTACTCAACACACTGGAAAGAACTTATGGACTAAATTTATTGAACAGCAATGTCTCTGATTAATGGGGAATACTTTTTAATGTCCACCTACATTGTGTTTACTTAGTAACTTGATTGACTGTGCAATAGGTCCATGGATGTTTCTTTGTTTATTTTTAGGATGTGTGGGGGGGGGGGGGGGAGGAGGGGTTGGTCGCGGAGAAACAGGCAACAATGAAAGAATGAAGAATAAACAGTATTTACTTTTGTCTTTCAGGCGAGTTCTAGAGTAGGCCTGTAAATTGCAGTTCATAGCAAAATGGACATTGAACTACAAATTTATTTTCTAATGAGGATAAAACTTGAGGAAACTCACTTCCTAATTGAGTCACTAGCCCTTTCCTAACCCAAGAATCATCTTTAACTCCACATTAAAAGCAAAAGTTAATTGCCAATGCTCTGGAAGATTTTATCATGTACACTGCCCCTACATCTTTCATTAAATAACATAGGTTTTCACCATAAAGTTACCCTTCGCTATCCCTTCCCTGTTTGAAACAGTCACCAGCCTCATCTTAACCCATGAATCACCTTTAACCCCGCATTCCACAACTCCACATTGAAAGCGAAAGTGGAGTCACAGTTGAGGTAAGGCGAGTCATGTCATTTAATTACAGACGTCGGGGGAGTATCTGATGAAAAAATACAGTTTGAGACATTTACAAGAATAAGTAATACTGAAGAATCATCTTTTGGGGTGGGGGGGGGTGGAGGGTGTCACCATGTAGGAAATTCCTAAGACAAGTTGACATTGTTGCCCAAGTTTTAAGTGACACCTACAATGAAAGACTGTGTGAGAAAACGCTTGTTATCAGCAGTACTTCTGATTTTACCTCAGATCATGATGTTTATGCACATTAAAGAATACTCATTATCAGAGACATTGCTCTTTAATATTTGTTTACTTCAAACTTCTTTCCAGTTTTCTTGAGGCTTCGAATGTTACCTGAAGTAAATGGTGTCTTTTTATAGGACAATAATGTTAAAGATGTGACCCCTGGGATTGGACTGTCGTTGATCCCAGGGGCACACTTAACCCTTTACCAGATGACAGAATTTTGGCCTTGTCCAAATTGAATGCATTTGCAGACAACAATTTCAATGTGGCTCAAATGGTGCAATTTTCTCTTGATAGGGGAGAAAACATTGTGGGAAAAGGAGAAAATGCTGGTTACCTTTGAACGACTCTGACATGGGACCATTCTACGATGCAGATGCACATAAACCGGAGCAACTATATCTCGATTACCGCAGGCGAACTCAACAAAAATGTAACAAATACTGTTGTTCATTATATAAGTTCAAACACAGATACATGCTACATATTTTTTTTTTCTCAGCAAGTGTAAAGAAACTGGATGATTAATTTTCATAAAAAGGTGCAATATTGGTGTTATAATTAACCCTTTACCACAAGTCAAAATTTTAGACTCATCCAAATTGAAAGCATTTGCAGACGACAATTTCAGTGTGGCTCAAATGATGCGGTTTTTCTTTGATAGGGTAGAAAACAATGTGGGAAAAGGAGAAAATGCTGGTTACCAGCATTTTCTCCTTTTCCCACAATGTTTTCCATAGCCTCCTTCCTCAGGGTTATTAAAAGTCTTCACTGTGTGGTAAAGGGTTGAAAGGGTTAAATGATTGTCATTTTTTCAAGTGAAAATTTTGTCTGTTTTTGTAAGAACAGGTAAGATTGATCGATTGATTGGTGTTTTACACCACTTTCAACATTAACCCTTTCCCAAACGACAAATTTTGAACTGGTCCAAATTGAAAGAGTTTGCAGACGACAATTTTAAATTTGATGAAAATGGCAGAAAGTTCTCAAAAAGGGTAGAAAACACTGTGGGAAAAGGAGAAATTGCTCGTTACGAGCAAATTCTCCTTTTCCCACAGTGTTTTCAAAAGACTTGTACTGCAGACACGTGAAAACCAGGGCTTGTTTCGGAAAGGGTTAAGGAACAGATGTGTTATGTATCTCACATAACTAACATGTATTATTGATGTGACATCCCAACAGGCAATTACTATCAATGTGAAAACGAAAGGAGGGTTAACCCTTTACCAGACAACAAAATTTTAGCCTTGTCTAAATCGAAAGCATTTACAGACGACAATTTCAATTTGGCTCAAATTGCTCAATTTCTTTTTTAAAGGGTAGAAAACATTGTGGGAAAAGGAGAAAATGCTGGTTACCAGCATTTTCTCCTTTTCCAACAATGTTTTCAAAAGGTGTCTTTCCCAGGGTAATTAAAAGGCAGAATTGTGTTGTAAAGAGTTAACAGGCTTACTCAAATGAAATATCACCTGAGACCCCTTTTTTACTTATGGATAGTATGTCAAGTTTTAGCCCTTATCCTGCTAAGTAAGTAGAATGACACTTTCAAGCAGACAGTAAAAATCAAAATTCTACTATTTCAAAGGTACTTTTTGGGGCACCAGGGGAAAAGGCAACAAATTAAGAATGAACAGTATTTACTTTTGTCTTTCAGGCGAAATCTAGGGTAGGCCTGTGAATTGCAACTGGTAACAAAAAAGACATAAACTACAAATTTATTTTCTTAAGAGAATGAAACTTGTGGAAACTAACTTTCTGACTGAGTCACAAGCCCTTTCTTAACCCTTTAACCCAGCTTACTGGAACTCCACATCGAAAGCAAAAGAGTAGTCACAGATGAGGTATGAGGCAAGTCATGTTGTTTAGTTACCAATGCACTGGAAGATTTTATCATGTACACTGCCCCTACATCTTTCATTAACCCTTTACCAGACGACAAAATTTTAGCCTTGTCCAAATTGAAAGCATTTGCAGACGTTAATTTCAATGTGGTTCAAATGGTGCAATTTTTCTTTAATAGGGTAGAAAACATTGTGGGAAAAGGAGAAAATGCTGGTTACCAGCATTTTCTCCTTTTCCCACAATGTTTTCAAAAGGCTTCTTTCCCAGGGGTGTCAAAAGGCGGCATTGTGCGGTAAAGGGTTAAATAACATAGGTTTTCACTGGAAAGTTACCCTTTGCTATCCCTTCCCTGTTTGAAACAGTCACCAGCCTCATCTTAACCCAAGAATCGCCTTTAACCCCGCATTCCACAACTCCACATCGAAAGCGAAAGTGGAGTCACAGTTGAGGTAAGGCGAGTCATGTCATTTTATTATTGATGTAGGGGGAGTATCTGATGAAAAATGCAGTTCAAGACATTTACATTCTCAAGAATAAGTAATACTGAAGAACCATCTTTTAAGGGGGGGCGTGTCACCATGGAAAAATTTCCAGAGACAAGTTGACATAGTTGCCCAAGTTTTAGTTGATACCTACAGTGAATAGATTGCCTTGTGAGAAATTACTTATGTTAGCTGCAGTTCTTCTGATTTTACCTCATCTCATGATGTTTATGAACATGAAAGAATACTCCTTATTATCAGAGACATTGCTCTGTAATATCTTTTTACTTCAAACTTCTTTCCAGCTTGTTAAGGCCATGAATGTCATCGAAGTAAAAGGCATCTATTTATAGAACTATTATGTTAAAAGATGTGAGCCTGGGGTTGGACTATCTTTGATCCCAGGGGCACAATTTAACCCTTTACCAGACAACAAAATTTTAGCCCTGTCCAAATTGAAAGCATTTGCAGACAACAATTTCAGTGTGGCTCAACTGGTGCAATTTTCTCTTGATTGGGTAGAAAACATTGTGGGAAAAGGAGAAATTGATGGTTACCAGCATTTTCTCCTTTTCCCACAATGTTTTTGAAAGGCTCTTTCCAGAGTCATTAGAAGGTGGCATTGTAAAGGGTTAAAGATGTGACCCCTGGGGTCGGACTATCTTTGATCCCAGGAGGACAATTTAAACATGTTTACAGGGCTTGACACTTGAGGGATTTTTGAAAGTGAAAATCTCAATAGGACAAGTAAATTTCAAATCTGGTTGATTACAACAAGGAAAAAAGCCAGATACTCGACAGATGTTTCTATGACAGAAATGGCTGGTTAAAAATGACATTCTCTTCCAAGCGATACAAGAGAGCATAATGAGTATCAAGCTCTGCCACATGCATTGATTTAAATATAGAACTGACTCCACCCCTGATACAATTTAGTTGTGTACGCCATTACCTTATGGAATGACAAGTTGGTAAAAAGCGTCAGCCGTATCATTCTTGTGTTTCTGTTATCTTAAAGATTTTGTGCCTAGTTTTCTCTCGGCATTTTTCTTAACCGTACTCTTAAAATCCTCCCAGTACAACAATGCTTTGTTGATTTCTATTCTTGGAGTGAAGGTCGAAACACAATACTTTTTTCAACATTCAAAAAGAATATGAAAACCCATGACAAGCCAAATGCCAGTTTGACAAAGCCATATCACAGTCCTTTCAAACTGCCTTTTCAGCCTTAAAGTAATGACTTTTGACAACAAGAGTGCTTGCACACTGCATAAAAAATCAAGAAGGAGCCAAAATCTTTGTTAAATTCTAGACCACTGATAGAGTTGGGAGACAAATGGATTTGTCATGTTAGCCAGAAATCTAAAACTTACAGAAATCTACCAAAGAAAAAAAAAAATCCTGAAATTCAGATCTGGAATTTCAAAATTCCTGAATGAAAGCATGAATTACGGTATTGTAGAAAGAAACCTGAAATCATGATTATACGACCGGATAAGTAAAAATCTGGAAAGGGCAAGTGGCTTCATAAACTACTTGTCTGAATGATCCAGTGGATCAAAAATTTGGTGTTGAGCTCCACGTTTGACAAAGGACCATGCCAGGATGCATTAGGCAATGAAGTTTTGGACAAGAAGATTTCTCAAGTTTGGGGCTATCTTTGATCCAGGGGCAGAATTTGAACAACTTTGAGGACCATCCCATAATGCAACACACCAAAATGTCAACAGTCTATGACATATGGTTTCAGACAAGGAGATTTTAAGAAAAAAAATCCCATGAAACTCTTATGTGGCCCCTCTTGGTAAGACCATTTTGGTTTCCAGGTGCACAACTGAAACAGCTCAGATAAATTCCATCATTTAAACTACGGTATCCATTCTTCTTAAAATGCAGATGTTATTGTGTATGGACAGACAGATGGATGACAGAAACCACAAGATATCTTAGCCAAAGACCAGAGAGCCAAAAATTGTCTATGAAACTCTCTTTACAAATTGTGCATGATTTCAACAACTCTAATAAAGGACCATCCTATGATGCAAAAAATACCAAACACCAACACTCTCTAAGCCTTACAATTTCAGATATATAGAGTTATATTTTCTTTTCCTACGTAAGTCTTTACAAGCCTGGACAGGACCATCTTTGACATCAGGGACACAATTTTGACAACTTTGATCAAGGAAAATCTCATCATGACCAAAACTAGTATTAAGCTCACATTACGTATCATATTCTTGCCTACCAATGTTTTAACCATGACCTTGATCTGTCATCAACTCTATATTTATGCACAACACTATAAACCTGGACTTAAACCCTTCACCACATGGCAAATTTTTAGACTGGCCCAAATCCAAACCATTAGCAGACGACATTTTAAATGGTTACCAGCATTTTCTCCTTTTCCTACAATGTTTTCAAAAGTCCTATTTCCCAGAGGTATTAAAACTCGTCATTATGTGGTAAAGGGTTAACCAGTACTGGGCTGCCTGATATTGGTCCCTCTTTAACCTTTAATAAGTCAGGAGAATTGTAAGCTTGCCAAATCAAAAGTGAATGGTACATGAAGAATTTTCCCTGGACCCAAACCAGTAATTAATCCATGAAAAATGTCTTGCCTACAATTGTTTTAACCCTTGTCTATACTTGTTGGAATGTAACTCTTCCTAAATCTTATGAATAAATCCTTGATTCTAACCTGTACTAGGATTCCTGGCAGTGGCCCCGGTTGTAACATCAGACATGTGCTTGCCATGAGAATTGTAGGGACAACCATAATGTAATGAACACAATTCCAGTGCAAGTGACCTTTCAACCCCTGCTTTGACCTTGACCTTAAAGACTGCTTTGTGAAACCTCTGCATATTGTCTCATCAAAAAAGAGCAAGCGGAGACAGGTGATGCTCCCCGACTGTATTTTTGTGACAACAGAAATAGCTGTTCATGTAGGATGCACTCTCCCCACATGGATAACCATCCAACTATCCATTCTTCAATGACTGAAAAAAATTCAAAGGGCCAAAACTCATTGAAACATCATTGAGACAGAACATGCCGAAAATATGCACAAGTCATTCTTATGAAGAAGCTTCTCATTAAGTTTTGTTGAATGCCATCAAGTGGTTGCTGAGAAACAGCATTGAAACCATGTTGGGGACAAAAGTTTCAGTGGGCAATAACTTTGAGAAAAATTATCCAGCCAGAACATGCTGACAAAAGTGTATGTCCTCCTCATAGGATAGCCTTCCCATGAAGTTTCATTGAAGTCCATTCAGCAGCTGCAGAGAATTAGCATGGACACAAACTTAGTAACTAAAAATTCAAAGGACCATGTTTGGAAAAAATCTTTAAACCAAAACATTGTACATGTCCTCCTTATAGGGAAGCTTCCCATAAACTTTGTTAAATACCATTCAGTGGATGATGTGAAATAGCTTGAAAATAAAATTTGGGACTAAAAATTCAAAGGAAGATGGATATGAAAACAAAAATTTTTATTGCTTTCTTTGTTTTTCACAATGTAAATAAACTTAAAAACATCAATTTCTGTCTAGGCCAAGTAATAACAATAGACCTTTTTCTATTGCTAGAGTATCCTTGCCAAACAGAAGTAATTCCTAGTTATCGTCTTAAGTACTGCAACAGACAGCATGGATCAAAGATCAGACTAAACCTTTCATCGAGGACAAACCATAATGATGAGGCTTAACCCTTTACCACACAATGCCAACTTTTAACAACCCTGAGGAAGAAGCCTTTTGAAAACATTGTGAGAAAAGGAGAGCCAGCATTTTTTCCTTTTCCCACAATGTTTTCTTCCCTATCAAAGAAAAATCACATTTTTTTAGCCACATTGAAATTGTCGTCTACAAATGATTTCAATTTGGATGCGTCTAAAATTTTGTCATGTGGTAAAGCACTTATGTCCTGAATTTATTTAAACTTTTAGTACACCTCTTTACCACACGACAAAACTGTGGACAAATTGAAAGCATTTGCAGACAGCAAGTTGATTGTTGCCCAAATTTGATTGATTAGGTAGAAAGATTGTTGGAAATGGAGAAAACACTGGTTACCAGCATTTCCTCCTTTTTTCCATGGTGTTTCAAAGGTCTTCTACCTCAGGGTCACTCAAACAAGGGATTGTGTGGTATAGGGATGAATGGGTGCCACTGCTGAGCATACATGTATTCAAAGTGGCATCATCCTTGATGTACACTGTATTTTGTGAGGTATTCTGCTGATAGCAGCCTTGAAATTGCATTATCTATTAGGGCCAAAATGATTGTAAACCCTGGTGATTTGGCAGCAAATCCAATCACCTGTAGGAACATACTCTGTTTTGGTAACCTGTTGATGACGGCATGACACTGGCATGGCATTATCGCACAAACGTAGTAAGATGGGACAACTCTGGCAGTCTTCAGAACATCACTGGTGGCAAGCCGTTGGTACTCCATCCCAAGCCGGAGCACAACTTAGATAGTCTGTGTTCACATCATACAATACAGTTTCTTTACCAGGATAAAACCAGGGAAACATCAGGTATATGAGAATGTTAACCCATGTTTAAGGGGAAAAACACCCCGTGATTACCTGCTACACTTCACTGGGAGGAACCTAGCAAACACTACCCTATGATGACTGTGAGAATAGGGCTTTAGTAAGAGACTTGGGCTGATCTTACTTAAAGTAGATTCTGAATCTGTGCTATCGACCCATCATGAATTGCATAACAGATTGGTTACTCAAAAACCATTAGTTGCAACCCTTTAGAGAGCCAAGTACAACTTAAAGTTCATTTTGCAGATGCGATAGATCAGGATCAGATTGCAGAGAACATACAGTATCATCTGTGATGTACAATGTCCGATATTTTGTTCGGTATTCTGGGGAAATCAACCTTGAAATTACATGATCTATGACTGTTCTACTGATTTTAATGGTCCTTTTTTGATTGGGCAGGCACTTTCAAGGGTCAAGCTTATACCATTACCCCATTTAGAAAATTCTATCTACTCAAACTTGCATGCTGCTAAAAAATGATATTCAAGTTTGTAAATATGTTGCTTTAATTGTAGAGACACTTATGACTAAAAATAATGTGCAACAAATAGAAACAACAGGCCCTTGAGGACCTGAATCGCTCTACTAGCAGTTACTGACCAGTATAATGAAAGAAACAGTTAGACTCTTAAATTTTCCTACAGTATGTACCATCAGCTTCAAGTCATGAAGGAAGATTTTCTTTAATAACATTAAATTCTTTTTCAACAATATATCTGGAAATTTTGGTAAATTTCTATCGTCTATCAGTGACTAATGCTAAAGACAAAGCTAGAGACAAGAAAAGAATATAAATTTAACTTAGGATGTTTGAACTGGGCTTAAATGGATGCCAGTCTGGGCAACAGGATTAAGATGGCCTAATTATGTATACATGTTGAATTGAACAAATTGGGTAATGATCAGAGAGTAAATTCTTAAAGTCCATTTTTTGGAATCAAGCCTAATTTAGTAGGGCTTAAGTAATCATTGTAATAAACACTCGCATCAAGTTTCAAAGAAATGTAACAGATAATTTGGACTTGGTTTGGTAAACAATAATCAGTCCTTAGATAGGTCCTTTACCTACACCAATCATTTTTAATTTTCAACAAGGTTCAACATCTTCCATACAAATAATCTTTGCAAGTTCAGAAATATGCCTCACAAAAAAAATGTGGACCTTTTTATATAAAAAACAAACGAATTTTCAACTTCCAACTTTTCATCACTTGTCAGATTTTCTTCAAATTCAATAGAGTCCATGCTATGAATGATAAGAATAAAATGTGCAAGTTTTAAGAAATTCAAACACAAATGTGGATTTGGACTTTATCACAAATATATAGGTGGATAGACAGACAGATGGATGACAGAAACCATGCTGTCTTAAAATAAATTTTGAAAATGGCTTCAATACAGTGGAATAATAAATAAATTGTCAAAAAACCTTACCTAAAACCTTCTGTCAATGACATGAAAGTATTTTTAATTAGAAATAGTGCAGAATTGATTACTCAATGGAATCCAAAATAATGTAAGTTGTATGTCTAAAATGTATAGACCAAGATTTTCAGATTCTCACCACAAAAGTAGAGATATACTACCTCCAAAGATGGACCAAGACAAACCAGAAAGGTTGTTGATCTCTTCAGGGGCAGACTGTTGTAAAAAACTCATCCTCTCAAAGTTTATTTTCTCTGTCAAAAGCTCCTTTCACATATAATGTAACTAGCCATTTAAAAAAAAAAAATGTTCAGAGAGTTAGAATCCAACCAGTAAGAGCATTGGTAGGCAAGAATATGATACATAATGTGAGCTTAATACTGGTTTGGGTCCAAGAATAACTCTTCATATAAATGTACTTGAATCTGTTGGGACTTGCAAAGTTCTATCTTTACAAGTATTAGATTATAACTACAGCCAATGTCAGATACCCTAATATTGGTAAGAGTCCAGTTTCTATCCACACAGTTAAGGAAGAGTTAGATTCCCACCATTTTAAGTCATGGTAAGGACAGTTTTAGGTAAGATATTTCATACAAGCTTATTATTATTTGTCCAAGAAAAAATTGTCATACATTGGGCTATAACTAGCCTAGTACTGGGTTTTACACATTTTTTGCAGTCTGACCTTGATCTATGCTATCTGCAAAATTCATTTAAATCACCTTCTGTGATTAAAGGGTAAAAAAAAATCCATTGATGTAATCTTATAAATGGCCTGTCCTGTAGGTGATTTACTTTCCACTGATTTTTTATTTCTTCACTTTTGAAGAAAAGCTCAGAAGTGTTCGTTTTTGAACACAGCTGCCCCTGAATAGACCGACAACTTTTCTAGCTTGCCTTGATCTGTCATTGGTGACAGCATCATCACCCCATATTGTGGACAGTGGCCAACATTCCATTACCCTTGACTTGAGCCAGTACTAGTCTAGCTTGTATAGAATATCTTGCCAACTATGATTGTTCAAATCATAACTTACACTGATTGAAATCTTACCCTTCCCAAAAATCTATGGATAGAGAATAGTAAGGTCTGTTGTAATGAAATTTTGCACAATTATGTGCCCTTGAATTGAGACAAATAAACCATGCTTGGATACATCTTTCTACCCCTTAATGGATCAACAAGCTTTCTGATGTGCTTTGATTCTTCATTGGTGACAGTTAATCTCAATTTTTGTGTTCACAATTAAACTCTAACTTCCGCTAGGTGCCTGATCTAAGATTCTTGATCTTATGAGTTCAGCCACGATGATTTTTTATTTTTCTTTTCCTACAGACTGCTATGACTGCTAAGTACACCATGTTACCCTAGGGACAGGACAAACTTTGATGAAAAAGGGGTGGCGGGGGGTGGGTGTTGTAAATTTAACCCTTTACCACACAGTCCCAAGTTTTAATGACCCTGAGGAAGAAGACTTTTGGAAACATTGTGGGGATAGGAGAAAATGATGGTAACCAGCATTTTCTCCTTTCCCGCAATGTTTTCTACCCTATCAAAGACAAAAATTATCATTTTAGTTATATTTGTCGTCTGCAAACACTTTGAATTTGGTGGAGTCCAAAATTTTGTCATTTGGTAGAGTTAAACAATTGTGATAAAAGGCCATATTATAATGATGCTACGCACTAAGTATCAACATTTCCTTATATTTTCTGACAAAAAAGCTTTTTGAAATGTTTCCTATAGAGCTCTTTGTAATACTTGCAACCAATGGGATCAATTTGAACACTTTGATAAAGGACCATTCTTACGATGCTACATGCCAAATATCAAAACTTTATGCCTTGTGTTACAGACAAAAAAAAATCTAAGTTTTCAATATGGAACATGTTGAACACATACCAACTGGAAACTTTGATCTATTCATAAAAACAGGTAAACTTAAGGTAAACATTTTAACAATTTTTGTAATACCCTGAGTCTGTTTTTACAAACCATTCTTAAGAATATTCCTTGTCTAATTCTCAAGAATGTTCTAGATGTGGAAGTAACACAACTTCTGATTGGCTAAACCAAATAGTTTAGCCAATCATAAGTTTGTGTTACTGTAAAATTTAGATTATTCTGCCACATAAGACATAGAATACTCTCAGGGTTAATTAGTGAATACAGGCCCTGATACTGATCATCCCGGCAAAGTTTGACAATAAGACCATGTTTTTGCTATCTTAGCACAATAATTCATATTGGTCATTGCCCTGAATGATGATACATTGATGGTAACTTTTGCATGCTATCCTTAAGTTTAAACATAAACTTCATTTCCTTTGATCCAGTTGTTTCTAAGGAGACATCACTAATGTAATTATGGATTGACAAACACCCGGACTACGAGCAATCACATCAACCAAAAAGAAAAGTTTCCATTGGTTGCCTCTACAGTGACAAATACAGAAACTGTTCAATGTGATCAATTTTTCCATTTGTCTTGATGTACCTTTATTTATAACTGTGTGTTCATTTTAGGTATAATTCAGGCAAACTTATTCTTCTTTTCTTTAGAAGCATGCAAGTTAAAGTAGTCAAAAACTAGAGGCCCTTGAGGGCCTGAATCACTCTACTGGCAGTGATTTTGCTTTTTTTTTCTAGCAAACATTATGAATTCATAATGCAAATAGGAAAAAGACAAATGCATAAAAAAGGGGGTGGAGGTGGGTGGAGGGTTGTTGTTGTAACTGGACTTGAACCCACTAAGACAGCATAAGTAGGCATGATGAACTGAACAAATAGTGAAAAAAGTGAAGTACAATATCTCAAAACCATCTGTTTGGAATTCGGCCAAATTTGATAGGGTTTCAGTACTCACTGTATTAACCCTCTACCACATGACAAAATTTTAGACCTGTCCAAATTGAAAGCATTTACATATGACAATTTCATTGTGTCTCAAATAATGCAATTTTTCTTTGATAGGGTAGAAAACATTGTGGGAAACGGAGAAAATGCTGGTTACCAGCATTTTCTCCCTTTCCCACAATGTTTTCAAAAGGCTTCACTTTCAGGGTCGTTAAAAGTCAGCATTGTGTGGTAAAGAGTTAAACAATCCCTGAAAGTTTCAAAGAAATATGACCAATACCGGTAATTGGACTGAGGTTAGTAAACAATACCTTGGTGATAGAAATAATCTTTGCAAGTTTCAAAGGAATTAGATAAAAAATGCGGACTTGATTGTGTAAACAGGAATTGAAAATTTTCAGCTTTAAATGGCTATTTTTCTCATACTGATTGTCAAATTTTTTTCAGAATCAATAGGGTTCAAGCTATTGATGATATAAAGCAACTGTGCAAGTTTCATGAAAATGCAAAAACAAGAAATGTAAATTTTCAACTTTAAATGGCTACTTTTCCCATACTTATTGTCAGATTTTTTCAAAATCAACAGGGTTCAAGCTGTTGATATACTCACTGTCAGATTTTTTTCAAAATCAACAGGGTTCAAGCTGTTGATTATACCAAGCAACTGTGCAAGTTTCATGAAGATGTGATAACACATTCTGACTTTATTGTGTAAACAAGAAAAAGACTAACAGACAGAATGATGAAATCATGCCATGACATAAGCTCTGCTGGCTTTCAGCCTGTAGAGCTAAAATTATATCAGGTAATGGTATAAGCTTGACCAACTTACTCTCTAAACCCTTTACCAAACATTTCCAAGTTTTAACTGCCCCGAGGAATAAAATTTTGAAAACATTCTTGAAAAAAGGAGAAAATGCTTACTTTTCCTTTTTTTCCCCCACAACATTTTCTATGATTGCAAAGACAAATTCATTATGTGAGCAAAATTTATATTTGAAAATGCTTTCAATTTGGACAAGTCTTAAAATTTTGCCTTATGGTGAAAAATTAACCCTTTTCCGAACAATAATATGTGTTTTTACAATCCCCAGGGAGATCTAGGCAAAAACTGAGATTAGAGGGCATTTTCTTTGTTTTTCTATTGTTTTCCTTTGTTTAAAAGGCAAACCTTGTCATTGGAATGGCACCAAATTTGTTATTTGCAAATGCACTGAATTTAGCTGATCCTATTTTTTTGATGTTGGATCGAGTTTAAGTGCCTGCCAAATGTGAAAAGGATATCTTAAATCAATAGACAAGACACAGATATTGCAACTTCAAGGTTTCTTTCACCATCATACTTCACAAACTGTCAGACAGTGTACATCAAAGATGTGACTGCATGTTCTATCCAGTCTGATCTTGATCTACACCCTGCAAAAGAACTAAAAGTTGTACTTGACTCTCAAAGATTCCAAATCTACTTTACTGAAGATCATCCCAAGTCTTATCAAACCACATTCTCAGGTCACAGTCATATTATTAGTCTGAATTCCTCATGGTGAAGAGTTGCATGTATACCAGGGTGGTTTCCCCTTAAAAATGGGGCAACACTCTCATAGACCCAATGTTACCTGGTTTTGTCCCAGTTCAAGAAGCTGGATTGTATGTTATGACTACAGACTACCGAGGTTAAGCTCTGGTTTGTGACAGACTACCGCAGGTTTACCGCCGGTGATGTTCCAAAGATTGCCAGAATCGTCCCATCTCACCACGCTGGTGTGTGGGTGCCACACTGTTGACTTGCTGGCATTCACAGGTGATCAAAAGAGTATGCCCCTAGAGTTGATTCAGTATTAATTCCAAATCACCAGGGTTTATCACGGTTTTGGCCCCAATAGAAAGCTGCTTTCACCACAAAATGGTTAAAGTGCCTGCCAGATAGATAAAATGACAATTAAAGCAAGAGAATTATGATAGTCCTACATCGCTCACCTAAGTTCACTGGGGCTGGAACTTTGCATGGCAAAAGATAAGATTCATACTAGCTACGAACTTCAGTGCTAATTTTTCTATAATCATTAAGTAAGAGCAAGGTTTATGTTAAATGGATGGTGTCTTTATAATCTAAATAGCTAGACCTATTATCAAGTGAAGTTTCACAAACAGTTCATGGTATGTTAAAGATACAGCAGGTTCCACTTTTTCTATGTATTTTCTATTAGTAACAGTGATCATGACAATGTTTTACTACTGGCTTACAATTAAGGTGTGAGCATCATCTGCATGTAAAGATCTTCCTCAAAGTGAAGTTTCACAAACATAACTCATAGAAAGTTAAAAAGTCAAGAACCAAAAGGTTTCATGTAAGACTTTTCAAATTCCTTCTGATAAAACACTATGTAAAACATGAGACCCCTAGAATTCGGCCATCTATGGAACTTTGGTGCACAATCTGAACATCTTTGAGAGAGGACCATCTCATGAAGTATCCACATACCACATGTCAACATAACTGTTTTGAGTTTCAGGCAAGATTTTTTCCCCTTCAGTTTTCCTTTTATTACTCCATGTTTAACCTGTGAACCCTTGGGAAGGGCACTTTTTGACCCCCAAGGACACAATTTGAAGAACTTTGATTAAAGACTATCTATCATGCTACATATCAAGTATCAACATTCCAGATCTTGTGGACCCCAAAATGATCTTTAAAGTTTTCACTTTATATGATGCACAGAACACAGCATCTCAGAGATAAGAACTGTTACCAGACAGCACAGCTTGCCTGTAAAAGTTAATTGTTTGGGGTGAAAATGCCTTGGAAAGAGCAACAGGGTCCCAGCCTAGGACAGAAAACCCAACATCAACTGCAGCACCAGGGTTAGCACAATAGCTGTTCCTGTAAATTGTCCAGGAAATTTTTTGTAACCTTGACTTTTAAGCGACTGGCATGGGCAGGGGTATAGCTGAAACTGTGGACCTATATCCATCATCATACAAAATGTTAACCAAACCAAACTAAATCCATTATTGATTTGAAAATATGATCTTAAAACTTTTAACGTAAAACTTTCATGTAAAACATCAACGTCTACAACCTTGAACACAAGATAATGGGCGTGGGCAGTGGTATTGCTGAAAAAAACTTTGGACATATATCTATCTATCGCTATACAAGATATGGATCAAATCCATCACATGGTTTGGAAAATGTGACCTCTGTAACAAAACTATTAACGTAAATGTGGACCCAGACTTCAAGGCTGATACCCATGCAAGGGCTAGTGCAACATCTCTTCGTGGATTTTGCCCAGTTGAGCTTAAAATTATAACCCTTCCAAAATTAAGTCAAAGGTCAACTAACCATAACCTTTTGCTAAATCTTGGTAGTGCCTTTGATACTGACTGTCAATGACAAAGGGAACATTTTTAAAGGTTTTTGCTATCAACAATACTTACAGTAAAATTGTTCACATTATTCAAATAATTTTGAACAACTTTTGATTAACTTGTCCTGAGGAATTTGCACATTAAAACTTCCTTTGATCTATTAGTTTCCAAGGGAAGTTTTTTTGTTATTGCGGTCGAACAGACATACAGATGTCGGACAGAAAGCAATCACAATGGCTCACTTTAAGCACTTCATGCTTAGGTGACTTTATCAGTACAAAAGAAACAAATATTGCAATTTCAAGGCTGCTCTCAAAAGAATACCTCACAAAATATTCGAGCATACATCAAAGATGAGACTGCATCTATTTTGCAGCCTGATCTTGATCTACACTGTCTGTGAGTATGGCTTGTTCAGGAGTAACAACTGATGGTTTTCCACAGAAAAATAAATATACTTCTCTAAACTTGCTCAGGACCACTTTTTCACATTCAGTTATGAATATCAAATGATATTGTAATTTTACAATAGCATTGGAGGTTTTCATCTGTATAGTGGGCATTGGAAATTTTAACAATTTGTAAGCACCTAAATTTTCTTACGTGCAAGCATTGAAATTTCACATGTATTATTTCACACTGTCTTGGTGACAGATAATATTCCTGTATCTTTCATGGGTAATTATGGTTCACCAAAGTTTTGGAAGGCATCTTTTGTATGATGACATGAACAGAACAGTTGGATAATACAGGCAAGCTCAACCTCAACAAGATAGGTCATGCCTCATATATACTGTCATCCTACACAAGCTAAAGATATGTAATTCAATAAACAGTAAAACATATCAATCACATAAACATGTATATATATAAAAGCTGAAATTCCTCATTGATCAATAACCAAAAAAATGACAATACCAAATATCAACTCCAAATTTCTTGTTTAACCACTCTCTGTCCTTAATTAAACAAAAAAAAAAAATACCTAAGTGGGCACGAAATTACCAAAATCAAAACTCAGTTTGAAATGTCCAAAGTGGGTACATAAAATGACCAAAATAAGAGCAGAAAATGACCAAAGTGGGTAGAAAATTACCAAAAAGGGTATAAAATGACCACAGAGAAAATTATAACTCAGTTTGAAATAGCAATTAAAGCTACCAAAGTGGGTACAAATTAACAGTGACTAAAATGAAAATCGACCCTTCACTATACAACCCAGGTTATAACAGCCCTTAAGAAGACTTTTTTAAAATATGGACAAAAGAAAAAAAATGCCAGCATATTCTCCTTTTCCCACAATGTTTCCTATCCCTCTTAGAACAAATTTCAATCAATGAGTCACACTTATTTTTGTTGTCTACAAATGCTTTCAATTGTCATTTTGTAAAACTGCAAACCAAAATGATCAAAGTCAGTATAAAATGACTAGAATGGAGAGTAGGAACAAAATTACCAAAACGGTTTGTAATTATATGAAATAACCTGGAAATATTTCCTTAATGTATACGCTCATCAGCATTAACCCTTTACCGCACAATGCCACCTTTTAATGACCCTGGGAAAGGAGCCTTTTGAAAACATTGTGGGAAAAGGAGAAAATGCTGGTAACTAGCATTTTCTTTTCCCACAATGCTTTCTACTTATCAGTAGAAAATGGCACCATTTGAGCCACACTAAAATTGTCTGCAAATGCTTTCAATTTGGACAAGGCCAAAATTTTGTCATCTGCTAAAGGGTTAAGCACCTGAGCTCCACACAATCCAATTTTATAGACAGTTTAGATCAACTTAGCTTACACAAAGCAACCTAATCTTAGATCTAAACTGTCTGATAAAGTGAGATTTTTCCAGCAAAACAAACTTATAAATCACAACATTTGGTTATAGTCTCAGCTGGAAATTTTCATTTATTTAAGCAGTTTTAGGGATAATGTGTTAAAAAAATTACTTTTGATGTAAAAGTGGTCCTGAGCAAGTTTTGAGTACTGTAGTATATAGGAGTTGGGATTATGGAACTCTGATCTCTGAAATCTGTTATGCTATTCAAGATCAGTCCATGTTTTGATGGCCCTAAATGAAAACACTTTTGAAAACATCATGGGAACAGAAAAAAATAGTAGTAACAACTTCTTCCTTTTACCATGATGTTGTCTACCAGTTGAATGACAAATCTTATCATTGAGCCAAACTTGTCAAATGAAAAATTTAATCACATATAAAATACCTTGCCTACAATTGTCCTACACATCACTTAAAATGGAGGGAACCCAATCCCTTTTAACCCTTTACCACACAATCCCAAGCTCTAACAACCCTGAGAAAGATTCCTTTTGAAAACATTGTGGGAAAAGGAGAAAATGCTGGTAACCAAGATTTTTCTCCTTTCCCACAATGTTTTTCTGACCTATGAAAGACAAATTTCATCATTTGAGCCACACTGAAATTGTCTTCTGCAAATGCTTTCAATTTGGACAGTTCTAAGATTTTTCCTTTGTTAAAAGAGTTAAAATGGAGAGAACCCAACCCTTTTTTATACTTTGGTGGATAAAATCTGAACCCTAATCAGTTTGAGGGTAGCTGCTATTGGCTCTATGCCTAACCTAGGGTACTTCTCAGGATAATAGCCAGTTCTACCAAGTTAGAAGACATGTTCTAAGCAGCAGTTTTCCTGGATTAAAACCGGTATTTAGCACATATTATGTATAATATTCCTGCCTATCAATGCTCATACCAAATGCAATCTAACCATCCCAACAATTGTTTCACTGGCTGTAACAATATTTGTATAAGGGGCTTTGATCTTTCTGATAAAAGTCAAGGGAACTGAAAGTTCTACCGAAGTACATGTTGTATGGAGAATTTTCCCTGGACTGAAACCATGATAAAATATCTTGTCTACAACTGTTGTAATCATGACTACATTGGTGAGAATGTAGCTCTTCCCAACATTTACTGATAAAACCTGTATACTTGTCAGTAACAGGATAGCTGACATTGGCCACAGAAACTGCCATACATGTCAGGAAAATTGTGAGTCTTACCAATTTAACCCTTTACCACACAATCCTAACTTTTAATGACCCTGTAAAAGAAGCCTTTTGAAAACATTGAGGGAAAAGGAGAAAATGCTGGCACCAACATTTTCTCCTTTTCCCACAATGTTTTCTACCCTTCCCCAATCATATTTCAATTTTTTGAGTCACATTTATTTTGTCGTCTGCACATGCTTTCAATCAAGTTTAAAATTTTGTCGCTTGGTAAAGAGTTAAAGTGAATCTGTAATGAAGAGTTACTCTTGGACCCAAACCAATCAACAGCTTACATATGTTTAATATTCTTGCCTACCAATGTTGTCATCTTGAGTTATATTGGTGGGACTCTCAACACCACCAACAACATACAGGTAACTACTGTTAATTTCATTTCTGTAAGTGTTTACCTAACCAGTATAAGTTTTACTTTTCTTTCTTAAATGTCAAGTTACATTTATTTTCACTATGGCAGAGGAAAGCATAAACCATTTCCATGAAACTCTATTTGGTAACCCAAGTAAAACTAGATGTCATACTTATGACTCCAGTGTAGTTTTATCTAAATCAAACCAGGATTTTTTTTTTTTAGGGGGGGTGGGAGCGGGGGAGAGCCAATAAATCAAAGAAAGACTTAAATACAAAAAGGAACATAACTCTGCAAGTGTTTACTGCAAATAGACATGCTGAAATCAGGCACAACTAGATGTCTTGTTTATTACCTCCTGTACAATTTTATCAAAATCCGAGGCAGGGTTAATCTGTGATGAACTGACAAATCAAAGACGGCATTTAAAAATGGCCATAACTCTGCAAATATCCATTACAAAGGGACATGCTGACACTAGACACAGCTAGATGTAACTCCTGTGAAAATTTCTTCCAAATTCGGCATGGGGTTTTAAGAGGAGAGGAACAACAAATTCAACCTCTGATGCCATGTACCAAAGGGCCTTAATTCTGCAAATATAGGTTGCAAAGCAACCTGCCAGCTCTGTGCACAACTACATGTCATACTAATGCATCCTGATGACTTGTGGTTTAATAGAGGAAGAGAAAATAAAACATAATATTCTTCTTAGTATATGAAGGGCCAAAACTCTACAGAAAATACAGTGCGTAGGGACATGCTGAAGCTAGGCATCACAACATGTCTCACTCATCACTACAATAAGCTTGATCCAAACAGGATGGGGAGTCCGAGAGAAAAGCAGACAAATCAAACTTAGTATAGAAATTCTAAAATGAACCCAATCTCGCAAGTTTCCATTATGAAGATGCTTGCATAGGCTGGGCACAACATACTGATCACTCCCACCATGTTTTATCCAAAAAGTTGTAGGACTCCAGGAGAAGCATGGACAAATTCATAGTGTTTTTTTTTTCTTTCCAGTATGAAAAGGGCAATATTTATTAAAGAGGGACACCCTGAAGCTGGAAATAACGACAAACAACATGTTATACTGATCACTTTTCTATAAAATTTCACATCAATATTGGACCAGGGATTGAAGAGGAGAAAGCAGAGAAATCCAAGACAGCACTTAATTTGTACTACCAAAAGGACCATAACTATGAAAGTGTTAACTGAAAAGGAATACGCTGATGCTAAACACTACATGTCATGTTTACCATCCCTATAAAATGTCACTCAAATTAGATTGGGCTTTTAAAAGAGGACCTGACAAATAAAACATAGCATTTAATACAAAAAGGGCCAAAACTCTTCTGTTTTCATCTCAAAGGGACATGCTGAGACTGGGCACAGTACACATGGAATTATACTAGTAATCCAAATAGGTGTTTCAGAGGAAAAGAGTGGTCAAAGTTTCGGGAATGATACACAATGTACACCTTACATCATACCACAGTGGTGTTCACAAAATACTTCCTGTTAGAAGACACACATATGATATTACTTCTTTATCAAAACTGTGTCAGCCTTCATTGGCTTAACTCTTTACCAAACGACAGTATTTTAGACTGGTCCAAATTGAAAGCATTTGCAGACGACAAATTAGAGGTGGCTCAAATGACGAAATTTGTTCAAGATAAGAGTAGAAAACACTGTGGGAAAAGCATTTTCTCCTTTTCCCACAATGTTTTCAAAAGGCCTCTTACTCAGGGTCGTAGACTGGTCCATATTGAAAGCGCTTGCAGACAAAAATAACAGGTGGCCCAAATGACAAAATTTGTTCTTAATAGGGTAGAAACATTGTGGGAAAAGGATAAAATGCTGGTTACCAGCATTTTATCCTTTTCCAGCAATGTTTTCAAAAGCCTTCTTCCTCAGGGTCGTTAAAAGTCAGCATTGTGTGGTAAAGAGTTAACAGGCTATTTAGTAGCTTCTCAAGGTAGTTATAAATTTCATGCCAGAATTTAAGAAGGGTTTGTGAGAATGTCACATAATTGCTAACATATGGCGGTTATGTGGGATCAAACTCAGAAATAAGTATAATGATGTCACATTTGACCTCATAAAAATAGACTAAATGACCAGTTGCAAAAGACAAAGCAGTATATGAAAGCCAAATTTGTACCTTTTGCTGGACCTAAAAACCTAGTTTCCTTAAGTTTGCGGAGAAAAGTACATTTTGCAGTATTTATCTGTGTTTGAAAAAAATAAATATCCATGAGTGGGTTCAGTTATAATATTTTTATTGTTAAAGGGGCAAAAATATATCATAATCCATGAGAGCGTTTGGATATTTTAATTGTTAAAACATAATTATCCACAAGTGTGTTCAGTTACTGATATTTTAATTGTTAACCCTTACCAAACAATCCTGGGTTTTCACAACCCTAAGAAAGAAGCCTTTTGAAAACATTGTGGAAGAGGAGAAAATGCTGGTAACCAGCATTTTCTCCTGTTCCTACTATGTTTACTACCCTTCTCAAGACAAATTTCAATATTTGAGTCACGTTTATTTTGTCGTCTGCAAATGCTTTGAATTTGGACAAGACTAACATTTTGTCTTTTGGTAAAGAGTTAAAAGGGGCTATTTTAATTGTTATATGGGGCAATAATAAACTGTGTTTTAAAACCTTACCAAAATTTTATGGCTGAATTCAGTAAGGCAATAATTGGCAAATCATCAATATATAAGTAAGAAAAGTGTTTTAAAAAAAAAGTGATGGTATTCCCTTAACTGCTTACCACACAACAAAATCATAGACTTGTCCAAATTGAAAGCATTTGCAGATGACAAATTAGTTCAAATGATCAAATTTGTCTATAATAATGTAGAAAACATTGTGGGAAAAGGAGAAAATGCTGGTTACCAGCATTTTCCCCTTTTCCCACAATGTTTTCGAAAGGGTTCATCATTAAAACACTGGATTGTGTGGTACAGTTTGAAGTGTTAAGGTAATTAAAATTTCACACCAGAATTTCCAAAGGCTCCTGGGAGTGTTACATGATCTATAAGATGCAAAAATTATGTGGGATCATATTCAAAATAGGTACAGTGACATCATATCAGTTTTCATATGATGGAGTTTCAAATCCAAAAACAACCATTCCATTATATATCCAGTTTCTTTACACTTACACCAAGATCATATTTACAGTAATATGTGCTACAGTCATCAATTTATCAGTGCTTCACAAGAAATTTTGATTTGCAGCAAAAATTCTAAATGCACTTTTCATGATTGCTCTATCAAGTACTTTGTAAAAAAACAATAAAGTATCAAACTCGCAACCACCAGGTAATGAGTCAGATACACTACTTAAGGTCAGTTACACTCGTCACAACTCGGCCGATTCCGTACCTACATCTAACCTCGTCTGTATAAAGGAGGCTTCCATTTTGAACTACCAATCACATGATCTTAAACATGGCGGCTCCCCTGTAGATCGCTTAGCAACGACATGAACAACCACGGTGAAGTTATTCACTTCTATCGATCTGTCGATGAAAGCTCCCAACGAAATTGATAAACCACGCTAAAAATTGAATGTATAAACTGTTTGCCGACTGAAATATTCTTAGAAAGATAACGACAGAAAATTTACTCATGTTTTCTTTTTTAAGAGGAGCCTTACAATTTCAATAACGGTGAAGGGGCGTGCTTCCAGAGATGTGCGAAATGTACCGTATAGGTGCATATCAAGCTACGTGATACAGCCGAGGGATTTGATCACCAGATCACCTGAGGTATGCCGAATGGGTCAGTTAGTCACGCTTAGCAGCCTAAGGGTTAACTCTAATATGAGATTATACCAAACTGGTTCACAAGAGACTTGTAAATATCATCTTGTAACGGTTTTGTCAGTGCTGGTAACCAGCACTTTTTCCTTTCCTACAATGTTTTCTACCCTTCCCAACACAAATTCATTTTTTGTGTAACATTAATTTTGTCGTCTACAAATGTTTTCAATTTGGACAAGTGTAAAATTTTGTCGTTTGGTAAAGAGTTGAAAGGGGCTATACCACATAATTATCCATAAGTGTGTTCAGTTGTTGATATTTTAATTGTTATATTGGGCAATAATACAGTGTTTTAAAATCTTACCAGTGTCAAAAACGTTTTATGACTGAATTCAGTAGGACAATAATTGGCAAATCATCAATATATAGGTAAAAAACCACACAACTAAATCACAGACTTGTCCAAATTGAAAGCATTTGCAGATGGCAATTGAAATGTAGTTCACACAATCAAATTTGTCTATAATAATGTAGAAAACATTGTGGGAAAAGATGAAAATGCTGGTTACCAGCATTTTCTCCTTTTCCTAAAATGTTTTCAAAAGGCTTCTTTATTAAAACACTGGATTGTGTGGTAAAGTTTGAAGTGCGTAAGTATGTAAGATTTCACACCAGAATTTCCAAAGGCCCCTTGGAGTGTTACATGATCATTAAGATGCACAAATTATGTGGGATCATATTCAAAATAAGTACAGCGACATCATATCAGTTTTCATAAAAGTAAATGGAGTTTCAAATCCTAAAACAACCATTCCATTATATATCCAGTTTCTTTACGCTTACACCAAGATCATATTTAAAGTAATACATGCTACAGTCAATTATTTATCAGTGCTTCACAAGAAATTTTAATTTGCAGCAAAAATTCTAAATGCACTTTTCATGAGCTTTCTCTATCAAGTACTTTGTAAAAAAAAAATAAAGTATCAAACTCGCAACCACCAGGTAATAAGTCAGATACACTACTTAAGGTCAGTTAGTCACGCTTAGCAGCCTAAGGGTTAACTCTAATATGAGATCATACCAACCTGGTTCACAAGAGACTTCTAAATATCATCTTGTAAGGGTTTTGTCTGCGCCAAAGTTCCAGTCATGCTGTTTACTTCTGAGCAGTCCAATGCAGATGTGTACCCTTCAAGTTTGAATACTAGAACATCCTGTCATAATTTGAAAAAAAAATACATAAACTACTACGTGTATTTTTCATTTTGTTTCTCTTCTAAGCCTTAATCCTTTACTAGAAAACACAATTTTAGACCTATCCAAATAGAAAGCATTTACGGAAGACTTATCACAAGTAATAGGCTAAAATAATTGGATTTATCTCTGAAAGGGTAGAAAACATTGTGGGAAAAGGCGAAGATGCTGGTTACCATTTGCACTGGTTCATTTGGGTCCCACGGTAGCCTGTATCCAGTAAATGGTAAATATATGTATTCCTTACCTCTTTAGCAGATGACAAAATTTAAGTTTCTTCCATATTGAAAGTATCTGCAGATGAAAAATCAAAATTTAATGTTGCTCAAATGATGGGTTTTGTCTGTGAAAAGCAAGGAAAACACTATGGAAGGAGAAAAAGATAATACTGGTTAACAGCATTTTCCTCTTTTCCCAAAATATTTTCCAAATGGCTTCTTCCTAAGGGTTGATAAAACATCGGGTTGTTTGTATAGGGTTAAAGGATTGACTGAATGGTGTTTAAAACATTGTTTTCAACATTATTTCAGTCGTATAGTGGTATCCAGGGCACCTATCCATGCTTT
This sequence comes from Tridacna gigas, assembly GCA_945859785.2. NCBI lineage: Eukaryota > Metazoa > Mollusca > Bivalvia > Cardiida > Cardiidae > Tridacna > Tridacna gigas. The sequence goes on along the minus strand of OX244034.2, from coordinate 43,885,193 downwards.
CCTTGAGTTCCTTTTTACCAGTCTTTTGCGAAATATTCTTTCCAAGTAACTGGCCGTGTTCTAACGTAATCATTGTCTCATTGTCAGAACACTGATCAGCACAAAGACTATCATCAAACATCAAAAGGAAATTGGCCAAGCTGGGGATTCAAACCAGCAACCACCTGGTCTCAAGTCCTACTGACTGTGCTGTCAAGGCTCAACTAGGGCTAAAGGGGACTATTCAAATTTTTATTTTTGATTGAATCACTGAATGTTTCATTAAATATAAAGCAAAGGATTGAAATTTCGGACCCCCCCCCCTCCCCACCGGTTATACCAACCCTGCTATCAAGTTCCATATTTTAGTATCTCCTGTGGAAATATATGACATGTGACATCACCAGGTTACATAATCAGGTATTTTTAAGCTACACTTTACACTCCTTACTCTTCCAAGTGACAAAAAACACCTAACTCAATCAGCCCCTAAACCTGCCTCATATGGTGAGGTAATTTTCAGGTTATAATTTTAAACAAAAATGTGTCTTTTGTAAGTTTCATTTGTCCAAAGTTTATAAGAAAAGGTGTTATGTATCAGAATTAACTAAAAATGGAATTCAAACAAACATTTAATATTTTACAAGTGGGATCACATTAGCAGAACTTTTTTAGATGTTAATTTAATATCCTCCCCCCAATTGTTTGTATGGTCTTCTCAACCCAATGGTGCTTATAGGGTAAGCATAGATGGAGAAAATACTTCACTTACATGTTGACTGATCTAGTATTTCTCTTTCCAGTCTAAAACAATCACTTCACAAAGTTTGATAATTTACATGCTAACATTTGTATATATATTTTAAACACCAACATTACCCAGCCTTAAAGGGCCTTTAAAATAAATTGCTCTCCCTCACTGTTGAACTTTAAATAAAATATATACTATTGATGAAGTTACAATGTTTGAAATGGACTGATATTTCATTTCTTTCAAAATATTACAGGGGTCAATATTACCCACCAGGAAGTGGGGGGGTCGACATAGCCTTCCAAGATTTGATATTGACAGACCTATCAAGCACCATAGTTTTAACTGTTCACAATACATGTATTGCATTTCTGCAGCCGGTTACAAAGTCTTTGATTAGATGAAATGAACCAATAGCTATTTGTTTAACTAGTGCCTTATGACATTTTTAGTACAATTTTCTTAAGGTCAGGAAAAACTTAGATATGTGTTAAGGGGTTGATATTACCCGACTTTGCTCTACTATGCCAATAGTTTGCAAACCATCAATAAATAAAAAAGAGAAAAAAAAAATCATAATACTTCCTCAAAGTGACACATAGCCTCTTCACTCTTTACCACATCACAAAATTTTACTCTTGTCCAAACTGAAAGCATTTGTAGATGACAAATTCGATATAGCTTATATGGTGAGACTTGTCTGTTAAAGGACAGAAAACAGTGGAAAAAGGAGAAAATGCTGGTCTATACCCCTTGAAGGATCTAAAAATAATCTTTGTTCACCAACAAATAAGACAGCCATTTTTTTAAATCATGGCTGATACCTCCAACACTTCACTGCAGCTGGTGCAAGGACCAATGCAGCACAGTTTCTCTAGGAGTACTTCTCACAATTCTATGTCCAAGCTACTGGCTACTTTCCCACATAATCCAAGTCAGAGAAATGTTTAAAAGTGTTAAAATAACTATCCTCATTCCCCATAAAGCAATTTTGCTGAAGCAAGGTTTAAATTCACAAACTTTGAATCATTGGCCCTACAGGTTGCCGCTGGACCACTGAGACTTACCCTGAATTAAGACATGAGACATTGATAACACAAAGTTTAATAACTAACCTGTCTATCTCAATCAAATGTATTGGCTGTTAACACAGTCAGAAACTCAGGCTGGATTACATATCACACCCACTCTACATCTGCAATCATGCTCAGTCCCAGTGAATATTGGATGGATATTATCCAGGTTACCAAGACTGCTTTCACTAGCTGTGGCTTGAGCTCTGCAACCTCTTGAATCATCTTTTAGACCAGTCAGCTGTAAACTGCAGAAAACAGGATTGATAAAAATGCATTTTTATGATTGTTTCAACTTGGTCTCCTATATATTTAAAACTTGATGAAAAGCTTAAAATCAGTCTTGCATCTAGAGCACCAAGTCACGGGATTCCTGCAATGTTCAGCCAGGGTCTACTGGCACAATTTTTCAGGTCCGTATCTGCGTGGTTCTAATTTCCTTTTTACTGATTAATTGTAGTCCTTATGTGAGCTGTACTTATTTCCTTTCTCCTGATTTGTCATTATATTAGACTGTCCATGCATATTAGAGCAAAAGCAGTATAATAACCTTGTTTTTTACAACTAAGATTTGATAACCAGTCTCGCTTGTTAAAAATGGCAAAGCACCAATGGTAAACAAAGCAGAAGTTGTGAAAGAAACTAACATTAAAGAGAAAGATTTTCCTTTTTTAAAGGAATGGTTGTCATGCTTAAATTTAAAAAGCTGTAAAATGACATGGCATTTGTCTGCACTCATGGACAATAAGAAGATTTTTGCATTTTTTTTTAAAAAAAGAGAATGATTAATGAAGTCAGTCTCCATCAATTTTGTTTGTGTAGTGTTTACTAGTAGTACACTGCATATGAAAGTCACCAACTGCTTTCCCACAAAATACTTAAGTCAAAACAAAGTTAAGCAGGGAAAAGAATCCTCCTGTAATTAATCATCATAAATCCTCAAAAAAAGTTTGTGGTCAGTTACATTTAGATTTCACAATGCCTGTATCTTAATGCTGAGCAGCTTCATTGGTTCAGCCTGTGCAGGAGTTCCAAAAAATAAAAGGAAACAAAATGACTGAAGAAAAAATTGAATAGCTTCTTTTGACGGTTTATTGCTTACAAAAGCATTTCATATATACAATGATCATTAACTCTTTACCAGACAACAAAATTTTAGCCTTGTCCAAATTGAAAGCATATGCAGATGACAATTTCAGTGTGGCTGAAATGGTGCAATTTTTCTTTGATAGGGTAGAATACATTGTGGGAAAAGGCAAATATGCTGGTTACCAGCATTTTCTCCTTTTCCTATAATGTTTTCAAAAGGCATCTTTCCCAGGGTCGTCCAAAGGCAACATTGTGCGGTACAAGGTCAAGGAAGAAGCTAATATTAACCAGCATTTTCTCCTTTTCAAACAATGTATTCTAAACTTTCAAAGACACACTACATGATTTTAGCAACATTTCATTTTGTCCTCTGCAAATTCTTCCAATATGCAAAGGCTGCAGGCTACAACTTTGTTACCTGGTACAGAATTCAAATAGTTGTCTAGACTCTCTTTGTAAAATTAACTTACGCTATCCAAATCGAATTCCCTTATGGTGCCATCAACACCAAGGTATTCTTTTGTTTCAGACTGATATCATAAAGTGTCCAACTGGTTGACAGATGTACCTGGTTGGACAACCACATTCACTGACAGGGTCTGCATTGGTAGATATTCATCCTCAAAGGCTTCACCAGTCAACTGTTGATCAAGAAACAGAACATCAGCTGTCAAAGCTCAACCTTAGTCCTTATGTTATTCCCCCTGCAAACAACTTTTTCCATCTGGCAACTGATTACTGTTTGAAATGGGGTGGAAAAAAAAGAAATTGCTTATGACAGTTTCTCCACATTGTTTGTTAAGTCATGTATTCATGTTCCTAGCCTCACTTAATATTAACTAGAACTGTCACAACGCAGACAAATACCCCCCACCAGCACCTTGTTACTGAAGCAGTTAACCTGTGACCTTGATCTTTGACCTATGTGACCCAAAAACAATAGGGCGCCTCCTTGGGTCATGAGGACTTGCATAAAGTTTCAGGTCCTAGGTCAAATGGCTTTTGAGTTAGAGCACAGAAACAAAAACATGGACAGATTGACAGACAGACAGACACTGACTGATGGACGGACAGACATGGTGAAACCAGTATACCCCCCTCAAGTATATAGGTGTGGATATAATTATCCATAGTTTACAAATATGTTTTCCAAATTGTCCACTGCAAATAGTATTTATCCCATAAAACAACAACTTTTAACCTTTTACCACACAATCTCTACTTTTAACAATCCCAAAGAAGAAGGCTTTTGAAAACATTGTGGGAAAAGGAGAAAATACTGTTAACAAGCATTTTCTTCTTTTTCCCACAATGTTTTCTACCCTAACAAGCAGAAATCATCCTCTGCACTACAAATTAATTTGTTATCAGCAAATGCTTTCAATAAAGTCAAGTCCTAAGTTTTGTTCTTTGGTAAACAATTAATGCCCAAGCAGTAGATAGCTTCCAAAAACATTGCTGGGGATTGAGTACATGTATTGCTTTTTATAGGCAGTTCCTCTCTGTCAATATTTCAAATACCATACAATACAGATGTTTCTTGGCTGTTTACTTCCTTTCACAATTGTACTTTATCAATATGACAAGTTCATGCTTTACCAAACAATCCCAAGTTTTAAAGACCCTAAGAAAAATGGCTTTTGAAAACATTTTGGAGGAAGAAGACAGTGCTAATAACCAGCATTTTCTCCTTTCTCACCCAAGTTTTTTTTATCCTTTTCAACAATATTTCAGACATATTACTCCTTTGCCAAACAATCCTGAATTAAAACAACCTGCAGTCCATTTAAAACATTGTAGAACAAGAGAAAATACAAGTAATGATCATTTTCTCTTTTACCCTCAATATTTCCCTCAATCATTGGAACTGATCTGCACCAATCGCCAGTTTGCATTTTCCGTTTTTGAAAGAGGACAGGGGGGTCAAATTTTCTCTGATTTAATTGCACACCTTGTCTTATCATGTATATGATATAGAGGCAGTTGCTAATGTTATATTATAAGTAACCGTGTCTGATGATTGACCAATAAAAATTTTGGGTTTTTGTGATTGACCAATGGAGTTTCAGTGGCCTATGCTTTAACAAAATTTTACCTTGAGGCAGAATGCTTTTAGAAAACATCATGGGAAAAGGAAAAAAAAGATGGTTAATACTTTTTGCACTATGTTTTCTTTCCAAAATTAGAGCCACATTCATTTTAATTTCTGTAAATTCTTTCAATTTGGACTGTTACAAAAATCTTTGGTACTAGATAACATGGACGCAAATGTACATTGAATCCAATTTGAAAGCCCTCCAAGATCACTGTATGGCCAAGTGAACTAAATACCTCCAGCTCTGCATCAGATGTGCTTGTAACCCTCACAGTGCATCCAGTGTCTGCTCCTTCTAGTAGATTGGGAACAAAGCCATCTTTTTCAAACAGGTTGATAATTACAATAAACAATCTTGTGAACAACAGCAATTGCAGCTCTCATGGACAGTCTCTGATCACTTGCAACCAAAAACTGTAAAGATAACAATCATGTAATGACTTTTTTAACAATGATTTGCCACCAATTTGAGAACAAAATCAGAGGAATGTTCATCCAGTTTTTTTGAACCCTTAGACACCTTAAGTCTTCACCAAACAAGAAAAAATTAAAGTCATCCAAGCTGAACACTTTTGCAGACGACAAACTTATTGTTGCTCAAATGATGGGCTATCTCCATGAAGTGGAAACATTGTGAAAAAGAAAAAGAAAATGCTGGTTACCAGAAATCCTTAGGAGCAATCCCTCTTTTTGCCAAAATCCTTTCAAGAGGATTTCTTGCAAGATGCAATTTAAGCTTGTGTGATGAAGGCAACAAACTAAAATAAGTATGTGCAGATTGAAGAAATTACACAATAAAATTTATGCACCTTTTGAGACCAATTTGCAGACTTACCTCAAGTACAAGTAAGGATTGATCCATCAAGCTTCTCTTCAATGTAATTGGCCAATTGTTGTAATCAAGCTTCTTTCAATATGATAAGCCCATTCTTAAAATCAGTGTTAAAAGCAGTCTAAAATATTCAGGCGAGTCAGTTCTCGGAGGGACCTTCTAAAACCATCCTGAAATGGAATAGGTATCATCATTCAGAACTATATAACGAAAAGATGGTATCATCAGTGTTTGACTGGCAAACACCTGATTATCTCACACTCTCCTGCTGTCAACTTTTTACCTCACCTTTTGGCCATATTTTCATTCAGGTACTTATGAAAATTATTCAGATTTTTTTGTCTTTACCAGATGTTGGACAAGCGTAAAACTGGGTTACATATAATCACTCATTTTAATCACCCTGGCCAAGGACGCTTAAGAAAGCATTGTGGGAAAAGGATGAAGTGCTGGCAACCAGCATTTTCCCCATTTCTCACAACGTTTTCTGCCATTTCAAAGACAGAAATAAACTTTTAAGCTCAATTCAAAATGTCGTCTAGTGACATGTTAACTGCTGATGACAGTTAACTGTGAAACAATTGACAAAATTCTAGACTGGTCCAAACTGAAAACATATTCAGATGGCAAATTAAATGCAGCTCAAATAATGGCAGTTGTCTTTGAAAGGGTAGAAAACATGTGGGGAAAGGAGAAAATGCTGGCTTGATCTATCAGGATTTTCTCCCCTGTCCAGTATGTTTTCAAATTGCCCCTTTCCCAGGGTCATTTAAAATCAGGTCTGTGTGATTAACAAAAATTGTCTTTCACCGTTTACCAAACAATCGCAAGTTTTCACACCCTTGAGCAAGGAGACTTCGTTAGACTTTAAAGTAAAATTTCGTAAGAAAATGGGAGGGCGGGAAACACAACGCATCAAGGCATGGATACGCTCGAGCCAGAAAAAGGCTAGATATAGAAGGAAAACAAAGTAAGATCAATTAACTACGCTGCTAAATCTATTACGATTCATAAAAATCACAGCAGGATAAAGAATGGATAACATACTTACTTTATTTCCGAAAATCAAAGAAGTTTTCTTTGTCTTCGTTTTGCACCACCGCCTCGCCGCAAATGTGTGAGTACTCACGTGACCAGTTTTGATTGGGTAATTTGGAAAAACAACTAAAAAGCCAGGAAAATTTTCTGTATTGATGTCAGATTTGATATATGAATAAAATGACGACCCCGTTTTCGTCCACAGATTTTTTAAATCCTTTTTTTCCTTCAAAAACTTCCTCTATTCGACAGATCCCGTGAGTTTCGTTGAGGCTTGAGTCCTCATCACAACTAGGCCGATTCCGTAAATTTTAACAGATTGTGTGCTTTGAATTTCCACATATGGTCATGCTTCATCTGTTCCACAAATTTAAAAAAAAAAAACCAGTAAAACGAGTATGAGAAACAAGAAAAGATCTGAAGAGATGAAGAGAGTTGAAAGACCCTTTACCAGACGACAAAATATTATCAATGACCCCAAAAAATATTGGAAATATCTCCGCAGTCTCGTCAACATGAACAAGAAATCTGACCTTATTCCAATTCTTAAAACCAATGAAAATAACGTCGAAATGTTTCACTATACAGACATGCAGAAGGCAGAATGCTTGAATAAATATTTCTCTTCTATTTCTACTGTAGATGATTCTAGAACATGTTTACCCCCTTTTCATCCTAAGACTTGTAATACACTGACCACAATTTACATCACTAGACAGGAAATAGAAGAAATAATCAGTACTTTGGAAGTAAAAAAAGCAGCAGGCCTCGATTTAATCAGTCATAAATTACTAAAAAATATTACACAGAGCGTATCTAAACCCTTACATATCCTTTTTAATAAGTCATTACAAGATCAAACTTTTCCTCAAAAATGGAAACATTCACTAGTTAATCCGCTTTTCAAAAAGGGAGATAAGTCATTAGTTTGCAACTATCGACCAATATCTCTTTTAGTTGTGTCGGTAAACTGATGGAAAGGTGTGTATATAAACATCTGTACAACCACCTACACTCAAATCATCTACTCTACGAAAAGAAGTCTGGTTTCTTGCGGGGACATTCAACAGTCCATCAACTGATTGAAATATACCATCAAATCGTTTCTGCTTTAGATGCAAAACAAAACCTGTGTATGGTATTCTGCGATATATCGAAGGCATTTGATAGAGTATGGCACAAAGGTCTTATCTTTAAACTTCGCCAGCATGGCATCGATGGCCCCCTTCTGCAATGGGTTAAGAATTATTTGTTTAATCGTCAACAATCTGTTATTGTTAGAACTGCCAGATCTAACACAACATCAATAAATGCAGGCGTTCTTCAAGGATCGGTTCTCGGGCCTTTACTTTTCCTTGTCTACGTGAATGATATATCAGACAATCTCTTAAGTATATCTCGTTTTTTTTGCAGATGACACCTCACTAGCTTGTACAGCCACCCAAATTGCAGACATTGAGGGCATCCTAAATCATGACCTGCTTATTGTATCTAAATGGGGAAAACAGTGGCTGGTGTCATTTAATCCCTCAAAAACCGTAGCTATTCACTTCACAAACAGAAATGTTCAACCACCTGATTTATTGTTTAACGATGTCCCAATTCAGTTTGTTACGAATCATAAACACCTTGGATTAACTCTAAGTAATAATGGTAAATGGCGTGAACATATTGATAATGTAACTCAGTCTGCAAACAAGATCCTGGGAATTATGAGATCTTTAAAATTTAGGCTAAAAAGAGATTCTCTCAACCAAATACATGTGTCTTTTTTGCGGCCACGTCTTGAATACTCCTCAGTAGTCTGGGATAATTGTACTATGACGGAAAAGGATCGTCTGGAAAAAATTCAAGTTGAGGCCGCAAGAATAGTAACCGGTATTACAAGATCAGCTTCTACTTTTGACCTGTACAAAGAAATTGGTTGGTTAACGTTAGACAATAGGTGCAAATTACCAGAAACTTGTACCGATTTATAAAATAGTCAACGGCCAGACTCCACAATACTTAAACGATATCTTTCCTTTAAATGTTAACACAAGAACTAACTATTTGCTAATGATATCGATTTAGTTGCTTGTCGAACCGAATTGATGGCGAAGTCTTTCATTCCATCGGCAGTTACTCTATGGAATGAACTTTCCGACGATATTAAATCCCTGCAATTTTTGTCGCAGTTTAAATCTCGTATCCTACAGACCTTTCATGTCTCTGATGTTCCAAAACACTATTTTGTCAGTAAACGCCATCTATGTCATACATACAAGGATTCGTAACAGATGCAGCAATCTGAACTATGACCTTTTCTCAAATTATATTTCTCAAAATGCAAGGTGTAGGTGCGGTTACGATCAAGAAGATGCTGAACATTATTTCTTCAAATGCACACATTACACAGAACAGAGAATTAATCTTTTTCAAAATTTACGTCGATTCCATCCATTAAACATCAACATTTTATTATATGGATCCGACAATCTCAGTTTCGAAGACAACTCAATGATATTTACGACTGTACACACTTATATAAAGGATACTGGACGATTCAAGTAATCCTGCAGCAGCAAACGATAAATATTTGACCAATTCGCCCGGATCTTGGGACCCCACTGACTTACGATTCATCTACGAGTAATCATCTAATTCTGTAGTTAAAAATCTTAAAATCTGAGTTTTTTCGCCCCTACTTCACTTTCTTTTATTTCAAGAAATGTATTTAATTGTATTTCATGAAAAGAACTTGACTTGTTAATTGACATTACCATGTTAGTGAGTAACTGGAACAAAATTGTCGTCCAAAACAAAATTAAAAATTAGTACAACATTAGTAAGCCAAAAGTGAAAATGGTCGACTCTAAACAATGTAATTTCATTAAGGGAATGACCGAATCTAAGTTGCGAGAACTTGTGGTCAGACCCTTTTGCCTAGTCGTTTGATTGTGTATATTGTTCTGTATTGTAAATTCTATTATTGTAACTTAACTTGGCAATAAAATATGTTTAAACTAAAAAACAAAATATGATACTTGTCCATAGTTCAAAGTTTTTGCAGACGACAAATTCATTTTGTACCAAACAATCCAGTGTTTTCCAGATCCTAGGGAAAAAAAGTGATTTGAACACATATGAGATTTGAGGAAAATGCTGATAACCATCATCTTTTTTCTTTTCCAACAATGTTGTCTAAGTTGTCACAGATAAATTTCTATCATTTGAACAGGGATAGTATGTAACAATTGGGGGTGTAATTTACGATTCCTGATTTGAAACACTCTGTATGTGTCTCTATTTGTCGTCTACGACTGCTTTCATAATAGACCAGTCTTAATTCTTAGGCTGCTAAGCGCGACTCATGGTTCTTTTGGGGACAATGTAGATCAAGATCAGACAGCGCATAACGCGCAGTCTGATCTTAGATCTACACGGTCCAATGAGGAGAGATTTCCCAAACCCCCATAACTTTGAAATACCAACATTTTGTTTTTTACCACCGGTTTGATTTAACCCTAAAGCTGCGAAGCGCGACTTACTGACCTTTTGCGGACAGTGTAGATTAAGATCAGACTGCACAGAACGTGCAGTCTGATCGTGGATCTACGTTGTCCGAGAACGAGATATCTCTCTCCAAGAAATAAGTATGAAGTAACATTATTCGGGTTTTTACTAACGGCTTGAAAGTCTATTTAACTTACTTAGCGGGGTTGAGTTATTTAGAAGGTTTAGGGTTAACATTTATCGTCAGGTAGATTTCTACGTTACCCACAAGATGGGATTTGTTGCTGAACCGGCAGAAATCAAAGTACTTAAAGTACTGACAGACTAGCGAATTTGATTGATTGATTGATTGTATGGTGTTTATTAACCCTGTTTTCAACATTATTTCAGTTATGTAGCGGTGGCCAGTGCACATATCTATGCTTTCCTGGAGTTTCTTTTACCAGTACTCCGCACAATATTCTTTCCAAGCCACTGGCTCCTTTCCCACATAACCATCGTCGAAACATGAGCGAGAAATGAATCCTGTTGCAATGACTATCATCAATCCTCGGACGACCTCCTGTTCTCAAGTTCTGTATGCTACCGACTGAACTGCCGGGGCTATATGTGCTATTGGTTAACTATAATCTAGTTTAAGTTTAACCCTTAACCTGCTATAAAATGTTTAATGAAACTTTCAAGCTGATGGTAAACACCTGAATATTGCTGTTTCACAGTTACACTTTGGAGGAAATTTGTCCTCCTATCGGACAGTGTAGATCCAAGATCAGACTGCACACACTATCTGCAAAGGGTCATTGAGTCGCGGTAGTGCTGGTAAAAGAAACTCGAGGAAAGCATGGACAGGTGCTCTGGCCGCCGCAATATCACTGAAATAATGTTGAAAACGGCGTTAAACTCCATGCAGTCAATTGTCAATATCTAACAGCACAAGATGTAGTTAACTATTTAACTCTCCTTACAAAACGAAAAATTTTACATTCGTCCAAATTCAAAGCTGTTGCAGACCATGAATTAAATGTGGCTGAACTGATGAAACATGATTCCAGAAGGGCAGAAAACAATGTGGGAAAAGGAGAAAATGATGGTTACCAGAATTTTCTCCTTTTCCCACAATGTTTACAAAGGGATCCTTCCCCAGTATCGTTAAAACTTGGGATTGTTTGGTAAAAGGTTAATAGAATAACAGTTTAACATAATAGTTCAGCTGTACACAATGATCTAAATAATGAATGACTGAAGGAATGACAAGGGTTCCCTGTCCAGTAGGGGTTGATATAGCTGGGATTTGCTGGGAAGTTAACCTAGGTGTATCTATTAATAGATTCATTCATAATGTTACAGTTGTGTAGGAATTAGTGATTCTCTGCTTTGCATAGGTCACTCAATTTACATAAAGCAAAGATCTTGTACCTTATAAATGACATCTTGTTCAGTTTATTACTTTGTAAGACGACATTTTCAAATCGGAGAGGTAGAGATTTAGTGGTCTATGTCTAAATTGTCATGTATAACAGAATTAAGATTTCTAACAGAAAGAAGTATTTTCTGTGTGGCAGTATTTGGCAACTGTGGGGTTTTGAATCTAGGTCAATCTTGATGCCTAAATCGAGCCACCGACGCCAAGGATTTAAGTCCTGTCCATTACAGAGAGACGTGCCTTGCTTAATTAAGCATTATAAGCCTTAATAAATCATGTCCTTGAACGGTTTGGCGATTGTACCACTATTGTTTTGGATGATATTCTCATTTACCCTGGCATGAAAACCTCAGAATATCTGGAATATGTATATGTTTTGATTGCTCACGTAAATCAAAGTACTGAAAGTACTGCCAGACTAGCGAATTTGATAGATTGATTGTTTGTATGGTGTTTAACCCTGTTTTCAACATTATTTCAGTTATGTAACAGTGGACAGTGCACATATCCATGCTTTCCTGGAGTTTCTTTTACCAGTACTCCGCACAATATTCTTTCCAAGCCACTGGCTGCTTTCCCATATTTATATTAGAACCATCGTCGAAACGTGAGAGAGAATGAATCCTGTCACAATGACTATCATCAATCCTCGGAAAGAAACTTGCCGAGTCAGGGATCGAACCAGCGACCCCTTTGCTCCCAAGTCCCGTACACTACCAACTGAGCCGCTGGGGCTATGCGTGCTATTGGTTAACTGTAATCCAGTTTAAGTTTAACCCTTAACCTGTTAAAAATGTTAAACGAAAATTTCAAGCCGATGGTAAACACCTGAATATTGCTATTTCAAAGTTACATTTTGGAGAAAATAATATATCCTCTTATCGGACAGTGTAGATCCAAGATCAGACTGCATGCTCTGCACAGTCTGGTCTTAATCCACACTGTCCGCAAAACGTCATTGAGTCGCGGTATTGCTGGTAAAAGAAACTCCAGGAAAGCATGGATAGGTGCTCTGGCCGCCGCATTATCACTGAAATAATGTTGAAAACGACGTTAAACACCATGCAATCAATTAGTCAATATCCAATAGCAAAAGATGTAGTTAACTATTTAACTCTCTTTACTAAATGAAAAATTTTACATTCGTCCAAATTCAAAGCTGTTGCAGAACATAAATTAGAAGTGGTTGAACTGATGAAACATGATTCCAAAAGGGTAGAAAACAATGTGGGAAAAGGAGAAAATGCTGGTTACCAGCATTTTCTTCTTTTCCCGCAATGTTTTCAAAGGGATTTTTCTCCAGTATCGTTAAAACTTGGCATTGTTTGGTAAAGGGTTAATATTCAAGACTAGGATATCAGTTTAACATAACAGTTTAACTGTACACAATGATCTAAATAATGAATGACTGAAGGAATGACAAGGGTTCCCAGTCCAGTGAGGGTTAATGTAACTGGAATTTGCTACAAGTTACCTAGGTGTATCTATTAATAGATTCATTCATAATGTTACAGTGGTGTAGGAAAAAGTGATTCTCTGCTTTGCATAGGTCACTTAATTAACATATAAGCAAAGATCTAGTACCTTGTAAATGACATCTTGTTCAGTTTATTACTTTGTAAGACGACATATTCAAATTGGAGTGGTAGATATTTAGTGGTTTTTGTCAAAATTTTCATATATTACAGAATTAAGATTTATAACAGAAAGAAGTATTTTTCTGTGAGGCAGTATTTGGCAACTGTGGGGATTTTTTTTATTTACTTTGACTCTAGGTCAGTCTTGATGACTATAGACTAGCTTCGCTAGTCTAAAAATACACACAGCAGTGTTTACATATTTTTTTTTTTGCGATCATAAACCATTTTAGAATATATCTTGATTCACCGTTGCAAGTTCAAGGAATGTTTCGTTATCGGCTTAAAACATAGCAGGCTCAGACTGTAATTTTGGGTATCTGGAAGAATTAGATCGCAGTTTCTTTTTTTTTTCTTGTGTGCCACCAAATGTACACCGGTCAGATGGCTGTCCTATAGGCCCACAGGAAACAGAATGTTAGTTGTCAAAGTTGTGTTTGAGAGAGAGAGGCAGGCAAATGCTTTGTTGACTGTCTATACTTATACACGTCCACTAAAATATATTTTCTGTTCTGTCAAACAGTTCGAATCAGTGCCTTAAACTCAGTTTGTTTACCACACTCCCAGAAAGAAGTCCTTTGAAAACATTGTACGAAAAGGAGAAAATGTGGTTACCAGCATTGTCTCCTTTTCCCACAGTGTTTTCTACCATATCAAGGACAAATTCTACCATTTGAGCTACATCCAGATTGTCATCTGCAAATGCTTTCAATCTGGCCAAGTCTATACATTTTTGGCGTTTGGTAAAGAGTTAACTATTTACCAAACATTGCCGTGTTTAAATGATCCTGAAAAGAGAAGACTTTTGAAGATAAACGAAAATGCTGGTACCCACGATCTTTGTGTCCTTTTCTTCCCATACATTTTTCAACCGATTTAGCTGAAAGTTTAAAAGATAGCATTCCTCTCATTGAAAATTGTACATCTGCAATATTCATTATGATTAGTCTACTTTTACACGATTAATGAACCTTGGATTTTTTTACCTGATCCAGCAATAGAACAACCACTGGGTTGTATTTATCGGCCTGCTAGAGGTCTAGTGATCAGCTGAGGTTTCAAAATCCTAGTGCTAATACGTCTATAATGAGGATTGTCTGGTCAAAAGCCCCCATAGCGGCCAAAAGTAATCAATGTGGGTGTTAAAATGCATTTGGGCCATGCTCTGGCAAAAGGGAGCTTGATGCATCTCCGCAGTGCATTATACCAAGCAAGTCATCCCATGATTAGGGATCCATAAAATCCATTTTGTCTAACAACCAACTGGATCATAAGGTAGAATGGTCCTTTGACATACAGATAATTGACTCATAACGAAGAGTTTCGGCACAGGTCAGCCTGTGCGGACTTCGCAGGCTGACCTGAATATATATTTTTCGTAGATGCATTAAGCCCCCTTTTCACACAGCATGGCTCATTCGAATTTAAATCATACCGTTTAAAAATGTAGAAATTATTGTGAATGACAATTTGTTTTGTACAGTCGGTGCAAGTGTTCGTCGCTGGGAGAAAAAAAAAAAAATCAAAACCAAGTAAAAAGTAATCAAAAGATAGAGTAACCTGGCAACTTTTGACCTAGATATAGTTTTAAAATTCATTTTTGTGCCAGCGACTAACACTGGGACTTTACAACGGTTTCATATGTCGACCGGGGTATAGTAACTAGAGAAGTAGATTACAAGTTGTCTTGATATCGATTTAATATTCCATAATGTAGAACAAGAAGAAGAAAAATAAGAACTGAAAAGAAAAATACAAAGAAGGTCTTAGAAAGAAGATTCAAGTACAATGTTGAGACTACTAAAATATAAAGCTAAGTCTTAGCTCTACGGTAAGACAATACATAAAAATGAAATATTCTAAGTTTTCTTCCGAAGTAAAATGAGAGAAATGATTCATGAAGAGATACAGATCTACCTACAACAAAATTCCGTCGGTAACTGGTGAAAAACAGAGCGAGGGTGCCCAGCGGTGAACAATGTAACAAAGAGCGGCAAATAAAAGAGCGGGAATTAAAAGAGCGGGAAAGAAAAACACGAACAAGGACGACTTGCATACACTAGCATACTGAAAAATGTACTCATAAGCAAACATATATATACAGGACATAGACGAAGGCATGATAGGGTACATGATACACGTATGAGAAGATACTATCAAAAATAAAGCCCTGGTTACACATACATGTACATGTATATGAAACAAAATATTATAGCAACCTACTAAATCTAGTTCTGTTCGAAGTATATTTAATGGTTACGTTACAATTGCTATCTTTCACCCTTCCCTAGACAATCCTGAAGAAGACAGATCTTGCGAATGCTAATTTTAAGCATTTTCATCTTTCCCACCATGTTTCTCTAGCTTTTCAAAGATTGATGCCTGGCATCTGAACTACATTTGATTTGTCTTTTGCAAAGTCTTAATCTGTCAAAAAGTCAAATCATTGTTATTAACGTTTATTTCTCTGTATAATAGACAGCACCACTCCGTCTTTGAAGCGTGTCTCTCACACTGAAAGCTTTCTTGTTCAATTGACACTCCAAGGAAGTGACGTCATAGAACAGAGATATACATTCGGCTCTCCTCAAGCAATAACGGGTGCAGTGTAGAATGTGGTTTGTTTCAGACTCATTCGCTGGACCAAAAACCCCATCGAATCTTTCCCGTGACGAAACTTGCCGACATCGACATCATGACCTTCAAAAGATTCATACTTATAAATACAGGCCAAATTCTTTCTTAACCTACTTTATAAAATAATTTACCGCTTATTTTGCCAGTAGCGACCTTTGTTTTTCCCTGCGAAGACGGTACCAAACGTCAAAATTTTAGACTTGTCCAAACCGACAGCATTTGCAGACAACAAAATAAATATAACTCGGATGATGTGATTTGTCTTTGAATGGCCATAAAACATTGTGGGAAGGGGAGAAAATGCTGGTTACCAGCATTTTCTCCTTTTACCACAATGTTTTCAAAAGCCTTCTTTCTCAAGGTCGTTCAAACATTCATATTCTAATATTATCTTGAGGGCTGTGAGTTCGAAATCAGTAAGTTTTATGACTTTTTCTCCTGTCTCTACCCTTTCTTTCTTTCCGGCGATTTTTCACTTCTGATGCATGGAGAAAAAGAGTCAGTGACTTGGAAAGAAAGTTGTGTCAGTACTGCTGTGAGAAAGCCAGGAAACACATGCGTAGGTGCACTGACCGCCGTGATATGACCTAAGCTGTTAAGACAGCGTTAAACTCTGATTCAGTCAATCAATCCATCTTTCCACTCAGACACAGGACATTCTTACTAAATTTTGCTGAAATCTCATTGCGCAATTTAACTGTATTCGACTTTTAGTTTAAGCTTTATTTTATTTCAAAAATTTTCATTCACAGTACCATTTCACATGAACAAATAAGATGGGATTGGAAAACAAGCTTGTGGCTTACATTAATTCCTTTCCCAATGATATTTACAAAAAAAAGTTTTAACCGTTATATAAGGTGTCGTAGGTAGGGATATCTTTTTGTTTTACCCATGAATGAACATTTAGTTTTTTGTAAGGTTACACTCACTTCTGTGGTCTACCATTACAGTCGCTGTGCTGGCTATTCAATCCTCAGAAAAAAAAAGGGGAAGCCCTTCCTTAAGTAGAAAACCTTTTGGTTGCTAAGATGAAACGATGGACCTCAGCAAATATTTGTTTGTTTTCATCTATTGTTAAACGATCGTTCCCAAAGAGTAGATTATTTGTAGTTAATGGACAAGGGATGTTGGAAAAAGTATCGATACGAATTTGTTGGTAACGACGACAGTGAATTAAGAAGTGATCAACTGTTTCCACCAGTCCACATTGACAAAGAGAATTATCGACCAAATCTCTTATATGTAGGTCATAATTTAAAGAACTGCATCCAAGTCGTAATCTGGTGTGCAGGATTTGGCATTTTCGTAGGCCGAAATCAAATAAGGGACAGGATCTAACGCGATTGTTGTTCAGAAGCATCTTAAATTGCTGGATTGTTGAAGAATTTCTCGTACTTTCGGGTAACAAGTTCCAGTCTCGAACTGTACGTGGCAGAAAAGTGGAATTGTAGAATTGCGTATTGGCTCGGACACTTCTTAAATGTCTTAAATTGTACCTTTCATCGTCATTTTGGGAACTTTGACTGAGGCTGGTTAAATATGGCGAGGAAATTCCATTTAACATCTTGTATAACATTATAAGACGGTGCTTCTTTCTTCTTTCAGTTAGAGTTTCCCATTTGAGTTCAAAAAGCAGTTTTTGAATGTTACAATATTTAGTCGCACCGGTCACGATTCTTGCAGCCTCGTTTTGGACAGATTCAAGGTCGTGCTTAAGAGCATCACTAATATTGTCCCAAACTATGTCTGCATACTCTAAAAGTGGTCGAATGAAAGAGAAATACATACGTTCAAGACTTTTACGGTTCATTAGAAATTTAAGGGCTCTCATCACATCTATTCTTTGCCATGCTTTATCAATGATTATTGATATGTGAGATGTCCATTTCGCGTCACTAGATAGAGTTAAGCCAAGATGCTTGTGTGTAGACACAGTTTCAATAAGTATTTGATTCATGTACAGAGAAGGATGGGTCACCTCGTTGCGTTTCTTGGAAAAGAGCATAGAGATTGTTTTTGAAGGGTTGAATGTGACCAACCAAGACTTAGACCAAGAATAGATCGCATCAAGATCAGCATTCAGAACTGTTGCAGCTTCATTCGGATTTTCAACTATGACGTAAAGACTTGTATCATCAGCAAAAAGGCGAATATTTGATTGAATGTTTGTAACAATGTCATTAATGTAAATTAGGAAAAGAAGAGGCTCCAAAATGGAGCCTTGAGGAACTCCGGCATTTATAGGAGACCAAGCTGAGGAGGCAGATGCATAGACGACACGTTGCTTTCGAGATGACAAGTATGATTCAAACCAATGAAGTAAGTGACCAGTAATTCCAAGAGTAAAAAGTTTATGGATAAGACCGCGATGCCAAACTCTATCAAAAGCTTTAGAAACGTCACAAAATACGGCCCTAACCTCCTTTCCTTGATCTAAAGCACGGCATATGTCGTCATATATATAGGTTAGCTGATTAACAGTCGAATCATTTTTAATGAAGCCTGATTGATACGGTGTTATTAGATTATTTCCGATAAGGTAATTGTATATGTACTTGTGCACACATCGCTCAAATAGTTTGCCGATACAGCTTAAGAGACTTTTCTTATGTATATAACTTTAAGGTAGATGTTTCGTACCAAGACTTTCCCAACAGCTGCAATCTATTCAAATTTAAATGAGATCCTAAAATGTGAGAACTGATGAAATGAACCGAATCGAAGAGAATTCTACTGATAGATTAGACCTTGTAGTACATAAAAAAAAAAAAAAAAAATCTAATGACATGAAACCGTGTTTAATTTTTTATTTTTCGCAACTTGTCTCTTCACATTAAAGTCCAGTGGTCAGTAAAGAGCTTTTAATATACGCATGCGCCTCTCGAGTATTAAATTTCCGCTTATAGGTACATGGACATGGTTTCCGATACTATGAGTTTTAAAGTTGTAAGTCATCTGATAAAAAGTATCTGACAGGCATTGGTTTGAGAGATGAGGTTTTATGATAATTGTGCAACGAAAACGTTAGTAATCCCCGCTCCAGGCTGACATAGAATCGCTAAATAAAATTATATTGTCAAAGCTTGCTTTAATCAGGTTCAAAAATTACTCAGAAAAACAAAGCTTTTGCACACCAAACGTAAAACCAGCATAAGATTATCTTTTCTCTTGTAAGCATGTATCATATCTGGGGAGATATTTCGCGATATTTCGATACACAACTCGTAGTCTGAATATTAACCCTGGTAGTGAGTGCTATAAATGAGCCATGCTCTGTGAAAAGGGGGCTTAATGCATCTGCAAAAAATATCGACCAAGCAGGCTGACCTAGGCCAATACTTTTCGCTTTTGGTCAATTTTCTGTATGTCCAAGGACCAGTCTACCTCATCATTCAGTAGGTTGTTAAACAAAGTGGATTTTATATATCACTAATTGTGATGTCTTGCTTGGTACAATGTATCACGAAGATAAAATAAGCCCCCCTCTTTGAGCATCGTTCAGAGGAAATAAAATATCCTCAATCAGTACCAAATATGTTTTTATCAAAATATCAAGCAACGACACGAACGAAGTAGATCCACGACCATACGGCACCTTCTGTGCAGTCTGATTTTGATCTACACCATAGGTTATTCATCTATCTAAATATATGAACAGCGCTACCAGGGTTAAGTAATATAAACATACAGGCATAACCTGAGATCAACTTTTGTGTATTTCCTGTGTGAAAAATGAATTTATAATTTCATATTGTGATGATTAAAACAAAAATAATATATATATAAATCTTATTGTTATATTCTTATATTCTCCCATGTGATGTTATTCTTGTGTTTTTATATATATATATATATATATATGTGTGTGTGTGTGTATGTATGTATGTGTGTGTGTGTGTGTGTGTGTGTGTGCAATTTTCGATTTTTCCATTTTTTAAATGCAAATCTAATGATGTTTCAGCTAGATTAATACAGGAAAAATACTTCATAAAAATATTCTGCCCAAAATTAAACTGTATTTAACCACTATGCTATGACGTTGATTACATCGTTTCATTAAAGCGTTGCCCTGATGAGCTTTTTAAAGCGAAACCGGTTGGCACGTTAAAAAGACAAATTGTAGTGTAATTTCTCTTTTCTCAGACGACAATTTCAGTGTGGCACAAATGGTGCAATTTTTGTTTGATAGGGTAGAAAACATTGTGGGAAAAGGAATAAATGCTGGTTACCAGCATTTTCTCCTTTTCCCACGATGTTTTCAAAAGGCTTCTTTACCAGGGTCGTCAAAAGGCAGCATTGTGCGGTAAAGGGTTAAAGGAGACTACTTTTTGAAACATTGTGGCAAAACAAGAAATTGCTTTTGTTTTCGTAGGCATTTATGTGTTTAACTCTATCAAACAGTATTATTGTAAACATGTCCTAAATGGAAGAATTTGCAGACGTGGCTGAATTGAATGAATTCATTCAAAAGAAGATAAAAGACATTGTGAAAAAAAGGTAAATGCTGGATACTGGCATTTTCATTTTTTTTCATTTTTTTTCAACAGCCTAATTCTGCAGGCCAGGGTCAATTAAATTTTTGTTTCAGGATGTACTGAGTTATACTCTTGTGGGGTCTGGACCAGGACTAAACTGGTACCATTATATCATTATATGACCATCAGACAAGGAGATAATAACAGTCTCCCAGTTTAGTACCAGTACATGGGTATTCACAATCTAATTTTAGTTTCATTCTTAGATATTTGGTTTAGCCATTCAGAAATTGTGTTACTTTAAAATCTAAACTAAAGGCTCTTGAGGGCCTGAATCACTCTCCTGGCAGTGATTTTGCTTATTTTCTAACACACATCATTAATTCATGATGCAAAAAGGAAAAAGGCACACACACAAAAATTTAGGTGGGGGGGGGGATGTTGTTGCAGCTGAGTTTGAACCCACTAAGACAGCACAAGTAGGCATGATGAATTGAACAAATAATGAAGAAAACTGAAGTATGATTTCTTGAAACCGATTGTTGGAATCCAGCCAAATTTGATGGGGTTTCAGTACTCATTGTATTAAACAATCCCTACAAGTTTCAAAGAAGTGTGACTAATAATGTGGACTGTACAGAGTAAACAATACTAAGTCTTCAAATGGCTGCTTTTCCTAATCTGATTGCTAGATTTTTTTCATTTCTAATAGGGTTTAATCCCTTGATGATACAAATAGTCTTTGCAAGTTTCAAAAGAATTGGATAAAAAATGCTCAATTAATTGTGTAAACAAGACATGTAAATTTTTAACTTTAAATGGCTAGTTTTCCCATTGATTGTCAGATTTTTTTCAAAATCAATAGGGTTCAAGAAATTGATAACATAAAGCAACTGGGCAAGTTTCATAACAAGAGCTTCGCAGAGCGGTGAATATATGCCCAAAGGGGCTTGTCAGTGAAATGAGTTGAAATGAAGGATGGGCCGTGAATGAAGAGTAGTTATTCTCCATGATAAAGAAAGTAAGTCTTGATTGTCTGTAATAGTTTATTGAAGGGGAAAAAAAGCATTTAACCCTCTACTGCTATTAGTGTTTGAAGTTTCAAGTTGAGAGCTTTCATAGTTTGGAAGTTATGGCCCAGACAAAAATTCAAAGTAAAAATTTAACAATAAATAAAGGGCAATAACTCAAAAAATAAGGGTATCAGAGTTATGGTTCTTGTGCATGACACTTCTCCATAATGTGTTCTGTCAGTGTATGAAGGTTCAAGTTGATAGCTTTTCTAGTTTGGATGATGTAGCCAGGACAAAAATTCAAAATGAAGTTATTAAAGGGCAATTACTCAAAAACTTAGGGTGACAGAGTTATGGTTCTTGTTTACTGCACTTCTCCACAATCTGTTCTATCAGTGTACATTGTTTCAAGTTGATAGCTTTTATAGTTTGGATGATCTGGCCCAAACAAAAATCTAATGTGAAAAATATTAAAGGGCAATAACTAAAAAAATAAGGGTGGCACAGTTACAATTTTTGTGAATTGCTCTTCTCCACAAGGTGTTCTATCAGTCTTTGAAGGTTCAAGATCATAGCTTTTATAATTTAGAAATTGTGGCCCACACAAAAATTCAAAGTGAAAACTAACAAAGGGCAATAACTCAAAAAGAAGGATGGCAGAGTTATGGTTCTTGTGCAATGCACTTCTTCATAATGTGTTATATTAGTCTTTGAAGTTTCAAGATGATGGATTTTAAAGTTTGGAAGTTATGGCCAGGACAAAAATTCAAACTGAAAATTAACAAAGGGCAATAACTCAAAAAATAAAGGTGGCAGAGTTATGGTTCAGGTGCACTGCTTTTCTCCATAATGTGTTCTATCAGTGTATGTAGTTCCAAGTTGATACCTTTTATGGTATGGAAGTTATGGCCTGAACAAAAATTCAAAGTGAAAAGTTGGTTATTTCAGAAATCATGGGCAGATAATTTTAGAATGCAAACAGCGATCCAAATTCTAAGAGTCAGGTGAACAACTAGACATCATGGAGATTCATTGTGGCAAGTTTCAAATAATTCCGATGGAAACTGTAGGAGGAGTTGCGCACACAAGAAATTGCTAACGGACGGACGGACGGACAGACGGACAGACAGACAGACGGATGGACAGACGGACGACCGGGGGTATAACATAATACGACCCTTTGGGCGTATAAAAATTGAATCAGAAATGAAGACTTTATCCTGTACACAAGAAATCTAAATGTTCAACTTTAAATGGCCACTTTTCCCATACTGATCATCAGATTTTTTTCAAAATCAATAGGGTTCAAGCTGTTGATGATACAAAGCAACTGTGCAAGTTCATGACAATCAGATTACAAATGCCAACTCTATCGCGTAAATAAGAAATGGAAATTTTCAACTGTAAATGACTACTTTCCCATACTGTTTGTCAGATTTTTTTTCAAAATCAATAGGGTTCAAGCTGTTGATGATACAAAGCAACTGTGCAAGTTTCTTGTAAATTGGATAACAAATGCAGACTTTATCGCATAAACAATGGAAATTTTCAACTTTAAATGGCTACTATTCCCATACTGATAGTCAGATTTTTTTTCAAAATCGATAGGATTCAAGCTATTCACAAGATAAACAAGCTGTGCAAGTTTCACGAAAATCTTACTACAAATGCAGACTTTATCACGTAAACAAGAAAAAGACTAACAAAGAGACAGACGAATGGACAGACAACAGAAACCGCACTATGACATAAGCTCTGCTGGCTTACAGCCACTAGAGCTAAAAATGGTGATTTGTAAAAACAGTATAATTTGTTGATTTAGTGGTGTTTTATGAAGCTTTCCGCATTATTTCAGCCAGAAGCACTGCAACACCTCATTTATTCATTTATGTCCTAGGTTTCACCAGTACCTCGACCGCATCTCTGAAGTTTCTTGCCCATGGACACTCCCATGAAACACCCAGTGCTTCGAGTGAGAATTGGGAATCTTACACCTTCATCATCAACTCATTACCAAATGATAAAATTTTTGACTTGTCTCAATTCCAAGTACATGTATTTGCAGACAACAAAATAAAGTAACTCAAAAACTAAAATTTGTTTCCGGAAGGGTGGAAAACATTGTGAGAAAAGGAGAAAATGCTGGTTACCAGCATTTTCTCCTTTTTCCACAATATTCTCAAAAGCCTTCTTCATCAAGGTCATTAAAACTACAGATTGCGTGGTTAAGTTTTAACCCTTTACCACACAATCCTGACTTATCATGACCCCGAGAAAAAAGCCGATTGAATGCATTGTGTGAAAAGGAGAAAATGCTGGTAACCAGCATTTATTTCTTTTCCCACAATGTTTTCTACCCTTTAAGAGACAATGTTATATTTTAAGCTACATCTAACCCTTTACCACACAATGCTACCTTTTGACGCCCCTTGGAAAAAAGCTTTTTGAAAACATTGTGGGAAAAGGAGAAAATGCTGGTAACCAGCATTTCTCCTTTTCCCACAATGTTTTCTACCCTATCAAAGAAAAATTGCACCATTTGAGCCATATTGAAATTGTCGTCTGCAAATGCTTTCAATTTGGACAAGGCTAAAACTTTGTCGTGTCGTCTGGTGAGGGGTTACAATGTCATCTGCAAATACTTTCATTTTAGACTAGTCTACATTTTTGTCGTGTGGTAAAGAGTTAAGCCAAGTAGACCCGCCTTCTGGTAAAGTGCTAAATCAACAGAAAACAAATAATATTAACAGACAATTTTATTTCTCTAATAATGGTAAATAAATAAATGAGCCATGCTCTGGCAAAAGGAGGCTTTATGCAACTCTGTGATGCATTATATCAGGCAAGTCGTCTAATAATTATGGATCCATAAAAACCATTTTGTCTAACAACCGACTGTATCACAAAGCAGATTGGTCCTTTGACATACAGAAAATTGACCAATAGCGAAAAGTTTCAGCCCAGGTAAGGCTGCGCGGACTCAGCAGGCTGACCTGGGTCAATACGTTTCGCAGATGCATTAAGCCCCCTTTTCACAGAGCATGGCTCAAATTATAAAAGTTCTACCAGCAGTGGCCAGACCCAGTAATGATAAAGCTAAATGTCATACAAGTACATGTTGAGTACATGCCTATTTATACCTTTTACTTTATGCAGATAAAGATCAAGTTCTACAATTTGTTTAACTGATGTCTTCGACAGCTGTTGATTACCAGTAATTGATTGTATGGTGAATGTAACAAAAGCCCTGTTTTGAGTTTTAAGTACTTTAACCCTTTCCCAACGACAAATTTTGGACTGGTCCAAATTGAAAGAGTTTGCAGACGACAATTTTAAATTTGATGAAAATGGCAGGAAGTTCTCAAAAACGGTAGAAAACACAGTGGGAAAAGGAGAAATTGCTCGTTACGAGCAATTTCTCCTTTTCCCAGTGTTTTCAAAAGACTTGTACTGCAGACACATGAAAACCAGGGCTTGTTTGGGAAAGAGTTAACTCTTTACCAGACAACAAATTTTTAGCCTTGTCTGAATTGAAAGCATTTGCAGACAATAATTTCAATGTGGCCCAAATGGTGCAACTTTTCTTTGACAGGGTGGAAAACATTGTAGGAAAAGGAGAAAATGCTGGTTACCAGCATTTTGTCCTTTTCCCACAATGTTTTCAAAGGGCTTCATTCCCAGGTCATTTAAAGGCGCCATTGTGTGGTAAAGAATTCAATTTGAGGTTCAATTTTGAAGACAGTACCTATAACGGCTACTAAAGCAATCCCCAACCACATACTACAAAATAAATATAGATTTGAATACTTATAAACTATCATTTGTTCAAATTGGCAGTAGGATTTTATAACAGTTGAACAAGCAACATAACAAACACAATGTCATAAGAACAAAGCAGACATTCTACTAGTATTCCTCATTTAACTCTTTACCGGACAACAAAAATTTAGACTTGTCCAAATTGAAAGCCCTTGCAGACGAGAAATTAAATGAGCATCAGATAATGATTTTGTCTATAGTATGGTAGAAAACATGGTGGGAAAAGGAGAAAATGCAAGTTACAAGCATTTTTTCCTTTTCTTATTATGTTCTCAAAAGGATTTTTTGTAAGCGTCGTTAAAACTCAGGATTGTGTAGTAAAGGGTTTACCATTTAATAAATGAGAGAATTTTAGACTTGTCTTCATTGAAACACGTTTCATTTGGACATGACAAAGTTTGTACATTTGAATTTGTCTTTAAGAAGGAAAAAACATTGTGAGAAAAGGAGAAAAAGCTGGATTCCAGGGTCGTCTTTTTTCTCAATGTTTTCTACCCTTCCAAAAAACAGTATCCATCCTTTCTCCTTTTCTCACAATGTTTTCTTCCCTGCCAAAAAACCAAGTCCCTTCTTAGACTCACAAATAATTTGTCCTCTGCAAATACTTATCACTCTTTTTCCCGTATGACAAAATTTTAAACTAGTCCAAATCGAAAGCATTTGCAGACAACAAAATAAATGTCAATGAAAAATCAAAATTTGTTTTGGAAAGGGTAGAAAATATTGTGGGAAAATGAGAAAATGCTGGTTACCAGCATTTTCTCCTTTTCCTACAATGTTTTCAAAAGGCTTCTTTCTTAGGGTCGTTAAAAGTTGGGATCGTGTGGTAAAGAGTTAAGTTGGAAATTCCACAATTTTGTTATCTGATAAAATTCAAATCCCATCATTTGAGCCTCATTTAACACTTTCCCATACAATGCCAATTCTAACGATCCTAAGAAAAAAGACCTCTGAAAAAATTATGGGAAACGGAGAAAATGTTGGTAACCAGCATTTTCTCCTTTACCGACAATTTTTGCTACCCTTTCTGAAACAAGTTCTATCATTTCAGCCATATTAAATTTGTCCTCTGCAAATGCCTTCAAATTGGACAAAAAATTTGTCTTCTGGTAAAGCGTTAAAAAACAATGGAAAAGATATAGATCTTGGATTACGAAAGAATCCAAGGAAAAAGGAAGTACATGTATTTTGGCCTAGGATATATATCCATTATTTCTCTTCCAAACCCTATGTTGTGGGTACTCATTAAAATCATCTCGATGAGACAATTCTAATGAGTCCCCATAGCATAGGTTTTAGTGGAGAGTGATTAATATTTTCAGTTTTGAAATCAAAATCACTCCCTCTATCTGGAGCTCTGGGCAGCCATCGTAGCTCAAGCCTAAACAAGCCTAAAATCTAATCTTGAACAACACTGCTCACTGTATTCGCAAACTCTTCTGACTTGCATTCTTCGTCTTATTTAAAACTTAGCATTCTTCGTCTTATTCGAAATCTAGAAAGTAATACAATTTCTGATTGGCTGAACCACTTGGTTTAGCCAGTAAGAAATTGGGCACCTTCTGAAGTTCAAAAGTTCTTGAGAATTAGACTCCAAATGCAATTTAGAATGGTGAATGCAGGAGCAGACTCATGAGGGGTTCAGAAGTTGATTTTTTCTTTGACTAACAGTATCCATATAGTATGTTTATTATGGTAAAAGGAAGAAAACACCAATACAAAAGCCATAAAAATCTTAAATGTTTCAATATTACCCACAGTTTCCTAGAAACTACATGCAAATGTGGATAGCAAAACACATGCATTTATCAAAATTTATCAGGCATTTATCAGACATTTATCAAAATTAACTGAGCCACACTCTGGCAAAAGGGGGCTGAATGCTTCTCCGTGATGCATGATGCCAAACAAATAACTATGGATCCATAATAGCCACTTTTTTTAAAAACTGACTTAGACATGAGGTAGAATGGTCTTTGGACATGCAGAAAATTGACCAATAGCAAAATGTTTCGGCCAAGGTCAGCCTGTGCAGACTGTGCAAGCTGACCTGGGCTGATACTTTTTGCAGATGCATCAAGCCCCCTTTTCACAGAGCATGGCCCAACCCCTATAAGCCTATTATTAACTCTTTACCAAATCAAAAAAAATTCAGGCTCATCCAAATTGAAACCATTTGCAGATGGCAAGTCACAAGTGGGTAAAACCAAGGTATTTGTCATTGATAGGATAAAAAACGTTGTGGCAAAAGGAGAAAATGCTGGTAACCAGTATTTTTTCTTCTTTTTATCAACAGCCTTTTAGGTTAAGGTCACCAAAACTCAGGATAGTTTGGTAAAGGGTTAAGCTACCTTTATTCTGGCCACTCAAAATGAAAATTTAGAAGCATATGTTAAAGCATGAAAAAGACAGGAAGTACTTTGCCTTTTTGTAGCAAAATTTTCAAGTCTTGTAAAAGCACTTTGGTGTACCAATATTTTCAAGTCTATCTTTTTGTAAATACTCTTTCAATGTTCAGCTAGCAAAGCTCACTGGAAAGATATCTAATTATCAAGATGAAATATTTAATCTTCAATGTTCTTCAAATGGCAAGAAGAACTCTTGAACAATCAACTAAGCTATGAGCCATGCTCTGTGACAATGGGGTTTAATACATCTGCAAAAAGGAGTCTGCGCAGGCTGATGTGGGCTGAAACCTTTTGCTTTAGGTTAATTTTCTGCTGCCAAAAATATCACCTCATAATTCAGTTGGTTGGCATACAAAATGGATTTTATGGATCCATAATACTGTGATGACTTACTTGGTATCATGCATGGCAGAAATGCATAATGCCCCCTTTTGCCAGAGCATGGCTCATTTATTCTTCAACCTTCTTCCATAGAAAAGAGCAACTCTCTGACAATCAACAAAGACATCTTAGAGAAGGAATGGTTTATCTATGAATGTTTGAATGGAATATAGTATTTCATCGACAACTTAAAATTTCATGAGGAAGAAACAGCTACACAGTCATTGAGCAATATAGGACATGTAACATCTAGTGAAAGTCAACAAACTGGCTAATTTATTCAATAATTGAATTGCACTCTGGCAAAAGGGAGTTTAATGCATCTCGGTGATGCATGATACCAATCAAGCCATCAAATAATTATGGAATCAAAATAGCTTCTTTTTTAACAACCCACTTAATTATGAGGTAGACTGGTCCTTTGACAAACAGAAAATTGACCAATAGTGAAAAGTTTCATCCCAGGTCAGCCTGTGCAGACTGCACAGGCTGACCTGGGTTAATACTTTTTGCAAATGCATTAAGCCCCTTTTCTCACAGCATGGCTCAATTAAATCTTTCCATGCGAAAAGCAGACAAGAGCACTCCACGCAGGTGCCAATGCTTGGTTGCAAGTGCTTGATTTTCAGTGAAATTTCAAAGTCAAAAAAGGGGGATAACTGTGTAAAAATACTTTGATGGTTATATGCCCCTGCATTATGAGTTTCCCTTTTGATAGTTAACAATTTACCAAGTTTGAAGTAAATATTTTCAATAACAACAGAAATATTACAAAATGTCAACGTTTTTGCACAACAACAACACAGACAACAACGCCAGAGCTGTGACAATAGCTCGCTAATTTCTTTGAAAACAGCCGAGCTAATAAAAATTCTTTTGTGGACTAAGTAGAAAAATCTTAGATTGCCCAGACAGTGCAGCCTTATCAAGGATATATGTATATCAGGGTTTTTTTTTTTTCTTTATATTCCAACCAGAAAACCAATGAATTTGCAATAATTTTTTTTTATATTTCTTATTGACTGAATACATCTCAACTTAAAGTATAAGCCATAGCTATCTTTCCTTTTGGAAAGTGGACCACAGAGAAATAAAGTCTGGCATTCTCTTATACCTAACAGTTATGCTGTTTTTGGGGCAACAAAAAAGTATTTTAAAATTATTCAAAAGACAAACATGATGGAACCTATTGCTTTACAAAGGAACAGAAAACCTTGTGGGAAAAGGAACAATAGCTTATGACAAGCAATTGCTCTTCTCCAATGCTGTCAAATGCAGAAGTGTAAAAACTTGTATGTATAGATGGTAAAGGGTTACATAAAGATCATATTCAATCAAAAGATAATGTGTAAATTTGTGTTATGCTTTAAAATAAGCCCCTAAGTACAGGTGTGTCCCTACACAAATTTTTTATCCCTACAAGACTGAAAGATAAATTTCCTATCATAAAATTGTGATCTGGGTCCATATTCACCAATCATTCTTAAGACTATTCTTTGTCTTTCTCTAGATTTATAAAGTAACACAGCTTCTGATTGGCTGAACCAGATGGTATTACTTTCAAATTTAGAAAATTCTTGAGAATAAGACCAAGAATATTCTGAAAAAAGGTCGATGAAAATGGACCCTGTATTGAGAAGGTTTAAGCCGTCTAGATTTAAAAGCTTCAAAGCCATAAGATGAAAATCCAACGATGGAATGATGAATGTTTAAATAAGTTCTATGCACCATGATGAAGTATTTTACAACTAAATTTGTTCCAGTAACAGTTAGGTCAGTTTGGCATAGACTGGAGGAGAGAATTTCTTCCTTAAAAACTTGGCTATATACAGCGGTATACAACTGATGGAAGTTATTACCAGGACTTTCCACATAAAATTCCAGGTTCCTAAAAACTGTGGATCTGTAAAATAAAGTTACAACAACATCAAAAGATATGAATCATTGTATTTTCTAACCCTCTTTAGAAAACGGCTTTTGAAAAAATTGTACGACAAGAATATTTTTGATAACCAGCCTTTTCTCTTTCCCTTACAATTTTCAACCCTGTCAAAGACATAGCCCACATTAATTTTTCAGTCTTGAAGCTATCATTCAGGGCAAATCTAAAAATTTGATAGAAGGTCAAAGTTTATGATGTTATAGGCTCATAATTCAAAGATATATGATAACCATTACATGATGATGTACATGAATACAAAACATCCAGGCTCCCTGGATGCAGGCACTTTAACCCTTTCCCAAACGACAAATTTTGGACTGGTCCAAATTGAAAGAGTTTGCAGACGACAATTTCAAATTTGATCAAAATGGCAGAAAGTTCTCAAAAAGGGTAGAAAACACTGTGGGAAAAGGAGAAATTGCTCGTTATGAGCAATTTCTCCTTTTCCCACAGTGTTTTCGAAAGACTTGTAGTGCAGACATGTGAAAACCAGGGCTTGTTTGGGAAAGGGTTAAAGTTTTTCCACTATTAAACTATTTCCAGACAATCCCGAGTTTTAATGACCCTGTAAGAGAAGGCTTTTGAAAACATCGTGGGAAAAGGAGAAAATGCTGGTAGCCAGCATTTTCTCCTTTTCCCACAATGTTTTCTACCCTATGCAAAACAGAAATCATCATCTGAGCAACATTTAATTTGTTGTCTGCACATTCTTTGAATTTGGACCAGTCTAAAATTTTGTGGTTTGGTAAAGAGTTAATCTACAGCATGCCATGGTGTAAACGTTTACCTATCCCTAAAGGAAGTTTAAAAATGCAATCCATGGTCAGAATTGGAACAATCTTTGCACTAAACCCAAGGCTGGTTATCTACACATTGTTTCATTGTCATCTAACATCCAATCTAGACAAGATTTTTTTTCTTTTCAGTTTTTGCTAAATATAGTAATGGTAGGCTTACTTCATCTAATAGACGAAGATTTCTTTTCCCCAAGACTTTTTCTCTTTTACCAGAACTTCAAACAACACTCTTTTCAACAGACTGGCTGCTTTCTTACACAAACATTGGTGAAATAATGTTTACCCTTTACTGCACAATCTGGAGTTTTCACAACTCTGAGAAAGAGTGTTTTTGAAAGCATTGTGGGATAAGGAGAAAATGCTGGTAACCAGTTTTCCGCATGCTCACAATTTTCATCATTCGAGCCTTACTTAAATTGGTATCTGCAAATACTTTTAATATGGACAAGTGTAAAATTTGTTGAATGGTAAAGAGTTAAGCAATGAAAGAAGAGGAATCCTGTTGCAGTGACTCTTATCAACCTTTGAAAAGAACTTTGTCCAGCTGAAATTTGAACTCTTCACAACCTTTGGATCAAAAGTCCTGTATATTACCAACTGAGCAACCAGGCTTGGTGTTGAAGTATCAAAGGAAGGGGAAAGAAGCTGGAAGGATAAAGAAAGAATCAGAGAAAGATGCACAGGAGAAAAAAGAATAGTAAAGTCAAGCCATCTTACCAAAATAATTCCGAAGCACCACCAATGAAATGATATAAACAGCTAGACTAAATATTTCCGCCACTATCATCAAATAGTGCCAGGTGCGTATTGTTAATGCTACCATCAATAATTCTGTGAGTATGAGAGAGGTGAAGGTGATAGCTACTACATGGATAAATTCATCTTCAAACAGTAAGAAGGCTCCGTACATGATTATACCACCTGTAACGAAAGAAGGATATGAGTCATGCTCTGTGAACAGGGGGCTTAATGCACCTGCGAAAAGTATCGATCCAGGTCAGCCTGCACAACCTTTTGCTACTGGTCAAGTTTCTGTATGTCAAAGGACCAGTCTACCTTATGACACAATCAGTTAATAGACACAATGAATTTTATGGATCCCTAGTTATGTGATGTCTTGCTTAGTGTGATGCATCACGGGGATGCATTGAGCCCCCTTTTCACAGAGCATGGCTCATATCAATATGCTGGTAAACAGTGCATTATTTAACTCTTCATCACAATATCCCGAGTTTAATGATCCTGAAGAAGGAGACTTTTGAAAACATTGTGGGAAAAGGAGAAAATGCTGGTAACTATAATGTTTTCTATCCTTCCAAAAGCAAATTTCAGTGTTTGAGTCATCTTTGGCTGCAAATTCTTTCAATAAATTTGGACCAGTCCAAAGTTTTGATGTGTGGTAAAGAGTTAACACTTTCCCAAACGCCAAATTTTAGAACCTCCCAAATTGAAAGCATCTGCAAATGAAAAATTTGAAAGCAGTACACATGAACTTAAGTTCTTTAACACAGTAGAAAATATTGTGGGAAAAGAAGAAAATACTGGTTAACAGCATTTTCTCCTTTTCCCACAATGTTTTTAAAAGGCTCCTTCGAATGTGAAAACATGGGATCGTTTCGTAAAGTGCCCACATAAAATGAAATCTACGAGGCATATTGACTGATCATGGGTTAATTTCATTAATGTGTGATTACCACTAATTATATGTCCAGATCTGCGTTTTGAAAGTAGTAAAGCAGCTATTCTTTGCATTGATTAACACATTAGCACCTGCAGACTTTTAGCTTGGCTGTTTTCAAAGACCATGTTGTGATATATGTCAAACTCCTGTAACATATCATCTAAGTATTCTGTATCTGCATGGTCTTGTAAAAAGTTTGACACTTTCTCATATCTCTGTCATTACGATATCTGCACCAAACTTCGGCCAGTTGAGAATATCTAAAGAATAACCCATTCCAAGAAGGATATGAGCCATGCTTTGTGAAAAGGGGGCTTAATGCATTTGCGAAACGCATCAGCCAAGGTCAGCCAGCGCAGTCCGTGTAGGCTACTGTAGGCTGAATTTTCACTGAAAAGGCACCTGTAGCCAAGCATGCTCTTGTTCTCTGTCTTGCAGAAGGGAAAACTTCATGTCCGGTTGACTATCCACATTTTATCAAGTTAAATTGTGGGAAAAGGAGGAACAGCGGGTCACCAGCATTTTCTCCTTTTCCAAAAATGTTTTCTACCCTTCCCAAATCAAATTTCAATTTTTGAGCCAAATTTGATTTATCATTTGTAGATGCTTTCAATTTGGAAAAGTCTAAAATTTTGTCGTTTGGTAAAGAGTTAATGACCCTACAGAGGACTTCAGAAAAAATGTAGGAAAAGTAAAAAATGTTGTTTACCAGCATTTTCTCCTTCTCATACAGAGTTTTCTACCCTATGGAAAACAAATTCTATGATTTGAACCACAGTGAATTTGATGTCTTCAAATGCTTTCAAAATGGACAAGGCAAAAGAATTAATCACTCAATCATGGAAGACCCTTGCAGACTCAACTTAATTTCTCTACATAAAGTAAATGTTGAGACATAAAGAATTGAACATACAAGCAGAAGGAACTTACCTTGGTACAAGCTTATCAAAACCCACATGAAGAATGACTTGAAAGACAGTGATCTTCCCTGTAAAAACATTTTTAAAGTTAGTATAGTTACATGGATAGGCAGACTGAAACACACTTATAATAACATTTACCACACCAATCCCAAGTTTCAAGGACCCTGACAGAGAAGGCTTTTAAAAACATTGTGGGGAAAGGAGAAAATGTTGGTAACCAACATTTTCTCCCTTTTCCGCAATGTTTTTTACCCAATCAATGACAGAAATCATCATTTGAGCTACATTTAATTTGTCGTCTGCAAATGCTTTCAATTTGGTCAAGTCCAAAATTTTTAAGTTTGGTAAAGAGTTAACAGCTTTTTTCATAAACATATTACAGTAAACTCTAAAAAGTCAGAAGATAAAAGTCATAATTTAATATGGTATGACTTTTGTCCATTTTTCTGTGAAAGTTATAGAGCTGTTGTCCTATGGGGCTTTCATCCTATGGGGCTTTTGTCCATACCCCTCATTCAATTTGTTGTCTGCCAACACTTTCAATTTTGACAAGTTGACAGTTCTTTGAGTAATTGAGCAATATAGAATTGACAGGCAGATGACTTACCTTTGTGAGGTCTTTGTACAGTTCTGGGTACATTAGAGCTGTCTCTGGTGTGACATCTTTATCTAGCACTAGTGAGAAAACTGGGGATTGTGTGTAAACAGTGGAGTATCTAGAAAATGGAAAAAAAAAAAAGACAAAACATACCAGCATACAGGCAGACCGACTGACATGTACAATATGACATGTACAACATGACATGCACAGAATACATGTATCATTGACAAAAGTAAAATCAAAAGAATCTTTGACAATACCATCTTTTATTTACCCATTATTGCACTGATGAATTCTAGACATGAAATAGTTTTGTACAATTGAAATATATCGGAATTAAAGGACAAGAGGACATTTTCAACCCTTTACCAAACAACAAATTTTTAGACTTGTCCAAATTGAAAGCATTTGCAGACAACAGAATAAACTTGACTCAAAAACTGAAATCTGTTTTGGGAAGGTTAGAAACATTGTGGGAAAAGGAGAAAATGCTGGTTACCAGCATTTTCTCCTTTTCCCACAATGTTTTCAAAAGGCTTTTTCTTCAGGGTTGTTAAAATCTGTGATTGTGTGGTAAAGAGTTAAGGTATAGGAAAAACTTTAAAGTCTCTTAGTAAAACAGTGATTGCTTGAAGCAAGCAATAACTTTTTCAGCCACTAAGTTTCCAAAAGCTGTTTAGAGAAGGTGCATAAAAAGAAGTATTTGATGGCAACAGGCACGTAATTTGAAAATGTTGCTTCACAGCTCCTTTATCCCATACCAACCTAGACAATTAAATGTTCCTTAAAATCTGATAAGCCTCCATGCTAGTAAGAGGGCATCAGATTTCATTGGCTACTATAACAACTAGGTAGGTTATCCTTTTCCTACAATGTTTTCAAAGACCTTTTTCCTTAGGGTCTTTCAAACAGGGGATTGTATGGTAATTATCATAACATATCTCTGTGACTTGGGCTTATACATAGAGGATATTTGTTGTTTTTGGTGAAAGATCGAAATTTATTTCATCGAGTGAACATCATCAGTAATATTTTCACAAGTGGCACAGCCACGAGTGAAAAGATTACCAATGATGTTCATTAAGATGAAATAAATTTCACCAAAAAAAAAAGATGATATATTTATTTCATGCTTCTAACCCTTTTTTTGTTGGGACTTTTATTAAAATCCAGTACAGTTGTTTTCGGTAATTCCCTGTGGCATACCCCCCCTCACATAGCAATGCATTACATTATTACGTAAAGTGCGAGAAATATAGGGTAAATGCACATAAATTACGTCATATTTCCCTCTGGTTGAATAGCATGCACTGTTAACCTAGGCAACTGGTGCACGGGAACTACTGTTTCCGCTTCAATTTAAGAATTAGAAAGTATGAAATTGGTATTTTTCACTGGTTGTAAGCAAGAAATATCAAACCATAATCCAGCATTATTTCTCGATAAACTACTGAAAAGCATGAAATAAAATACAGAGCATTACAAGAAAAAAGAAACCACCTACCCAACCATGAGAAATCCAGGGAATAAGGAGATGGATGCAAAGTAGAACACAGAACAGAACACAACTTGCATTGTGGAGATGATCAACCCTCTGTGTATAACAAACTGTCCCAATGATGCAGATCTCTTGTAACTGTAAACAAACATAAGACTGATTCTCAGGCTGACAATATATATGCAAGCCATGCTCTGGAAAAAGGAGGCTTAATGCATCTGCGAAAAGTATTGACCCAGCTCAGCCTGCGCAGTCCAGGCAGGCTGACCTGGGCCAAAACTTGTTGCTATTGGTCAATTTTCTATGTGTCCATGGCATGGACCAGTTTACATCATGATTAAGTCAATTATCAAAAAAAAAAAAAAAAAAAAAAAAAGGTGGCTATAATGGATCCATAATTATGTGATGGCTTGATTGGTATAATGCATCACAGAGGTGCATTAAACCTTCTTTTGCCAGAGTATGGCCCATATATGTGGTAACCAGCATTTTCTCCTTTTCCCACAATGTTTTCAACCCTTCCCAAATCAAATTTCAATTCTTGAGCCATATTTGATTTGTCGTCTGCAGATGCTTTCAATATGGACCAGTCTGAAATTTTGTTGTTTGGTAAAGAGTTAAGAATAGCTAAGCCCTGGCAGGTGAGTGTCCAGTAATCAAGGCATTCTGATTTTGAATCCTCTTTTGGCTAGCATTTGCTCTGAGGATTGATGTAATTCAATGAAACAGGCTCATTCCTTGCTCACCATTGAACACAGTCAACGTTGGAAAGCAACCGGTGGCTTGGTAAGAGTGTTGCATATAATTCTAGTGAAAGACCCAACAGGAACTTATGGAATAGTAGGATTGGTCCGCCGTGATACTACTAAAATATTGGTGGAAATGCCACAGAATACCAAACTTTGAACAACAAAATTAACAAATCCTCTATCTAATATAATTTCAACTCTATCTACTGTTCATCCTATCAACTAAATATGCTGTTCAACTCCATTTACTGTTCATCTTATCAACTAAATATGCTCTTCAACTCTATTTACTGTTCATCTTATCAACTAAATATGCTCTTCAACTCTATTTACTGTTCATCTTATCAACTAAATATGCTCTTCAACTCTATTTACTGTTCATCTTATCAACTAAATATGCTGTTCATCTGTATTATCTTTAATGATCAAAATGGAAACAGAACACTCACCTATTTCTACCATGCACCATTAACAGTCTACCAATATAACTAAACTGGTTGACAGAAAAATCTGCTGCCATTGAAGCTTGTTTGCCCTCCTAGAACAGATCAGAAAAAAAAACCCCAAAAAACTCTAAATATAAGAGCCATGTTCTGGCAAAAAGGGGCTTAATGCATCTCCGTGATGCATGATACAAAGCAAGTCATCACATAATTATGGATTCATAACAGCCATTGTTTTTTAACAACCGACTGAATCAGGAGGTAGACTGGTCCTTGGACATACAGAAAAATGACCAATAGTGAAAAGTTTTGGCCCAGGTCAGCTTGCGCGGGCTGTGCAAGCTGACCTACGTCAATACTTTTTGCAGATGCATTAAGCCTCCTTTTCACAGAGCATGGCTCATAAAAAAATGGTAAATAAATCCCTAAAAAAAACTGGTAAGGTAGCCTGCAATTAATCCTTTTTAGCCTGACTGGTAATAATATTTTTTTTTGCTATGAAATCTGAATGTCCATTCTGGAAATTTTTTCCTCTTTACTGAACAATCCAGGGTTTTAACAACCTTGAGGAAGACTGCTTTTGAAAACATTGTGGAAAAATGTGAAAATATTTCCCACAATCTTTTCTACCCTGTCAAGGACTAAAACCACAACTTGCACCACATTTAATTTGTCACCTGCTAATGATTTGGATTAGGTCAAGTCTAAAATTTTGTCAGATGTAAAAGAGTTGCACAATATTAGTCCCATTCATAAAATTTCCTTTCAAATTTTGCCATAATTCATTATCTGACAACCCCATTATGGATAACTTGGTAATCAGCTTTCCTTTATTGCAAATAGATCTATTTCATGCTAAAGACATAAATCTGTATTCCAAGGGCAAATGCTGCAGACATCTGATTTGGGTCTACAGTGTCTTAAATTGCACACTTTAGTGGCGAAACACACAATAACCCTGAACGAATATTCCAGAATTTTAGCCACCATGAGAGGGAAGGCTCTATAAAACATCATGGGTAAAGGAAAAAGGCTGGTAACCAGCATTTTATCCTTTTCCCACTTTTTTCTACCACTTCAAATGCAAAATCATCTTTTCAGCTACAGTGAATTTGTTGTCTGCAAATGCTCTCAGTTTGGACAAGTCAAAATTCTGTTAAAATTTTGTTAGCATTTGCAGATGAGGAATTAAATGTGGCTCACATGATAAGATCTGACTTTAATAGGAGAGAAAATATTGTGGAAAAAAGAGAAGATACTGGCGACTGGTAACCAGCTTTTTTTCATTTTCCAGCTGGTTTCACAAAGCTTCTTCTTCAATACTGTTGAATCATGGAATTGTTCGGTTAACTCTTTACCACACTACAAAAAAAGTAGACTTGTTCAAACTGAAAGCATTGGCAAACAACAGTTTAAATGTGGTTCAAATGTTGGAGTTTGTCTTTGGGACTTAGGGTAGAAAACATTGTGGAAAATGGACAAAATGCTGGTTGCCAGCATTTCACCAACAATGTTTTCAAAAGGCTTCTTCTACAGGGTCGTTAAAACTCGGGATTGTGTGGTAAAGGGTTAAAGGTAAAGATAAGGATCAAAGCACATGAGTATTTTACCTTTCCAACAATACCAATACCAGCATCTGCTGCTTGTATCATACTGACATCGTTTCCACCATCCCCTACAATGATACAATAAAATTTCTCTTCTGACAGCCATATGCAGTGTTAGAAATTAACATATCTTGTTGGTAGCAAGTACTTGCTACCTGGCTTAAAATTAGAAACATTCTTGGTGGAAAACAGGGACAGACAAACAATGGCCCTTCCTCCCACCAATAAAATGATTCTTGAATTACTGCCTTTGCCCATGAATTGCTTGGCAGAAGTGAAAACAGCACGGGCATAGAGACTGTGCTGTTTGGCAATTTCCATTTCAGGTGGCTGATCTATACTTGTATGTTTCGCCCATTTGTTTTAATGGACATTAGCACAAATTCAATTTTTAACCTATGTGGACAATTGCAAAGATCATTGCAATAAATTTTTAAATTAACAAGTAGAAGATTATTGTATTGAAAATTGGCAAAACACTTCAAGCAGACAGGATTACCAGGTAGCAACCTTTTACTACTGCTTTTGTGCCCATGTAGCAAAATCTGTTTTTCAGGTAGCAAAATTTGCTACTTGCTACTGCTGATTTTGAACCTGCATATGTTTAATCTACTATCATGCAAGTTATTCTCTGAGAAACCAGGGCCAAAATCCACAAACCATTCTAAATACCATTCTCAATCTAATTCTCAAAAATATCCTAAATTTCAGAGAAAAACAATTTTCAATTGGCTAAACCACATCTAAACCAAATGGTGTTACTTCCTAAATTCAGAATTAGATAACCAATGCAATTATCAATGGTTGGTGAATATGGCCGCTGTACCGGTACCAAATAATCCCCTGTTTTAATGAAGCCAAGCAAGATGGCATTTGAAGAATCTGTACGGAAAGGAAAATATTATGGTAACCAATATTTTCTCATTTTCCTGCAATGTTTTCTACCCTGTAGGAGACATTTTGTAGTGAATACAAGTACAACAAATAATGTGTAACTGGACATAGATAACAAACAGCTGCATAAAAAATTCAACTTTTTACATGCTATATGTAGATAATGTTGACCAAGATCCGATTTTGAAGACTTTGCAATCTTATCTTCAACTATACTGACAATTACTTAACTCTTTATCATATGATTCCGAGTTTTAATGACCCTGAGGAATAAAACTTTTGAAAACATTGTGGGAAAAGGAGAAAATGCTGGTAACCAGCATTTTGTCCTTTTCCCACAATGTTTTCTACTCTTTTGGACACAAATCTTGTTGTTCGAGCCACATTTGTCATCTGCAAATGTTTTCAATTTGGAACAGTCTTAATTTTGTTGTTTGTTAAAGAGAAAACCAGATATTCTGTTCATGAAAATAGTAAAGAGAGAGACATTTTGTTTACTTTTAAGCACTTCATTTGTTTAATTAACATTCAAAGAGCAATAAAATCAGCTCCAATTCTCTTTTTGAATTCATAGAACGTTATGGCACTATTCTGAGGTACTAGTTTTTTTTTTTCATTTTTCAATTTTTTTCCTTCTAACTTTTTGTTCAAGTCCCAAGCTCATTTCAAAGTCATACATGTAAAAATTTCAGTCAACATCCAATAAAAAAAAAAAAAAAAAAAATTATTGATCACTCCATTTTTGTCATACAAACACTAAAATACTTAAGGTTATGCTTTACCTATTGCACATGTCCTTTTTCCTGTATGTATTTTGAGAAGATTGACGATATCTGCTTTCTGTGTGGGAGAACAGCGACATACAACAACACAGGGACATTGGCAGGCTAGCTCTACAAACTCATGCTCATAGTATTGCAAGCACACCTAAAATATAAAATATAACAAACACTTATTTTTTTTGATATATATCAATAATATTCAACTGGGTATGCGACACTTAACTTGTTACTTTTCTTTTTAACTGTTTAACACACCATCCTCACTTTTAACGACCATGGAAAAAAAGCCTTTAGTAAACATTGTGGGAAAAGGAGAAAATGCTGGTAACCTAAAATATAAAATATAACAAACACTTATTTTTTTGGATATATATCAATAATATTAAACTGGGTATGTGACACTTAAATTATTTTTCTTTTTATTTTAACTGTTTACCACACCATCCTCACTTTTAACAACCATGAAAAAAAAAGCCTTTAGTAAACATTGTGGGAAAAGGAGAAAATGCTGGTAACCAGGATTGTCTCCATTTCCCACAATGTCTTCTATAGTTCCCAAAACAAATTTCAATTTATAAGTCATAATTACTTTGTCATCTGCTAATGCTTTCAATTTGGACTAGTCTAAAAATTTGTCGTTTGGTAAAGAGTTAAGACACATCAAACAAGCAGAGCAAGTTGCTACATTCTGATTGGCCTTTAACCAAAGTGGATGCATTCAAGCTGAGCCCTGTTAGCTCAGTCATTAGGGTACAGGCTTTGAGAACAAGGGGTAGCTGGTTCAATCCCCAGCTCGGTCAATTTCTTCCCAAGGATTGATGACGGTGTGACAGGATTCATTCCTCTCTCACTGCAGACCATTGTTTTGATGATGGCTATGTGGAAAAGCAGCCAGTGGCTTGGACAGAATATTGAGTTTAGAACTGGTAAAAGAAACTCCAGGAAAGCATGGATAGGTGCACTGGCTGCCGCAATGTAACTGAAATAATGTAGAAAACATCGCTAAACACCATACAATCAAAAATCTGAAAGTATATAATGCAATCAACATCATACTTACCAACATGTTATTTGAATTCAAACTGTGTAAGAAGTCCTATGTCAACTTGGGAGAGTAAGAAAATAAATAGCAATTGTAGTAACCCTCACTTTTTACCTGATGAAAAAAATTAGATCTGTCCTTAGTAGAACTATTTGCTGACTACAAATAAAAAACTCAAAACATAGGATCTGTCTTTGGAGTGAAAAAAAAACATTGTGGAAAAGGAGAATGCAATTGTAACCAGCATTGTCTCCCTTCCAACAATGTTTTTCAAAATACTCTTTCTTCTAAAGTCATAAAAAAGAAAAAGAGCATTTGACAATAATGTTATTGGAACTATAGATCTACACCTTTCCACTTACTTGTAGTGAATCCCCCGTTATGATCAAAGCATTGTCTTGCTTTCTTCTCAAATTGTTCAGCTCAAGATGTGCCTCAGTTCTCCCTGTCACCTTTTTAAATGTATAAATGTCCTGATTTCTGGACACAAGTTTTGAACTTTTGGCAATACAGGTGGCTGTCTCCAGTTTGTCTCCTGTCAACATCCAGATCTAGGAAAGAAATAAATCACTGCTAGTTTTTCTTTCTCTTTTTTATATTTAACCCTTATCCCACCATTCCGACTTTTAACAAACCTGAGAAAGAAAGCATTTGAAAACATTGTGGGAAAAGGACAAACTACTGGTAACAAGCATTTTCTTCTTTTCCC
Organism: Tridacna gigas; assembly: GCA_945859785.2. Lineage (NCBI taxonomy): Eukaryota > Metazoa > Mollusca > Bivalvia > Cardiida > Cardiidae > Tridacna > Tridacna gigas. The sequence continues at coordinate 43,843,377 of OX244034.2, read as the reverse complement.
ACATTGTTTTCTAACATATCAAATGTGGAAATCACCAATTAAGCAACATTTAATTTGTTGCATGCAAATGCTTTCAACTTAGTCCAGTCCAAAATTTTGTCTTTCAGCCTTGAGGCTTAAAGTGCCTTATAAACCTAATAGACATTTTAATCTAGAAATAACATGGAAAGAATTGCAGTTTCCTGACTGTCCTTGTCCAGAATGTCTCAGGACAGTGTATGGTGTAGGTCAAAGATCAGACTGCAGGTTTTGTGCAGTCTGATCTTAATTGACACTGGCCTCAAAGGCAACTAAAGTTGTGAAAGACACTTCAAGGGTTGCATTTATTCCACTAATATCTCAAAAAACACAAGGAAGCAAGAATATATATGTGCATGTATAAACACTTTAACTCTTTACCAAGCAACGAAATTTAACACTCGTCCAAACCGAAAGCATTTGCAGTCAAGAAAAAATAGATAAGACTCAAAAACAGAAATTTGTTGCAGACATGATAGTAAACATGGTGGGAAAAAGAGAAAATGCTGGTTACCAGTATTTTCTCCTTTTCCCACAATGTTTTCAAAAGCTTTCTTTTTACAGTCATTAAAATTTGGGGTAGTGTGGTAAAGATTTAAATGAATTTGGACTATCAGGAATTCATTTGACAGGTTCAAGTAACCTTTTACCAAACAATACTGTATTTTAATGACCCTGAGAAATATGAATATTACAAACATTGTAAAAAAGATGAAAATACTACTAACTAGTATCAATTTTTTTTTCAACGGGTACTGAGTTGGTTGGAAGATTAATTGTACCTTTATTCCTGCATTTCTCAACATTTCTAGTGTAGGCCTCACACCATCCTGCAGTCGGTCCTCGACCCCCGTCATACATAGTAACTCCATATCTCTCTCTAAACTTTCTACCACCATCTGGACCTTCACATTTCTGTCCTGCATACTCATCTTTGCTTGCTGATATCTTGTCTATCGAAATATTATGATGATATAACTCTTTTCTGTATTTATACCTATCCCAAAACTAGTACTAATTAAAGGGGGCTACTCAGATTTATACAATCTCGCCCAAACTTCAAAAATGATTCGCTGCTCAAGAGTTCTGCTGAGGATACGCCATTGCAGGATTGGTGCTAAAAAATTACTAATGGGCGAACCGGCGCATCAAAAATACGACACGATGGCAGAAGGTATGAAAAATATGTAGGTAAATCAAGTGGTAGAGGCAGTTTCCACTTATTTCTTTTGTTGTGTTGTCGGAATAAACAAAGACGCTTGGAACCATTTTGTTGTTTATATTGGTGATTTTCATTCGATAAGCTTCTTCTATAATCTGGGATTTCCCTAATTTTGACCAACAGATATCTTTGTCGCAAGTATGCAGTTTCAAGTATGTTCTGCATCTGTTGATCACAATTTGCAGTGGCTGAAAAGCCGACGAAAATAACTAGATCCACCCTCAGTTATTTTGGCCAGTATGAGTCAAAAAGGCCAAAACATTTATCCAGACAGAGCCTACCGATCGGCCAAATACAGACTCAGATCATGCAGACTCGGAAAACCCAGAAACCTTAACAGATAAGTCCAGCCCTAAGCAAACACTTTGTGGTATGAAAAACGTTTTCAAACTAAATGTGTCCCTGATTGACTCACTTGGCCCCATGTAGCAATAAGATGGCCCCTCTTTTTAAGCTTGGGTGGGCCAGTGGCCCCTCTAGCTCAAAGCCTTGGCAGAACACTGCTGCTGAATTAACCCTTTACCACACAATCCCGACTTTTAGCGACCCTGAAAGAGCAGGTTTTTGAAATCATTGTGGAAAAAGCAGAAAATGCTGGTAGCCAGCATTTTCTCCTTTTCCTACTATGTTTTCTACCCTATCAAAAAACAGATATCATCATGTTAGCAATTAAATTGTTATCTGCAAATTCTTTGAACTTGGTCCAGTAGAAGAATGTGTTGTTTGGTATAGAGTGAAATAGGGCAATGACGTGAAATAATTATGGGTAAATATAGCAACTTTAGCAAGCGTCTTTGACAGGCACAATAATGAAAGCCATCTTCTTATTCATAATTTCACATTTAATATGGTCCATAAATTGCAGATACCAAATGTAATTTTTAGGTATTTAATGAGTAAGTTAACTCTTTACCAAACGACAAAATATTGGGCAAGTCCAAATTGAAAGCATTTGCAGACAACAATTTCAATGTGGCTGAAATGGTGCAATTTTTCTTTGATAGGGCAGAGAACATTGTGGGAAAAGGAGAAAATGCTGGTAAATAGCATTTTCTCCTTTTCCTACAATGTTTTCAAAAGGCTTCTTTCCCAGGGTCGTCAAAAGGCGGCATTATATGTTAATATGTTCTAAAACTATGAAATAGACTTACCTGAAATTCTTGATACTGATCTTCTGTCAGAATTTTTCTAGCCACAACAAGAGTTCGGAGTCCTTCCCTCGCTAGATTCCCACACTATGCAGAGGTAAGAGAAATAGGGAAATAACACTATTAAATATGTATCATTCAACCATTCACATCCACAAATTCATCCAATGTAACAAAAAAGTATATACAAAGGTTGTCCTCGAAGTTCGCAGAATCCTATGTTTTTACATCAAATTTTGAGAATAACAGAAAATCAAATACAGTGTTAGAAAGAGAACTTAAATCTAAAATAAACTGATGTTAAATACATCAATTACATACAAAAAATGAGTTAACATTTAAATATCAAACAACTATACCACTACCAGTTTGCCACACACCGATGACAATGTCAACTTTAAACATCCCACAAGGCTTAAGTCAATTCGGCAGTTGCCTTTCTCCACATAGTCAATGACGGTGGCCGTGCACTTCTGGTGCCGCTCCACCCACTGAGAAATTGTCTGGCAGTACCAATCGTTATTGAGTGTAGCCACTGCACGGTGAATAGCTGTCTGAAGCCATTCTGTGTCATCAAAACGACTGCAGCCGAGTTGGGATTTGATCCCAGTGAATACCCTGAAATCAAGTTGAGCCAGATCCAGACTACATCTGAGACTCTGGTTTTCTTCTCAAGATTGTACCCATGACTCATCCGTTGTCACAATGTGTTGTAGTCATCACAACAGATGGCCAGTTGCTTATCATCTTCTAACGATGTTCTTCCATTGCGAAATCGTTCATGCCAAGATGAAGTCCTCCCACATTTTGGCAAAGTATTCAATTCTCTGATCAGTCGTAGGGTTTCAGATGGAGACTTCTTTAGATCAATGCAAAACTTGATTCCACTTTATAATTCCATGTTTCCAGTTGACATAATGATGATTGATGTTTGCCATTACCAAGGACTTTCGAAATTTTCATAGAAACTTCAAAACTTGGTGTAATGTTTTCAAGTTTACAGGAAATGCCGCCAGGACATCAAGTTAACATCATATAGTTTTGTGCCATTTACTGACCACTGATGCCTATATTATAAGCTTTATTAAGGCTCAATTGCAACTTGCATCAAATATGCAACACTATGTTGCTATGGAAATGAGTATGCCCTTTGTTGGTTACATATTCTCAGTTAATGTCATATAAATAAATAATGTATATAAATTACTTAATCTATTTCCATTAATAAACCTATGTGCATATATGCTTTTTAAGTTTTAATACACAACGCCGCGAACTTTGAGGACAACCCTCCTAGAATTTCTTTCAAAAAGAAATTTTGTCTGTCTGCCTGTCTGTCTGTGCATCTTTCTGTCTGTCTCTTTTGAGTATGTCTGTCTCTGTGTGAGTGTGTGTCTCTCTCTCCAAATCTGTTAATATTCTATCCCTAACCACTCTGTCTTTTCAAAAATATTGAGGATGGTTCAAAGGAAAAGAAAAATAAAAAATTAGTGTCTTTCTTGATCCATTTGAAATAAATTGTGGGAAAAGGAAATGCTCCTTTTTCTACAATATTTTCAAAAGCTCTATATTATAGATGGACACGTGCATTTAGGTGCTAATGGGTCAATTTACCTCTTCCTCCAACCAGTCATTGTATTGCACAATTGTCTGCATTACAACATCGGCTCCTTTAAGATAGAATACAATCTCTCCTGTCTGGTCATCCTGGAAAGAAATTGTAACATGTATGAGAGAGAATTACAAGTATCTATCACAATCTAGACTAGAAAATTGGAAATTTTCTTTGTAAGGGATGGTATTGACTTCCTTAATATTGGGATCTTGGCTTAAATTTCAAAGCAAATCAGTCTTCATAACAAGCATCAGTTGTTCACTCAAAGTTCATATCATTAACATAACTATCACACACACAAATTCTGAACAGCTTGATTGGTTGTTATGAGTTAAACCTTTACCATACTATTCCAAGTTTCAACGACCCTGAGAAAGAAGCCTTTTGAAAACATAGAGGGAAAAGAAGAAAATGCTGGTAATCAGCATTTTCTCCTTTTCCCACAAAAGGAATTTTCTAACCTATCAAAGACAAATTCCATCATTTGAGCCACATGTAAATTGTTGTCTGCAAGTGCTTTCAATTTGGACAAGTCTACATTTTTGTCGTGTGGTAAAGACTTAAAGGGACTACACAAGAAATAAGAAGATTAATTTCTTCTTTTTGTGTTATCCCTGGTATAGGAGGGCATAGCATAGCTACAGTGGTTATATGTTCTTATAATTTTTTAAAGAATGTGCCATAATGTATTGATATTTCAATGAATATTCATTGTAGATCTGTTGTACCTGTTGTCTGTATGTTTTTATCAATGTCATGTTGCAAACTCTCTTACCTGAATAGATATTATTATTATATTTCATGCTTTTTGGTAGTTTATATAGAAATCGTGGTGGATTTTGGTTTGATAATTTCACCATTTGGACCAGTGAATTTACCAGTTGATAAACTCACTGGTACGAAAATACCAAGACCTCCCCTGTACTTTTCAAGTCCCAACAAAAAAGGGGTTAGAAGCATAAGATAAATATTTTTTTTTTGTGAAAGATCGAAATTTATTTCATCTCGTGGTTTCATCTCATGGTCATCGTACAGTATCATTTCCACTCATGGCTCTGCCACTCATCAAAATATTACCGATGATGTTAACTCAATGAAATAGACTTCGATTTTTCACCAAAAAACCCCAAATATCCTCTATTTAATGAATATTCAATGTAGATCTTCTGTACTTGTTGATTGTATGTTTTTATCAATGTCATGTAGCAAACTCTCTTACCTGAATAAATATTGTTATATATCAATTTCAACAGTATTTCTGTTTTTTAGTGGTGGCCAGTGCACCTATCCATCCATTATTTAATTATCTTTAACCAGCACCCTTTCCAAACTTGTGGCTGCTTCCTCACATACACAAGAGTTGATGCAACAGTCAGAGTGAAAGGTGAATACTGCTGCAACTATGTTTATCAATCCACAGGAATTATTTTTGCTGACCATGGAATCAAATTTAACACCTGGATTACTTTTCACTCTGTGCAAACTTTCTATAATCAATAAATTACATTTATCTTTATCCTTGGTCATTTATTTATCATCATCATCATCAATAAACCTAAGGATGAATCTCCCTCACATAGGAGAACTGAACATTTCAGCAGCAAACACTTTTCATGATCTTAAAAAAAGAATGAAGACACAGCTGGGTCTGAATCAAGAATATATTCTCTTGTTCAATGCCCCAAGCATTCCTTGTAAACTCCTTTTCTTTGTTTTTTCAAGCTATTCTCTTGTACTGTCATAAGTTTTTAATCAGCAAGAGTGAATGATGAAAGATGGTAACCAGCATTTCCCCCAATTCCCACAAGTTTTTCACCATTTCAAAGACAAATAACATCATTTAACTCTTTACCAGAAAACAAAATTTTAGCCTTGTCCAATTGAAAGCATTTGCAGATGACAATTTCAATGTGGCTTAAATGGTGCAATTTTTCTTTGATAGGGTAGAAAACAATGTGGGAAAAGGAGAAAATGCTGGTTACCAGCATTTTCTCCTTTTCCCACAATGCTTTCAAAAGGCTTCTTTCCCAGGGCTGTTAAAAGGTGGCACTGTGCAGTAAAGGATTAAGCGACACTAAAATCTAAAAGTTTGTTTTCTGGTAAAAGGTTCAAACATTTCTGAAGGCAGACCCACCTTTAATATGATACCCATTCTTTTACTCTCTGATGTAAATGGAAATATATGAAGTATGGTATAAGATAATGTAGTTCCTATGGGTGATCTCAGCTGCATGGAATTCAGATCTCTCTTCACCAGAGTCAATCCGACACTCTCCGTCCACGTCACCAATGCTACCTGACAAAACAATGATTGCCAATTATTTTCATATGTATAGCACTCATCCCATGTGTGTATTGTTTACTTCCATGAGTACTTACAGATCAAGATCCATTCACACTTCTATTCATTGTCAATATGAACAGTGCATTGTATTACCAGACTGTAAGTGCTACAGTGTCTATTCTAGAAAGTGAAATAAGGAGGGGTTTTCTCCTCAAAATAAAAAGGCGGGATAATTTTTGAACAGATACAAAACTTGTAGCTCACATAACAGACATTTATTCCTAGCTCATATAACAGACATTTATTCCTGTCCAAGACTATACAGTAAACTTACTGACCTGTTTACATGTCAAAAGACAGTTTCTTGAATATCCTTTTCTAGAAATTTAAGAAATTTTTGAAAAATAGATAGGACAGTTTTAATATTCATTCTGATACAAATTATTTTCAAAATATTCAGTAGTCTAGGACCAGGCAAAGGGGACCATTTTCGAACAGGTCGTTTTGGGAGTGGGCCATTTTGACCCACTTCCCATCAAGGGAAGTTATTTTAATGGACATAATATCTTGCAAAATAGCTTTGGTGATGCCGTTTTATTCAAAACAGCGGTATATTCTACGAGTCAGCTGTAAATTCACATATCGGGTCTGAATTTATGCAGGACCTAAAAAAAATAAGCGTGAATCCCGCAATTGCGCATCCTAGAATAGACACTGGTGCTACATATAATATGGTAAGTAAAGAGTATGTTGTATTACATTAAAGTTGCCTTTTTAGACGTTTTTGTTGTAAATCAATTTTTGTATAACACTGATAAATATTACAAAATATACTTCTCCCCGTACCTGCAGAAACTGGACGATTACATGCAGTATAAAGTTCCATATTGATTGTTTGCTTTGAACAGGTAACTCTGCCTACTTTTTTGAGATTAAATATGACACCACCATACTTATTTGAATACCATCATGAATAATCAACACATGTTTTTGAACACATGACATTCCCACACATCTTTGCGAAATTCTGGTAAAAATCTATAACTACCTTATGAGGCTACATCACCCTTTATGAAAAATATGTTTTTCTTACATTTGTCTCTCTTCTCAAAGATACATCTACACTTGTTTCCAGCCAGTATATAACCCATTTCTTTTTCATTTTATCAAACTATAATCATTCTTGTATTCTTGCCAAATGTTGTGCCTGACAGTTGCAAGGATGCATAGATTACAATGAACAGAAAATGCATTCCATTGGAGGCTATCAGAGAAATCAATGTTGTGACGTTTCCCGCTTTCAATTGAAGACTTCCAACATATGCAATTATTCCTTATACCATATATATAGGAAATTTATCAATGTTTAAACAGCTGACTAATTCTAAACCATTCTACAGTCTAACAAATTTCAACAGCCTTTTTCTTCTCTCTGGTTGTGAGGATGTATCTTTCAACTAATGGTTTGCTAGCTATCCCCTGACTTTATTCAGTGGTAAACCATTTTTAAAATTTGGTGAGATAATAAGAATCTGAAACACCCCCTTTAACTCTTTAACCGCACAACGCCTTTAAGCGACCCTGGGAAAGAATCCTTTTCAAAACATTGTGGAAAAAGGAGAAATTGCTGGTAACCAGCATTTTCTCCTTTTCCCACAATGTTTTCTACCCCATCAAAGAAAAATTGTACCATTTGATCCAAACTGAAATAGTCATCTGCAAATGCTTTCAATTTGGACAAAGCTAAAATCTTGTCTTCTGGTAAAGAGTTAAAATGAAACAAGAATCTTTTTCAGTATGGATACACAAGTTGTAATTGGACTTTATTTAGCAAATTACTGTAAATATCAATGATAAAGGTCAATACATGACTTTCGAAAAAATGTCATTATCATAGCTTACACAAATGTCAAACATTTGCAGGAAAAGAGAACATAACAAGTGTTTATCCACACTATCAAGAACACTGTTGGAAAAACAGTTATTGCTAATCATCAGTAATTTGCTCATTTTAAAACATATATTTCAAAGCTCATACCTGCAGGGGGTATGGTAAGTTGTACATGTACTGTAATGGGTTCAAACCCATTTAACCCTTTACCATGCAATCCTGAGTTTTAACGAACTTGGAGAAGAAAGCTTTTGAAAAAAGCATTTTCTCCTTTCCCAATAATGTTTTCTTCCCTATTAAAGACAGAAATCCTCATTTGAGATACCTTTAATTTGTTGTTTGCCAATGCCCTCATATTGGTCGGGTACAAAATTTTGTTGTCTTGTAAAGACTTAAATATCATTACGGTACATCAGGCCATACAATCTGTTACTCACTTCATCTGGACTAGAAGCCTGGTATACAACTTTCTGCTGGCTTTGCTGATCAGCTTCTACTTGCAGGGATGTCTCCTCTGAGTTTTCATCATCATAAACAGGTGTAACATTGTGACAGAGGGCCAAAGCTTGAACAGAATCCAGTACTCTGTTGACAACTGTACGTCTAACAGGTGTACCAACACGGGATGGTGTACTGGCTGACTGAGCCTGTGTAAATGCTGTTTTGAGATGAGCTGTCACCTGAAATTAAATGCAGTGATAACTTAACCATTAGGCTGCTAAGCGCCAATTATTGACCTTTTGTGGATAGGGCAGATCTAGATCAGACTGCACAAAATGTGCAGTCTGATCTTTGATCTACACTGTCTGATACGGTATTTTCTTTTCAAGTGAAATCAACTTTGAAATCTCAAAATTTGGGTTTTTATGCCTGAGAGGAAATTTTCGTTTCATTTATTTAGCAGTTTCGGGGTTAACAAATTTACTTGCATATCCTGATACAAATGACAACAATGATACAAATGTATAAGAAATGAGCCATGCTCTGAAAAAAGGTGGTTTAGTGCATCTGCAAACAGTATTCCCCAGACTGTGCAAGCTGACATGGGTTGAAACTTTTAGCTACTTGTAAATTTTCTGCATGTCAAAGGAACATTTTGCCACATCATTTGGCTGGTTTTTAGACAATATCAATACATAGTACGCTATGGTCGCTTGGTATAATGCATTATGAAGGTGTATTAATTCCCTGTTTTCCAGAGTGTTGCTCAAATGTATAAATGAGACTAATGAAGGACTGAAATGATCATTTAAAATCCATGGCAAAGAAAAAGCCACTTTAAGATAGGGATTTCCATGCCTTTTTTTTTATTTAGCAAGAATATTTCACAAGACAATGGAAAGCTCAGATCCAAGATCAGATGTTCTATGAAGTCTAATCTTAATCTACACAATGCTTTCAAAAGTATTCCTCCTAAGAGTGGTAACAACAGAGAATCTTTCGATACCAGGCGAAAGTTGCGACCGCCTTGTATCTATTTACCTCATCCACTGTGTCAGAAGTGTATGCCACTGTTCCCAGGTGTAACTTTTTGAAGACCTAAAACAAAGACAAAATAGCAAGCCAATGCCACAATTTTGACTTACGCATAATAAGGAAGGCAAATAAATTCCTGATACATAGATGTATGAGCCATGCTCTAGTAAAAGGGAATTTAATGTATCTCTGTGATACATGACACCAAGCATGTCATCACATTATCATGGATCCGTAAAAATCCATTGTGCCCAACAAGCGTCTGAACCATGAGGTAGAATAGTCCTTTGACAGACAGGCTGACCTAGGTCAATACTTTTTGTGGATGCACTAAGCCCCCTTTTGACCTAGCATGGCTCATATAGGATCTGTCAAAAGTTTTGTACAGCTGTTGGTTTTATTTTTCAATATTCCTACAGAAAAGAGTCCAAAGGGATTCAGTACTGCTACATTTGGACTATTTTGAAGAAATACTGGTAAATTTCAGCAGCCTTTTACTTAACTCTTTACTAGACAACATTTTAGACTTGTCTTCATTGAAAGTATTTTGTAGATGACAAATTAAATCTGACTCAAGCTAAAGGATTTGCTCTGTTTGGCCACTAAGGCAGTTTTATATACATGAAAAGGAAACCAAGCAAAAAGATAATATTCTTCACATATTGTATAAAATGTTAACAACACTTTATTACACAGAAGGAGTATTTGGTACCTCAGATGAATTAAAAACATTGTATGTAGGTGCCAATGCTGGGCTGCACTTGCTTGATTCTCAGTGAAAATATTAGGTCAAAAAAGGGGAATAACTGTCAAAATATTTTGAAGGTTACCTGTCCTTGTTGTATGGGTTGCCCTTTCGATAGTTGACAACTAGTCTGAGTTTGAAGTAAATATCTTCAGTAATGACAGAATTATTTCAAAATGTCAAAGTTTTGGCACGATGACAACGCAATTGATGACATAGCCATGACAATACCTTGATTCTTTCTCAGTGCCTCTGCTAGCTCATCAATTTTGGGGGTCATCTGTGACTCCCTGTTTGGAATTTGAGGGGTCATTCAGAAATTTAACGGGTCATGGTCTTTAACCTTTATTTTTTTCATGTGTTGTTTGCCTTTGCCAGTTTGTAGATGTCGCATAATGCTAGGAGTTTTAAATGACAGTGTGGTATTAAAGGTAAAAGTTGAAAACAATGACCCCCATAGAAACTGTCGTCTTTCATCCCGATTACTCCAGCAAGTCGGTGACCATTGCTGAGTAGGGTCTAAAACGTGGACAAAAAGTTTAAGTACGGATTCCATACAGTAATATAGGCAAGATGACAGCGATGTCACACAGAATGTTGCATTTTAGACTGATTCAGTGTAAACCGGAAACAATTAATTCATTGTTAGAAAGCGGGTTCGATATGATTCTGCAGTTATGAACTTGACGATTTTGTAAGATATATTAATTGAATCAATCTTTCATGTTCCTTTTTAGTTTTGATTTATGATGCGTCAAGGAAGACGTGATGTATTAATTTTGTTGCGCCAGGCGTCAAAAACGCAAAACGCGGACTTTCTGAAACGCTACTTTCTTCGAAAACAGCCAAGCTAATAAAAAACACACAAACAGATAATAAGTCAAGACTTCTACCATTTCATTTTGTGTAAGTGTCCCTGTTTTATCTGACAGAAGATAGCTGATTCTACCAAGTTCCTCTGGGATGGTTGTAGAACGTACCACAGTCCCTGGTATATTCTTGTCACGAGTTATAAACCAAGAATATGCCACTTTGCCCATATCTAAATTCACTCTCAAACTGAAAAGTGAAAATTCATTGGTAAAAACTAGTACTCTGACAAAAAGTTTAGACAAATGTCCAAAAATGATAAGCACCGCAAGTATAAATTTCTGAATTCAAGGGAGGTAATTCTTTAATAATTAAAACCACAAATTGAGTCTTGCTCATCTTCACTTCCTGGAAAATAGGCAGTCAAATTTCAGTACAATAACAGCAAACTGAGGCATGAGTCTGGGACAAAAACATACCTATCCGAGTGCATACAGAAGGAGAAGCCAACAGACTGACAGATGGACAGGCCGCCTCTACTATACCCCAAGAAACATTATTTTTTCTGGGATAATTTCACACAGTGCAACATTGTAATTAGTTAGATCCCATGTCATCATTTACACACAGAATTCTGAGCTTTTATGAAGAAATGTAGCATTTCTTAAAATCAGGGATGGTATCTGTTGGGTATTTTGGTTTTCATTGTACTGTTAATCTAGTGGACAACTTACCTGTTTATAAGAGAATGCTTACTGAATAAATATCAGTGGCATGAATGAAATTCTTCTATTTATGTTACAGTAGCCTATGCATTTCAAAACAATTTTCCGATATTGGATTCTCACTTAACATTTTACCAAACAATCCCTTTATTTAACTACCCTGAGGAAGGCAGCTTTTGAAAAGGCTCGTAACCAGCATCTTCTCCTTTTCTCAGCATGTTTTCTAACCTTTAAAGAAAAATACCATCAATTGTGTCACACTTTGTTTGTTACCTTCAAAAGCTTTCAATTTACAGAAGTCTAAAATTTTATCATTTAAGAACAAATTAAGACTATAGGTCTTCTAACATGAATTTAATTGTTGTTAGTGGTTCAACAACATATCTGGATTACAGTCACTTACCTAATTGGAATGATGTAAGAAAACAAGAGAATGAATCTAAACAAGTATCTATACCAAGGTCCATCCCATCCCTGTATACAATGATAAAACAGAAAGAAATACTGACATATAAAATCTAGAAATTTGACCAATCTAAACTCACAATGAAAATAAAACTAAATCTAGCCCAAAATCATTCAAAGTTGTTGAACATGAATGAACAAATCTTTTCTCGTGTTTTTCTTTTTCTGGTGAATTTACTTTTTCATAATATGTTCTTTTTGTTTATCGATAATGGTCATTTCTCATCTATCTCTCTAAATTCTATCAAAATTGTCACCATTTGTTTGTCTATAATGTGAAATGGTACAAATCTGCAACAACACTTTTTATACAATTTAACGAATTACTGCACAAATGCAACTTTTTATGCCTCTGCATTGCACTCATTTTTGTACTATTTGTACTACTGTTGAAAAACAAAAATTTCCTTTCACTAAATATTTTTGATTGCTAGAAGGTTTTAGATGATAAAAAAAAGCCAGTGACATAATGGTTTACACCACATAATCGAGCCATGCTCTGTGAAAAAGGGGTTTAATGCATCTTTGTGATGCATTGTACCAAGCAATCCATCCATGTTTGTCTAACAACCAATTGAATCATAAGGTGGACTGGTCCTGGACATACAGAAAATTGAACAATCTGAAAAGTTTCAGCCTAGGTCATCTTGCGCAGACTGTGCATTAAGCATTTGCATTAAGCTCCCTTTTCACAGACCATGGCTCAAATTTGATACAAGAGTCATGTCCTCATTCTTACAACAAGCAATAAGACTTGTACCTTAAGCATCATCATGACCACAGACAACACAGCTACAGTCAGAAAGAGAACTTTGGTGAGTGTATTAATCTCTAAATCTAGTAGACCAACCTGCAACAAAAAAAAAATTCATCTTGGACTTACATTTCATGTCAATATGACATATAACATATATATCACTTAGCAAATTTGTTTCACTCTTTACCAAACGACAAAATCTGAGACTATTCCAAATTGAAAACATTTGCAGATGCTGAAAGAAATGTGACCAAAAAATTAAATTTGATTTGGGCAGGGTAGAAAACATTGTGGGAAAAGGAGAAAATGCTGGTTACCAGCATTTTCTCCTTTTCCCACAATGTCTTAAAAAAAAGGCTTCTTTTTTGGGTTGTTAAAAGTCTGGATTGTGTGGCAAAAAGAGTTAAACAATACATGCCTGCCTACAAAATATGTACATGTATCTAGCCAATACAACATTTTCAGTAAATATAAGCCAAGCAAATATTGATAATCTTTTGCTGCATAAACCCTTACCAAAAAATCCTGTATTTTAATAACCTGAGGAAAAAGGCGTGGGAAAATAATTTGGATAACGCAGAAAATGCTGTTAAAAAGGTTTTTTCCCCTTTTCCCATTATGTTTTCTAGTGTTTTAAAGTTAAATCTAATAACATGAAACTCCTTTAATTGGTTTTAAATGATTTCAATGTGGACAAGGCCAATGTTTTGTTGTCTAGTAAGGAGTCATCTGACAGTTGAGCCCATATGAAGTTCATGTCGCATGCCATTTTCTCCCAGTTGCCCATGCATTTTTTACATTTTCTGACATATTTTTCACTCACTTGTCTCACTGAAATTCTTTAGTTGTGTTCTTTCTGATGCACTTATATTGAATCCTTTTTCTGAGTATCTGATCAAAAAATGAAGGTGATTGCTCCAAATGATAAATTTAACTGGTTTCCTTTTAAGATCGCCACTAAGATCAACGGCAAAAGCAAGGACCAGTATTGGTATCCGATTCTAAACTCAAATGCCTTTGTACACAAAATAAACTGGAAACTGATCTAGTCTCATTTCAAGCACTGAAGAAATCTAAAGTATTCATTGTAAAAAATGTTGTCTGCAGTGACTTTTGATGGCTTTTTTAGCACCAGAAGGCAAATGAGTAGGTCTCAATGGAAAATATCCAATAAATTTTATGCCAGTTAAACATTCTCAAGTACTGAACTTTGACTTTTACAAGGCATAAAATGCCTTCCACACTGAAGGAATGAAGACTCTTGATCGTGATTTTTACAACAACAGTCATTTTCAACAGTAAGTTACAAAGTTCATCTTTTGTATGACTAAACATACTGATATCAATTAATCACAAGCAAAGAATATCAAAAATTTGTTTATGCATCATTTACTTAAAAATCACTCAAAAAAAATATGACCCCCAGATTTGATTTTTGATCCCCTAATTTTTGGGAAGAGAATCAAAAATGACCCGCCAAGTTTTACATCTGCAGAAAATAATGTTAATACAAGAACTGATCATTCAATTTTTTTCAGTCACAAAGAAAAATCCTATCATTAGTGCCACATTTATAATATGCACAAGCTTTCACAAGTTCTCAAACTTAAGAAATGAGTCATGCTCTGTGAAAGGAGGTCCCTAATGCATCTACTAAGAGTATTGACCATGTCAGCCTGTATAGTTCGCACAGACTGACAGGGTTGATGCTTTTTGCTATATGTAAATCTTCTGCACATAAAAAGGACCATTCTGCCTCAGGAGTCAGTTGGTTGTCTGACAAATTAGGATTTATGGACCCATAATCCTAACTTGCTTTGTATAATGCATCATGAAGATACAGTGTGCCCCATTTTGCAAGAGCATGACTTAATCAAAGAGTCAATTCCAGAAAATTACTTTGTAAAATACTGATTCAAAAAGCACTTATACCAGAAAAGTTGATATTTACGAACATGACTCACAATAGAAAGAGATCAAACTTCGATACCTTGCTGTTTGGCTGTGAGGTGTTCATCACACTTCTACTTTCACATCCTGTGTAGATCACCACACCCAGAGCCGTCCCAGAAGCAACCACTGTGTTTGCCCACAAAGTATTCTCAATGCTTAAAGACTCTGATGCCACAGAATCATCAGTCTGCAAAATTATAATACCAAATATTTAAACATTTCAAAAGTACATTCGAGACATCTCAAAAGTTCTGTAACATTTAGACATTCTGAAATATTTAGAAATCTGAAATGTTCAGTAATGCTCAGACATATGCAAAGTTCTGTAAAATTACAACATCTGGAATATTCAGAAAACCATTATTTGAAATGCTAGTTCCTTTACAGTTCTTAACCCTTTACCACACAATCCCAATTTTTAACAACCTGACTAAGAAAGCACTTGAAAACATCATGAGAATAGGAGAAAATGCTGGTAACCAACATTTTCTCCTTTTCCCACAATGTTTTCTACCCTATCAAAGCCAAATTTCATTATTTCAGCCAACCTACAATTTTTCATTAGCAAATGCTTTTGATTTGGACAAGTTTAAAATTCTGTCATTTGGTAAATTTGGTAAAGAGTTTAATTAGTTACTCTGTCACTTTCAAAAGGTTATCTCTTAAACATTTCATCACAGCACTTTCAAAGAATTGTTAAACCATTTACCACACGATGACAAGTTTTAACGACACTAAGAAAGAGGCCTTTGAAAAACATTGTGGGAATAGGAGAAAATGCTACTAACTAGCATTTTCTCCTTCTCCCACAATGTTTTCCACCCTTCCCAAAACAAACTTTAGTTTTCCATTCATGTATATTTTGTCGTCTGCACATGCTTTCAATTTGAACCGGTCTAAAATTATGTCGTTTGGTAAAGAGTTAAGAAAGTAATACTTTCAGAAGGCTAAATACTCATGAAGTATTATGGTATTGCTAAGGTAGGGATTAATTAAAAGATTGCAGGTTGCAAATGCCACTCCAATAGGAAACTCCTATTGTAGATGTGGCAGTATGAGAGGAGGCACTATCTTTCAAAAGATGGACTTTTTCCTGGGCCTGTCTGGGAACCAACTTTTTAGAACTCTTCGCAATTCTAACACCTACCATGTTTGAATGTTCAAAACTTTGTCTTTACCAACTTCTCACTGAAAACAACAAACTGATTTACAGATAATAAAATGTATTTTCCCTCATGTAGTGCCCGAACAAACTGACCTTTATGCAAAGAATCATTAGAGAGTGAATATTTTTATCATCACATAATATTGTAATCTGACGGTATGGAAATTCTGTTCACGGTAAATGTAGGTTTGACCCTTTCAGTGCCATGGTTGAAATAATAAGCTTTTGTGGATGACACGGATCAAGATCTGACCACACAGAAAGTGCATCTTAGATCAATATCATCTGCTACATATTACAAACTTAAACTGGAAAAATTATGTTTATTTCAAAGGTATCTTTTATTTAAAAGGTATCTTAAGTATTTTTTAATGACATGATAAATCTATTAGCTGCATAAAGAGTTGAAAATCGTTCATAGTTCGGCACTCGAACGACAATAGCCAAAGCAAAGTTTGGACAGTGATTCAAGCGAGTAATATATGGTAATAGAGGTCACTTAATGCATGTCAGTTTGCTTGAGTAATACATACTATGTGCAGGTTCTGTATGTGATGTGATTGGTTTGGTTTGTATTGAAGTTTAGTGCCATTTTAACAGTTCAGGTCATATCATGGCGGTAAGAGACGCACCAATGTGTTTCCTGGCTTTCTCACACCAGTACATACACAACTTTCTTTCCAAAAGACACTGACTACTTTTCTTACACGCATCATAGATGAGAGGCGAAAAATCACCAGACAGAAAGTTTGCCTCAACCAGGTATCAAACTCGCAATCACCGGGCTGGCATTGCATGTGAAAAAAAAAGACACATGTAATGACAGATAAAAAGAATAGGGAGTTACATAAATGTTATGTTACCCTTTTGTAGGTACCAACAAAGCTATGAATATCTTTCTGTGGAGCTTCAGCATAGATCTGTGCCTTGATGTCCAATATATCCTAAAACAAAATAAAATGTTTTTTGCACTTTGCTTTATAATAGAGTAGAATAAATTTACATCATTTGCAGGTAATTCAAGGAAAATTTTCAGGAATATCTGTATCTTGAGCAAAAAACTGTAGCACTAGCCCTAGTTGCTTAACCCTTTACCAAACAACCTTGAGTTTTAATGACCCTAAGAAATAGAGGCTTTTCAAAACATATTGGGAAAAGGAGAAAATGCTGGTAACCAGTGTTTTCTCCATTTCCCAGTTTGTTTTCTACCCTATCATAAACAAATTTGAGCCACATTTAAACTGACATCTGCAAATACTTTGAATTTGGACTAGTCCAAGGGTTTTGCATTTAGTAAACAGTTGAACAAGCAATCACAGTTTGTCGATGTATTATAATAGTGTTCTAACTCCATTTTTGCAAAATTTGAGATATATATATCGTTGGAATCGTCTTGAAGAGTACTATCTCCTCGTAAAATCAGTTTTGTGATATGAGCTCTAGTTCAGAAGATTTTCAGTATTAACTTGTTCTGTTTCCAGTTTTTTTACAGACTGTTCCGAAACATTGTGTTCTAAGTCGATTTCCCAATCAGAATGGATAAATGACGTCATGTGACCCGAGCACTTTGGAAACCATTTTGTTCTAAGTGCGTTGTTTATACGTCATGTATTGTTCTATCTCCAATTTATCCAATCAAACGGCGTATTTTTCACAATAACAATGGCGGCTACTAAATGAAAACATGAAGTACCAAATATTCTAATAACTAAACATGACTGTCACAAAGATGACAAAAAACTTACAAAAAGTGAAAGAGATTCAGTTAGAGCTAAAGAAGACAAGATTGTAGTATGTTTTGATATGCAGAATGTCATTATGTGCCCTCGGTCAAATGTTTCCAACTTTTTCTATAAGCGCAAATTAAATATCTACAATTTGACTGCCCACTGCTCTAAGGATAAGACATGCTATAACATAGTTTGGAATGAGGCAATGTTCGGGAGGGGTTCAAATGAAATTGCAAGTGCATTAACTTTGGTTCTGGAAAAGGTTGTAGAAAAGTTTCCTTCGGCTGAGTCACTGACGTTGTGGTCTGATTCGTGTGTGCCTCAAAATAGAAATTCAATTATGTGTTTTGCCCTTAAAAAGTTTTTAGCTTCCCATCCAAATTTGAAAAATATTATTCAGAAATTTGGAACTCCCGGACATTCCGCTATACAAGAAGTGGATAACATCCACTCCCACATTGAAAAGCGCCTCAAAGTATCCGACATTCACAGCCCCTTTAGCTTCGCGAGGGTGTTGAAAAGTGTTCGCCCTACATACATGGAAGTAATCCAAATGAAACAAGATAATGTATTTGACTTTCAATCAGTGTCAAATACACTTCAGTTTAAAGAAGAAGTGCCATTTTGCAAACTGAAATGTCTTAAGATTAGTCAAAATTTGCCTTTTCATGTAAATTTTTTGCTGTCTTTTGACGAAAGTTGCTCTTTTAAAGAAGATTCTATTTTGCGTAATACATGGTCGAAGAATATCGAAAGAACCTTACCGAGCGTGACATTGTTGAACAAGCCAGTTGTTATGTCAGCAGACAAGCTCAGGGACTTAGAAAGTATGCTAAAATTTCTGCCACCGGATGATGTTGTATTCTTTGAAAATTTGTGCAAAATAGGCCGATGTAGGCCGGCTAATAGCATGTAGCCTATGTATTGATTGATTTCTCTCCAAGTAAAACATGTCATGTATGAAAATTATTTAGAATAATGAAACTTATTCTTCCATTCTGTGAACCCTTTACTAGATAAATCATGTTTTTACGATCTCGTGTAGGTTTTTGAAAACATTGTAGGAAAAAGAGAAAGTGCTTGAAGTGATCTCTTTCTCCTTTTCGCACGTTTTCTACCCCTTCAGCCGTGATTTTGCGACACTCATTTAGAAGCTTTGGAAAACATTATCGGCAAAGGAGAAAATGCCTGTAATGAGCACTTTGTCCTTTTCGCACAATGTCTTCTACCCTTCGAAATACTGATCCCATCATATGACCCACGCTTAATTTTTGTTTGTCTGATGTGCTTTAAACTTTTACCAGAACTTTTTTTTTTCATCTGGTAAAGAGGCAAGTAATTTTAAAGTTATAGACTCGTCTCAACCTAAACTGACATGGACTTTTTTCAAAGGGACTACGCTGGTTCAAGATTGCACCTTCCCGCACGAAGAGTCACACTTTACCTCATTATGTAAGTTTGATAAAAGTCTGTAAATACACCTTAACCCTTTACTCCATAGATGCTATTTTCCACGCATCGGCTGTAGAGAGCTTTGGAAAACAATGTGACAAAAGGTGAAATTCGAGCAACTTCACCTTTTGTCACAATGTTTTCACAACGGTCAAAGCATGTAGCTCTGTTATTGTTTCTTGAGACTGATCGTAAATAATCCATAATTTTGATCAGCTAGCAAAATGGCGTCTATTCTGTAGAGGAAAAAAAAAAAAAAAAAAGAATGACAGACTGACTGTTACTGTATTATAACATTGTGCATTTACAAAATGGCATCTCAAGAAATACTGACAGTGAAACCTAGGGGGACAAAGCTAATATCATTTTCTCTTATGTAGTTCAGAGCATAATTATCTCTAAAATGATTGTTCTTATTTGATTTATAAGTTAGTTCAAAATGTTCAATAAAAAAAGTTGAAATCTCAAAATGTTTTTTCCCCGTGTGTGCTTTCGTGTGTGTATGTGTAAGTGCTCGTCTAAATTCATAAATAAAGCCCGCTTTGCTGTAAATGGATAGTGTTTGAAATCAGTCTGAGCATGTTGCCCCACCCCACCCACCTACAATTGCTGGAGATAGAACAAATTCTCTGAAATATGTTCGATGCAAATTGGATTGTAACAATGAAGTGTTCTATATCACATGTAACAATATAATACGGAAATTTTTTGCACTTTTTGTACCTAGTTGTTCTATCTCCAAACCGAAAACTTTAAATAAATAAAAAAGTATTTGTTTTCTGTGAGATTTTTTTTACATTGATAAGAAGTAGAATTCAAAAGGAATCGAATGACATGACTCTGATCAAAATCGAACAATATTTAACGATTTTACAAGCCTCAGAAACTTTGAAGCTGATTTTCTCAAAAACATGTAAATGGTAGTTAGAACACTATTATAATACAGCGACGAACTGTTGCTGCTGCACTATTTACAGAACGAATTCTTCATTCATAGTTATGGAATATACTTCAACATGAAAAAACAGAAAACGTAACTGCCCACACTGATGATACATAGCATGTTGTAAATTTCCTCTGTGAAGGAGCCATGTAACAACATGGACAATACACACAAAGATTATTAGTGTTTATTTTTTTTTTCCTGATCTGATCTTTCATCTGTCTCTCTGCACAAGTTTAAACATCCCTTTAGACAATTTGCTGTCTAAGAAGAGCTGCTCCTGTTTAATGACTAATTTCAGTACATAAAAGATCAGACGGTAACAACATTTATCACATAACCTCTTTTATTTTCAGAATAATACACCCAAAAATTTTCTTATCTTACACACATTTGATATTGAAATTGTGTCACATCATTTGTGAAAATGTTTTGTACTTATTTCAGAGAAGTGAATGTTTTTTTTTTGTTTTTTTTTTTAATGGAAAATATTGCATATGCATAGATGGTCTTGCATCTTCTTATATATAATTTGTGAAATATTGTTATGTGAAAAAAGGAATCTGACATTCATTGGCTTTTGAGGTAAATTTTATTAAACCCATCTAAAAATGTTATAAAGCTCACTAGAAGCTCCCTTCATGACATTTTCCTATACTTGTTTAATAAAGTTTTATCTCAAATGCCAGCTTATGTCAGATACTATATATATCAATCTAACAACACTGATACTGTCTTTATCCTTAAGGTTCATATAAAATTTTTAAATGATTCATTAGATAATTTTCAATTCACTTATCATTTACCAAAAGACAAAATTTTACCATTGTCAATCCTGAAATCAATTGCACACAAGAAAAGAAATGCCCCTCAAATGATTGCAATCATCTTTAAAAACATAGAAAGCATTCTGGAAAGCTGAGAAAATGATGGTTATTAGCATTTTCTCACTTTTTGATGTTAATTTTCAAAAGCCCCTTTAATCAGGGCACTAAAAACACAAGATCATTGGATTAAACTGTACATACAGGATTTGTCTGTAAACTTTGTGTGTCCTGTACAGCTAAACGTAACTTCCAGTCTGTTTCACCATCCAGCTGATCTGTCCGTATAAAACAGGATCCTGTCTTCTCTGTGGTTCTCAAAAACACAATGTCCGCAGGTACACGCTGATTCTGTTGTCAAATAGAACTAAAGTCTATTTTGCCGTACAATACAATCTGAGAGTTTTCCATATAATATTGAAGGCCATAGCACATGGTCAGGGCCAGCACTGCTGATTGCCATTTTTGATAAAGTTATGGACATGGTACCATACGGATGAAGCATGAGACTGAAGGTTGAGTGATATTTCAATTTTTCTTAACTCCTTACTACACAATCCCAAGTTTGAACAACCTTGAACGACCTTGAAGAAGAAGGCTATTGGAAAAAAAACAAAAAAAAACAGCCTTTTTCCTTTTCCCACAATGCTCTCTTTCTTATGACAGACAAAGTTCGTGTTTTGAGCAACATTTATGTTGTTGTCTGCAATTGCTTTCTATTTGGACAAGGCTAAAATGTTGTGTGATAATGAGTTAAGCAACAAGCAGTAAATACAAGCATCAGAAAAGTTACTACAACATAATATTCATTTTATAATTATACCTACAACTTTCAATGACAAAATATTGTAAGTATTGACAATCTTATCCAAAAAAGTTAAAAAATATAACAAACCCTGGTTTAGTGGGTAGTAACCTCATTTTTATGACTGGTAGATTAATATCGGCACAGGGTACTTCATCATGCCTTATTTAACACTGTGTAGATATGGATTTTTGTTGTTGTGTTTGATTTTATACACTTACTATGCATCTATTTGAGGTGGTAAATTTACAGTTATGTTATAATGCGCAAGATCAAGATAGTTTGAACAAACTTTGCAATAACACATATGAGTCATGCTCTGTGAAAGGGGGTTTAATGCTTCTGTGAAAAGTATTGACCCAGGTCAGCCTGGGCAGTCAGTGCAGGCTGGCCTGGTCCGAAACTTTTCACTACTGGTCAATTTTCTGTATGTCCAAGGACCAGTCTACCTCATGATTCAGTTGGTTGTTAAAAAGTGTGGACACTATGGATTCATAAATATGCAATGGCTTCACTGGTACAATACATAATAATAATAATAATAATAATAATAATAATAATGATGCATTAAGCCCCCTTTTGCCAGAGCATGGCTCAAATGCAAGTTATGACAAATAGGAGTGAGGACAGTTTGTCTAGCTTAACTCTTTACCGCACAAAAAATTTTTAGACTTATCCAAATTGCAGACGACAAAATAAATGTTACCGAAAAATGGAAGTTTGTTATTGGAAGGGCAGAAAACATTGTGGGAAAAGGAGAAAATGCTGGTTCCCAGCATTTTCTCCTTTTCCCACAATTTTTCAATAGGCTTCTTTCTCAGAGTCATTAAAAGTAAGGATCGTGTGGTAAAGAGTTTAACTTATAAACATGTATTTGAAATGTTCAGCCAGCACCATGTTTTACCTTTTCCACACAAACTAAATCACCCACTCTGATACTAGAACTAGGTACAGAAATAATTCCACTACTAGTGAATATTTTGTATCGTTGTGAGTTAGCTTCTTTGTCCCTTCTGTAACGTCGAAAGTCATCAAGCGCCTCACGGCACATAGTGACAAATATAACAAAGCCCTAAAACAACAAAACATAAATCATAATGGAATGATTTTCACACTTTACCAAACAATCCAGAGTTTTGAGGAAGAAGATTTTTGAAAACATTCTGGGAAAAGAAGAGAATGCTGGTAATCAGTATTGTTTTTCTTTTTCCATTTGAAAGACAAATTTCAAGTTTTTTGTAGTCTGCAAATAGTCTGCAAATAGTCTGCAAATGTTTTCAATTTGGACAAGTCTACAATTTTGCAATGTGGTATTGAGTTGAGTGCATTCTAACTCTTTACCACAACAATTCCCAGATTTAATGACCCTGAGAAAAAAGTCTTTTTAAAACATTGTGGGAAAAGGAGATAATGCTGGTAACCAGCATTTTCTTCATTTTCCACAAATTTATATACCCTTTCAGAGAAGAATCCAAGCATCAGAGCAACATGTAATTTGTCTTCTGCAACACTTTTAATCTGGACCAGAGAAAAACTTTGTTGTATGGTGAAGAGTTAAAGGGAAAAATGAAAGATACTTGATGCTCAAGATGAATGACTAATGGCATAAAACTTTTATACTGTCCATTTAATATGTTTATCAATTCAAATGACAAGTACACTTTTCAATCAACAAGTACTGATTGGTGATTGGGGGTCTGTTTTGATTTGATACAAGTCTTGTCAAACCTGACTGATTCTGACCACCCAACCTTGTATCAGGTACATGTACATAAAGATACTCCTATCTCCATAAAAGTATGGAATTCATTGACCCTTAAGTTGCTAAGTGCAACTCTCACACTTCTGCAGACAATGTAGATCAAGATCAGACTGCACAAAATGTGCACTCTGATCTTTGATCTACACTGTCCGATACGGCATTTTCCCCCACTGATATCAGCTTTGAAATCACAATACATGTATTTGGATTTATACTATTGAGTAGAAGTCTTTACCACACATTTCCGAAATTTAACAGCCCTGAGAATGAAGCCTTTTGAAAACACTGTGGGAAAAGGAAAAAATGGTGGTAACCAGCATTTTCTCCTTTTCCCACCATGTTTTTACTCTTTCAGACACAAATTCCAGCATTTGGACCACATTTAATTTGTCATCTGCAAATGCTTTCAATTTGGACAAGTCTACAATTTTGTTGTTTGGTAAAAAGTTAAGGGTAAAAACACATCTCACCAAAGGTCCCCAGTATGTATAGAGGTAGCCAATACGAATTTCTGGGATGAACTGGGATGATGCCATTATCAAGAAATACAGGTTCAGGAAGAACCGAAATTGCTCAAATAAAACCTGAAAAAAAATCAAAGAAAAACAAGCGAAAAATGTAAACTGTACCATCATATGTTAACCTTTTACCATACGATCCCAAGTTTTAAAGACCAGGAGAAAGAAGACTTTTGAAGCCTTGTGGGAAAAGGAGAAAATGCTGGTAACCAGTATTTTCTCCTTTTCCCTTAAGGTATTTTATCCTTACAAAGACAAATTCAATCATTTGAGCCGCTTTGAAATTGTCATCTGCAAATGCTTTCAATTTGGATAAGTCTACATTTTTCATCATGTGGTACAGAGTAAAAAAATAAATCCTTTTATACTAAAGTTAGGTATTTATTATGCGGTCTAAGTATGAAATGATATGGTAGTTTTATGTACCTTGATCTACTTTCTTTCCCAATGTCTTCCAAAAACTACTAATTCTCTGTAAGATGCATAATACTCTATGCTTCATCTTTACCACAAATTCATGTTTTTTAGAAACTGGAAAATGGCCTTTGAAAATTTAGGGAAAAAGGAGAATGCTGGTAATGTGTTTTCTTCACTTTTAAAGTCAAATCAAATCATATGAACCACTGTCAATCTGTTGTCTGCAAATGCTTTTATAATGAATAATACTAAAATTTTGTATCTGGGTAAAAAGTTAACCTGTAGGCTGCTATGTGCGACTCAACTGACATTTTGCGGACAGTATAGATCAAGATAAGATAGCATAGAATGTGCAGTCTGATCTTGGATCTACACAGTCCGATAGGGAGATATTTCCCCAATCCCCATAACTTTGAAATAGCAACATTTTTGGTTTTTACCATTGGCTTGAAAATTTCATTCAAGTTATTTAGTAGGATGAAAGTTAAACACCAACTAATCAAGTGATCCAATGTAGACCTTCACTTACCACTGTATAAGTAATCAAGAACTACGGTGGCATGCAAAAGTCTAATTATATGGGAAAGAATCATAGCAAAGGCTAAGGCTTACCTTTGGTATAAATGTAATAATACTATACTTCTGATTTCTAACAACATTTTGTGGGTATTTCTCATCCTGAAAACTTTCTTGACCCACTGGAACAGTTCTTGGTTTGTATGTCTTCTTCTTGCAGCAACATTTAATGCAGCTAAGTGGAAAAAGTAAATACATTATCTCCTACGAATAATTTTTTTTTTTGGTCTGGCAAACAAGCACTTTTTAGATAAAGTGTCCAACAGTCACTTTTTAAAAAAGTGTCAAACAATCACTTTTTAACTCTTTCCCACACAATCCCGACTTTTAATGACCCTGAAAAAGAAGCCTTTTACAAACATTGCAGGAAAAGGAGAAACCAGCATTTTCTCCTTTTCCCAGCATGTTTTCTACCCTTCCCAAGATAAATTTCAAGTCTTCAGTCGAATCTATTTTGTCGTCTGCAAATGTTTTCAATTTGCACTAGTCTGAAATTTTGTCCTTTGGTGAAGAGTTAAATGAGTGTCAAAAGGAGAAATTACAAGTAATGATCAAGAGGACTGCAT
This sequence comes from Tridacna gigas, assembly GCA_945859785.2. Taxonomy (NCBI): domain Eukaryota; kingdom Metazoa; phylum Mollusca; class Bivalvia; order Cardiida; family Cardiidae; genus Tridacna; species Tridacna gigas. The sequence continues at coordinate 43,817,510 of OX244034.2, read as the reverse complement.
TCGCTGCAGTTGCAGTTACTTTTTGAATAGATTGATATTCAGTGAAAATTCTAAGTCTAAAAAGGACCATAACTGTATCAAAAATATTTTGATGGTTACCTGCCATTGTTGTATGGATTCCCTTTATAAAATTTAACAACTAGTCCTAGTTTACCGTAAATTTCTTCAGTATTGACAGAGATATTACAAAATGTCAATTGCATGATGATAACAACAGGATTGTGACAATACCTCAACAGTTCCTTTGAAAACAGCTGAGTTAATACTCGCTGCAGTTACTTTTAGAAATAGATTGATATCCAGTGAAAATTCTAAGTTGAAAAAGGAGCATAACTGTGTTAAAAATATTTTAACGGTTAACTGTCGCTGTTGTATCCTTTACAAAATTTAACAACTAGTCCCAGCTTACGGTAAATATCAGTAATGACAGCCATAATAAGCTTGATGATGACAAGAAAGCAATGACAATACCTCGACATTTCCTGTGAAAACAGTCGAACTAATACTCTCTACAGTTGCTACTGTACTTTCATGCTAATACATGAGCAAAATATTAATTAATGTTGACTATCCATATTACATTGAGATGTTTTCAAAGTCATTAGCAGCAAAACCATTCATGAGTTAATTTATTCCATATATGGTCAAGTGCCTACATGTTTGTTTGTAAGAAACTAAATGGATATAAAGCAGTGTTCCCACTCCCATCTCTTTTCGGGAGTGCATGCGCTCCCTGGAATACAAGTTAGGGAGTGCAAGAGAAAATCTAGCAGTGCACTTAATATTGACAATTATAGAGCATCTATGGAGGGCAGTAAGGGTCTGTTGTATTGAAAATTTGTTTTGATGAGTCTTACTCTGCAGTCATCTGCTCTTGAAAACAATATGGGTAATTTAAAAAAAGATGACGCTTGTTATAATTTCCTTACTCATGGGACCAGTTTCAGAGGGACAACTTACAGCCTGATGGCCAGTAGAATTTTCCATTTCACTGTCAATTTCACACACTAATTAGGTTTCACTTATTGTTTTATAGAGATATTTATGTAAATTTACTGTTCAAAGTCATTGATAAACCTGAATAGACAGTTTGAAATGCCTATGATTGGACGATGTCAAACCAATTTTTGTTGTGTCATGGGGATTCGCATTTCTTGCAGTGATCTTTTTTTCATGCCTGTTAAGTTTTGGAGTAGTATTTCCGCATGATTTGACATAGATTTGTCAATAAGAATAGGATGTAACTTCAAAACCTTTGATTTTATACTATAAAAGTGGATTGATACCAAGTTTGATTAGTGGTGATAAACAGTGACTTTCACACTTGTTAACTTGTCCCAACTGGCGACACTGGTGATCGACAATGGGAGCCCTGAAATCTGTGCGTGCATGCACGTTATACTTCTTATTTTTGTGCGTGATTATTCTATTCAGTGCGTGAATCACGCACATATGTGCGTGAATGGGAACCCTGTAAAGCTTTTTTTTGTAATTTTCCATTTTTCAGATAGAACACTTATTTGAATATTGTAAGGTTGTGCTCCCAAATGTAACCATTGTAAATCTAAAACTGCCTTTAAGTAAGAGTATGAAAGCAGTCCTAACAGATGCTAAATACATGTTACACTGAATTAAATTTAATGTTGAAAAGCTGAGTACAGAGTTCAGGAAATTTCTCCCCTGATTATACAGATCAGGGTTTAGCAAAAGAAAGAGAAAAAAAAAACCATTAAAAAAAAAAAAAAAAAAATGCAACATTTAAACATGTACAAGTCATGTAAATGACTAACAATCTTGATTTCTCCCTTGACTCTTTCAAAGATGACAAAATTTAAGACTCGTCCATATCAAAAGTATTTCTAGATGACAAAAAACCCGTAGCTGTGGCTCTGATGATGTGAACTATCTGTGATTGGGTAAAATACATTGTGGGAAAAAGAGATAATGCTGGTTACAAACTATTTCTCCCTTTACCAACAATGTTCTCAAAAGACTTCATAATCAGGGCTGTTTTGTTTAAGCCGTTAATGGCTGTTTGTTAAGAACTTAAAGATACATCCTTACAGCCAGAGAGAAAAATGCTATTGACATTTGATAGACTGTAGAATGGTTCAGAATTCAGTCAGCTGTGTAACCAGATATAAATTACTGATATACATGAGGTAAGGTATAAATGCATAAATTGGAAATCTTCGATTTAAACCTGGAAACGTCGCAAAAGTGATTTCTTTGATAGCCTCCAGGAAAAAAATACATTTTTTATCTGTCGTAATCTATGCAACCTTGCAACTATCTGGGGCAACATTTGGGTATGAAGATACAGAAATGATTATAGTTTGATAAATTAAACATGAAATGAGTTAAAATGGGTTAAAAATTGGCTAAAAAACAAGTATAAATGCATCTTTAAAGAACGTGGACATGAGAGTTACTCACCAGCTACAACAACTTTCCCAAAAGTTTGAACACCAGTATGATAATCTGGACTGGCCGTAAGGTCGCTGCTTCTTGCGTTTCACGAGAGATTCATTTTCCTCCATTTCAAATCCTTCCTCAAGAGTATTCATTAAGGGAATTTCATCCAAGGAATCATCCTCGTCTGACAATGATCTGAATTGAGGCAAGTAAGAGCTCCAGATAGAGGGCGTGAATTGATTTCAAAACTAAAAATATTAATCACTCTCCACTAAACCCTACGTGATGGGTACTCATTAGAATCATCTCATCAAGATGATTCTAATGAGTACCAACAACATAGGCTTCTGGAAGAGAAATAATGGATTTAGAATACTATCACTCCTTCTTATCTGAAGGTCCAGTAAGTATTACTAAATAAAGTAATGAAATTCTAGACTAGTCCAAATTGAAAGCATTACAGATGACATTTTAAATAAAGCTAAATCAATGATTAAATAAATGATCAAAGCTTAGTTGATTAATGGTATGGTGATTGATGCCTTTTTCAGCATTATTTCAGTCATCTCGCAGCTGTAGGTGCACCTATCTATGCTTTTCTGGAGTTTCTTTGACCAGTACCTCACAAAATATTCTTCCCAAGCCACTAGCTGCTTTTTCACAAAACCATGGTTGAAACAATCTTAACTGGTGAGAGAGGAATGAATCATTTCCCAATGACTATCATCAATCCTCTGAAAGAGATTGGCTGAGCTGGGGATTCAGACCAACAACTCCCTGTTCTCAAGTCTTGTCTGCTACAGACTGTGATACTGGGTCTTGGCTCTGAAAAGTTTAAAAACATTATGGGGAAAGGATAAAAGGCTATTATCAGCATTTTCTCCTTTTCCCTCAATGTTTTCGAAATCCTTCTCTCTCGGGACTGTTAAAACTCTGGATTGTTTAGTAAAGGGTTAATCTTATTATACCAGTCAGACATTGTGTTAGCTTGCAGCATTTAGAGTGGAGAAATCAGTTACTGACAAATCTTTGCTGGAAACAAATCTCATTGAACCTAGAAATGTCTCGATATTCACTTTAAATGGTTAGACAAGAGTCAAGCAAAAGTTTTGATTTGTGGCAGTACAATCTAGGAAAATTTCAGATACAAAGCAGAATAAATATGGAGGTGAGTCACATACACCTGATGGTATTTTGCAAAAAAAATATTTTGGCCAGGCTCATCGAGGCAAAAATAAATCTAATGTATTAAAATTTCTAAACTTTAAAGGTAAAAATGTGGCAGCAGTTTGAAAGAAATCTTTGCTGTGAAACAGTGTACCTAGATCTTCGTGATATGCGGAGGTAACCCCTTTTCGGACTTGCAAATCTGCCAGTTTTCATGGATTTATCTTCCTTCCGCCATTAAAGTATCGCTTATAATATTGAAAAAATGAGACAGAGAAATTAAAGCGCGTAAAATTCATAATCAATAAGAATCAATAGTATACTATAAAATTTGATTTCTAATTTCATATTTTAACCTGGTGAACGGAGTAAATTGGTTTTTTAATGGCACCTATGCAATATATTGATTCAATTATTTATTTTTAAAGGATATAAGCGATTAAAAATAGGAAACAGGCGCTTGCCTGACAACGGGGACGCTAATTGGATATATCTGGCCAAAATCGTAAAATATTTTCAAAAAGTTCAGGGATATGTCTTAGCTATGCGGGCACACGACAATGAGGTAGCCTTTTCATTTCATATGAAACAATTTTTGTATTTTCATTTTGTAGATAAGATGCAAATCGTTTATTTAATCACATTCAAAACTACCCAGTTAAATTGGCAATTATCAATCAATTAGATAATTCGATCTATTGATGATGTGTATCAAGACAAAGAAGTATATGAACCATAAACTATTTGTGCCTTTGTTTTGCATTGATTTTTGTTTCAGATTAGCCGATGTACATTACCGAGTATATAGAATGTTTACACCGTTTTCAATATCTTACGAATTTACGCCAGTACACACGAAGGAAAGTCAGGTTTTAATAGTGCAGAAGATGAAGGTATATTGTAACATTGCATGGTGTATTAACAAGTGACCTTATTGACAAATATTGTATCAATGTAGTGGCAATCAAAACCTCTGGAGAAAATTAAAACATAAATTGGTTTTTTTGGGAGATGAAGTAAAAATATTTATCCAAAGAGAAAAGGAGGGATAATGCTATTTAATAGAACTTAAAAATGAATTATACCACAAAAATAGTTTTGTTTTTAAAAAGGTGATGTTTAAAAAAAATATAGTAACAAGTATGGAAACAGTGAGGAAAATTTTCCTATCACATTAAGTTTCCATCTTTGTATTATCAAAATTTACTGACAGAGATGTATACATGAAGATATAGTTTCCTATATAAAATCCAGGGTTCCCCCTGGCCATTTTTTTTCTTGCACCACCCCGTTTTCGCCAAATGAGAAAAGTTTGCGCCACATTGAAGTAATTGATGCCAGTTGGTGCCATTTTCAAAATGAAAGTACTTGGGGTCAACCATGATAAAAAGTTGGTTAAGAAAATGTTTTCACTTTGTTGTATCATGAGCAATACAATAAACAAGGAAACATTTGTCTTTTTTTTTTTTTTTTTCAATTTTGTAATTTCTTTACTGATATCTATGTTTATTGCATGAATATAGTTTGGCAGCAAGTGCTTGATTTTCAGTTAAAATTCTAAGTCGAAAAAGGGACATAACTGTATCGACAATGCTTTGATGGTTACATGCCCTTGTTGTAAGGATTCCCCCTTTGATACTTAACAACTTATCCAAGTTTGAAGTAAATAACTTGAGTAATGAAAGAGATAATAAAAAATTTCAAACTTTCTGCACAACAACACAGACGACAACAGGGCATATTGATCGAAAACAGCCGAGCTAAAAATGTTGACTTGTCTGCATTGAAAGCTCTTGAAGGAAAGAAATTACTAAGTAATTCATTGCTCAAGTGATGGAAATTGTCTTTTAAAGGGTAAAAAACATTAGAGGGCAATAATATCATAATTGCAATCTACAGATCATTATTGCTTAAAAAATTAGCAGCAGACTTCTTTAACTGTGAAAGGAATAATTGATAACGACGATTCCAGTTTGCAAACATAAGTAGCATGCTGATTAATCAGTTATCTTGAATTCCAATCTTCTCTAATTGACATGTTAATTATCAAATTAATCCACCTGCATGTAATGTGGTCATCGCTAAATACACACCAAATAATGCGTGTCATAGATTCATGACTAAACTGGTACCTGTTGTATGTCCCCTAACAGTCCGTTAGACAACAGGCTGCCAGTTTAGTTCTTGACAGGATGCCCACCATATAATGCAGAATCAAGGCATGGCTTTAGAAATTATGAGCGGCAACTAAATCTTGTGCGTGATTCCTGATTGGTTAGCAGTAGATCATATTGTGTAAAAATTATGTGTTCACACCATTGGGTCCAGATGGGACATGGCAAAATAGACATTCGATTGATTTATAGCTTTGTATGGTGTGTATGCATGTTTGTTGTGTAACGAGACAAATGCCATGTTATATACATGTACTGATTAGCTGTTACTTAGATAACCTGCTGTGACAGGGTGTATCTTTGAAAATTATAAACTGGTTATCAAATTTTTGGTCATAAATACGCTTTCATGCGTTTTGGTGATGGGAACCAGTATCAAAATGTACGGCACCCATATATGAAAAATTTCTGTGCCAGTCATTTTCGCCATTCGGCCTTTTCTTGCACCACATTACAAAATTTGTCCTAAATGGCATTAAATGCAAAGTCCAGTAGGAACCCTGACTCGTCAGACTGTTGTCTTGCATAGGAAAAGGGATAGAAAAGGAAATTTTCAACATAAGGTTATCCTTCTTCTTTCATAAAATTCTTCATGATGGATGAAAAAAAAAAAAAAAATGATCTGATATAAATACAGTGCACTTTGAAAAATATGTGGGATATAATGACTGTGGACATTTTTTATTGAAAAAGAAAACATGAAAGTTATGCAAAACCAAGAACGTTTTAGCAGAGTTTGTCCTTTAGAATGCCCAATGAATGAACTGGTCAGTCAAAGAGAAGATTTATCCAAAATTATCATACAACCCGCCCTAGATTCAAGATCTTGGTCAATATGATCTATACACTGCTAGTGCTGCAAAAAGTATCCTCTGAATTTAAATGTGATTTCAATGTGGTATGAGTTATCTGCATAATCATTTTAAAGTCAGAAAAAAATAATATTAATTATGGTCTTTATTTTGTGAGTGTTTAGCTTTAGGCAAAGATTATACTGTACATGTAATTATGAATTATATCTTTATTAATTACCAGTCCGTGTTAAAAGTCATTTCCTATTCCAGAAACACTTGAAAATAAAATAGCAAGAGATATAAATCATAATGCATGTTTGTAGATCAATCTATAGGTGGAATTGTTACATTCCAAGTTATAGCTTTTGAAATTGAACATAAAATCCATCTAATGGAATGGTAACTGATTATTCCTAACAGATTTACCATTTACCAATCGATCATTACATTTTCCTTCCAATCCTGAGCAAGATGGTTTCTAAAAACACTAATGGTGAAAAGAAAATCTTTTTTCCCTCAGCAGTTTCATCCATTTCATAGACAGCTTCCATACATTGAGGCAAACTGAATTGGTCTTTGAAAATGCTTTCAATATTGAATGAGTCTGAAATTTTGTTGTCTTGAAAACTGTTAAAAAAGTTTAATTACCCAGATGATATAAATTTGTAAATTTTTAGTTTCCTGATGTAATCGTAACTCCTTACTAGACAATAAATATTTAGACTTGCCTGAATTGAAAGCATTTGCAGACAGCTATTTCAGTGTTGCTGCAATGATGGGAGATATTTGTCCTTAAAGGGTTGAAAATACATGTATTGTGGGAAAAGGAGAAAAGGCAGATTACCAGCATTTTCCCCTTTTCCCACAATGTTTAATTATTCCTGTTCTGTAGGTTTGTTAAAAGACAGGATTGTTTGGTAAAGGGTTAAGCCAGAAAGAGAATTAGTATTATTTGTTCTTGGACTAGCAATAGAGTTTCACTGTAAATGAATAGGTGTTTTAGACTTATTTTGGAACCATGCAGCTGATAGTGTGGATTCAAGATTAGACTGCACATTTTGTACAGTCTGATTTTTATCTATATGCTCTATCTACAGTGGTGGCTTTTGTGGTAAAGGATTTACATGAACAATATAGATACCAACAAACATCCCAATACAATTATGTACATAACTTTGTATGATTAATTTTCTTATTTTTCCAGTGAAATTTCAGAACTAGAAAGCAACAGGGATTTTGGAAGTACAAAATCTTTAAAAACAATTTATAGTGTATGTATGAAACAATGTGCCTAAATATACCCCTGTCTGATAGTTTTTTGGCTTGTATGTCCAGTGTTATTAACCAAAATTTGCAATGTACATGTATGAAGAGTTTGACTTACTTTATGTTTATTCTTCTTGCATACGCGTTTCACATACATGTGCATGTTTTCATTTGCTGGAATGATCAAATAAGGGATCTTACACCACTTGCAATAAAAATATAGATCCTGAACTGTCTGGATCTGAAAAAAGGGAATGGAATGGAATAAATTTGAAAACTAAATTTACCCCTGTCTGACAGTTTTTTAACTTGTATGTCCACCAGTTTTAACCGGGTAAAACTAGGGATGTCAACGGTTAACCACGTAACCAGTTAACCGATCGAATGATTGGTTACTCGGTTAGAAAATCGGTAACCTGTTAGAAAAATAAAAAAGGAAAAAAAAAAAATTGACGGCTTCTCATCCGCCGTTCATATTATGCATTATCCACACATCCATGTCGCCACTAGCCGACTCGGCGGAGATGTGATACACATGTATACGGTTTGACATGTCTGTGAAACAAACAATGGAGAATGACAGTCGTTTGTCTTTTTTTAATCCGCTTAGTGGGCTCCGATGACAATTAATAAACTATCAACTGCAGGTATTCTGTTGAATCAAAGGCACACACTTTTACAGTAAAGTTGTGATTGATTTGTTTACCCACCCTCATTAATTAACACTCTATGGAAACGGACCAATCACGTTAGACTAATTGAAATTTATTATGTACGAATTACCAGCCACACACATGTATTGTATATCGATTAACCTTCTTATCAATTTATCTGTACGACGAGCAACATCGAAATTTATTATAGTATATTTGAAAATATAAACAACAATGCCTCCAGCTACGTCAGCTGTTTGGAAGGTTTTCAAACGTAATGTCGAAGAGAACACCATGAAATCCACAGTGCTCATGATTAAATAATAAGTTTGTGTATGTTTGCGAGAAAGAGAGAAAACTTGTCCGCTTATGACATGGCGTCTAGATCTACTGTACAGCCTTAAACAACCTGTCATATAAATAATCTAACAAATACGAAAGCATTGTTGGAGAAACGATTCCTCATGATTTTATTATCATGTACAAGGGTTTGAGAGAGAGAGGTATCAAGACAGTTCCCTGACAAGACAGTTCCCCGATACAAGTTTTCGAGACATCACCCGACAGATTTGAAGACAGTTCTCCGACACTTTTTAAGACAATTCCCCAACACTTTTGTTCTATTTCAAACAACCTGTTACTGATAATTATGATTGATAATCATGACAAATTAGAAATATATGTGGAGAATTGATGTATCAAACTTATTCTCTCATGGGTGAATTCATGATGATTCATGATTATCATGAAAATAAGTGGCTTTTTCAAACTATCCTGCCAAACAAAGCTGAGTTATAGGAAATTGTAGCCATTCCACAGTTGCAATCATAGAAAATTACGGACAATCTCATGGTTGCCATATGTACTTGTCAATTACGGGTATAAATGTTTCAATCAATCACAATAAATCATTTATCCATAAAATCACTCATCAACCAATTTTAGCAGGATTCTTGTTATTTGACATAGAACAAAAGTGTCAGGGAACTGTCTTCAAATGTGTCGGGGAACTGCCTTCAAATTTGTCGGGGAACTGTCTTCAAATTTTTCGGGGAACTGTCTTGTCCGGGAACTGTCTTGTTTTGAGAGAGAGAGAATGGAGAGAAAACTTGTCCGTTTATGACATTGCATAAAGTGCCTTGTTCAGCTTATAGCGTATTTCACGGGTATGAGTATCGTATGCACCACACTTCCTCCTTCCTGCGGAGAGCAGAACATCGTCCCATATATGAAGGTATATGAAAGTTCTTTGTTCGGTTAACCGGTCGAAAGATTTACTGGTTAACCGGTTAGTAACTTTACTAACCGTTGCCATCCCTAGTTGAAACCACACCAGTCAATACTCCAGAAGTGGTCATTACTGGTCACAAATGGTTGATTGAAATATGAAGTGGTTGATTGAATTTTTATTAGTGGTACGTCATTTGGAAATGTTTTGACACCTGAATAATTGCTTGATGATAAGATATTGTCTGGAGCATTTAAGTCAACATTTCACACTTTAGGAATATAGCCTAATGCCAAGTGTAATAGCCCAAATAGGGACACATTTGCATATATAATACATGTATTTCCAGACCTCCAGATAAGAGGGAGTGATAGTATTCTAAATCCATTATTTCTCTTCCAAACCCTTTGTTGTGAGTACTCATTAGAATCGTCTCGATGAGACAATTCTAATGAGTACCCATAACATGGGGTTTAGTGAAGAGTGCACATTAATATTTTCAAACTTGAAATCAAAATCACTCCCTCTGTCTGGAGCTCTTCATTATAATAATTTTCAATACAATAATTTCAACTCTAATAGTTCAGTCTTGGTAGATGAAAAAATTGTAGACCCATCTTTATTGAAAGTATTTGAAGACAACAAATGACACAGCTCAAGTGTTGGGATTTGCCTTTGAAAGAGCAGGAAAAATTATGGTAGAGAGGAGAAAATGCTTGCTACAAGCATTTTCTTCCTTTCCCACAATGTTTTCAAAAGCTTTGTTCCCCGGGGTTGTTCAAACATAGCATTGTACAGTAACTAAAGGTTTAACCCTTTACCACACAATCCCGACTTTTTATGACCCTGAGAAAGAGGCCTTTTGAAAACATTGTGGGAAAAGGAGAAAATGCTGGTAACCAGCATTTTCTCCTTATCCCACAATGTTTTCTAACCTGTCAATGACAAATTTCATCATTTGGGCCACCTTTAATTTGTCATCTGCATATTCTTTCATTTTGTTCCAGTCTAAAATTCTGTCATTTGGTAAAAAGAGTTAACTGTGTTTTTTATGTTGGTTTTCACCTGTTAAATGTTATTTATCGCAAATGTAAATATGTCCATGCTGACATACTTGCTTATGTTGATATACTCTGTATTCTCAGCTAATGTTTTTGTAATGTTTTTGCTTAAACATTTATATATTGAAATCTAATCAGCCCTTAAAGCACCTTCCACTACTATAGTAGCCTTTGCGGCCAGTGTAGATCAAGATCAAACGGCACAAAATGTGCAGACTGATCTTTGAACTACACTGTCCTCTTTGCTGAAACATTATAGACAGAAAACAATCACTATATACTGGTGTATATATACACGTAGCTGTTATCTGGAAGTTATTCTAGAATGAAAATGTCGTTTGGGTTTATTTGGCACTTTAAGGGTTAATCAATGTTGATTAATGATTATTATGTGAAAATCAGTTGTATGTCTTTTTCTATCTCTAATAAGTTTGCTTTCATGTTATGGTTACAAGTTCCCAGCTTTTTTAAATTTTTTTCACAAAAAAGTATGTACATTCTTTCAAAAAAGGGCTCATTTATGGTCTACCTATGGCACTTTTACAGAATGTTTTGTAATTAATAATAATAATTATAAGCAAAGAATATTAATTCAAAAATAAATGGGAGGTGCTACATTATATTTTTTCACATATTAGATAGAAGGAAAAGATATCACTTTATGTGAAGCAGTTCTAACTTACTTGCTTGATACATATGAGCCATGCTCTATGAAAAGGGGTCTTAATGCATTTGCGAAAAGTATCGACCCAGGTCAGCCTGCGCAGTTCGCACAGGCTGACCTGGGCTGGAACTTTTCGCATTGGTCAATTTTCTCTATGTGTAATGACCAGACTACCTCATGATTATGACAGTTTTTAAAAAAAAGTGGCTATTTTTGCTTCATAATTATGTGATGACTTGCTTGGTATTATGCATCACTGAGATGCATTAAGCCCCTTTTTGCCAGAGCATGGCTCATGTATGGTCTTTTGAAATGGTGTTGGAAAAAAAGGGACAAAAAATGGCACTAAAGGATATAGAGAAAGCTTAGTGTCTTGAAAGAATTGAGCAGAGTTGACATTGATGGCTGGATATTGTGCCCTTGTTGTATGGGACAGCAGAGCTCAAGATAGAGGGAGTGATTTTGATTTCAAAATTGAAAATATTAATCACTCTCCACTAAACCCTATGTTATGGGTACTCATTAGAATCGTCTCGATGAGATGATTCTAATGAGTACCCTTAACTTACGGTTTGGAAGAAAAGTAATGGATTTAGAATACTATCACTCCCTCTTATCTGGAGGTCTGGGACTAGCAATAAAACTACAAGAGTGAGCAGCAGTTTCCCCTCCTATCACAACATTTCACATGTTTCCAGGCATTGGGCCCTGATTATCATGGCCCGCTGAATTTTGAAGGTGGGTGGGTGGGGGTGATGAATATAATTTTTGTGTAGTCTGTCCATTGTCCGTCCATCCATCTGTCCAGATATCTTCTAAAATCTTCTAAAATCTTTGACAAAAATTCATGAAACTTCATACATGTGTTCCATATGATAGTCTGCCGATATAACTTTTTTTCTGTTTTTTTTTTTTTTTTTTTCTTTTCTTTTATTAAATGCTACGTCATGGAAAAAGGGGACTTGATGGATATTTCCATTATGGACCAATATCTCTTACTACTTGACAAAATGTTTTGAAGAATGTTTTATATGTTTTATGTTGTTTATCATAAACCACAGACAATCATTATTTCTTTTTAATTAATTAAATGCATTGTCATGGAAAAAGGGGCCTTAATGTATAATTTCATTATGGACCAATAACAAAAAGGTTACATGTACATGCGAAACACATACTTATGGTATATATGTCTATCAGGAATGTTTTTTTTTTGTTGGGGGCTTTCATTTCAATGAAATAACTTGTTCATATGTATGAAGGTGTTTTTAATAGCTGTAACGCGAGGTAATAATTTTTTTCAGCCTGAGAGGGACCCATTTCTCTGTACATGTGGTGCCTGTAAAAAATTCTGGAGGGATACCTTTAGTGACAGTGCCGACCTCTTAAGGGAGTCTTCAACGTGCCGTGCCCATAACACTTCTATCTTGTCAACACAGTCTCGAGTTGTCAAAGTTGGGGACAGAGTTATAGTGCAAGGAAAGTTTCCAGGTAGGTCACTTGAATCTTCTCTCTAAATCTCCTCTTTGTAACCCAGACAATGTAAGGCTTTTGAAAATATTGTGGGAAATGGAGAAAATCCTGGTAACCAGCATTTTCTCCTTTTTCCACATTTCTTTCAACCCTTTCAATAGACAAATCCCATCATTTGAGCTACAGTTATTTGTCTGGAATGACTTCAGTTGATAAATATGGACAGGTTTAATTCTTTCAGTGCCATTAGCTAAACCGGATGTCAATTTGTGGAGGCACTAATCAAGATCAGACTGCATGTTCTGTGCAGTCTGATCTGGGATCTGTACTATCCACTTGTTTAGTCCACCTTGTACAGTAAGAATCTTCCTGAGTTTCAGGAGACTATTTTCACCATCGAAAGATTTCAAGTTTGTATAAGCCAAGAACACTGAAAAGGGGCCTTAATTAACATATCTGAAAAAAAGTATCCATGTCAGCCTGCACACTGTCCAAACAGGCTTGCACAGGTAGAAACTTGTTGCCATTGGTCAGTTTTCTGCATGCCAAGGACCACTCTACCTCATGATTTTATTGGTTGGATCATATACATGTGAGCTCTGTGAAAAGGGGGCTTAATGCATCAGTGAAAAGTATCAACCCAGGTCAGCCTGTGCAGTCCGCACAGGCTGACCTGGGCCAAAACTTTTCACTATTGTTCAATTTTCTGCTTGTCATGTGACCAGTGTACCTCATGAATCAGTCGGTTGTTAGACAAAATAGATTTTATCGATCCATAAATATGTAATGACTTGCTCGGTACCATGAACCACGGAGATGCATTAAGCCCCATTTTGCCAGAGCATGGTTCATGTATTTGGTTCTGAAAGAGTTAAGATTTTGTTCTCTGGTAAAGAGTTCGAGCTTTTTCAGTAGATAAAGATGAGTTACAACTGTATTGATATCATGAATGTGAAGTTATCCTGCGGAAAAAGACCGACTCAAAGGATAGAAACAATTGCTGTATAAAATAGGGAAAGAAATCCTTGTTTTGCATCAAGAATGAAACACATGTTACATTCATGAATACTGAAATCCAATTTATGTCATTCCTAGCTTCCCCTGAGGCATGAGAATATCAATTTTAATGTTAATTATGTAAAAAGAATTCTTGATCTTATATCAAAACAAATATCTGCTATATCTCTTGATGACCTGGGAAAAATTTAAATTTCCTATCTGTAGTATTGTCAAGCGAACAATTTGATTGGCTGAAATAAAAGTGTAATTTTCATTTTGAACAACCATAACTCCGGGAGAGGGAGTGATTTTGTATGTTTCAGAAATTTTATCAAACATGTAATCATCTTTGGTTAAAAAAATTAAAAATAAAAACTAAACCGTGCCAACGTCATAAGACATACATGTTTTTGGTATCTTTCTATGCAGGTATATTTGTGTATTACAGACAGCATAATCTACGAAGAAAGATTTGGTATATATATATTACGTGTAGTAATATTTGTTGTCACAATGTTGTGGGGTTGATATTTTATTTCAATATTTTTCATTGCTGTATATTTATATTTTCCTGCATGGCTTTAACATCCTTCCTTTTTGTTTAGATATGGGTACATAAGGGTATACATGTATATTGTGAGAAAGTAGAAAAAAATCAAAAGTTATTTTTTTCAATGTGATCATTATCATTTGCAATTGTATTTTACCTCTGATTCTCCTGATTTGGTGTTGTATTAGGTTCATAGCTTTTCTATCAAAGTAATAAGTGGATTATGATTTTATTTTTTAATTACATAACCTTACTATTTCATGGCAGTGGTTTCTAAGATCTATCTTTCAAATGGAAGTTGTAAAGATAGTAAATTTTCTTCTCATCCAACTTGCACCCATTTAAAGCTGCATATAAAGCTAGGTTTTGACCAAAAAGCTTTTTTTTTTGTTTCATGTTACAGATACATCCTTACAGCCAGAGAGAAAAAATGCTGTAAAAATTTGATAGACTGTAGAATGGTTCAAAATTTAGGCTGCTGTATAAACATAAATAAATTACTAACATATATGAAAGGGATAAATACATAATTATGTTGGAAATCTTTGATCAATTTAAAACTGGAAACTTCACAACAGTGATTTCTTTTTTGGCATCCAGAAAATGAAATGCATTTTCTATTGGTTGTAATCTATGCAACCTTGCAACCGTCAGGGGAAGCGTTTGGCATGAAGATAAAAGAGTGATTATAGTATGATAAAATAAAGTTGAAATGGGTTAAAAACTGGGTGAATACAAGTATAGATGTTTCTTTAATATCATGTTGGAACATGATTATTAGTTTTTGCAAAGATTTTTCTGAAGATTTGATTAAAGGTATTTCGTGCAGCTTAAAAGTTGCATCTTCGCAAGCCAAGGGTGGTGATCACTACATGGATTTGGTAAGGGTTCACATAGTGATTGTCACTCCTTGGTTTGTGAAGATGTAAAGTTGAGACTTTCCAAAATATTTATTTTTGAACTTTTCAGGAACAGTAAAATGGGTTGGTGTATTAGATGAGGATTCCATTGCTCCAGAACTTTATGTCGGAGTTAGACTGGATGACAATGGTGAGCCACAGTAGTTAATCCTATAGCACACAATCCCAAGTTTTAACGACCCTGAGTAGAACACATTTTGAAAACATTGTGGGAAAAAGATTTTCTCCTTTTCACACAATGTTTTTTGACCCCTTAAAAGGAAAATACCTTGATTTTATCCTCTTCTGTTTCGTCTTCTGCAAAGTTCAGTTTGGATGGGTTGTTAAGTAAAGAGTTAGTGTTCTTGTATGGCTAATGTTCTTGTATGGCCTTTTTGGATTCTTATGTCCTTTCGGATTCTTTGTGCTTAGACTAACAGCAGATGGTAATCCATTATCGAGGAATCTATTGTTTTTATGACCACTAGAAACAGTAAGGAAAGAGGAGAAAATGCTGGAAACCTGTATTTTCTCCTTTACAAACAATTCTTTCTACCCTTTGAAGACAAATCTTTCCTGTAAAATGTAATGCTTTCAATTTAGACCAGGCTAAAATTTTTTCAAGATAGAGTATACTAAAAGTAGACATAAAGTACTTACATTCGGATCATGTACAGCGAACATAATTCTATTCACATAAATCATGTGAATCCGAAGTACAATTACAGAGAGGTATTAACTAATTTAGGCATGATTTTTATGCCCCCCTTCAACGAAGTGGGGGTATATTGCTTTGCACATGTCGGTCGGTCGATTGGTAGACCTTACCTTGTCTGGATGATAACTAGACACAGAACTGACCTAAGTTCGTCAAATTTGGCACAGACATGCGTCTCGGAGTGTAGATGATCCTTGTTGATTTTGAGGTCAATCGGTCAAATGTCAAGGTCACAGTGCCCGTCAACATTTTGATATATAGACAAAACCTTGTCTGGATGATAACTAGACACAGAATTGACCTAAGTTTGCCAAATTTGGCACAGACATTTGTCTCGGAGTGTAGATGATCCTTATTGATTTTGAGGTCAATCGGTCAAATGTCAAGGTCACAGTAACCGTCAACATGTTGATATATAGACCAAACCTTGTCCGGATGATAACTAGACACAGAATTGACCTAGGTTCGTCAAATTTGGCACAGACATTGAATGTAGATGATCCCTATCGATTTTGAGATTAATCCATCAGAGGTCAAGGTCACAGTGGTCTTAATGATATATGGACCAAACCTTGTCCAGATGATAACTAGACACAGAATTGACATAAGTTCTTCAAATTTTGTACAGATATTCATCTCGGAGTGTAAATGATCCCTATCGATTTTGAGATCAATCCATCAAAGGTCAAGGTCACAGTGGCCTTCAGGTTAATGATATATAGACCAAACCTTGTCCAGATGATAACTACACACAGAATTGACCTAGGTCGTTTAAATTCTGTACAGATATTCATCTTGGAGTGTAAATGATCCCTATCGATTTTAAGGTTAATCAGTGAAAGGTCAAGGTCACAGTGACCACCAGATGATTCAGGGCCCGCGCTGCCGTTCACCACTTGAGCCATTTGCTCCAAAAAAAAATTAAAGTGTCTCAAAAATCATCATATGTGGCTCAACTTGTGGCTCCAACATTTCATTCGCGTATTATCGGGGACGTAGTAAGCATCGAAGTCCCATCTCCAATTAAAGATGGACTTGTCAACAAATTATCGGCAATTAAAGGATCGAATTATGTGGATGTTTTTCGGTGATTGATATCATTTTATGAACTGTACCACTTCCTGTATCAATGTGGCAGTAGGGGGGCATGACTGTTTTACAAACAGACATCTTGTTTTCTTAATTATTTTTTTACAGTAAATTCAACCCACAATGGTGTGTACAATGGAAAGAGATATTTCCATGTACCCAGGGGTCATGGTGCTATGGTGAAATATGCAGAGGTTATGCCTGTCAAAATGCCAGAAAAAAGACCTCCTCTCTCGGGCAACTACATGTTTCCAAGCTGGGACGAGGTACAAAGACGAAGAAAAGAGCGAAATCAAAAGTGAGTTGTAAAGATTCATTAACCTTTTACAAAACAATCATGTGTTTTAACTAACCTGATAAAGAAACCTTTTAAAAACACCATGGAAAAGGGAAAAAAAGCAGGTAACCAGCATTTTTTTCCTTTTCTCACAATATTGTCTACCATTCCAGAGATTTTACCATTATTTGGGTCATTTATGATTTGTTGTCTGCAATATGCTTTCACTATGAGCGAGTCTAAAACTTTGTGGTTTGATAAAGATAAAAGCAGTGTAAGGGTAATATATATAAACTATGTTTGGACAAAAGGGGGTTTAATGCATGACCGTGATAATTTATACCAAACAAGTCATCACATAAATATGAGTCATGCTCTGTGGAAAGGGGACCTAATGCATCTGCAAAAAGTATCAACCCATTGCGCAGGCTGACCTGGGCTGTAACTTTTTGCTACTGGTCAATTTTCTGTATGTCCAAGGAACAGTATACCTCATGACTAAGTCGGTTTTTAAACAAAGTTGCAATTATGGATCAATAAATATGTGATGGCTTGATTGCTATCATAGATCACGGAGATGCATTAAGTGCCCTTTTGCGAGAGCATGGCTCATATATGGTTCAATAAAATCCAGTTTGTCATACAAGCGAATGAATCCAGAGGTAGACTGGTCCAATTACACGCAGAAAATTTACAAATGGCAAAACGAATTGGCACAGGTCAACCTGCCCTGACTGTACAGACTTACCAGGGTAGATACTTTTTGCAGATACATTTAACCACTTTTTCACAGAGCATGGCTCATTATTATTATTATTATTTTTTTTTTTTCAGACTACAAACTATTTATGCAAGTGCAGGAATGGTGGGCCCCCAGTTTGTTGAGCCCTACATGTCAGTGCCCAAATCTCACCCCCAGTCAGCCACTACAAGTAGAGGATCCTCCCCAATCAAAATGAAAAAGGAGCCCATTATACACATTGGAGATCCCAATGATATTGCAATCAGGGTATGTAATCACCAACAATTATAAATATTGTTATGTAGGATCTGACAAAAGTTGGAATGTTAGATACAACTTAATTAAAGAATTCAAAAAAAAAAAAAAAATTAAGCAACTTGTGAGTTATCCCTTATCCTGCTGAATAACTTAAATGATATGTTCAAGTCCATTGTAAATCTTGCTATTTCAAACTTATTTTTTAGAGAACACTATCTCCTTATCCAACAGTGTAGATCCAGTATCAGACTGCACGTTCTGTGCAGTCTGATCTTAATCTACAGTGTCTGCAAAAGGTCTTTGACTCACGCTTAGCAGCCTAAGGTTTTATATGGATAGACAAGTTTATTACAATTTTATCTTAAAAGATAAAATATGTCATATTATTTTTTTAGCCTATTTGTATAGCAAACCAGCTAACTGTGATCGTTCTGACTGGAGCCAAATACATCATGCGTAACAACGCATGCACCCTCACACTGTAATGATATCAGTTTGACTTGAACCAAATAAATAGTCATTCATGCTTGCGCCCATTCTACTTTCAGTTTTAGCTATTACACCTCATCCTCACTTTTGTCAGAACCGTATGTAGGCCTACGGTCCTACATGCGTATACACAGCGTTTCAGAAAGTCCTTGTTTTTGTGTTTTTGACTCGCAAAATGGAAGCCTGACGCAACAAAATTAATACATCGCATCTTCCTGGACGCAACATAAATCAGAATAAAAAAGGAACATAAAGGATTGATTCTATGAATATATCTTACAAAATCGTCAAGTTTGTAACTGCAAAATCATATCGAACCTGCTTTCTCTAACACACAATTATTTGTTTCCGGTTTACACTGAATCGGTCCACACGCGACATTATTCCACGTGACATCGCTGTCGTCTCGTCTCTATTAGTGCATGGAATCCATACTTAAACTTTTTGTCCACGTTTTCGACCCTGCTCGATAATGGTCACCAACTTGCTGGAGCAATCAGGATGACGGACGACAGTTTCTATGAGGTCATTGTTTCTACTTTTACCTATAATACCACACTGTCATTCAAAACTCTTAGCATTATGCAACATCTACAAACTGGCAAAGGCAAACAACACGTGAACAAAAAAAAAAAGTTATAGATCACGACGCGTAAAATTTCTGAATGACCCCCGAAATTCCAAATAGGGAGTTACAGATGACCCCTAAAATTTATGAGCTAGCAGAAACACTGTATACATATTTATTCCAAAATCTAATACCAGCAAAAAATGCATAAGATTATCGGATCAAATTATGACTCCTTAAACAGTAGTAACAGTAACTGTGTGGACAGCCGGCAGAAAAATTTTGACTTTCTCTGCCATTGCTTACTCCATTTTAAAATGATTGAACATGTGTTGTATATGAAGTTATTTCTTTTTTATGACATTTTACAGCTTTATGCTAATGCACAGAACTGCTTACCAGGACTTTGAGTCCTTTGATTTACACAACATGATCTTACGATTTATAGGTCAGAATATCCAAAACCATACATATATACTGATGATACATAGGAATTTCTACGAGAAAGTGGTATAAAATGACATCACATAATGATGCACATTATGCTTATCTCAAATGTGTGAAACACAATTCGTAATATTTGTGTAACACTGAAAACAGGGGTAGTTATATGATAAAATACTATCTTCTTGACTGCATTGCAGTCTGGCTGACTGATCATATTTCACCCTCATGGTCCTGGAATCTATATTTCATAATGTCATATTTTACCCTCATAGTCTCTTAGGTATACATGCACCTATATTTATTTAACCCTTTATTAAACAATCCCAAGGTTTAGTGGAAGACACCTTTTAAATGCTTTGTGGGAAAATGAGAAAATGCTGATAACCTCCTTTTCTCACAATGTTTTCTATCCATTCAAAGATAGATCTTACCATATGAGCTGCTTTTGTCATTTGCAAAATGCTTTCTGTTTGGACAAGTCTAAAATTTTGTTTTTGGTAAAGAATTAATGCTTTACCAACGAATCATGATTTATATGCCCATGTTGAAGGCAGGTTCTGAATAATAATTTGGGAAAAGAATCTGTTATGTCAAGCAGCAATTTGTTGAAACAAATTAGGGGCAGATAACTTTGAAAACAGCCCTGTGAAATAGGGATTTGCAAAATGAATAAAATATACATGTATGTGAAAACTTTGTGTCAAAAGAACCAATATCTTCTCTTGCAACAATGGTTTGAAAAAAATGGCCTGTTTAAATATGCAGAAAGTCTACAGCGGGTTTTGATTTTGAAATTTATCAAGAAGTTTAAAACTACACTTGTTCAATACAGACTTTACATTGTATGGGATCTAGAACACAAGTGGTACTGTAAATTAACTCTTGCTGAATGGCTTGGACATTCCGCACAAACTCACCTATGGAAAATTTATATCTCACAGGATCTAGAACGTAAATCTGTAATGGACGTCAGACGCAAGACCAATACAAGGGAGGACAATGAGAAGAAAGAGATGGAGGTATTAAAACAGCAGTTTGGTGGGGGCGAGGAGGGTGAGAGACTTGCTCTGACAGTGCGTAAATTGAGAATGGCTCAAAAAGAAGGCCGAGCATTTGTAAGGCATCGTCCCCTCAGAGACATTGATACAGGCTCCGAATCAGGCCTGAGTGATCGCTAAATCCAGCAAAGCGTTATCCTTATTTCTCATCGTTTTCTTCAACTCTTTACCAAAGGACGAAAGATTGGAAAGTTTTGCAAAGCACTTGCACATGACAAATGAAATGATAAAATTTGTGAGTGAAAGGACAGAAATTAGTCTGGGAAAAGGGGAAAAATGCTGGTTACCAGCATTTTCTTCTTTTTCTACCAATTTTCTAAAGCCTTCTCTGTTAGGGCTGTTAAAACGTTGGATTGTGAGGTGAAGGGTTAACCCCTTAACACATAATCCCAAGTTTTAACAACCTTGTCGATGAAGCCTTTTGAAAACATTGTAGGAAAAGGAGAAAATTCTGGTAACCAGCATTTTCTCCTTTTCCCACAATGTTTTCTCCCCTTCCAAAAAAACAGTTTCAGTTTTCGAGTCACATGTATTTTGTCATCTGCAAATGCTTTCAATTTGGACAAGTCTTAAATATCACCATGCTGTAAAGGGTGAAATATCCAAATTTGTTAATTTCTCCCACAGTTGATCCAGTTATCTTCATGCAAAAATTATTGTATTCTATAATACACTCTTTTCCAGACAATAAGATTTCAAACTTGTTTTGTAGACGACAATTGTGATTCAAATGATAGGGTTTATCTTTGAAAGTGTAGTAAATATTGTGGGCATTTTATTCTGTCCTCTCATTGTTTTTTAACTCTTTAGCAAACGGCATTTGAAATTTTAGACTAGTTCAAATTGAAAGCATTTGCAGACGACAAAATAAATGTAACTGAAAGATTGAAATTTGCTTTTGGAAGGATAGAAAACATTGTGGGAAAAGGAGAAAATGCTGGTTATCAGCATTTTCTCCTCTTCCCACAATGCTTTCAAAAGGCTTCTCTCTCAGGGTCGTTATAAGTTGGAATTGTGTGGTAAACAGTTAAAAGCCTTTTTCAGATCGCAGGCACAGAGTACCATTAGTTGAAGAATTAAGAAGTCAGCAGTGTCATCTCTTTTGTCATGATTTCATCTGCTCTTACATAATCAAATGCCATCATTTCTGCCATGTTTAGCACTTTACCAAAGAATACCGAGGTTTAGCAACCCTGAGGGTGAGGCCTTTTGAAAACATTGTGGGAAAAGGAGAAAATGCTGGTAACCAGCATTTTCTCCTTTTCCCACAATGTTTTCTTACCTAACATATTCATCATTTGAGTGAACGCTTAAATTGTTGTCTGCAAATGCTTTCAATTTGGATTTGTCTTCATTTTTGTTGTCTGGAAAAGAATTTATATGTCAGCTGCAAATGCGTCCAATTTGGATAAGTGTAAAATTTTGTTGTTTTGTTAACTCTTTACCACACAATCTCGACTTTTAACGACCTTGAGAAAGAAGGCTTTTGAAAACATTGTTGGAGAAGGAGAAAATGCTGGAAACTAGCGTTTTGTCCTTTTCCAAAATGTTTTCTACCCTTCCCAAAACAACTTTCAATTTTGCAAAAGGATTTTTAAAACATTGTGGGAAAAGGAGAAAATGCTAGTAACCAGCATTTTCTCCTTTTCCCAGTATGTTTTCTATCCTTCCTAAAGTAAATTTCACTTTTTCAGTCACATTTATTTTGTCGTCTGCAAATGCTTTTGATTCGGACCAGTCTAAAATTTTGTCATTTGGTAAAGAGTTAAAAGACAGATACCATTGCGTTATATTCAATTTGTCGTCTGCAAATGCTTTCAATTTGGACTTGTATAAAATTTTGACATCTGGTATGAAGTAAAGGCGCTGCCTTGCTCCTGTCTTTGTGTGTTAATTTTTTAACATTTGTTGATCTGTTGAGAGTTGCAAAACTAAACATTATTAACCCTTGTCCTGCTGAATAAGTTAACCCTTTACCACACAGTCCCCGACTTTTAATGACCCTGAAAAAGAAGCCTTCTGAAAACATTGTGGGAAAAGGAGAAAATGCTGGTAACCAGCATTTTCTCTTTTTCCCACAATGTTTTCTACCCTTCCCAAAATAAATCTTAACTCTTGATTCACATTTATTTTGTCGCCTGCAAATGCTCTCAATTTGGACTAGTCAAAAATTTTGTCGTTTGGTAAAGGGTTAAATGATGCCTTAAAGTCAATAGTAGAAAACCAAATGTTGCTACTTGAAAGTTATTTTGGGGAGACAAATGTCTGCTTATCACACAGTGTAGATCTAAGATTAGGTTGGATGTTCTGTGCAGTCTGATCTTGATCTACACTGTATGCAAAAGGTCCTTGAGTCACTTTTAGCAGCCTAGGGGTTAACCTTTTATTTTCTATTGTGAACTGTGTTTCATTTGCTAGACTGATCAACCCTTTTCATTGAAAACATAGTCATACAAATAGAAACTTAGATGTTTTTTTTAACAGTTTTGGCCCTTTTATTTATCAAATTGTGCATGTTTTGCTAAAGCAGTGCCTCAATAGTAGCTTGTCAACTTGCGTGAAATGATTTTACCGTAAAGGATGAACAAAGTTTTTAAAGTCCTCTTTATCATTTTTATGTCTATTCCATACAATTTCTACCAAACAACAAAATTTTAGACCAGTCCAAATTGAAAGCTTTTGCAGACGACAAAAAAACGTGACTCAAAAATTGAAATTTGCTTAGGGAAGAGTAGAAAACATTGTGAGAAAAGGAGAAAATGATGGTAACCAGCTTTTTCTCCTTTTCCCACACTGTTTTCAAACGGCTTTTTCCTTAGAGTCATTTAAAGTCAGGATTGTGTGGTAAAGGGTTAAAGTGGAGCATCATTGTACAAGTATTTCAACCTTTACCAAAAAAGCAAAAGTTTTAACAACCCTATTGAAGCTTTTTCGACAATGTGGACTTGGCCAAATCCAAAGCATTTGAAATAAGAAATATGAGAAATGTGGTTGTAGGATTGCCTTTTAACTCTTTACCAAACAACAAAATTTTGACTTTCCCAAATTGAAAGTATTTGCAGACGACAAAACAAGTGTGACCCAATAAATTGAAATTTACTTTTAGGGGGTAGAAAACATTGTGAGAAAAGGAGAAAATGCTGGTTACCAGCATTTTCTTCTTTCCCCACAATGCTTTTTCAAAAGCCTTCTTTCTCCGAGTCGTTAAAAGTCTGGAATGTGTGGTAAAGGCTTAAAGGGTAGAAAACATAACAAGAAATAGATAAAAGGCTGGTCACTAGCATTTTCTACTTTTCCCGCCATGTTTTCAAAAACCGTCTTCCTTGGAGGCGTCAAGCCCCCATAGCTCAGGACTTGAGAACAGGAGGTCGGTGGTTCGATCCCTGGCTTGGCCACTTTCTTTCTGAGGACTGATGATAGTCCTTGCAACAGGATTCATTCATCTCTCACCGCTGACCATTGTTTCGACGATGGTTATGTGGTAAAGCAGCCAATGGAGTACTGGTGAAAGAAACTCCAGGAAAGCATGGATAGGTGCACTGGCTGCTGCGATATAACTGAAATAATGTTGAAAACGGCGTTAAACACCATACAGTCAATTTTCCTTGGAGTCATTAAAACTCGGGATTGTTTGGCAATGAGACAAACACTGTAAAAATATTGATAACAAAATCTTTAAGTTTAAGTCCATCATGCTTTTATTTACTGTATTTAAGGAATACTTTTATGTTTACATGCATATCCCTTTACAAAACAATCCCATGTTTTCATGTTCCTGAATAAAGCAGCCTGGAAAATATTGTAGGGCAAGGAGAAAATGCTGATCACAAGAATTTTCTCCTTTTTCCATATTTTCCACCCTTTGAATGACAAATTCCTCCTGCCAGGTTATACAAACACTGGAATTGTTTGGTAAAAGATTTCAAGTGAATCAAGCATTAACCCTTCACCAAACAATCCAGTGCATTAATGACCCTGACAGAGAAGGCTTTTGAAATTATTGTAGGAAAAGAAGAAAATGCTAAAAATCAGCATTTTTTTCTTTACCTAACAATTCTTTGTTAAGCCTTTCCCAAACAAGCCCTGGTTTTCACGTGTCTGCAGTACAAGTCTTTTGAAAACTCTGTGGGAAAAGGAGAAATTGCTCGTAACGAGTAATTTCTCCTTTTCCCACAGTGTTTTCTACCCTTTTTGAGAACTTTCTGCCATTTTCATCAAATTTAAAATTGTCGTCTGCAAACTCTTTCAATTTGGACCAGTCCAAAATTTGTCATTTGGGAAAGAGTTAAATGACCCGGGGAGAAAAATGACCCTGACAGAGATGGCTTTTGAAAACTTAGCTGTAAAAAGAGAAAATGCTGGTAAATAGTATTTTCTTCTACTTTAAGTGTTTTCTACTCTTGCAAAGTCATATATCATTTGAGCATTATTTAACCCTTACATCACCATATTTATGCAATGGACCTTAATTTGGAAAAACATTCGAAATATTGTGATTTCAAAGTTGTTTTGGCCAGAATACGTATTGGAAGTAGCAGACTGTAGATCCAAGATCAGACTGAACAGAATGTGCTGTCTGATCTTGATCTACACTGTTTGCAAAAACTACTTAAGTCAGTTCCAGCACTTTATAGGCTAATTTGTCCTCTGCAAATGCTTTGAATGCGAACAGTTCTAAAATTTTGTCATCTGGTACTTGGGAAACAGGAAACTCCTAGTGAATGAAATGCTCAGGACAAATAAAGTGATAATATGATTAAAACTGCATTTAATAGATTGATTAAAAAAAGTCTGACAAATGCAAAAATATGTTATCTTTAAAGACTTTACTATTTAGAATCAGAATGGAAAGGGGTATATGGTATAGTTAGTAACTATGTTTTTCCATTTATTACGTTGTTGACGTAGAATTAGCTACACTTCTTATTGTCTTTTTTTCAAATATTAAATATGTGTGCCTGTTAAAATACTGCTATTTTTGCAATAAAAAATGAATTATGAATTTTTCAGTTTCCTATCTGTCAAGAAAAATAAACCATGCACATAAAATTTTAGACAGGTAAGTTAATTTTTTCACACTTGTAAACTGTACTGAAGACCACTGAATCACAATTTCTAACAAAAGAGTGGATGATGTAACCTTGAAATTAGACTTTCTCTCTCCCTCCCCCTCTCTCTCCCCAATCCTCCCTCTCTCTCTCCCCCTTCCTCGCCTATCCTACACCCACCCCTATATCTCTGTCTCTCTCTCTGCCGGGCCACTTATGTAATTAACTCCTTACAAAACGATAGAAGTTTAAACAATTCAAAATTGAAAGTACACGTATATGCAAATGACAAAATAAATGTGACTAAAAAATTCAACTTTGTTTTGGGATGGGTAAAAAACACTGTGGGAAAAGGAGAAAATGCTGGTTACCAGCATTTTCTCCTTTTCCTACAGTGTTTTCAAAGGTTTTCTTTCTCAGTGTCGTTAAATGTTGAGATTGGAAAAGGGTTGAGAATTCAAATTGATTTTTGAACAATTGGAGGATACAGCCCTGGGATTACAGAAAGCCTGTTCTGGAAAAAATGGGCAAAGTTTGAATAGTAACAACAGAAAACAGAATGAACAAGGAGATTTGGGGGTAATATACCAAAATAAAAAGCTACAAGAAAAATTCAATTAGAGTAGATTTTGGAGGATGGTAATGGCTGTTGGCAACAGCAAAAGAAATAACGACGGAAACATGATAAGATAAGGCTGCGGTCTTGTAACAATTATGAAAAAATCATGGAATCAACTATGAAAGATGAGCAGTTACAGATTTTGAAACAAGTCATAAGTCTTTAGGGCACTGATCGGAGGCACCTACTGTTTGATCGGAGGCACCTACTTTTGCCCAGTGTTACCGACGCTGACATTTGCTTCCAGAATTTTTGTCGTGTGAAGATTGCCTCCAGATTTTTTTTTTTTTTTTTTTTGGAAAAGTGCATTTTTTTTTTTTTTCTTTATGCTCTTGAGATATTTTTACTGATGATTTATGCAGACAAAAATGATACTCAAAAGGAACTCAATGGGATTCAACTTTTTTTTTTTTTTCAATAAAGTATATATGACAGCTTGTCTTTTAGATAGAACTTTACCTGCAATTCGAGCCAGATTATAAGGTATATATTCGAGACACCTGTTTGCGGTTATTGAGTACCAAAGAGAATGAATAATGTCAGGATAAGATGTGGTACTCTGAAGTCTATATTTAAAGCTAAACATTAGGGATACAATACAAAATGCCAGAATATCCTTAAAAAACAAGTCGGAATTATGTGATGTACTTACAAAACAGTGAAAACACAATGGACAAAGTAGCATTTGATAACAAACGTTACAGTGCTTTTTTACCATGGTTGCTGCTATAATGATCGATTTGTTTCTGCTCTAAATATTCACATACATTTGATAATCAATAATATTTAATCAAGAATAAAAAGAAATTAATTGTAAACAGACTTTTGTTCAGTTTCTAAAGATATTTGGCCTAGACTGGTTTAGAAATGATCTTTAGAGAGAACTTCCGCAACGCCTCAAAAAGTCTCCCCCTTGAAACCCCAATCTCCCCCTTTGAAACTCTCAAAAACCCTCTTTGGTGTTCAAAAAAGTTGGGAAGCATGTATCAATAGCAAGACTGAAAGAATCGCAAAGACAAGCTGAACTCAAGGCTAGAGCATCAGCTCTTAAAGAAAAGCAGAAGCTAGAGGAGGATACGCTAAGAATTTGCATAAGAGAAGAAGAACTAGAACTTAAGACAGAACTTCAAGTAAGCGACGTGAGAACAAAAGCGTAAGACGAAGTGGAATAATGATTCACCACTTGGTATCATGCATTACGGAGATGCATTAAGTCCCCTTTTGCCAGAGCATGGCTCATATATTTTCTGACACTTTAAGTGGAGATTATATGGATCTTTCTATATTGAAACAGATGAAACATGCTGCCATACCGGTGTTTAATGGAACTAATCAGCATTAAATGTCATGAAAAGCTTTCATAGCTGATGTGGTTGCAGCCTTGTGTTACAGCATGATCACTCCTTCCTTACAACAAGCTTCTTCCCGTATAAAATCAATTCTTGACAACTACGTTTGGGAGAATTCTCTTTAGCTCAGGGGTTAGTGTATTGGTCTTTTAAACCTCAAACAAATGTGGATCTTTGCCTCACGGGTTTGAATCCCAACCGGGGCAGTTTATATTTGAGCTATGCATTTGTCAGGAACTTTCATGTTCGTAAGACTTGGCATTTTACCAGGGACAGCTTTGAAAGCCACTGAAGGCCTGGGTTACCCAGCAGTAACTGAGGTACATGTATACCGTTTCTAACACATGTTTATGAAACAGACTATATTTGACTACACATGCTTTAGTACTTGTCTAAGTACATTGCCCTCTCACTTTTGAAACAGATTTTACACCAGCAACGCGGTTGTGTTGATTCATTATACATGTATCTGTCAGCAGATAAGTATACGACATGTTGTCAGAAAAATGGACTTAGCTATACCTTCTTTCTTGGACTAATTTGTTACTCATACATAAATAGACATATCAGAAACTATACTGCTGCAGATGGACTGGGACAGTTCAACCTTCAGAGAATGGTAGAAATTTCACAGACATGTGGCACTGATTCTCAAAGTGCCACTGAAAGAAAAGGAAGAAGACAAGGTGAAATACCTATTAACCTTGGTAGACAAGAAAGGGAGAGACATTCGTCAGTCATGGTCACTGGAAGAGGAGACAGGTAGAGAGCTCCAAACATAAGAAATTCAAACACCATGTACAATCAAAACTAGTATTTGCTTGCTACTGCACTAACAACGAATTTGCAAATAACGGATTCTATAGATAACTTCAACTCAGGGCAAGAGACTGCAGATATGCAGACAGTGGAAACGAAATGAGACAGAATCCTGTTTGGCAAGAGCAGCCTGCAAAAACACACCAAAAAAACTAATAAACAAAGATGAAAACTCAACCCTAGACAAGGCAATTCCAATTGCTCAGAATTATGAATTACTGCCCACGTCATATATGGCAACATTTGTTGAGCGAGTTATTCTAGGAACCTGTTACACTCAAAACCCTGTTGATTGGTCAACCTATACAAAACCTGAAGCTTGGAAAAGCTGACTTAGGTCCCATCATTATCAAATGGAAAAACTGGGAAAACTTTGAATTTGTTCAGATCTCAAAGCGTTAAACAAGGCTATTAAACAACATGGTGATCTCAAAGCGTTAAACAAGGCTATTAAACAACATGATGAGAAATATGGCTGTCTTGTTGTCATCTATAAACCAAAGCTGTATTCACTAATTAAAGCTGTCTGTGTTGTATCTATATATGCCTTGATTTTGACACAAAGAGACACAAAAAGTAACCTGAACCAGGCTTTGGAAGGAAAAAAAAAAAAGGTAGGATGTGAAGGTTAACTTTGAATTGGGAAAAATCACAAAAATACAACAAAAATTATTCTGAAACCATCACAAACATGGTCCAGTGACCTTGCAGATTCAGAATCTCGACTGTGTTTAAAAGGTTTTAAATATGGCTACTCTGTGCCAGACAAAGTAAGAAATTTAACTCCTTACCAAATGAAAAAATGTAGACCGGTCAAAATTCAAGCCATTTGCAGACGACAAACGAAATAAGGCTCAAATGAGGGTATTTTTCTCTGAATGGGTAGAAAATACTGAGACATAATGTTGGTAACCAGCATTTTTTTCCTTTTTCAACAATTTTTTTCAAAAGCCTTCTTTCTCAAAAGTTGTTCAAACTCTGAACTGCACGATAAAGGGTTAAAAAGAAACATTATTTACCAGCATTTTCTCCTTTTTCAATATTGTTTTCAAAAGGCTTCTTTCTCAGGGTCGTTAAAAGTCAGGATAGTGAGGTAAAGGGTTGAAAGCTATCACTGCAGGCAAAAAAAAAAATCACTTTTCATAAGGATCAAGTTGCATGCCACTTTAAATCATAAAACACAAAAATGAGGAAGTTCTTATAATAATTGGCTGTCTGCTTATATGTCCACATTGTTTCCAATCTCATATAGCTGTTTGAAATAAAACACCATTTCATTCAAATATACAAGCATCCACTTCTCTGACTCTTTGCCAGGCATCAAAATTATATGCTTGGTCATATTGAAAACCTTTGCAGATGCAAAATAAGATGTTGCTTAAACAAAAGAAGTAGTCTTGAAAGGACAAAACATATTTTGGGAAAAGGAGAAAATGCTGTTTACCAGCTTTTTTTCTCTTTTCCACGATGTTTTCAAAAGCTGTCTTCTTTTGGGTCTTGTGAACAAAAGACTGTTTTGATAAATCAATAAAACATTACCAGAGAATGATTTTCACGCTGCAGCAGACCCATTTTCACCTCATTGTGGTAATGAGTGAATCCTTCCTAACAAACAATTTCTCCTTTAGCCACATTTTTTCATAGCAATGTATAAAACTCAATTTATACTGATAATCCATATAACTAAGAATATGCATATGGCGTGCAACACACGAAAAGGGGTCTTCGGACATATGCCTAAAAGTGTGTCGTCCCAGATCAGCCTGTGCAGTCTGTGACTAATCTGAGACAACACTTCCTGTTTGTGTGTGATTTTCTGTTTCACGAAAATCTACTGTATGAAAAAATCTTACATAGTTGTAAAGTGCCGTCTGGGATTAGCCTGTGCGGACTGCACAAGGTCTCATTTCGCATGTTGCTGGCCATATATTTTTGAAATGCTTTCCTGTATATTTGTTGTGGAAGCTAACAAGTAAATTACAAGTCCCTGCAGCTTCTAGAGTTAATCTGTATCCCATCTTCTCAGGTGATCTTTTCCTCCTGGAAATATGTTGTAATCCTCAAATAATCTGAAATAGAAACAACTGTTTATCATGACAGAGTAAACAACTTTAAAAAAGATAGTACAAATCACTGGTTACTGGTACAAAAATTTAAGCTAGCTCAGTTGTTAGCGTATCTGTCTTGTGACCTGGTGGTGGTCACGAGTTTGATACCTGGTCGAGGCAAACTTTCTTTCTGGCGATTTTTTGCCTCTCACCTCTGATGAATGTGAGAAAAGTAGTCAGTGGCTTTGGAAAGAAAACTGTTTAATTGGTAAAAGAAAGCCAGGAAACACATGGGTGCATCACTGACTGTCATGATATGACCTGAGCTCTTAAAATGGCATTAACCCTTTTCCAGGCGACAAAATTTTAGCCTTGTCCAAATTGAAAGCATTTCCAGATGACAATTTAAATGTGGCTCAAATGGTACAATTTTTCTTTGATACAGTAGAAAATATTGTGGGAAAAGGAGAAAATGCTGGTTACCAGCATTTTCTCCTTTTCCCACAATGTTTTCGAAAGGCTTCTTTCTCAGAGGCGTCAAAGGGCGGCATTGAGCTGTAAAAGGTTAAACTCCGATACAAACAAATAATACAAACAAATCTTTACCACTGAAGTTTCCATGTAAGAAAAGTAGTCAGTGGCAAACACATGACCGCCATGATATGACCTGAGCTGTTAAAATGGCATTAAACTCTAATACGAACAAACAATACAAACAAACCTTTACCACTGAAGTCTCCAGTAAATGGCCTTAGTAGTTTTTTATTTATACTTATAGTAGGACTCCAATTGTTATTAACTGATTTACATACAGAAAGAAGGACAGATTTACAGACCTGCAGATGACAAACCTACAGTCTGCTCCAGTGAGAAACAGAAGGCTCCTAAAAATAAGACGAAAAACCTTGCATCTGAAACCTAAAATGACGATAAACCTATAGATATAAAATTAATCTCTACCAGATGACAAAATTTTAGACTTGTCCAAACTCAAAGCATTTGCGCACAATAAAAGAGACTCAGATGATGGGCTTTCTTTCTGAAAGAGTAGAAAACATCATTGGAAAAGGAGAAAATGTTAGTCACCAGCATTTTCTCCTTTTTCCATGATGTTTAGATTGTTTACAAAAGCCTCTTCCTCCTTGCTGTTAAGCCTTTACCAAACGACAAAATCTTGACCTAGTCCAAATTCAAAGCATTTGCAGACAACAATTTTAATGTGGCTGAAATGATGGAATTTGTTTTTTGATCGGGTAGAAAATATTGTGGGAAAAGGAGAAAATGCTGGTTACCAGCATTTTCTCCTTTCCCCACAATGTTTTCAACAGGCTTTTTTTTCTGGGTCGTTAAAACTCTGGATTGTGTTGTAAAGAGTTAAAACATTAGAGTTTGGTAAAGGTCAAATTGAAAAACTACCTTCTATTTGTGCTAACATCTGGGCATCTCCTGAAAACCATGCTTGTTGTAACTCATCCGTATCTTCATATTGATGCGGAGAGAATTCTTCGATGATGTATTTCTTACAGAGGCAACTTTCTCGTATTCTTCTGTCAGACCATTGCACCATTTCAAGCATTTCTGTAAGAAGTTTCCCACAGGTATACATGGTTACAAGCACTTTTTCCTTTTCCCACAATGTCTTCAACTGTTTTCTTCTTCAGGGTTGTTACAATACAGAACTGTTGGGTAAAGGGTTAAGGCTGTAGATAAAGAGAATTGTGTATTTATATTGTGATTTATTGATGATTAGGGCAAGAATATCTAAAAGTGTCCAACAATGTAGATCCAGGATCAGACTGCATACTCTGTACAACTAATGATGATCTTCACTTTCAATAAAAGTAATTTAAGCTATGCTTGGCATTCTAAGGATAATCTATACCTCTTTACTATCTTGGCAAATGACAAAATTTTAGACTGATCCAAATTCAAGGCATTTGCAGGCGACAAATGTGGCTCAAAAAATAGAATTTTTCTCTAAAACGTAAAAATAACATCGTGGGAAAAGGAGACATTTTTAGGCTGGTTAACAACATTTTCTCCTTCTCCCACAGTGTTTTCAAATGCCTTACCTGTTAGGGTTGTTAAAACTTGGGACTGTGTGGGAATGGGTTAAAACATTACTACACAATCCTGAGTTTAACCCTTTCCTAAACAAGCCCTGGTTTTCACGTGTCTGCAGCACAAGTCTTTTGAAAACACTGTGGGAAAAGGAGAAATTGCTCGTAACGAGCAATTTCTCCTTTTCCCACAGTGTTTTCTATCCTTATTGAGAACTTTCTACCATTTTCTTTAAATTTAATATTGTCATCTGCAAACTCTTTCAATTTGGACCAGTCCAAATTTTGTCATTTGGGAACGGGTAAAAAGACCCTGAGAATAGGAGAAAATGCTGGCATTTTCTCTTTTTTCATAATGTTTCCTACCTTATCCAAGAACAAATCCACCATTTCAGCCACATGTAAATTTGTCATGTACACTTGATTTCAAATTTGTTGTGTGGTAAAGAGTTAATCCTTTTCCACACAATCTCAACTCAATGACCTTGAGGTAAAAAGACTTGAAAACATTGGGAGAAAAAGAGAAAATGTTGGTAACCAGCATTTTCTCCTTTTCCCACAATGTTTTCAGAAGTCTTTTTACCTCAAGATCATCAATTCAAGATTTTTTCCACACAATTTCTTTTTCCCACAATGTTTTCTACCCTCCTAAAATCAAATTTCAATTTTTGAGAAACATTTCTTTTGTCGTCTGCAAGTGATTTCAATTTGGACATGTCTAGAGTTTTGCCGTTTGGCAAAGAGTGAAAACAACCTCCTTGCCAGATAACAAAATTTAGGATTTCTCCAAGTTGACAGTGTTTACAGGTGACAAATTCAGAGTGGCTCAAATGATAAAGTTTGCCTTTGCAAGGGAAGAAAAAAATGTGGGAAAAGGAGAAAATGCTGGATACAAGCAATTTCTCCTGTTCCAAGAATGTTGTCAAAAGCCTCTATCATCATGGTGATTAAAACAGTTTCAGACTTTACAACACAATCCAGAGTTTTAATGACCTGGAGAAAGAAGCTTTTTGAAAACATTGTGGGAAAAAGAGAAAATGCTAGTTACCAGCATTTTCTCCTTTACCAACAATCTTTCTACTGGGTACCCTATGAAAGACAAATTCCATGTTTTGAGCTAAATTTAAATTTTTGTTTGCAATTGCTTTCAAGTAGGACGCACCTACATTTTTGACGTGCAGTAAGAGTTAACTATTTATCACATGACAAAATTTTAGACTTGTCCGAATACAAACCATTTGCAGGCAACAAAATAAATGTAACTGAAAAATTTAAATTTGTTTTGGTAAGGGTAGAAAACATTGTGGAAAATGCTGGTAACGAGAAAATGCTGGTTACCAGCATTTTCTACAGTTCCCACAATGCTTTCAAAAGGCTTCTTTCACAGGGTCATTAAAAGTCTGGATTGTGTGGTAAAGGGTTAATGGTACAAGGTTAAAAGTTCATCTTATGACATTGAAATGATGTACAGAAGAAAATGGTATCAGCCATGCTTTGGAAAAAGTAGGCTTAACTCTTTACCAAACCACAAAATTTTAGACTGGTCCAAATTGAAAGCATTTGCAAATGACAAAATAAATGTGACTGAAAAATTGAAATTTGTTTTTGGAAGGGTAGAAAACATTGTGGGAAAAGGAGAAAATGCTGGTTACCAGCATTTTCTCCTTTTTGCACAATGTTTTCAAAAGCATTCTTCGTCAGGGTCGTTAAAAGTCAGGATTGTTTGGTAAAGTTAATGCATCTCCATCATGAATGGTACCAAGCAAGTCATAATATGATGACAGATTCATAAAATCCATTTTGTCTAACAAACAACTGAATCGTTGCGCAAACTGGTCCTTTGACATGCAGAAAATAGACCAATTGCAAAAACTACTGGTCCAGGTCAGCCTGTTCGTTTGTTTGTTTGCATTGGAGTTTAATGCCATTTTAACAGTTCACATCATATCAGGGCGGTCAGTGACACACCCATGTGTTTCCTGGTTTTCTCACACCAGTATTGACACAAATTTCTTTCCAAAGCCACTGACTACTTTTCTCACATGCATCAGAGGTGAGATCAGAAAAATCGCCAGAAAGAAAGTTTGCCTCAACCAGGTAATGAACCACCAGGTCACGAGTCAAAAATACGCTAATCACTGAGCTACCCAGGCAGGCTGGTCAGCCTGTGCAGGCTGACCTGGGTCGATACTGTTTGTAGATGCATTAAGCCCCCTTTCCACAGACAATTACCTGATATAGAAGGGCAAAGAACTGTCTTCTGAGCCAGTATTTGGAGGTTTTCTTGGTTGTTAAGTTTATCAAAGTTTGTGAGACACTGAGTACAGTGCCTGTTGAGCTTCTCGCTGCAATCTGTGAGCTGCGTTCTGAAATACAAATACAAATCTCTTAACCCTTTACCACACAATCCCGACTCTTAACTTCTGAGGAAGAAGCCTTTCGAAAACATTCTAGAAAAAGGAGAAAATGCTGGTTACCAGCATTTTCTCCTTTGCCCACAATACTTTCTACTCTATGGAAGACAAATATCATGGTTACAATTAAAATTGTTGTCTGCAAACACTTTCAATTTGGTCGAGTCTAAAATTTTGTTGTGTGGTCAACAGTTAACTTTCTACCTGCTAAATAAGTGAAATAAAATTTCCAAGCCAATAGTAAAAACACAAATGTTGCCATTTAACTCTTTACCAAACGACAAAATTTTAAACCAGCCCAAATTGAAAGCAGTTGGAGATGACAAAATAAATCTGACTGAAAAATTGAATTTTTTTTTTTGAAAGGGTAGAAAACATTGTGGGAAAGGGAGAAAATGCTGGTTACCAGCATTTTCTCCTTTTCCCATCATG
Organism: Tridacna gigas; assembly: GCA_945859785.2. NCBI lineage: Eukaryota > Metazoa > Mollusca > Bivalvia > Cardiida > Cardiidae > Tridacna > Tridacna gigas. The sequence continues at coordinate 43,781,732 of OX244034.2, read as the reverse complement.
TTTTCAAAAGGCTTCCTTCTCAGGGTTGTTAAAAGTTGGGATTGTGTGGTAAAGAGTTAAAAGGTATCCTTTGGGGGAAAATATCTCCTTATCTGAGAGTGTAGATCTGAGATCAGACTGCATATTCTGTGCAATCTGATCTTGATCTACACTGTCCACAAAAAGGTCCTAGAGTCGCACTTGATGCCTATGGGTTAATGATTAGAGCCAAAGGCAACACTTCTTTGGCACTTGGGGAAAGTGTAACTCTAGATCAGAGTGCACAGAATATGCAGTCTTATCTTTGATCTACATTGGCCAATACATTGTAGGTAAGTTTTTTTTGTATATATTTTTTGTTGATCTTTTATTACACTAAATCTTTACCACACACACAAAAATTTAACTTGTTAAAGTTGAAAGCATTAAAATTTTGCAGACAAAGTGAATGTGGTTGACGTCATAGAACACATGTTCAAAGGGTAGAAAACATTGTAGGAAAAGGAGAAATGCTGGTTACCTGCATTTTCTCCTTTTTCCTCAAAGACTTCAAAAGCCTTGCACAATGTTTGAAAAGCCTAGCTTAAAGAACTCTGTAAACACTGTAAAGCCTTACTGAAAAAGAAATACTAATTTGGGGTTCTTTTTGGTAAAAAATCAAAATTTATTTTATCAAGTTAGCATCATCAGCAATATTTTCATGAGTGGCACAGCTACAAATTTCTTGAAAAACAAAATGATTTCAAATGGGGAAAATTTTTCTTTGAAATACCAATTGTTTACTGCAAATCTCTATAAACAGTTTCTAAATATAGACATGGGGAAAACTGGGATCTGTGCAACAAACTGACAACAAAAATAACGCCCCAATGGACTTATACCGGGGCTTTGTTCTAAAGCTTATGTAGCTATGTTTATAAATGGCTGATGCATAGGTTATATGTTAGCTAACCATGGCTGGATGAATCATACAAGGTAGGTTTTAGTGAGTGAACATAATTTTATACTGAAATTTTTTTAATTGATTGCCACCTAGAAAAGAAGTCCGGTTCTGTACCAAGAATGCCCATATCAGATAGGTTATGTATTTGAAAAATGCCACCTAGCGGAAGATAATGCCCCGATGAAGACTCTGGGTAGCTGTTACTTTACAAGTGGCTCAAAATAATTTAAGCAGGGATCCCTGTAAATACAGATAACTGTCTCCAATGGCAGTTTTAGTTTTTGATCGGTTGCCTCCAATAACAGAGACGATCATGAAAAAAAAAGTTGAAATCTGCACAGAGACTTTGTTAATACTTTGAAACTCTCTTATTTTCACAAATAGAGGACAAAACTAGAATTTGAAAATACCAGTTGCTTAGATATTCAATAATCCTTTATTTCAAATACAATTTTTTTCAATTTAAATGCTGAACACATGAAAAAAAGTTTAACGCATCTGCTTACTCGTGGTGTTTACCTTCCCCAAAATACACAAAATGGCCACAAAACACCATAAAATTTGGTTAATTTTTATTTCAAGTTTACAAGTTATAAAAGACTTCTACAAGCACTGTAGGAAATGAACCGTTTCATAATTTGAGCTTGGTCATGTGTATCACAAAGAATTAAATGCATTTCACTATAATACAGGTTAAACTGACTAAACAGACAGCTTTGTAACTGGAAAATTCCTGATGGACTTGAGACAGTGCAGTGCACATTAAATGTCCAAATAAAAAAAGAAGCACTGTAAATGTCTCATTATTGAGACTAGGATCCCTGTATGTATATGTATTATCATCAGAGTGCCAGATAAGAGGGAGTGATGGTATTCAAAATTTATTATTTCTCTTCCAAACCCTATGTTGTGGGTACTCAATAGAATCGTCTCAATGAGACAATTCTAATGAGTACCCACAACATAGGGTTTAGTGGAGAATAATTAATATTTTCAATTCTATGATCAAATTCACTCCCTCTATCTGGACCTCTGAATTCTGATTTAATTTTAGGTAAGGCTTAATTCTACAAACTGATTTTACTCACACTAATACTTTCAGATTTTGTAAATCCTGTGTTATTTCTCCAGTCAGTTTGAATATCAATCTTTCTCTGACATCTGGAAAATCTTTCAAAATCTGTAGATCAGTCTTGTTCACTCTGAGACAGCTCTGCAATTGTTCTGTCAAATTCAAAACTGATTTCAGTCTCATCTTCGAACTACTTTCCAGTTCTTTAATTACTTTAGTAGATTCCCTCAACACTGCAAAAGTCTGCTGTAACTTCCTCTTAGTATCAATTAATATCTCTTTCGTTGCCATTCTTCTGCAATAATATGATGATCAACATGATCAAATCAAATCAGTCCAACAGACTGATGTATGTTACTTTCAGTCTGAAGGGTTGCTCCGATGTTATTTTCTGATTGGGAGAAAGAGTCACAAAAATAACATCGGAGCGAGCCTTCAGACTGAAGATAAATGTATTTGTCAGCATGTGAAATATGAAAAGTTAAGCCTGAGAGAGCTAAACACACTGTGTTTGTTATCCTGACAGTCTAAATCAACATCAAATAGCTTAGAATGCCTTATCTGGGCATAAATTCACGCACGCTAGTTTCTTCGAACAGATTGCTTTAGTTCGAAATATCACTGTCCACGAAAGGAAGATTATTTACTATGAAATATGGGTTTAATACTTAAAAGAAAGGTTTCTTTGTCACATTTAATATATTTTCTTGTATATGGATAAAATTTACGCATTGAATTCAAGTATCTTTCAAAAATAAAAAGTTTTTTTTTTTGGTTCGGAAACGTATAAACTTGAAAAAATGAAAACGATGCCTACTATACTACACATTTACTGATGATGTATTTGTATACTGAGGGTTATTCTGTTATTCTTCGTGTTGTTTACTTGTGGGGGGGGGGGGGGGGGCAGGTTTTTTTCGTCCCTATTTTTTTCGTCACTTTAGACGTTTCGTACAGTTTTATAATTGTAATATGTGCTGTGTGTCCCAAATATTTTGTGGAAATGGAAAAAAATAATTATTCTATGTGTATTTCAGTTCCAAAGAGTAACCCTTTACCAAAAGACGATTTTATAGACTTGTCCAAAATTTGGCAAATTCAAAGCATACATTTGCAGACGAAAAATAAATGTGGCTCAAATTATGAGATTTAGCTTTGAAATATGAGGAATCATAGTAGGAAAAGGAGGAAATGTCTTTCACCAGCAATGTTTTCCAGAGCCCTCCAATTCGGAATTTTGTACGAAAGGGGTTAAATGGTCAAAGAATTTCGCGCAGATCGAAAGGAACTTTTCCTAAATTTTCTTCTCTTCCTACAGATCCTATAAATAGAACTTTAAGGGAGAAAAGCACAGTTCAAGATTGGTTGGGAAAAAAGCACACTTCAGGACTGGTCGAAGAAAAGTGGACTTCTCTCTTTAGCGACTCTGTCTCTCTATCTGACCCTCCTGTCAGTGTCTCTACCATATACGTCAGTTTTTAGCAAAATAAGATTAATCACTTTCTCTATACCCATGATCTAAATTGCAAGAAAGGAACAAACAAACAAACTCTCTCTCTCTCTCTCTCGCATGATAAACTTCGTAGCACTGCCTGGTGCTAGCCCACACAATTTACAGTATTTTTAGTTTTTGCACCTGAATATCATGAGGGAATGTTATGTGATCAATAACATAGGACGTGGGATCTTTATCAAATGAATCATACAATGACATGTTCGATTTCACACACACCAAAAAACAGCAACAAACCTGTTATTCGAAAGCTAGTCTGTGTCTTTTTTACTGCGTATGTCCAAAAGTATATTTTGTTGTATTCATCAATGTTAAATACATGACGAAATACGCCATGCATCCATCTTTAATGATTACTTTAATTGTATTTTGGCAACTGTGATTAATTCTGGTTTTACAATAGTTTCTCTGCCAGCGACTGGAACTTTGACAGACTGCATTGTAACACATGGCAGGCTCATAATGATATCCATACTTTTAAATGGTCGAATTAAATTCGTCTGCAGTTTGACTTCTTAGCTGCTTACATTTCGTTGCTAGTGGGCCTAATGTCTGAGGTCAAAAATTGCCTATTCTCATACCATTCTTGAAAAGATCTTTATTTTTCTTTACGTATTCTGCCCCCAGAATGTGTATACGTACACGCGTGGGTGTATGCGTGTGTGTATACGAGGTTACGTGGAATATCGCAAAGTCAAAATGGTATAGTATGTCTGTTTGTAGCATCAATCACGTATCAATTAGTGATACTATTTTAAGAAGATTCACAGCATCTTTCAGGTTACACTCTTACAAATGGAATTTATACCCAGGTTATTCATTAACAGATTTCCGATGATTTTCTTTTTTTTTTTATCTTGTAGATCTAATATTAGAACAGACTTTAAATCATTAACAAAGTTTGTTTTCATGGATTCGAGATTAACAATATTACAAAATGTAAAACGTATCTATAGGCTTTACAGTTGCCACACTTTTCCACAATTAAGCTTTTAGATTCAAATGTGTGGTAATTAATGCCTTACCATAAGTATTCCCCGGTGAAAGCTCAGAGATTCATGTTTCCTGACTTCTTTTAGACCAGTTCTTAACCAATCACCAGAAACTTGGGGGCCAGTTGTTTCGTTACGCGACCGAAACTCCCGAGAAAGCACAAAGTAATCCCTTGCAAGCTCGTAAGGCATGTTGGTCTAAGTCGACACTTCTCACGAGCAAAGAAAATGGTTAGCTACTTTTTCGAGATGATGATAATGATATTAATTAACAACAGTAATGATAGAAAAAGTAAATAATGAGAATATTTATATACGTAGATTTATATTGCTTGAACTATGCCACCCGTTAAAACATTGTGGGAAAAGGTAGCATTTGGTTCCATTAGGCGTTAATCGTCGGTAAAATGTTTCTTTCATTTACGAGTAATTTACTAAAGTAACAGTGGTCATAGCAACAAACCAGTCTTAGACACTATGGTTTTCATTACCGGGTTTGAGATTGCCGTGTCGGGAAATCTCATAACATGAATCGCCGATTTAAAAATATCAACTGTACAAATATAACGACCCTGAAGTTGATTACCTTTGAAAACATTCTGGATAAGGGAGTAATTACTCGTAACAGGTCCCGCAATTCCTCCTTTCCCCTCAGTGTTTTAAATATCACCAATATCACCTAGCAGTGACCCCTTTCTTTCAAATGTTTTCCCATGTATTAATTGTTCAATGATCTAAAATTAGTCTATGCAGTAATGGGTTAATTTGAAGTTTCGTCCAAATTTAAAACAAAGTAACCTACAAAAAAGTTGTAATCGCAAAAAGAATGACTACTTATAGCTTGAAATTTACACATACTCAGAACATAGCGGAGGAAAAGGGGGGTGATACAAGCGATTTTGTCTTTACAAGTGACTTCGAAATGTGGCTATATTGCATAATATATGTAGGCCTATGGAAGCTAAAGAGCGATATCATGAGCAGGCTATGAGGTTTGTAGTCCTGAAACTCTAATTCTGACTTAACTCTACTCACGTGGCTGGCATTGAAACATAGATAGGCAAATTGTATGGCGAGCTCATGTTTAGAATCGTTTAAAAGAAGGCAGACCTTGAAACAAGTGAAAATCACGAATGCGTATTGTAGCTATTTCGATATCGTTTAAGCAATCTCCGTATGGTTACCTGAATTGACACCGTCTGCATCATACATAGATTTTGGAGGAAGGATTACTTGGTATCTTTTTCATCCCTATAGATGGCGAGATTCAGTTTGCACTGATCAAGCAGCCTAAGGGTTGATAGAGTAATAGAAACATACCTGCTAGTAATAATGGTAAATTCTCCGGGACAGCAGTAGAAATTGTGGGTTCCAGAAGGGAAATCGCTCGTCCTCCAGTAGCGTGAACGAAAAGAAATCGACACAACAGAGTCAATGCACTATTCAGAACCAAACAAAAATCTAATTTTTTCGCCGAACAAAACCAATGTTAGATAAATATCTGAACTGTTGGACGGACGTTTTGGCCATGGATGTTTTGGCCAACTGAAAGGACAAAAAAGGACGTTTTGGCCAAATGCTGTTTTAGAACAGAGAAATGCAACAAGTGAATTGTTTATGCTCTTTAGTACATGAATACATTTTTAGAAAAAGAAAAGCACTGGAAGTTCATTTATTACATTTTTCTGCTTTAAAATAACATTTGGCCAGAACATAAATAATTATAAATTATTCTTTATTAGAAAAGAAACGTAACAAGAACTTCTCTTCATTTCAATATTACCCGATACCATATCATTATTACCATATTAAATCCAATAAATCCTAATTTTCCAAGGATATATTAATGTGATGACATAGAAATCATTGTGAGAAAAGGTGTAAATGCTTGTTAATTTTACCTTTTCCCTTAATGACTTCTAATTTCTTAAGCTGCAAAAAAAAAAAAAAAAAAAAAAAAAATTGCTCATCCCAAGAATTTTTTTTATTTATTTCCACCGATATTTTCAAATAATCTATACTTTAACAGACGATTTCTCCAATGTTTTCAAAAGACACCCACTGCAGACACGTTGCCATGACGTTTGGACCAAACTTCCTACTTTTTGCTTTCGGCTGGCCAAAACGTTCGTTGACAAAACGTCAGGGCCCAAATGTCCTTACCAAAATATCCTTGGCCAAAACGTCATATATTCTCTGAATCTGTAACTTTTCGTGTGTATAAAATCATGTCCTTTAAACATTCTTTGCAGTATTTGAAATTAACATGTGTTATAGATGAATTTTGTTTTCTTCTCTCGTCCTTTTGCTAATGATGGGAAACTGTAAACGCTGTTTGCACAAATTAAATTGGTGAGCCTCTCTCGCAAGAACAGTACTCTCTAGATCCACGTGTACATAAATACATTTTTGAAATTCTGACTAAATTATCCTAGAATTTTTCAAAATGAAAACGATTACAAAGGACAAATTAAATGTGTCGTATAGATCTAGTATTTGTTTTTGAAACGGGTTGAACACGTAGGAAAATAGCAAATTGCCGATGACAAGCTTTTTCTCCTTTTCCCACGGTGTTTACAAAAGCCTACTTCCTCAGGGTCATAAAACAGAGACTGCTTACTACAGGATTAAACTGCTACATAAATTAACATTTTCAGCCAATAATTTCAACCAAAATATTACGATATCACGTAGATCTCTACATGTTATTGTTTTTTTACCGAAAAAATATTGATCTATAGGACCGATGGGGTCAAATATCAGACTGCTTTTATTTTTGCACAGTCTGTAGTTGATCTATACTGTCGGCAAAGTGCATTAAATCGCATTGATCAGCCTAAGCAGGGATCGAAAATTACATCCCTGGCCTAAGGGTCAAACCACGGGGGTCAGTTAATTAATGTATCAAATAATGAAAATCTAACCCTTAAACAGAAGAATGATTTAAATTCAACATTTCAAACCGGCAATTTCAGCTCAAATATTGCAATTTCAAATTTCTTTCGCAAAAAGAAATTCGCCATATCTAAAAGTGTAAATCATAGATCAGTAAGCTCGTTCTTTGCAGTCTGATGTTAATCTACACTGTTTTTAAAGTCATCCTGAGTCGCGTTTAGCGGACTAAGGGATGTGGCTAAAATACGAATAATCTAATTAGTGCCAGATATAAAGATGGTCAATATACGTGTGATGGAAGCTGGGCTACTGATTGTTACGTAATGTTACATTTATCTTATCTTTCTTAGCCACGGGATATCGACTACACACGGTTTAGGTTCGCCAAACTCCGGAAACTGCCGAACCTGTACTAATGATAATGATATTTTTATTGATTTGTAGATATGCGAGGCTGCTGATAAGGCATGGCCGTAAAACTTGGCTATGCTTCTAAGCACTGATTAAAGCTCAGGGAAAGTATAGACAGGTGCTCTGGCCGCCGCGATTTAATGGAAACCGTTTTGAAAATGGCGTTAAACATTCTTCAAACAAACAGTCTGAGCACTAAGGTCATATAACGTCATACGTTGGCCAGCGTTTGGGCCCGAACAGCTCATATATTGAACATTTGAAAACTAGTTGAACCTAGTATATAACAGAAAGTACTTGTCGACGATTTCAATAGTTTAATGTCAGTGTAACACCCCGATTTGTAATTGATATTCAGCTGGTTGCAGAGAATTTTTTATTATTTATTATCATTATTATTGAACGGACATTATTTTAGGGTCCTGCATGCTTGTTTCTGTCTGAAGCCATTCAAAAACACTGCAGCAGCAGTTCTACTTCCTACATAGTCACAAGTGTTGTTAGACTGCAGTATTTTAAAGGTACATTTCATAGCAATTATAGTCAGTATACAAACTGACACCACACTACTAACTGGCGCTTCAGTTCGATTTATTAGTTTGTTCAAATTGATGAAAATCACTGTCCGGCGAATCTTAACCGATCACGAGAGGATAAAAGTACATTCTTATAAAATCATTTATTAAGGTCCCATTTGTAACATGAATTCTTTCTCAATGAAAAGTGATTCAGAAGCATTTCTGACTGAACTTATGCCACGCTATTTTGAAAAGACTCGTACCCGTACACATATTATTGCTGTGAAGACTTAATTACACACGCACGTACCCCTTAAACGCATGCAGAAACTCCAAAGAGAGAATCCTTCTCAGCGATAGATAACGGGGTTTGAAAGTTTGAGAAAAGTTAGTCCTATTTTGCTGCAAAATACCTACATTGTAGCGACACAGATAGGTGGAGGGACAACCGGAGAAAAAGACTGCAAGAGAGAGAGGTCCGAGTTTCTTTAACCAGTCCTTAAGTTCCCCCCTCCCGTCTTGAAGTTCGATTAAGTTATCTTGGGTGGGAGGAGAAAATTTTCGGAAAGGTTCCTTTCGCTCAATACGAGTGAAATTCACACACTTCGGAACTGAAATATATCTGGATTTTTTTTCCCACGGAATATTAATTAGGCATGAACAAGACTTGTAACAGGAATAAATCCGGACAGAAACGTCTATACGGAAAAATGAAGGACGAAGAAAAACCCGCCCCCAAAAATCTAACGTAGAAAAGGAAAATATCAAAACTCGCCATTAAATGTTTTTTTTTTTTCAAAATTAGATCTACTCGTTTCGGAAACTAAGAAGCTTTTTGTTATGAAATTCTTGAACTTTCTTTTACTAAAAGAACACTATAAATAGCAGCATCATGTACCTTCGTAGCAAAAAACTTCCTTTTGTGGAAGGTATTTACCTTGACGGAAATGTCACAATGAATCTAGCGTTCAACACAATACTGTACAATTACATATGTATATTGATACGCAATGCTAAAACATTTTTTTGGTCTAAAACATTTCAACTCAACATTCAATGTTTATTCGTAACTAAGTTTGGCAAGGAAACTTCCTTTCGTCAGGAAAACACTTCTTATATAGCAAAACAATCTTCCTTTCGTAGACGAAATCTTTCTATCCTTTTTGTAAAGGAACGCTTCACCATTCACAGCAAATACTTCTTCACACAGTTAGGCTGCTAAGCGCGACTCAAGGACCTTTTGCGGACAGTGTAGATCAAGATCAGACCACACAGAACATGCAGTCTGATCTTAAATGTACACTGTCCGATAAGTGGATATCTTTCCCCCAAAAAATACCTTTGAAAAGCAAAATTTGTGTTTTTACTGTAGGCTTGAAAGTTCATTTCACTTTTTTAGCAGGATAAATAAATAACACTTAAATTTAACTTGTAAAATGTATTCATATAAAAAAGATAGCCTTAGATTTAAAAAAAAAAAAAAAAAAATCCTTTCGTAAACTAAACACTACTTTCGTAGTAAAAGTCTTCCTTTCGTGAAAAGAAATTACCTAATGCTATTTTTAGTAACGCTATTTACCGTGATATGAAAACACGAGTTTTTCGGTCTAAAACGCTTAAATTCAGCATTTAAATGTCATATATATCGAGAAGATGTACTAAGATGAACACGCAAACCTTTTTTTCGTAAGAAAAACACCTCTTTTATAGCAAAAAATCCTCCTTTCGTGGTCGGAATCCTCCTTTCGCGAAAGGAAGTTCCTTTCGCTGTTTAGCTATACCGAAGTCGCGCGGGTATACTAATTACCGGAATGTTACGGAATGTAGGTGCCTAATTCACGGAATGTAACAAAATGTTACAAAATGTTACGGAATGTAGGTGCCTAATTCACGGAATGTAACAAAATGTTACAAAATGTCACGGAATGTAGATGCCTAATTCACGGAATGTTATGGAATGTAGAAGCAGAAACAACGGAATGTTACGGAATGTAATATTAAGAGCCTAAATACCGGAATGTAGCTAAATGAAATAGAGATGTAGACAAAATACACACACCCACGCACACACGCTAACAAAAAAAAGAAACATTGAAATTGCCAGATTTAGAGAATCTTACGGAATGTAGATACCTTATTGACGGAATGTTACAGAATGTGGAAATGGCAACAACGAAATGTTACAAAATGTAATCTCAAAAGTCTAAATACCGGAATGTAAATAAATAAAGAATAAATTAAGATAACACACACACGCGCGCGCACCCGCGCACGCGCGAACGCACGCTCACAAACAGACCCAAAATGTACATTTTCATTAATGGAACATTTAGAAAATGTTACGGAATGTAGGAGCCCAATTCACGGAATGTTACGGAATATGGAAACGGCGACAACAAAATGTAACAAAATATAATTTTAAAAGCCTAAGTACCGGAATACAAGTAAAGGAATGTAGATAACACACATACGCGCACTTGCACGGGCGCGGGCACGCACACACGCACGCGAAACAGACCCGAAATGTAAATTTTCACCAATGAAACATAACGGAATGTGGAAGCGGCATAAACAAAATGTAATAAAATGTAATTTTAAAAGCCTAAATATCGGAATGTAGCTCAATGAAGAATTAATGTAGATGACGCTCATACACGTGCACGAACGCACGCGCGCAAAACAGGCCCGAATTATAAATTTTCACTAATGAAACAACATACAGATAGCCAGATTTAGGGGGTAGGGTGATAGAGGGGGGAAACCATTGTTTACCTTAGCTTCTTTGATTGCGTTGCGTTGCCTGGCTTTCATGTAGGCATGACCAATGAATACTGCAGTCATCAACATTATATCTTGTTATAATTTTGTCTATGTGAATTTTGTTAGTAATAAGTTGAAGAAAACATGATGTTATTAGTATTCCTATTTACGGGAGGCTTTGGGTGTGCAGTAAAATGCTATCGGTCCATCACAATGTTCCCAAAAGTCTAAAATTTCAGGAGCAGTAAGGCTTGCTTTTTTACATCATTGGTGTGAGAGGGCGTATACCTACATAAAAACATCGTGGCAGTTGGAGAGGTCGCTCGAGCCTGGGTTTAATTTAATTTTATTAATCCATCGTATGCTTACAGGCGACCTTCTTCTGTAGCCCGACAGACTATTCCTTACAGGACTGTGGCGGAATGGAGAAATTGCTCGCCGTGAGCAGCTTCTCCATTTGCGACAATGCTGTCCCATTCACGTTGATTGTGTTGTATACAGATAGTTTCAAGGTCGTCTGCTGCAAACTTGTTTCAGTTTCTGTATTTGCGATTTCTGTCTCATTCACGTTGACTGTATTATATACGGATAGTTCAAAGCCGCCTGCTGCAATTTTGTTTTATATTGCACCACTTTTGTATTGTTCACCAATACAGGTTTATCTTATAATACGATGTGTTTCAAAGCCGTCTGCTACATATTAATTTCAGAATGTATTACCCATGTATCAATCACCAATTTATGTTGACTTTCTTATACATGTATACGGATAGTTTCTGAGCCGTCCGCTGCATATTTGTTTCACTATTGTATCACATCAAATCAAAGTAATTTCATGAGTTCTTCATTTATATGTGTACATGTACTTACAATTAATAGAATGATTGGGCATACATGAATATAAGCGAAGAGTGAGTTATACATAAAAAAAAAAAAAAAAAAAAATTAATTTTGAAATAAGTAATTAACGTACGTTATTTCCGCAAATCAAATCAAATCGAATTTGATGAAATCCTAGAATTTACATTGAAACGAATCATATCTAAAATTTGATAGAATTTCTCCAGTTTATCATGTCACTGTTTCATGTATACCGTGTTGTTCTTAGTATTGTAACTATGAACTGCTGTGTAGCTCAAGTTCTTGCAATGAATTTTCTATGGTCCATAATTTTGTCTGCGTTGTGAAAAATATGGCCTCAGAGAAAGGTTCGCCAGGTCGGCGCCTTGCATTACTAGGAGTTAGTAATGGCGATCTTCACTTGACCCAGGTCCGAAGCCCGCCATTTCCCTGTGCTTCTTGGCAACTGCCAACTGGTACCAAAGCCTTGTCGTTTGATTGTTCTTTGTCCTTCTTTGCTGGTATCTTTATTGAAAACACTGGATGTTAAATTGCTGATCCGAGAAAGTCAGAGGTTGGTCTCTGCAGCAATCGTCCGGAGATTCTGATCCACATATTCACCGCGCGGAAAAAAATATAAAAATCATGCTGCGCCTGTTCGCTTCCAAAATTTGCCAACTGTCCGTAAAAACGACTGTTTAAAGTGTATGTGTAATGTCACGAAATGAAGGTCCTTCAACACGGGAATGTAGTGAGACGGACAATACAGGGCACAATGCTGTACAAAAATGTAAATTTTTGTTTTCAATGGAAAATAAAGAAATACCGAAAGTCACCATATATGGAAAACCATTCTTACTATATTTGTTTTCCTTTGATCAAAACTCCTGTTTTGAGCCTGATTTTTTTTTTTTTTTTTTTTTTTTTTTAATTGATTAATAGTAATTCTTTATTTGCTACTGTGACATTCCATTACTTATAAGCTTTTGAAATTACACTGAAATACATTTCGTAACATATTGTTGTTGAAGCTTCACATCTAAGTGTCCATTTCACGAAAAAAACTATAAATGTCGACGATGATAATTCCACATTTCGATATACAGTTTTGCGTGTAAAATCGAGATTTGGGTACATTTTGCAACGTTCCGGTGTTAAGTCACTGCATATATGTAGCTACATTTTCGCCTATCAGGTTGATCAAAATTTTATTCTTCAGTAACCTACATTCCGGTATTTAGGCTTTTTCAGTAAAATTTCGTTGTTGCCACCTCCACATTCCGTGAATTAGGCATCTACATACCGTAACATTTTCCAAATGTTCCATTGATGGAAACTTTGCATTTCGGGTCCGTTTTCTGAGCGTGCATGCGTGCGTGTGTGTTATCAACATTTATTCTTAATTTAGCTACATTCTGGTATGAAGGCTTTTAAAATTACATTTTGTTACATTTTGTTGATGCCGTTTCCACATTCCGTAACATTCCGGTAATTAGGCATCTACATTCCGTAAACATTTTCTTTCTCTGGCTGTTTAATGTTCCATTGATGAAAATTTACATTTCTTGACTGTTTTTATTAGCGTGTGCGTGTGCGTGTATGTGTGTGTGTGTGTGTGTGTGTGAGTGTGTTATCTACATTTAGCTACATTCGGGTATCTAGGCTTTTAAACTACATTTCGTCGTTGCCGCTTCCACATTCCGTAACATGCTAGTAATTAGATATGAGCCATTCTCTGTGAAAAGAGGGCTTGATGCATCTGCCCCCCTCCCCGCCAAAAAAAAAAAAAAAAAAAAAAATATGGACCCAGGCAATACGCGCAGGCTGAGCTGGGCCGAAATGTTTTGACATGGTCAATTTTGGTATGCCCAAGGACCATTCTGCCTCATCATTTAGTCTGTTGTAAGACAAAATGGATTATATGGATCCCAAATCATGTGATGACTTGCTAGGTATCATGCATCACGAAGATGCATTAAGCCCCTTTTTGCCAGAGCATGGCTCATACCTATACCCCATAATTAAATCTACATTCCGTAACATTTTCCAAATCTGGCTATTTTAATGTTCCATTTGAGAAAATTCACAATTTTGTATCTGTTTTGGGAGCGTGCGTGCGTGCGTGTGCGTTACCTACATTTATTCTTTATCTAGTTACATTCTCATAAGGTCTGTTCTTAGCGTACGTGCGTGTGTGGGCGTGTGTGTTATATACATTTAGCTACATTCCGGTATTTAGGCTTTTAAAAGTACATTTTGTTACATTTCGTTGTTGCTGCTTCCACATTCCGTAACATTCCGTGAATTAGGCATCTACATTCCATAACATTTTCCAAATCTGTCTATTTTAATGTTCATTGATGGAAAATTTACATTTCGGGTCCGTTTTGTGAGCGTGCGAGCGTGCATGTGCGCATGCGTGCGTGTGTGTTATCTACATTTATTCTTAATTTAGTTCTTAATTTCTTCTGGTATGAAGGCTTTTAAAATTACATTTTGTTACATTTTGTTGATGCCGTTTCCACATTCCGTAACATTCCGGTAATTAGGCATCTACATTCCGTAAACATTTTCTTTCTCTGGCTGTTTAATGTTCCATTGATGAAAATTTACATTTCTGGACTGTTTTTATTAGCGTGCGCGTGTGCATGTGTGTGTGTGTGTGTGTGTGTCTGTTATCTACATTTAGCTACATTCGGGTATCTAGGCTTTTAAACTACATTTCGTCGTTGCCGCTTCCACATTCCGTAACATGCTAGTAATTAGATATGAGCCATTCTCTGTGAAAAGAGGGCTTGATGCATCTGCACCCCCCCCAAAAAAAAGTCGACCCAGGCAATACGCGCAGGCTGACTTGGGCCGAAATGTTTTGACATGGTCAATTTTGGTATGCCCAAGGACCATTCTGCCTCATCATTAAGTCTGTTGTAAGACAAAATGGATTACATGGATCCATAATCATGTGATGACTTGCTAGGTATCATGCATCACGAAGATGCATTAAGCCCCTTTTTGCCAGAGCATGGCTCACATTTATATTCCATAATTAAATCTACATTCCGTAACATTTTCCAAATCTGGCTATTTTAATGTTCCATTTGAGAAAATTCACAATTTTGTATCTGTTTTGGGAGCGTGCGTGCGTGCGTGTGTGTTACCTACATTTATTCTTTATCTAGTTACATTCTCGTTAGGTCTGTTTTTAGCGTGCGTGCGTGTGTGGGCGTGTGTGTTATATACATTTAGTAAACATTTTGTAACATTTTGTTACATTCCGTGAAATAGGCATCTACATTCCGTAACATTCCGGTAATTAGGCAGGCCCTGAAAATAAACTGGCAGCCCGTTATCGATCTTCGTATCTATCGGACGGGTACGGGAGATACAACAGGTACCAGTTTAGTGTGAAAATGGACTTACCCTGCCTAATTACCGGAATGTTACGGAATGTAGGTGCCTAATTCACGGAATGTAACAAAATGTTACAAAATGTTACAAAATGTTATGGAATGTAGATGCCTAATTCACGGAATGTTACGGAATGTGGAAGCAACAACAACGGAATGTAACAAAATGTACTTTTAAAAGCCTAATTACCGGAATGTAGCTAAATGTATATAACACACACGCCCACACACGCACGCACGCTAAAAACAGACCTAATGAGAATGTAACTAGATAAAGAATAAATGTAGGTAACGCACACGCACGCACGCACGCTCCAAAAACAGATACAAAAATGTGAATTTTCTCAAATGGAACATTAAAATAGCCAGATTTGGAAAATGTTACGGAATGTAGATTTAATTATGGAATATAAATATGAGCCATGCTCTGGCAAAAAGGGGCTTAATGCATCTTCGTGATGCATGATACCTAGCAAGTCATCACATGATTTGGGATCCATATAATCCATTTTGTCTTACAACAGACTAAACGATGAGGCAGAATGGTCCTTGGGCATACCAAAATTGATCACGTCAAAACATTTCGGCCTAGGTCAGCCTGCGCGTATTGCCTGGGTCGATATTTTTTTTTTTTTTTTTTTTTTTTTTGGCAGATGCATCAAGCTCTCTTTTCACAGAGAATGGCTCATATCTAATTACTAGCATGTTACGGAATGTGGAAGCGGCAACGACGAAATGTAGTTTAAAAGCCTAGATACCCGAATGTAGCTAAATTCAGATAACACACACACACACGCGCACGCTAATAAAAACAGTTCAGAAATGTATTTTCATCAATGGAACATTAAACAGCCAGAGAAAGAAAATGTTTACGGAATGTAGATGCCTAATTACCGGAATGTTACGGAATGTGGAAACGGCATCAACAAAATGTAACAAAATGTAATTTTAAAAGCCTTCATACCAGAATGTAGCTAAATTAAGAATAAATGTTGATAACACATACGCACGCATGCACACATGCACGCTCTCACGCTCAGAAAACGGACCCGAAATGTAAAGTTTCCATCAATGGAACATTTGGAAAATGATACGGAATGTAGATGCCTAATTCACGGAATGTTACGGAGGTGGCAACAACGAAATTTTACTGAAAAAGCCTAAATACCAGAATGTAGGTTACTGAAGAATAAATATAAGTTATAGACACAACCCAGTCCTGTAATTAAAATTTTGATTAACCTGATAGGCGAAAATGTAGCTACATATATGCAGTGACTTAACACCGGAACGTTGCAAAATGTACCCAAATCTCGATTTTACACGCAAAACTGTATATCGAAATGTGGAATTATCATCGTCGACATTTATAGTTTTTTTCGTGAAATGGACACTTAAATGTGAAGCTTCAACAACAATATGTTACGAAATGTATTTCAGTGTAATTTCAAAAGCTTATAAGTAACGGAATGTAGCAAATAAAGAATTACTATTAATCAAAAAAAAAAAAAAAAAAAAAAAAAAAAAAATCAGGCTCAAAACAGGAGTTTTGATCAAAGGAAAACAAATATAGTAAGAATGGTTTTCCATATATAGTGACTTTCGGTATTTCTTTATTTGCCATGGAAAACAAAAATTTACATTTTTGTACAACATTGTGCCCTGTTTTTTCCGTCTCACTACATTCCCGTGTTGAAGGACCTTCATTTCGTGACATTACACATACACTTTAAACAGTCGTTTTTACGGACAGTTGGCAAATTTTGGAAGCGAACAGGCGCAGCATGAGTTTTATATTTTTTTCCGCGCGGTGAATATGTGGATCAGAATCTCCGGACGATTGCTGCAGAGACCAACCTCTGACTTTCTCGGATCAGCAGTTTAGCATCCAGTGTTTTCAATAAAAATACCAGCAAAGAAGGACAAAGAACAGTCAAACGACAAGGCTTTGGTACCAGTTGCCAGTTGCCAAGAAGCGCAGGGAAATGGCGGGCTTCGGACCTGGGTCAAGTGAAGATCGCCATTACTAACTCCTAGTAATGCAAGGCGCCGACCTGGCGAACCTTTCTCTGAGGCCATATTTTTCACAACGCAGACAAAATTATGGACCATAGAAAATTCATTGCAAGAACTTGAGCTACACAGTAGTTCATAGTTACAATACTAAGAACAACACGGCATACATGAGACAGTGACATGATAAACTGGAGAAATTCTATCAAATTTTAGATATGATTCGTTTTAATGTAAATTCTAGGATTTCATCAAATTCGATTTGATTTGATTTGCGGAAATAACGTATGTTAATTACTTATTTCAAAATTAAATCTTTTTTTTTTATGTATAACTCACTCTTCGCTTATATTCATGTATGCCCAATCATTCTATTAATTGTAAGTACATGCAAACATATAAATGAAGAACTCGTGAAATTACTTTGATTTGGTGTGATACAATAGTGAAACAAATATTCAGCGGACGGCTCAGAAACTATCCGTATACATGTATAAGAAAGTCAACATAAATTGGTGATTGATACATGGGTAATACATCCTGAAATTAATATGTAGCAGACGGCTTTGAAACACTTCGTATTATAAGATAAACTTGTATTGGTGAACAATACAAAAGTGGTGCAATATAAAACAAAATTGCAGCAGGCGGCTTTGAACTATCCGTATATAATACAGTCAACGTGAATGAGACAAAAATCGCAAACACAGAAACTGAAACAAGTTTGCAGCAGACGACCTTGAAACTATCTGTATACAACACAATCAACGTGAATGGGACAGCATTGTCGCAAATGGAGAAGCTGCTCACGGCGAGCAATTTCTCCATTCCGCCACTGTCCTGAAAGGAATAGTCTGTCGGGCTACAGAAGAAGGTCGCCTGTAAGCATACGATGGATTAATAAAATTAAATTAAACCCCGGCTCGAGCGACCTCTCCAATTGCCACGATGTTTTTATGTAGGTATACGCCCTCTCACACCAATGATGTAAAAAAGCAAGCCTTACTGCTCCTGAAATTTTAGACTTTTGGGAACATTGTGATGGACCGATAGCATTTTACTGCACACCCAAAACCTCCCGTAAATAGGAATACTAATAACATCATGTTTTCTTCAACTTATTACTAACAAAATTCACATAGACAAAATTATAACAAGATATAATGTTGATGACTGCAGTATTCATTGGTCATGCCTACATGAAAGCCAGGCAACGCCCGCCAGACAAAACAACCGCCACCCTGTGCCTCGATACCCTGACGATAATTTATACGAGTGTGTATCGGGCGGTGCCTTTCCGAGCGCTTCATGGGGCCTGAAAGGTACCCGCGCGATGGCCATTAGGACCGGCAGATTTTTGAAAAGGAAATTCTCGTACGGCCACCATCCGATCGAAGCAAGTGTCTTCTAGGCGCCGGGTCCGGCCGGGTAGCTCAGTGGAAACTAGCGTATCCGTCTCGTGACCTGCAGGTTGCGAGTTCGATACCCGGTCGAGGCAAACTTTCTTTCAGGCGATTTTTCGCCTCTCACCTTTGATGCAAGTGAGAAAAGTAGTCAATGACTTGGAAAGAAAGTTGTGTCAGTACTAGTGTGAGAAAGCCAGGAAGCACGAGCGTTGGTGCACTGACTGCCGTGATATGACCTAAGCTGTTACAACGGCGTTAAATTGCAATACAAACAAAATCCAAGCGTCAGATAGAGATCGAATGGTGCTCGACCAACGTGCTTTTATCATTATCCAATGACCCTCCCCTCGGTAACATCCCCCCCCCCCCCGTGAAAAAGGCGCGGTCGCCGTGAAGTTTAAAATAGTGCCTTAGAACTTTCGAAGTGGGTGCTGTCCGACGACCAAATTTGCAGTGCCAAAGCTCGATTTCGGAACATTTCGTTGTACGATTCTGGGGTTTAGGCTTACATTTCAGTGCAAGCTTTAAGATTGATTGATTGATCGATCGATCGATACATCGATCGATCGATTCATCGCTCGATCGATCGATTGATTGATTGATTGATTTTCGGGCAGCTTTTAACATCTCACGGCGACAGCTCCCTTGTTCATGTTCGTCCTGGGTTTCGCGAGTTCTTGCGGCCAATTTTCTACTCAATGTATGAGAGCAATCAAAGAAGCTAAGGTAAACAATGGTTTCCCTCCTCTACCACCCTACCCCCTAAATCTGGCTATCTGTATGTTTCATTAGTGAAAATTTACAATTCGGGCCTGTTAAGCGCGCGTGCGTTCGTGCACGTGTATGAGCGTTATCTACATTAATTCTTCATTGAGCTACATTCCGATATTTAGGCTTTTAAAATTACATTTTATTACATTTTGTTTATGCCGCTTCCACATTCCGTTATGTTTCATTGGTGAAAATTTACATTTCGGGTCTGTTTCGCGTGCGTGTGTGCGTGCCCGCGCCCGTGCAAGTGCGCGTATGTGTGTTATCTACATTCCTTCACTTGTATTCCGGTACTTAGGCTTTTAAAATTATATTTTGTTACATTTTGTTGTCGCCGTTTCCATATTCCGTAACATTCCGTGAATTGGGCTCCTACATTCCGTAACATTTTCTAAATGTTCCATTAATGAAAATGTACATTTTGGGTCTGTTTGTGAGCGTGCGTTCGCGCGTGCGCGGGTGCGCGCGCGCGTGTGTGTTATCTTAATTTATTCTTAATTTATTTACATTCCGGTATTTAGACTTTTGAGATTACATTTTGTAACATTTCGTTGTTTCCATTTCCACATTCTGTAACATTCCGTCAATAAGGTATCTACATTCCGTAAGATTTTCTAAATCTGGCAATTTCAATGTTTTGTTTTTTGTTAGCGTGTGTACGTGGGTGTGTGTATTTTGTCTACATCTCTATTTCATTTAGCTACATTCCGGTATTTAGGCTCTTAATATTACATTCCGTAACATTCCGTTGTTTCTGCTTCTACATTCCGTAACATTCCATGAATTAGGCATCTACATTCCATGACATTTTGTAACATTTTGTTACATTCCGTGAATTAGGCACCTACATTCCGTAACATTTTGTAACATTTTGTTACATTGCGTGAATTAGGCACCTACATTCCGTAACATTCCGGTAATTAGTATACCCGCCTACCCAATATATATGGAAAAAAAAAATGTAATACACACACGACTGGACATAAATTTACTGTTGACATACAAATGGACCGCTTTGGTAGATCTGTGACACTTGTCTACCGTTTGCAAAGAGGTGGAAATGCAGAGAAAGTATATTGTGTTCATGTGCTTCATAATTGTTTGTTTGCTTTTTTTAGTATACACGGATTTCTTCGGAATTAAGATACGGACTGTAGCAATATCCAAACATGGGCACAGGGTGATGGAAAGGAGACCTGGATCGTATGTCTTCAGTGTGTATCACACAGAAATGGAACAGGATAATACTAGTAATATAGTCAGTGATCCAGATTCAGAGATGAGAGAGCTTAACAAACACCAACTCCAATTTGCATCATTTTACAGAATAAATACTACTAAGAGTGACCAAATTGACGTCCAAAGAATAATACCAGATGGTCGACCAGACGCATGCAAGAAGAAAAAGTACCCAAGTGACTTGCCCAAGGCCAGTGTAGTTATCATTTTCAGGGACGAATGGCCCAGTGTGTTGATACGCACGGTGTTTAGCATTTTAAATAATTCCAACCCAGATTTGCTCCACGAGCTTCTCCTTGTTGACGACGGATCTGTTGATTTAATGATAATCGCACAAATAAATAAGCATTTTGCCAATATAAAGAAAGTTAAAGTCATGCGCAACCCCGAACCAATGGGCCTAATGATGGCCCGGCAAAGGGGAATCGATGCTACGACCTCCGATTATTTTGTTGTGATGGACTCTCATTTAGAAGTCAGTAAAGGATGGCTTGAACCACTTATGGCTCGCCTTTTTGAAAAGAACAACCATCTCCTATCATCTCATGTTGGAACTATAAACAAAGACACTTTTAATGTAACTTTTGCGAGGGATGGAAATAGCAAGTTTATCGTATATGATCCATTGACTTTGGGAGAAATGTGGGCCGACTACAAAGTAGCGTACAAACAACAGAGAAATGGAAGTGTTGATCCAATACCGATAGCGGCTGTACAGGGTATGTCCATTGCGATGAAGAAAGACTTTTTCAATAAGCTTGGTGGGTTCGATCCTGGGATGAAGCAATGGGGCGCGGAACAATTTGAGATGTCTATCAAAACCTGGATGTGCGGAGGGCAGGTGGAGAAGATACTGTGTTCAAAGGTCGCTCATGTCTACAGGTAATTTGTTTGCTTTCTAGTAATCTATACGAGTACAGTATCCTAAAACGAGATTAACATTTGAAGTAACTAGATTTATACGTAGTAAAAATAGTGTTGCACCCTTTGTGTTTGTACCGACTTTGATTTTCTGCCGTGAATCATCTGAATGATATGAAATGGGTAGGAAATTAGAATCTGGTTGGGGCATACACCAACAAACCAGTATGTTGTCTCTGAAATGATATTAACTGAGGAACCCCTTCACCTCATGGCAGCGGCTACTGATCGAGCTGCGTCAACCTCTTGTGAGAGGTATGAGACGAAGACTGCAAGCTGTTTCGCAAGCCCTGGGCGGTAGTACACAATATTGACCGATTGTGTGTGCCCATTCTCTGCAGGTCACTTTCAACCTGTCGTAAGTTTTATTCCGACATAAAATCCCCAGTTTTACCCATACTCAAAAGCTTCTCGTTTTTCCTAAATTTGAAAGCAATATCTTAGCAAAAAAATCCTACTTACCTACAGGTCAAGGGATACCTCAGTTCAGTTCATTTCATAGGCAAAAGACTGGTCTGTTGGTGTAAGCAGAGCCGGATTCTAATTTCTACCCCATTTTATGTTATTCACGTCAGAAAATCAAACTCGGTAAAAAACACGGGGGTCGCAAAACTATTTTTACTGTGTCTGCATAGCATCCAGCAGGCTCTCTTTCACCAACCGGACTTTCTTAATAGTTAAGGTGGTAGAGAATGAGACTTGTGAACGTCAAATCTCAGACCACTTGAGGGTGTCGGTTCAATTCCCACGGCTTGCCACCCGCACTATCCCCTGTAACAAAACTAACAGACTTAACAGGACGTTGCTCATATGGGAAACCGCCGGCGACGACAAAATAAACGAAAACCAACCAATATTCACCAACCGTTCTTAAAAAACAGCAGTCTTTACCCAATTCTTTATTTAAATAGTAACAAAATTTCCGATTGGCTGGACCAAGTTGTCTAAACTATTTGGTGTAGCCAATGGAAATTACGTTCCTTCGGAATTTAGAAAAATCTTGATATTCAGATTAAATATTCATGTCAGAATGGTTGTTTCAAGAATATAGGATTATATTTTCATATTGCAACGATATGTATAACGTGGAGATTAGAGAGTGATTTGTAACTCCAAACAAGCCATGGATCAGTTTTGGACATAAATATGGGCAATGCTCTTGATAGGGCGGGGGTTTAACTCTTTATCAAACGACAAAACTCTATACTGGTCAGTAGATTTCAATTAGCGGTTTCATTAGCCAAATCCGTATCCCCCCCTAATTTTGTCCATCATCCCTCATGCGTCCCAAAAATATTTTAACCATAACAAACCAGCAAACCAACCAACCCATGCAAAAATCAACACACTTAACAAATCCCACCACCCTTAACCAACAAACCAACGCTTAAGCATATGGCTAACCATTAAACAATATAACAATTTTATGTAACATTAACATGCTCATAAAATTATGCAATATAATGACTTAACAAGCACAACACATTAAGTTCATAAAACAAATTAACAAATCCTTTTCTTAAAATATTTTTTACTTAAATCAATTTTATTTATTTTTTTTAAATTTTTGATTTAGCTAGCTAGCCAGCTAACCGACTAATGCATTAAAAAATTTAAAATAAAAAAAAATTTAAAAAATTTAAAAATTAAAAATTTTTAAAAAATTTAAAAATTTAAAAAATTTAAAAAAATTTAAAAAATTTAAAAATTTGAAAATTTCCTTGAAAAATTATAAAAAAATATGTCATGATGGAATTAAACCAAAATATGACAAACGTTAAAGAAATAGATGAAGCTTATGAAGTAGATGAAGCTTATGAAGTAGATGAAGCTTATGAAGCGGCTAAATCTTTAGGTTTTGAAAGTGAAGATGAAGGGATACTAAGCACAAAAGTTCCTTTATTGAAGAAAAAAGAACAAGATAGAAGAGTTGCCCTTACAGAAGAAGAAAAAGAGTGGTATAAAGAGAGGCAAAAAAAGAGAGATGCTTATGAATATTTTCCTTATGAAAATGATGAAGAAATGGTTATAGAGTATGAAAGAAGGCAAGAAGATGCTATTAATGAATTGGATAATTGCTTTGATGAAATAATAAGTGATATTCAATATAAACTTTCTTAAGAAAGAAAAAAATTTATTAAAGAAATAGAAGAAGATAATTGTTATGATGAAGAAGAATTAAACGATTTAGTTGAGGCATCAGTTCAAAAAATGAGAAAGGAATTTGGTGTTGAACAATAAACAAAAATTAAAAAAAAAATAAAAAAAAATAAAAAAAAAAATTTTTTTTTATTTGTTTATGTAACAAATAAAAATTGAATTTATCTTATATTCTTCCTTATGTTATAATATGTAAAATGCCTGTTTTAAACAAACTTACCAGAGAGTATAAATTTAAGTTAAAAGAAACCATAAAAGAAAAACATGATTTTTATTTAAATTCTTATGATTTAATGTATAAGAAAAAGTTACCTTTATCAAGAGATGATATAAATTATGAAATTGTTTTAACTAAGCTAAAATCAAAATTATATTATATATTTAGTAATGCAAAAAAAGAGATTGAAGAAAGAGAAACAGAATGGTTAAAATTAGGTGTATTTATTGATTGGTTTTATGAAGAAAAAAGTATTTATATGACATCTTTTAAATCATTTTGTTTTAATAAAAATAAAAATGATATTTTAGATAGATATCGTTATTATGTTGAAGGTTTAGCTGATGCTGGTAACGCTTTTAAAGATGAAGACAAACATCGTAAAATACGTTTTGTGGTTTATGAACAAACAACGTATGGTGAAGATGAAGAAAGTGAAGAGGAAGAAGATGAAGAAGAGGAAGAAGTTGAAGAACCAGAAGAAATACATGAACAAACTAGACGAGAAGCTGCAGAAATTGCTGCAAGACTTATTAGAGAAAGACGCCCACATCTTAGTCATATAGCTGATGAAATAATGGAAAGAGCAAATATATTAGATGATTACAACAGGCAAGCAGAACAAGATGCAAGGCAAGAAGCAGCTAGACTTGTAGGAGAAAGGCAAGATGTTTATCCACCTTTAAGTGAAAACCAAAATGCATATCCTCTTATAAGTGAAGAAGAAATGCAAGAAATTAGAGCAATAGAACATCTTAGTGAAAGAGACAACAGCCAACAAACTAGGGAAAGAGAAGTTAATGATGAACCAGACAGATTTCAAGAAAGTGATTTTGGTTTATTTTGGCAAAACAATGAAGATAATTTTAGAAATGGAACTTATAGAACCACTTATAGTAGATATGGTATTGAAAGAATTGAAAGGATAGAGGAGGTAAATGAAGAACAAAATGAACAAGATGAACGAGATGAAGCACGCTTAAGACAAGTTCTTGAAAATCTTAAAAAACAAAATGTTCCTAAAACTTTTTATGAAGAAAAATGTGTTATTTGTCTTGAAGAAAAACCAGATGTACTTTTTTGCTTTTGTGGTCATGTATGCTTGTGTGCAAATTGTGATGATTTAAATGAAAACACAAACAAATGTCCAGTTTGCAAAACTGAAAGTAATATAAAACGTAAATTATAACTTTTTAACAGGAATATCGGGGGACGTATTTATCCGAGGATAAATTCTGCGAACCCCAAACACAGAGAGACTTAAACTTTGATATTCCTGTCTTTAATGTTGAAAAACGTTAAACTACCATGATATAAACCCCATTTTTTCATGTCTCTTCACCGAAAACGAAAGAGGAAGTTATTTAATGCACAACCCTTTAACTTCTGCTTAACACACCAAAAACTGAAAATGGTAGAACATTATAATATTAACAAACATTTTTACCCTGTTTTTTTTAAAAAAATGTTTAACTTGTTCAATAATAATTGTATAAAATACTTAATATTTTTTAAACAGCAGCCTTACAACATTGTGATATGGTATTAACTTACGGGTTGTTAGACCGCGCCAGAGGTTACCGTGTTATTAGTAATAAAATTTTTGCAACAAGGAAGTAAGACTGCTTTATTTATCATTAAATAAAAATTATATTTTATACAATTATCATATACAGTTCATTTTTAGAAAAAACAAAGCAAAAAATTATTAATATCATAACATACTACCATCCCCTCAAAAGTCCAGTCTAAAGTGTGTATTCACATTGCAAAATATCGGAAAAAAGTTGTGAAATACTATACCACGTGATCTTAGTGTGTGTATCGATAAACCCTTTTTAAATATTTAACCCTTTACTAGGTTAAGTATTTTTTATAAGTCTAACTCTATCAAAATAGTTATGTAAGAGTGACGCACGTTATCGTTGTTTGATCTTGAGATAAAGTTTATGACACCGCATTGCTTTATTTCGAGTGGTTTTGGAAAAACTACACAACTACAACTTTCATCTTTCTTTTTAATAATAGAGTAATCAACCTGCTCTATTCCATCTAACACAATATTAACTTTTACCTCTTCTAATATGTTTTTATCATCTTTTACAACCATCAATCCATGACTAACACCTGAATTACCATTACCAAATGAAAACTCATAATTACCATCTTGTATTGAACCATTTTCTTCGGCACACACGCTTATAATAGGTTTTCGTTCTAAAAGAGAAGTGATTGGTGATACTTTTTCATCCACATATGATTTTGTTACTAAATCTTTCTTACTTTTCGGAGTTGCAGCATTTTAAAAAGAAAAGCCTTTGAGATTTACATCAGATACTGCTGAGAAACTTCCATCTGGATTTTTTCTAATAGCTCCACCATTATCAACATAATTTTTATTAGCAGCAGCGTCACGGTCTATTGGATTTGGTAAGCCGGTGATTGAGTTACCGTTCATAATTATGTTGCCAGCTGCTAAAAAAGACCCGGCATGGTTTTTTGTTAAAGCTTTTTCATCAGCGGTAGCCTCATTCACAACTGTATCTACGTAAAACTTATTTGCAACATCCTGTGCTTCTGTAGGTTCCGTAACATCCGTTAAAGTATATCCTTGCATATTTATATTTGCAATAGCGGAAAAACTTCCATCTTGATTTTTTTTTGATAGCTCCTTTATTATCCACGTAAAACTTATTAGCAGCTTCACTTGGCTCCATAGGTTCGCGTATGTTTCTTATTTTATTAAAACCCATATTTAAATATCCTGTCATAACGTATCCCCCGTTTTCTTCTAACAACCCTGAGCTACCACCATCAACGTAACTCTTAGTAGCAACATCTTGAGGATTTACTGGATTACTAACCCTTGTTAGCGTGTTACCATTCATATTTATAGAACCGGTAACAGTGGTTGTTCCATCTTTACGTAAAAAATAATTACTTATGTAAGCGAGTGACACACCATCATCACCGCTCGTTTTAACATCATCCATTCTTCCAAATTTATCAACGGGCATTTTTTATATTGCTAAAAAAGTTTATTTAAAACATTTTGGAATTTATTACCTAAACCCAACTCTTTAAGAATGAACAAACATAAATGACCACAAAATACATCACCAGTATGTTGTAATTGGTCTGTATTGTAGTATATTGGTGTTTTTAAATAGTCTATAACTTCAATAGGTGGTTGGATACCATAACTATCAAAATAAATTTTTCTTTTACCATTCTTAAACCATGCAACCCAATGCGTACCAGGTCCTCTGCTATCATCAAGGTTTAATATACCACATTCTTTATTTTTTACTTTTTTAGGTAGGGTATCTCTTAAAAATATTCCTCTAAAATTTTTTAATTTTAATTTTTTTGCGGCATCGTTTAGTTCAAAATTACTTAAAGGTTAACTTTTTAAAGTTACATTATCAATTTTTATATCTTGCATTTTTTTTTATATATTTAAATATTTATAATAGCACTATTATCAACCCATGAATTAAACTCATCAGAATAACCTTTCCACTTTACAAAAGATTTCTTTTTTCCCTTTTTAATAACCTTTTCTATCCTATACAACTCTTGACTTGTTTTTTGTAGTTCAGGTTCATAAAAGGTACCTTTTATTTCTTCTCACATTTAAATCTTCAATTTTATATGTTACAGGTGATGTATGTTTTACTTCTGAAACTGTAAAAACCTCTTCAGTCCATCTTGTGGTATAACCTTTTTCAAAAGTCTTTTTCTTTTTCCTTATCCTTACTTTATCTCCAACAGAAAACTTTGGTTCGATACCCTTCCTTACTTGATTATAATCAGGATACAATGTTCTCCAAACTTTATTTTCATTCTTCTTCTTACTTGCTTCAGTTGGTGTCATCTTAATAGAAGAATGCCTAGTGTTATTATATAATTCAACCAAGTCTTGTAATACGTCAATATAAACATTTGTTGAGTGAGCAGAGAAATACTTCCACATTTTTTCTTTCATTGTTCTAATCCATTTCTCAACAACGCTTGATTTTTCCTCGTTTTCAGTGGAATATAATTCAATCAAGTCTTTAACATCTTTGTTATAAAACTCTTTACCTTTATCCACCCACATTTTCTCAGGTTTTCTTTCCTTAAAAATACTCTTCAATGCTATAGAAACAGATTTTCCTGTTTTATCTTTTAATGGTATCAGCCACCCATATTTTGAAAAAATGTCAATGACAGCAAGATGATATTTTACACCACGATTAAGTTTAGAAAATGCTTGCATATCTACTAAATCTACAGCCCATATCCTATCAATACCATTTACTCTAAATCTCCTTTTCTTAAATTTTCTTTTTACAGGTTTATGTAATTCTTCTGCTAACGTTATATTTTGGTCATTTTTTTTTTTTTTTTTTTAATTCCCATACCAAATCTTTTTTTAGTACCAATTAATGAAGAAACCAAACCACGTTCCATTTTTTCCCTTAACGTTGGATTATAGATACCTTTTAACTCTTTAAGCATATTAACATCACAAACAGAATTTCTTGTTGCTGTATCATCATGTTTAAGATAACATATATCATGATGATATGCTGCTTTATCAACACGATTTACAGGTTTTGACCATTCTTTAAATGTTAAATCAAGATTTAATCTTTTTTTCAACTTTGTACCAGGGCCAGTAAAATTATGACCTGGTAAGTGCATTTCAACAGGTAAGTTATTGATAACCTTGTTTAACAACGAACCACCCTCCTTATCTATTTTAATAAACTGAGTTTTAGTTGTTCCACATTCTTTACATTTACCCTTTTTCATATTTCTTCCATTTTTACTAACACCACAATTTAAATCAGTTGCTTCAGTTTGTTTTTTACACTTAACACAGTACATTTTTATATTAAATTAAATTTTTTAATATAAAATGGATATTGTTAATTTATCATGGAATGAAGCATTAGCAAAAAGATTTAACCACCCCCTTTTACCAAGAAGTATCAGAGGTTTAATAGTTGGTAAATCAGGATGTGGTAAAACTACACTATTACTTAATCTTTTGTTACGTCCCGATTGCTTAGATTATGATAACTTATGTGTTTTTGGTAAAAGTTTGTTTCAACCAGAATATCGTATATTAAAAAAAGCATTTGAAGAAAATATACCAAAAGAATATATATTAAGACTATTTTCATTTAAGGATGAAGTACAAAGAAATGATATTTCTCCATTAGCATTAGTTGAAGAATGGGCAAAAACAATTGAGGAAAAATCAGATGTTAAGTGTGAATTTTTTGAAAATGCAAGTGATGTACCTGACCCAAGAAATTTAAATGCTGAAAATAAAAACTTAATGATATTTGATGACTTACTTTTAGAAAAACAAAGTAAATGTGAAAATTATTATGTACGTGGAAGACATAGTAATGCTGGTTGTTTTTATCTAGCACAAAGCTTTTTTGAATTACCTAGACGTACCATAAGGGGTAATTCTAACTTAATTATACTTTTAAATTACCTAAAAAAGACCAAGTAAATATTTATACTGATTATGTAAGTGAAGATATGGAACTTTCTGAATTTAGAAATTTTTGTAAAAAATGTTGGAATGAACCTCATGGGTTTGTTGTAATTGACTTAACAAGTAATGTAAATAATGGTAAATATAGATGTGGTTTTGATAATTTTTATATGCCAATGAATTGTAAATAAAAATTGAAAATAACTTAAGGAAATTTTAAGTATGAATATAAAAAATGGCATGTTATAGTAGTATTTTTGGAATTACTAGTAACAACTTAAATGATTTAAAATTTAATGATGTGTTAGATTTTACAAAAGAACAAGTACATGAAATAGAAGAAAGATTAGCAATATCATCATTAAAACAATTTAAAAAATGTATTAAGGGTTTTAAAATAAAAAAAGAGTTTGAACATTTTGTAAAAGAAAATGTATTAAGTGAAAGAGAAAAATATATACTTTTTTTAAAAAACTATGTTTCTAATTTATTTTTTCAGTTAAATAAATATTTGAAAATTGTTAAGGAAGAAGATATAGATAAAACCATTAAAAAACATAGAGAAATTATAGAAAAAATAATACCTATCATGAACAAAATAGGTGAAATACATTTATTTTTTGACCCAAACTTAAATAATAAAAAAGCTTATAATTATTATTACTTTAAAGGTGTAAAAAAAAGATACATTTAAAAAACAACATAGTACTACACATAACGTAAATAAAATAGATATTATTCCAAATTAAATTATATCTTAAGCAAAAAGATATAATTTACACACATTAATCATTTTAATTTTAAATATAAAATGCAAGAAGAATTACTAAAACAAATAGTAAAAAACACCGACCGTAAATCTTCATTTCAAATTATCGTAAGTAACAACGTTGCTAATTTTAATACAAGATTTACACCACCACTTCAACTTGAACATGATAAAAAATATGAAGTAGCATTGGTTAATCTTGAAACTTACTATTCATTTCCTAATTAACCAATAGCAACAATACTTTTATTTATTCAACTGATAGTGGTGGAACATGGGAAAAAATCAGGTTACCTGCTGGAACATATGAATTGGTAGATATTAATGATTATATACAACAAGAAATGAAGAAAAAAGGACATTATGACCAATTTAATGATGATTACTATATTAGTTTATCTGCAAACACAAACACATTAAAATCAGTTTTAATTTTACAAAATGGTTATCAAGTTGATTTTAATCATGAAAAAAGTATTGGTAAGGTATTAGGATTTAACAGAGCAAAATATGTTAGAGGATTTCATGAATCAGAAAATTTAGTTAATATCTTAAGTATCAATAGCATACTTGTTAATATTGATTTAATCTCAGGTAGTTATTTAAATGGTTCCCAAAGAAACACAGTTTATAGCTTTTTTCCAAATGTTGCGCCTGGATATAAAATAATTGAGTCACCTGTTAATCTAGTTTATTTACCTTTGACATCAGATGTAATACATGATTTAAACGTAACGCTAACTGACCAAGATGGAAACGTATTAAATTTAAGAGGAGAAACATTAACAATTAGATTTCATATAAGAGAATCACGTAAAATATAAAATGACAAATTACATTACAGTTAAAGTAAATATAACAGAAGGGCAAAAGAAAAAGCTACAACATGCTGTTAAATCAAGTTGCCCTGTAAGTATTAGATTAAATCATGATGACCTAACAGCAATGGGTAACGGATTGTATCTTAAGAAAGGTGGTAATATTTGTCAAGTTGAAACTGATGGTGAAGGTTTATATCTTAAACCATACAAAGGTAAAGGGTTAAAAAATAAAGGTGAAGGATTGTATTTAAAACAAGGTGGAAAAATTTATGATGGAAAAGGTCTTCTTTTAGGACCAAATAGTCCATTTGCTAATATTCCTATATTAGGTGCAATTTTGTAAATTAAAAAGAATGAATTTACATAAATACAAATCAATACCAAAGATATATCAACATAAAACAATATATTGGAAACCATTAGAAGTTAAATATCCACCTAAAAAGCTTAATCCTACTACTTGGGAAATTTACACACAGAAACCCTTAACATTAAAACCAGGTGAAACAAAAGCTATTGTATTAAGTTTTGGTTTTATGATGGGTAAAGGTGTCGTTTTAGTATCACTATCTCAAAATTTAAAAATAATGGAGCTTAAGTTATCAAATGAGGTTATCTTAGAAGATGTAGATGATGTGGTTGTTTGCATCACAAATACAAGTAACAAGCAAGTAAAAATAGATGAAAATATATATTTGTGTTGTATTTACTATTCTATTTAAAGATTACCAGGTATTGAATAAAATGGAACTATCAGAAAAGATTTATCCAAACCTATCAGAAACACAAAATACACCAAATGCACCATCTTTACGACCAGTAATATCAACAGGAGATAATGGGCAATCTTTTAGGTTACAAAAGATATCAGAAATTCAATCATTTCTTGAAAATGAAGTAAGGGTTAGAGAACAATTAAGCAAAAAGTATTTGAAGATTAGTAAAACAGTAGATAATGTTGAAGCTGGATTAACTGTGGTAGCTTTAGGAGCAGGAGGAGGTGGAATAGCTTTACTAAGTACCGTGGTAGCGATCCCCGCAACAATTGCTTTAGAAGGTTGTGCATTAGCAGTTGGAATAGCTGCATTGGTAAGTAAGTTCCTGGTGAGAAGAACCAGAACAAAATCAGAAAAACATCTTCAGATTAAAATGCTTGCAAATTCAAAGTTAAATACACTATTTACTCATATATCTAAAGCTATCAGTGATAACAAAGTAGAACATACAGAGTTTAACCTAATTTTGGGAGAATTAGAAAAATATAAGCAGATGAAGGAAGAAATCAGAAGTAAGTCAAAGAAAAAGATTAAGACTGAAGAACAAGAAAGCTTAATTGAAAGGGGTAGGCAAGAAGCACGTGAGTCCTTTCGGAGGTTGGTGGAAAAGAACCATAACACCAATACGATTTAAATGTCCAAAGTTTAAGTGTTCTTGTGCTTGTGAGATAGGTAATACTGAATAAATTAAAATAATTTTTTTTTACTTAAAAAATGCCTTTTATAAATGTTGATTATAAAACAAGAGATAAGATGGTAAAAGATTATCTTTTAAGAAAAAAACTGGTTCGTGATAGGTTACTTGCTGAAAGAGTAGGTGATATTGAACTACAACAAAATCTAACTAAGTTTTTTAAACCCTTAACTAAAGCACAAAAAGAAATACAAAAAGAGGTAACTAAAAAAATTACAGAAGAATTGGGTGGTATTAAGAAAATGACTGATCTGTTACCACAAATTAGAGAGGGGATTGAAGGATTACCTTTAACATTTAATCGACAAGAAGAAATGGAAGGATATCAAACTGAAGAAGAAGGTTATCAAGAAACTGATGAAGATAAACTTTTTAAAAATTTTTTTGAAACAGAATGTAAATTAAGTAAAGATGAATCTTTTGGATTAAGAAAAGAAGATGATGAATGGTTTTTAGGTGATAAAAAAGTTAGAGTTAATAAAAATGATGATACACTTTATATTGGTAATAAAATGATTGATTACTCTTATGACCTGTTATCTCTTTTATCTTTTAATGAACCAAAAATTATTAGAAATATAGAATCAATTGATTATTTAGATGAAGATGAAAAAAATATTTTAAAAACTTATCAAGATGTTTTAGAATATAGTAATGTTCTTTACGAAAACAACAATCCATCAAGTAAAAAATATAAAATAGGTAAAGGTAAAAAATGGGATTTACTTATAGAACCTGTTTTGAAAAAAATTAGTGGTAAGAATAAACCACCATTTATTAAAAGTCCGTTTAAAACAAAAACATATGAATTAAGACCAAGAGTAACCAAAACCACACCGGAAACAACATATCATGCTAAAGGATTAACAAAAAAGAAAAAAACAACCATTGTAATACCATCTGACCCAAATGCTCTATTAGAAAGGTTTGACCTTTTAATGTCTAGCAAGGATGCGGGTCACACAGGTGTAAAAAATGAGTTGGTAAGTATTTGTGATGAATTAAAAAGACAACGTGTATTAAATGCAAAAAGCTATGAAAAGTTAATGTCTATACTATAAAATGATTACATCACAAAAGAGAGGAGTTAAAAGAGCTTATGCTTATGGTGAAGCAGGTATATTTGATACCATAGCTAATTTCTTTAGTAGGCTATTTACAAGTGGTGCAGTTAAGCAAATAGCAAGTTCTGCAGTTGATGTTGGTAAAAGTGTGGCTAAAGAAGGAGCAAAGAAAGCTTTAGAGGTAGGTAAAAATGTTGCAGTTGATGCTGGAACCAGATTAGTTAAAAAGGCTCTAACACCTAAATCTAAAAAGATTATTGAAAAATATAGTCAAGTTCCAACCATACCAACAATACAACCTGTTGAGCAAAATGTAAGTTCATTGATTGATGGTGGTGCCGTTAATATACAAACAATGGTTAAGAAATTAAACAAAAAAAGGGGAAAAGGAATTAAAACAATATAATTTTTAATTTAGCTTAAGTAATTATTACATTAAATAAAAAATATGACAAAGCTAAAATTTAGATTAACAGAATATGAAAAATACAATAGTAAAAGAATTGGGATATTGGGTGCTCAATTTAAAATTGATAAAGAAGATGAAATTGTTGAAGTAAATAATACAAGTTATGATTATAAAAAGGTTGTTTTAAGATTGTCTCCTGAAAAAGCTGATGTTGTTAAGGAGTTTGAAGATGAAGTAAATCAATATTTAGAAGAAAATGATATACCAAAGATAACTTTACTTTATGGTAATCGTATTTATCCAAAAGTAAGAAAAAATGTTAATGTAGAAAAACTTAAAACTATTAAACTTAAGGGTGTTTATGTAAATGATGAGGATAAATCATTTCCTCAACTATGGTTAGAAAATTAAAAATAAAACACAATTATAATTTTAACTTAAAAATTATAAATGTATATAAAAAAATGGATATTTTAAATGTTAAAGCACCAATTTTAAAAGATGATAGTATTGATGAATACGAATACTTTGAATATGAACCTACCATAGGAACTAATTTGAACAACTCGGGAGGTAATATAAGGATTGATATTGGAAACAAAGATGTTTTTTTTCATCCATCAGAAAGTTACTTAAGCTTTGAGGGACAACTTGTAAAAACTGACGGAACCGCTTATGTTGTTGAAAGAAGTGCGGTGGCATTAGTAAACAATGCTATTATGTATTTGTTTAAAAGTATTAGATATCAACTTGAAGAGCATGATATAGAGTATATTAACTATCCTGGTTATGTAAGCACAATGTTGGGTTTGTTAAAGTATCCTGATGATTTTTCTAAATCACAAGGTTTAAATCAACTATGGTATAAGGATACAGGTAATGGTTTAGCTACAGCTGATAAAGAAAATCCTGAATATAATAGAGGATTTGATGTAAGAAGAAGATTTATCTTTAATTCAACTCCTATTGGTTCATTTAATATTTGTGTACCGTTAAAACATATATTTGGTTTTTGTGAAGATTACAACAAAGTAGTATATGGTATGAAACATACTTTAACCTTAACAAGAAATAATGATGATAACGCAATTTTTAGAGCCCAAACTGGTGTAGATCCTGCTGGCAACGCTACTAATGAAGCAGGAAAAGTTGTTTCAAGTAAAATATCATGGTTTATGCCTCACGTAACACCTGAACTTAGTAATAGAGCGGAACTTTTAAAATTTATTGAACGAAAAGAAAGATTTCCTGTTGGGTATAGAATGATACAATCAGATACAATAGCGGTACCAAACAGTACTAACTTTGCTTGGAGACTGGCAACTAAATCATCACCTGAGGTACCACGTTTTATCATTATTGGATTTCAATCTATTAGAACTAATCGTGATGCGGGTGGTGCAGAAGTTAATAGACAAGAAACAAACCCTGCCATATTTAGCCACTTAAATGTAAGAAATATTAGTGCAGTGTTATCTGGAAAAAATTATCCACATAATCAACATAATATAAACTTTGAAACAAATCTAATAGGAAGAATATATGAGGATGCCACTTCATTTAGGAAAAAATTTTACAACATGGATGAATTGGTATCAAATCCAAATATTAACCCTGTTGATTTTAAAGATTTATTTCCCTTGTTTGTTTTTGATGTATCAAAGCAAAGTGAAAGGATTAAGTATTCTGTAACTGATATTCATATTAGGGCAAACTTTACGAGAAATCCTGTACCAGCAAATTTTATTGTAGAAGCTTATGCTGTTTTACTTAGTGATAGGTTAATTAACTTTCAGAGTGATGGTAACAAGATGTCAGTTGTATATTAAGTAATTTTTGTTTAATATAAAAATATGCTAAAGATTGCAGATTTAAAAAAGATATTAACAGATAACAATATTAAGTTTTATTCCTATTGGAACAAGAAAAAGTATATTGATGTTTTAAAAGAGCATGGATTATATCCTGAAGAAGCTATACCACTTAAGAAAGTACCTAATTATGATAGATTAAAAGATATTGCTAAAAATCCTAAAAAAGTTACATTAAAAAATGTTGAAACAGAAGAAGAAACAACATTTCCATCAATTTACAAGGCTAGTAAGTTTATCGACCGATGTCCTCAAACGATTGAAAACTGGAATGGTAGAGTATGGAATAATAAATATAAAATTGATATTCAATAATTTATTATTTTTTAAAAATAATAAATTAAAAAAATTTGAGTTAAACAAATAATTTTTGTTTTAAAAAATTATGGCGATGAATTCTTTTTCACGAAGATTTATCAACAGATTAACAGATGGTAGTCAATGGCTAACATCTAATTTATATAGTGGTGCACAAAGGGTTGCCTCAGCGGTAATTCCTCAGAGTGTCAGAAGAAGAGTAAGAAATTTTACTAATTGGGTAACCAGTAATGTTGAACCAGAACAAATTCCACAGGTAATAGATGAAGTTGAAAGAAATATAGAGGAAACAATACCAAGAAGAAGACCAGAAGATAATGTAGCAACATTAAGTAATTCTTCATTAAGGGGTTGGACAAATCAATATAAAATAAATGGGTATCCCGTTAATTCTCCTGCTGATTTTTTAGAGGATAGCAAACAAGCTATAACAAATATTTTAAGAAATAGTCGTAAAGTTAAAGTAAAGATGATACTTAAATGTTTAATGTATAGATTTGATGATATTGACCAGCCAGTAGAAGCATATTTTCAATCAGGTGAAAATTTAATTAACTTAAGTGGAACCGATGTAGATGAGTTGTATCAAACAATGGTTTCTGAAATTTTAGAAAAATATGAAAACTTTTTAAGAAAAGGTAGTGGTTATGCTTTTCATAGTGTGGTTGATTTAGATTTACATATAGCTATTTATGATCCATTAAGAGCTTCATCATTTATTCCTCTTCCAAAATGGATATCTGATAAAAAAGCATGTATCAATATAAAAAATGAAGATAGTCAATGTTTTAAGTGGTCTATCTTAAGAGCATTTAATCCAACAGATAACCATCCAGAAAGAATAAATTCTGTTTTAAAATTAAAGGAAAATAGCATAAATATGAATGGTATTAATTATCCTGTTTCATTACAGGATATTAATAAATTTGAAAAACAAAATCCTGAAATTAGTGTTAATGTTTATAGTTATTGTCAAATTTTTGAAGAAGAAAAAATTAAAAATAAATTTTATCCATTAAGAATTACTAATGAAGAAAAAAGTAATCATGTTGATTTACTTTACTTAATAAATGAAGAGAATTGTCACTATGTGTTAATAAAAACTTTTAGCGGCTTAATGTCAAGTCAAATATCAAATAACCACCGTAAAAAGTATTTTTGTAAAAGATGTTTAAATGCATTTGGAAAAGAAGACCTTTTAATAAAACATAAAAAATATTGTGATAAGCATGCTCCTGTTGCATTAAATATGCCTAAACCTGGAGAGGCATTAAAATTTATAAATCACAATACAAAAATTAAGGTTCCTTTTGTTGTATATGCTGATTTTGAATGTGTATTATCACCTATACATACATGCCAACCTAGTAAAGAAAAAAGTTATACTGTAAAAACACAAAAGCATATTCCCTGTAGTTTTAAATATGTTATTAAGTGTTTTGATGATGAAGTTTATCCACCCATATTAGAAGGATATACCGGAGAAAATGCTGAACAAGTTTTTGTGGAAAAGATAACTGAAGAAATTAAAAAAATACATCAAGAATATTATCAAAAACCGGTACCAATTAAGATAACTAAAGATGAAGAAAAAAATATGAGGATGAAAAAAAATGTTGGATATGTGAAGGTAAATTTACACGTAAAAATTATAAAGTAAAAGACCATTGTCATTTTACAGGTAAGTATCGTGGTGCAGCACATACTGAGTGTAATCTTAAAGCAAAAATTCCCGACTTTACACCTGTTTTTTTTTAATAATTTAAGTGGTTATGATAGTCATCTTTTTATAAAAAATCTTGGTAAAACTGAAGGAAAAATTGATTGCATACCAAACAATGAAGAAAAATATATTAGCTTTAATAAATTTATTAAGGTTGGAAATAATAAAACACATAAGTTAAGGTTTTTAGATAGTCTTAAATTTATGGATAGCAGTTTAGATGAGCTTTCAAAAAATTTAAGTGATGAACAGTTAAGTATTTTATCAAAATTTCATTTAAAAGAACATTTACCACTATTAAGAAAAAAAGGATTTTTTCCATATGAATGGCTTGATTGTTTTGAAAAATTAAATGAAAAACAACTACCACCACAAAAAGCATTTTATTCAAGTTTAACTGGAAAAGATATCGAAAATAAAGAATATGCACATGCATTAAATGTTTGGAAAACTTTTAAAATGAAAAAGTTTAAGGAATATTTAAAGCTTTACAATGAAATAGATGTTTTACTTTTAGCTGATGTAATGGAAAACTTTAGGGATATTTGTCTTGAGCATTATGATTTAGATCCATGTTGGTATTTTACTTTACCTGGATTAGGATTGGATGCTATGCTTAAAACAACAAAATCAAAGTTTGAGCATTTAACAGACCCTGATATGCTTTTAATGATTGAAAAAGGAATTCGTGGTGGAATATCTATGTGTAGTAAAAGATATGCAAAAGCTAACAACAAATATATGGATAAAAAAGATTATGATCCAACTAAACCTTCAAAATATTTAATATATATAGATGCAAACAGTCTTTATCCATGGGCAATGAGCAAACTGCTACCCATTAGTGGTTTTAGATGGATGGATGAAGATGATTTAAAAGAATGGAAACGAATACCGTGCTTTTTAGAAGTTGATTTAGAGTATCCTGAAGAGTTACATGATAAACATAGTGATCTTCCTCTTGCAACTGAGCAGCTAAAAATAGAAAAAGTGGAAAAATTAATTCCAAACTTAAATGATAAAGAAAATTATGTTATACATCATGAAACATTAAAAAAATATTTAGAATTAGGATTAGAAATTAAAAAGATACATCGTGGCATCATGTTTGAAGAAACATATTGTATTAAAGAATATATTGATAAAAATGTAGATTTAAGAAAAAAAAATTCTAAAAATTTATTTAAAAAATTTTTTTTTAAGTTAATGATGAATGCAGTTTTTGGTAAAACTATGGAAAACTTACGAAATAGAGTTGATATTCAATTGGTTAATAATGAGGTTAGCTATCGTTATAAAAAGCTTGTTGCTAAACCAAACTTTCACCATACAACAATATTTGATGAAAATTTAGTTGCGGTTCATATGAAAAAAACAAATATAACATATAACAAACCCATTTATTTAGGTATGAGCATATTAGATATTAGTAAGATACATATGTATGAAACTTTTTATAATTATTTTAAAGTAAAATATGGAGAAAAAGTAACAATGTTATATATGGATACCGATAGTTTTATTCTTGAAATAGAAACAGAAGATTTTTATGAGGATATGAAAAAAGATGGTGATATGATGTATGATATGAGTGATTATCCTAAACAGCATCCATTGTTTAGTGAAAAAAACAAAAAGGTGTTAGGTATGTTTAAAGATGAATTAAAAGGTGATATTATGATTGAGTTTGTTGGTTTGGGTGCAAAAACATATACTTATAAAACATATCCTATATTAAGAGAAGAAAAAACTAGAGAAAATCCTGATCCAAAACCAATTTTAGATAAAAATGGAAAATTGCAATGGGTAAATGTTGGTGAAGATAGAAGATGTAAGGGAATAAAAAAGTCTGTTATTGAAAATGAGTTAAGATTTGAAAATTATAAAAATTGTTTAGATACAAAAGAACATTGTTATAGAATGATGCCTGTGTTAAGAAGTAGAAAACATGAAATGAATACTGAATTAGTATATAAAAAAGCATTAAGCTTTGCAGATGATAAAAGATATATTTTACCTGATGGTATAGATACTTTAGCTCATGGACATTATGGAATTAAAAAATTAACTAAAGAAGAAAAAATAAAATATGAGCAACAAGGTGCAAGACCAAAAACATATTAAAAAAATTTTATTTGTTACAGCACAACAAATAAAAATAATTTTTTTTTGATTTTGTTGTTTGTTGTTTAATTAATAATATAATGTAAGAAGATGGAAATAAAAACGGATAATTATAGATTACAAAATGATAGTATCTTATTAACTAATTGTGTGTTGTAATAGTGAATTAAAAAGAGAAATAAAAAAAGAAAGTTATTTGGTAAAAGAGTGTAATGGTTGTAGATATGATGATATACCACATGAATGGAAACCCTGGAACATTTCTCATCGTTGTACATGTATATGGAGCAAACCAAAAGATTATTTGTTTATAAACTGTGAAAAATGTTTAAATCCAGAATGTATTAAATGTGGTTTTATTTATTGCAGTAATTCTTGTTATGGTAAAGACTGTAGTAAATTTGTTTGTTATAAATGTTTAGATATAACAGAACAAAGATACAATTGGATTAATTCATCACCACAAGAAAAATTATATTTTTATGGTGTTATAAAACTTAAAAGGTTAGCAAAATATAAAAAAATAAAAGGATGGGCAAAATATAGAAAAAGAGATTTATTAGATATTTTAAAACCACTTGTAAATGAAAAAGATTTTCCAATTTATTAAATTAATGCACTGATGCATGCATGCAACAAATTTTTTTTTAATTTTTTAAATTTTTTTTTATTTTAAATTTTTTAAAATTTTTAATGCATTAGTCGGTTAGCTGGCTAGCTAGCTAATCAAAAAAAAAAAAAAAAAAAAAAAAGAAAAATTGATTTAAGTAAAAAATATTTTAAAAAAAGGATTTGTTAATTTGTTTTATGAACTTAATGTGTTGTGCTTGTTAAGTCATTATATTACATAATTTTATGAGCATGTTAATGTTACATAAAATTGTTATATTGTTTAATGGTTAGCCATATGCTTAATCGTTGGTTTGTTGGTTAAGGGTGGTGGGATTTGTTAAGTGTGTTGATTTTTGCATGGGTTGATTGGTTTGCTGGTTTGTTATGGTTAAAATATTTTTGGGACGCATGAGGGATGATAGACAAAATTAGGGGGGGATACGGATTTGGCTAATGAAACCGCTAATTGAAATCTACTCTGGTCCAAGTTAAAGCGCTCAATTACAACACACTAAATGTTGCAAAAATTAGGAAAGATTTAGTTTAAACATATTTTATTCATCAGTATATAACAATCTACAGCAAACAGTTTAATCATATTATACATATACTGAAGAAATGGATCAGAACGGAAGCTGAAGCTTATAAAGTTCTTCTCCAAATTCCGGTCCACGGTTATATTTCATAATGATTTCAATGAGAATAATTTCAGAGTAAATAAAGTAGAAAGACAACAAAAATAAAAGACAAAAAAAAAAAAAAAAAACATCAAAAAGCAGAATGGTGTGGAGCGTTCATGGTAAAGATTTTCACTACCGATATATATAGGCTAAGGGCTTTCAGCTTGACCAGCATCTCTTTTTTAAAAGGAGTAAATGGTGACATAAATCATGATTAATGAGAATAGTAGAAGATGAAATAAAAGGAATAAAAGATAATACACAAACATGGTTTCGCAATAAATACAAAGAGGGATAGTAAATGGTAGACATTCAACTTTGTTGTGAAAACATAAAACTTACATATTGCTAGTAAATCTTCTACTGTTACGGATTTAAGTATGCACCACACTAAATATTCTTTCATTATCAAGAAGGCTGAGATTTTCATCCCCGAAAAGAATGGTATGAAGATTAAGTGTTGTAATACAATATAGGCTGTGACTTAGACTACATCTTAAAGTCACGATAAAATAAACAGTCTAAAAAGCAGTGTTGTGTCGACTCGACAGCACCGCATCTACAGAGAGGTGATTGCACCAATTTTTTTATGTGCAGATGCTCATTAAGACTGCTGCATCTATTACGTAACCTAGCATGAATGACTTGCATTTTCCTGTCGCCAAAAAAGTAAAGCTTTCGTGGAATAGGTTTATCTACATTCAAATGGTATTTAAAAGATGACAGAGATTCCGCGTTCTTATTTCATTTGATAGGTTGTTCCAATCATTGATTACAGCTGGCAAAATGAATTTCTATTCAAGAAAGATTTTTCCTTGAAAGGTTAGAAAACATAGTGGGAAAAGGAGAAAATGCTGGATACCAACATTTTCTCCTTTCCCCACAATGTTTTCAAAAGCCTTCTTTATTCAGGGTCGTTAAAGGGGTGAATGCATCTCCGTGATGTATTATACCAAGCAAGTCATCACATACAGAGCTCCAGGTAGAAGGAGTGATTTTGATTTCAAAATTGAAAATATTAATTATTCTCCACTAAACCCTATGTTATGGGTACTCATTAGAATCGTCTCATGAAGACAATTCCAATGAGTACCCACAACATAGGGTTTGAAAGAGAAATAATGTATTTAGAATACCATCACTCCCTCTTATCTGGAGCTCTGTAAGTATGAATGCATAAACACTCATTTTGTCCAACAACCGACGGAATCATTGGGTAGAATGGCCCTTGAACATGCAGTAAATTTACAAATAACAAACACTTTCGACCCATGTCAACCTACACAGGCTAACATAGATTGATAGTTTTGCAGATGTATCAGACTTACTTTTCACAGAGCATTTCTCATTTATATTTTGGCATTTTTGCATGGACGTTGTGAAAACCACTGCCTACATCAATTCTAGGTTATAAGCTACGCATATAAAACTTTGTAATTGTAAACAAGTTAAAACAACATTTTCGAAAAAAAATAAATTTTGATTTTTCATATTTTTACATGTTTGGCATATTGCATTATAAGAAATTAAGGGTCCCAAAAATCGTGATAAAGGCCAACTCAGCCAAAAATAGAGACGCCCCTTTTTAATGACTGGCTTACTTTCTTATCCACTCATATATTATGTCAAGGGTACATAAACTTAAGAACCTGGTGATGCTGTGAGGAAGGACGTAACCATTTTACCTCATTTTAAGCGTGTACTGACTTACCACAGGACTGGACGTTGTTTTTCATGGTGCCACGTGAAGGCTATACACGTGGTCAATGCTTTTCATTCAGTCCATTTACTACGATTCATGTGGCAGCGATTCATTCGAATATTGAAAATAAGTCTTGGCATTTTTTTACGCTTTCAATATTCATAATCTGTCTGA
The DNA here is from genome assembly GCA_945859785.2 of Tridacna gigas. Lineage (NCBI taxonomy): Eukaryota > Metazoa > Mollusca > Bivalvia > Cardiida > Cardiidae > Tridacna > Tridacna gigas. Next base: position 43,738,438 of record OX244034.2, on the reverse strand, counting down.
AAACGGGAGAAATCAGGTCACTAATATACTACGGGCTGGGATGACGGCACGGGCCGTCGTCAGTCAATTTTTTGTGTCGCCGAAAGACGATAAAGAGATTTAGGCTACAGCATGTTGCCTGCAGATTGGGACAGTTAGAGACAGAGCGCAACCTTTTAGAGCTCATATAAAGACAGCAAGGTCAGACGGCTACATAAAACGTTGACGAAAAAGTTTACGTCAATGTTGCCCACCAGGCACCCTCACGGCTATGAGGTACGGCATCTCTCCAGTCCCGGACGAGCCCCCATCTTACAAACATGATATTTCGTAACAAATGCATAGCTCAAATACAAACTGCCCCGGCTGGGATTCGAACCTGTGCGGCAAATGTCCTTGTTTATTGAGATATAAAAGACCATTACACTACCCGCTCAACTTAAGAGTATTCTCCCTAACGCAGTTGTCAGGTATTGATTTTATACGGGAAGAAGCTGTGCTGTTAGGAAGGAGTGATCTCCCGTAATTGTATCTGGCGAACCTAATTTAGATATGAGCCGTGTCTGGCAAAAGGGTCTTAACACATCTCCATGATGCATAATACCAAGCAAGTCATCACATAAATATGGTTAAAAAATCTATTTTAAAAAACAACCCGACTGATTCACGAGGTACACTGGTCCTTTGACATGCAGACATTTGACCAATAGCGGAAATTTTCGGCGCAGGTTAGCCTGCGCGGACTGAGCAGGCTGACCTGGGTCGATACTTTTCGCCTATGCATTAAGCCCCCTTTTCACAGGCCATAGCTTATATTCAATATACTATTTTCATTAATGAGACGTTGACGATGCATCTTTTCATATTTGGACATTTATTGTGCACCCTACTGCTAGTAGAAAAGCTACAGCGCTGCCAGTAGAAAAGCTACGGCGCTGTGTACATACTGGCTTTCCGTTTCGTCGGTTTAATCTATGATTCAGCGAAATGCAATTAATTTTTAGTGGCACATGACCAAAGACAAATTACTAAATGTTCATTACCTAAGGCGCTTTTACAAGTCGTTTTTAACTTGTAAATCTTGCAAAAACAAATGAAATTTATCGTGTGTGGCAGCCATTTTGTGTCTATATTTGGGAACGTGAACATCAAGAGTAGAAGACGAAGCAAACTGTTTTTTCTTCCTATGTTTAGCGTGTAATTCGAAAATAGTTGTATTTGAAACAAAATAATTGTTGAATAGGCAAACAACACGCATGTTCAAATATCTAGTTTTGTCGTCAATTTGTGAAATGTGCGCACGGAATCTGTGCGGAGATTTCAACCAATTTTGTCGGATCTTCTCTGTACCCGTAAGCGACAAGTCAAAACCTTAGATCGTATTCGGGGACAGTTATCTGTACTATTTAGAATACATGTACAAATGACTGTATAGTTCTCACTCGATAAACCTTTCATTATCAGTTTCGAATTATTGTTTATATTTGGGATAACAGGCTTAAACTTAAATCCACTATTTTGCTGAGTTGAGACTGAAACAAAAATTATCTTTGAAAAAAAAGATAGTCGGCGTAAATTTGCCAGCAAATAGGCAGGGGCACTTAGAGTAAGCATGTCTACATTTTTTTTTTACCACAGGGGCCCTTAGAATAAATAGGGCTACATTTTTGACCAATCACAAAATTATATTTATTAATTTGTTATCAGTACCAAAATGTAGGTCAAAAGCCAGCACATTCAGCTTCGCCGAAAAAAGTTTCTAAAGTCTGTTAATTGTCTATGTTAGTGAAATGTGTCTCAAATAACGAACTCAACTTCAGTAGGAAAATGAGCCCGTTAATCGGATTGGAGCCAAATAAGAGACTTAAGTTATTTTTTTGTGAAACCTAGCCCGCCACTTTCTCCTTTTATACCATGTATTAAAACCCTTCAATGACAAATATCAAGTTTCGAGCCACGTTGGCAGATGCTTTTACTGTTGGTCTCTGTTCCTGGTTTTGTCTCTGTCTCTGCGTCAAGTCGTCTGTCTTCCGCCAGCTTATCAATCTGTCCGTCATTCTGTCTGTGCGTGAGCCCGTCTCTCTCTTAATGCTCTCAATTATTATATGTCTGTCTGTCTGTCTGTCTGTCTCTCTCTCTCTCTATATATATATATATTGACTATATCTCTCTATTAATCTAGAGGAAATGAGTTAAAGGCCCAATAGCGGCCAACAAACAATGCAGGTGTAAAAATGCATTGAAATTTAAATCATACCATTTAAAAGTATGGGAAATAGTGTTAGTGGCAGGCAGAAAAATGGATTTTAAAATCAAGCAAAAAGTAAACAAAAGATAGAGTGACATGGCAACTTTAATATAGTTATGAAATTAATTTCTCTGCCAGTGACACAGTTAACTTCCACATATGTGAAATGGATATTTACATATATAAATAAATGTATAACGATCAAATAGTCTATTTTAGTATCTTTTCCTCCCAGTCTGTCTGACTGTCTGTCTGTCTGTCTCTCTCTCTCTCTCTATATATATAAATATAAATTGACTATATCTCTCCCTCTGACTCTGTCTCTTTGTCTGTCTGTCTTTCTACAGACATATCTGGTTACAAATTAATTATTGAATAACAAACCGATGTATTCGTATTATAGCAGGTCAAAATTTGGGTTTTAACAGTCTTGTATTTTAGACCAAGAAGAAAACAGGCTTTTGAAAAAAATGCGGGAAAAAGGAGAAAATGTTGGTAACCAGCATTTTCTCCTTTTCGCACAATGCTTTCGAATTCAATTGAATTCCATTTAAATCGCCGTCTGCAAATTCTTTCAATTTGGACAAATCTAATTGTTTGTCGCTTGGTAAAGAGATAGTTGTATATTCATCATTCCATTATTACCAGTGGTATACTTAAACGACGCTCCCGTGTCACTTGTATACAAACAAAAGTCGAAAACGAAAGCACAGAACGGGTATTGTGAAACCGCCTAAACTTGTCACTTGTTTGGTTTGTATTGGAGTTTAATGCCATTTTAATAGCTTAGGTCATATCATTGCGGTCAGTGACGCACCCACGTGTTTCATGGCTGTCTCACACCAGTACTGATACAACTTTCTTTCAAAAGCCACTGACTACTTTTCTCACATGCATCAGAGGTGAGAGGCGAAAGAAAGTTTGCCTCAACCGGGTATCGAACTCGCAACCACGAGGTCACGAGTCTGATACGCTAACCACTGAGCTACTCGGGCGGGCTTTACTTGTCACTACTTTGTTTCCGTGACCGTGTTCGGTTTCCAATACATGTATTTGCCTCGTTCAGCTGGACGCATCATGCCGAAGTAAACGTCCTATAAAAATGATACATTTATCGGAGATCTATAAATAGTTCACGCAAAAAGACGAAATATTCATTAAGTGACCACTTGTCACAACTCGGCCGATTCCGTACCTACATCTAACCTCCTTCGTATAAATGAAGTTTCCATTTTGAACCACCGATCACATGATCTTAAACACGGCGGCGCCCACGTAAATCGCTTAGCAACGACATGAACAACCACGGTGAAGTTATTCACATCTATCAATCTGTCGATGAAAACTCCCAACAGAATTGATAGATAACGCAAAAAAATTCAATGCGCAAACTGTTTGCCGACAGATATATTCTTAGATTGATATCGATAGAAAATTATGACGCATATTTTCTTTTTTTAAGAGGAGCCTTACAATCGTTGTCTGCGCATGTCATATTCTTCGAAGATTCGACCTGTCTTATATGACGCATCACCCATCCCCCGTATACCGGGGAAAAGTAGGGCTTATATTGAAGCCATTAGCCTATTACCAAAGCATGTAGGGGCTGTTTTAATAAATGGTCGGTGCATAGGTTACATGTTAGCCGATCACAGCTGAATGAATGGCACCAGGTAGCGTTTTATTGAGTAAACGTTTATTTTATTTGAAATTCAAAGGCACGGTTGTTGTTTTGAAAAATTACTCCGCTTCTGTACCCAGGATGCCCAGATTAGACAGATGTGTATTTGTAGAATGCCATCTAGCGGGAGATAATGGCCTTACAATTTCAATAACGGTAAAACGGTGTACTTCAGGCGAAGAAATGTATCGTGTACGTGCATATCAAGCTACGTGATACAGCCGAGGGACTTGATCACTGGATCACTCGAGGTTTTCCGAATGTTAAGTGACATGTTAAAGCGGTTTCGCTAAATTGTTTGACAAAATTACACCGAGGCATTTGCATATTAGTAGTGTATAAAACCTTCCTTCTAGGACTTTGCTGGTCTCTCCGTCGACGAAAAACGCCTTTTTTCCAATTTTTTTTATGGTTTCTCCAACCACAAAAATTTTGTTTTGATCCAAATTTTATTTTATGGTTCTCCATCCACAAAAAAATCTGTCCCAGAAAAATCCTGGTCTCTCCACCACAAAATCTTATTATCATCTCGAGAAAAAAATCCTGGTCTCTCCACCACAAAATCTTATTATCTTCACGATAAAAAAAAATCTTATTATCATCACGATAAAAAATCTTATTATCATCTCGATAAAAAAATCTTATTATCATCGCGATAAAAAAAATCTTATTATCATCGCGAGCTAAAAATCCCTGTGTCTTCGCGATAAAAAAAATCTTATTATCTTCGTGAGATAAAAAAATTCTATCTCGCTCCGAGTCTCGCACGCACGAAGAAATTTATAACTGGCGGAAAAAAGTTATAAATTTAAGCAGGAAGGGTGTACGTAGTCCTTGAGGGAACAAACTGGAGGCTCTTCTATTATGACCTTATCTTTTATCCTAAACATTATATCTAAAAACTATTTTATCAAAGAATCTTGGTATTTTTTGTGGACTCCGGAAAAAAGGACTCGTCCTGACTGAAATATGGCTATGGTAACATATTTTCTAGATAGCTTGCGCACGTTTTGCTTAGTAGTCCTATTTTTTGCCAGTGAGATTAAGTCATTAAACTTTTCGTAGGTTATTTCCCTTTCTAAACTTACAGCATTATCTTCCCTACCTATGTCAAGCTCATAAACCGGCATGTCATCTATGGATTCTATGGGTATCATAAACTGGACTCCTATAAAACCTCCTATTGCCAGCGAAAGGTTATATTCTTCATTGTCAACAAAGTACTTTCCTAGTTTTTCCCTGTCAACAGAAAACCCTAAATTAAAGCTAACATTTCTCATTACCGAAACCAGGTAAGCCTTTATGCTATTGAGGAAAATACATGACGGGGTTTCCTTGAGTACGGTCCATAAAAAGACTAAGCCTTTTACGCAATGCTCGTAAGTCTTGCACCCAATAAGCTGTATTACCCAGTTTCTAAAGAGCTTTAGATTGATCTTTTTCTCGTCAAAGAAAAAGGAAAACGAAATACAATTTAAAAATTTTTTGGGGGTTATTTTTTACGTTTTTCTTACCTTTTTTCCCTACTTCTTTTTGCTTGTAGGACATATGTATTAACTCCGGCGTTGGAGTTATCTCATCAAACAACTCTTCTAAGTTAAGGTCATCTATGCTTGTGTAAGCTATAAATGTCTGGATAGAAACTTTTGTGTCCATTTTCTTTTAATTTATAAAAAAAAAAAAAAAAAAAAAAAAAAAAAAAAAATTATCGTTTAAAATTCCTTATTTTCAAAAATTTTCCTAACCTTAAAAAAGTTATAAAAAAAATTGTTTCATTGTAATTTCATTACCCTCTATAAACTGTGGAAATGGAGATTATAGATGATTGTACACATAAACGTAATATGTTAGAAGATCATTTGCAGAAAAAGATGTTGTGTCGGGCACACTATTTGCCTATAGGCTTCCATACTGTGACAGGTTTCTACTGTACTAAGAGTAGAAAGTCGTATCCAAAGAGAATACAATTTGCATTTGATCCTAATGTATCTCTCTTTATACCTGTTGATCCTGATGATGTTCCTGATTCTCCTTACTCAGGCTTTATGCATTGTTTAAAACCGGCACTTTACTACGAATATAGTAAAACGAGAAAAGAAATGGGAAATACTAAGTTTGTTTTAACATTAAATCTTGTGGTTTACGGCCAGTCCGGCAAGTTTAGAGAGAGAATAATTCTTTGGTATGAAGGATGGAAAAGCTATGACTATGAACGTAGACATTCTATTTTTGACGGATATGATGAAGCAGCTTGCCGTTTATTTGGACTAGAGCTAGCTCAATACCATCTCCAATTTTATATGAGTATTGTAATTATGCCACCTGTATTTAAAGATCTTTCTAGATGTATTAATTACAATCGTAAAACAGGATCTTGTGCTTTGTGTCTAGTATGCCATGCTGAATATAGAGAATATTATAGTAGTAGAAGCTGTTTTTTAGAAGATCATTCTTTTGAATGCTTTAGTTTCGGGTTTCCATACGGTCACGACAGTGACAGTGACAATGACTAACTGATATTAAAATATATATTTTCTCGAAGAAAATATATATTACCGTCATCCGAGACTTTGTTTGGGAGAAAATGATTTAAAGAAAGATTTTTTTTTATAAAATTATTATGTATGGTTTAAGTATATTTTCTATCAGTCGTTTAAAAAGAATACAAGAGCGCAAACTTTATTTCGGTCAACTAAAATATAGGGGACCTAATTTAATAGTATTTCCACCTATTACAGGTAGGAGCTATTTTACATCGATGTTACTATTAAAACCAGCTTTCTACTATGAATTTAGTAAATTAGTGCAACAATATGGAAATGAAGAAAGATTGATTGATCTCCAGTTGAAGCTAATTATTAATACTTGCACTTCTACGCACAGAACTGATTTTTTGGGTACCAAATGAGAGCACCACATGTGAATAGTTTACTTAAAATATATAGCAGTATACCACATATAGTAAGAAAAAATGTTGACGAAGCATTCTGGTTAAATATTGTGATCACAGATATTGTATTTAATCCCGCTGATTATCCATATTCGTATCAACATGGTATCTTTGATTCTGATGATACATGGAATCATTATCCTTTAAATTTTAGGCTAGAACCTCAAGAATGGCATGATATATGGAACTACCAAGGAGAGTTTGATCTTTCTGAGGAGGATGCACACAAAGAAGCATTAGTTACAAACGGGAGAAGAATATTTAACATTCCCGAGTGCGTGATTTGTAAGACGGAGCCTCCCTGTATCTTGTTTTGTAATTGCGGGCATGTGGCTATATGCAACGAATGCATATACTTGATGCTTTTGTTAAATGTCCTGTATGCCATACTATATCTAATGTCAAGAGAAATCTTAAGGAAATCCAATCATAGATATATCCTATATTATTTTTTCTCCACAAAAAATATTACGTATGATTTAAGTATTAGTTATTCTACAAAAATACAGCCGCTTGAAGAACGAAACTTACAACAGAACAAAACCCCATATCTTCTTCGAGTTCTTTATATATTTTATCTGGTATTTCCGGCAGTTTATTTCCCATTTTAATAAAAAAATTTATTACTTAACGTAATAAAATTTTTATTTAATATATTTTTTACAAATCTAGTTCTATAAGTATCGTCAAATAAGAGTTTTTTGCATCGGGATTGTCAGACCTCGTTATAAAGTTTATGACGTCACATTGCTTTACTTCTAAAGGCTGCGGAAAAACTACGCAACTGCAACGTTCGTTTCTTTTTTTTAATTAAGGAGTAGTCGATTTTTTCGAGGCCGTTTACGACTATGTTAATTTTTACCTCTTCATTTAAAGACCTATTTCCTTTTAAAACCAATAAGGAACCTCTTATAATTTTACCTGGAGCCGACATACAATAACCGCCTAATCCATGCACTTTTCCACTGCAACCATTACCGAAAGAAAACTCGTAACTTCCATTTTCTAAACTGCCTTGTTCCTCAGCATGAACGCATATTTATATCCGCAATGGCTGAAAAACTACCGTCATGTTGTTGTACAATTGCTTTACCACTATCATCCACATATTTTTTTAGTAGCGGCTTCACTCGGCTCCGTAGGATCATCTAAGTTTTTTATTTTATTAAATCCCATGTTTAAATATCCTGTTATGTGATAACCCCCATTTTCATCCAATAACCCCGCACTGGAGTCAACATAATTCTTAGTCGCGACGTCTTGAGGATTTACTGGATTACTAACCCTCGTTAATGTGTTACCATTCATATTTATAGAACCAGTAACTTCCGTTGTTCCATCTTTACGCAAAAAATTATTATTTATGTAAGCGAGTGATGCTCCATCACCGCTCGATTCAATATTATCCATTCCTCCAAATTTATCAACAGGCATTTTTTAATACAAATATTTTTTTTAAAAGTCTAATTCCAACAACAATGTAACATTTGTAAAGGAAACATTAGGATTGTTAGTTTTTACTTCGAATCCTATTGTATCTTCTTCTTTAAATTCTGGACCACTAGTAAACATAGTGGTGCTCGAATATTCTGATCCAATATGTAACAATTGTAGTCCCGTTTCATCACCATTTTTTAAAATTTCTGTTTCAAACCTAGAATTTGTTAGGTTTGATATACGTATACACCCTCTTAATATTTTTCCGTATGAAGGCATAACATAACCAATTGGGTTGTCACTATTACGACCAAAAGTAAATGGTCTTTCACCTATTACCAATCCACCTTTTGATTCAGCAAATATCGTAATTACTGGTTTTTGCACCCTCACATCTACGTATTCTTTGGTTGCTACTTCATGCCCACTTATGGGTGAAGGTAAATTAAAAATTCTTTGTTGCCCCATATTAATTTCGCCGAACCATTCATAAATATTTCCGGATTTAACGAAAGGTAATAAATTAAGAATAATTTCTATTTTCTCATCTAACTGCGTTTTTGTTATGATACCCGATATAAGTGTATCTACATAAGTTTTAGTTGCCACATCATTTCTTTCTTTAGGCGTAGGGAGGTTGTGCATTGATTTGAAAGCCATATTGATTGGCGCTGTTGAAATGTAGTTTCCATTTTCTTTTATTAGAGGAGTATCAGCAACGTTATCTACATAATTTTTAGTCTCAACATCTTGAGGATTTATGGGATTACTAACCCTCGTTAATGTATTACCATTCATATTTATATAACCAGTAACTTCCGTTTTTCCATCTTTACGCAAAAAATTATCATTTATGTAAGCGAGTGCTCCATCACCGCTCGATTTAACATTATCCATTCCTCCGAATTTATCAACAGGCATTTTTTTTATATCGCTAAAAAAGTTTATTTAAAACTTGCTGGAATTTATTTCCCGAGCTTAACTCTTTTAGAACGTACAAGCATAAATGACCGCAAAATACTTGTCCGGCTTGTTGTAATTGATCCGAATTGTAAAATCTTGGATTTACCAGATAGTCTTCTAGTTCAAGAGGTGGTTGTATGCCGTAACTATCAAAATAAATTTTTAGTTTACCGTTTTTATACCAGGCAACCCAATGTGTACCAGGTCCTCTTGTGTCATCGAGGTTTAATATACCGCATTCCTTTTTTCTTACACTTTCTCGGTAGAGTGTTTCGTAAAAATATTCCCTTAAAAGAAGGAATTTTTAATTTTCTTGCAGCATCTTCTAGTTCAAAGTTGCTTAACGGTTTGTTCGGTAAAATTAAGTTTTCAATCGCGATATCCGTCATTTTTTTTATACCGCAATATTTTTAATGTCTTTATCAACCCACGAATTAAATTCATCGGAATAACCTTTCCATTTTACCAACGATTCATTTTTCCCCTTCTTAATAACTTTTTCTATCCTATATAACTCCTGGGTAGTTTTTTGTAGTTCGGGTTCGTAAAAGGTACCTCGTATTTCTTCCCCGTTAAGATCCACAATTTTATACGTTACGGGTGATGTATGTTTTACTTCGGAAACTGTAAAAACCTCTTCAGTCCATCTTGTGGTATATCCCTTTTCAAAGGTCTTTTTCTTTTTAGATATCCTTACTTTATCACCGACGAAAAACTTAGGGTTTATATCTTTTACTTCGAGATGATCGGGATAAAGAGTTTTCCAAACTTTGGTTTCATTTACCTTTTTACTAGCATTTACTGGCGTCATCTTAATAGAAGAATGTTTCGAGTTATTATATTCTTTAACGAGATCCGGCAACGCGTTAATGTAAACGTTCGTGGAATTAGCGGAAAAATTTTTCCACATTTTTTCTTTCATCGTTCTAATCCATCTCTCAACGACGCTAGATTTTTCCTCATTTTCGGTGGAATACAACTCTATCAGGTCTTTAACATCTTTGTTATAAAACTCTTTACCCTTATCCACCCACATTTTTTCTGGCTTTCTCTCCTTAAAAATACTCTTTAATGCTAAGGCGACAGATTTTCCCGTTATATCTTTTAATGGAATCAGCCAACCGTATTTGGAGAAGATATCAATGACAGCGAGAAGATATTTTATACCGCGATTAAATTTAGAAAATGCTTGCATGTCTACTAAATCGGCGGCCCATATCCTATCAATACCGTTTACTCTGACTCTCCTTTTCTTAAATTTTCTTTTTACGGGTTTGTGTAACTCTTCCGCTAAAGCTGCGAATTTTTTTTTTTTTTAATTAACCCCCATTCCGAATCTTTTCTTTGTTCCAATCAGATTACTAACGACGGATCGCTCCATTTTTTCCCTAATTGTTGGATTATAAATTCCTTTTAACCCCGTTAACATACTCGCGTCACAAACATTGTTTCTAACTTCTGTTGTAGGATTTTTTAAATAACAAATATCGTGACGGTATGCCGCTTCATCAACACGGTTTATTGGTTTGCTCCATTCCTTCGGTGTTAAATCGGGGTTAAGTCTTTTATTTAATTTAGTACCGGGCCCAGTAAAGTTATGACCGGGGAGATCCATTTCAACGGGCAAATTATTTATAATTTTATTTAGTATTGATCCGCCCTTTTTTTTTTTAACACTCTGTGTCTTAATAAACTGTGTTTTAGTTTTTCCACACACCACACATTTTCCACGTGCCATATTTCTTCCATTTTTACTAACAACATATTCTATGTTGGTGGTTTCTGTAGCTTTTTTACATTTAACGCAATACATCTTTTTAATATATTAAATTTTTTTTAATATATTAAAAAATGGATGTTATAAATTTATCGTGGAATGAAGTAATATCAAAGAGATTTAATAATCCTTTTTTACCTAAAAGCATTAGAGGGTTAATTGTGGGTAAATCAGGATGTGGTAAGACCACACTTTTACTAAACCTTTTGCTAAGACCGGAATGGCTTGACTATGATAATTTGTGCGTTTTTGGAAAAAGTCTTTTTCAACCCGAATATCGCATACTTAAAAAAGCTTTCGAAGAAAAACTGTCGAAAGAGTGCATTTTAGAGTTGTTTGACATTCGTGACGAAGTTCAGGATAAAAATGTTTCTCCAACAGCTTTGATCGAAGAATGGATTAAAACCCTAAAAAATAAATTGGATATAAAGTGTAGTTTCTTCGAAACTTCTGAGGATGTGCCTGATCCGAGAGAGTTAAAATCGGAAAACAAAAATTTAATGATCTTCGACGATTTACTTTTAGAAAAGCAAAGTAAGTGCGAGGACTACTATATTCGTGGAAGACATAGTAATGTTGACTGCTTTTATCTCTCACAAAACTATTTTAGGTTGCCGAGGCATACTATTAGAGAAAACACAAATTTTATCTGTCTTTTTCGCCAAGACCTTAAAAACATTAATCATATTTATAGTGACCATGTAAGTGAAGATATGCCCAAAGAAGCGTTTAGAAAATTTTGCAAAAAGGTAGGGGAAAAACCTCATGGTTTTGTCGTCATTGATTTATCCAGCGAAAAAGATAACGGAAAGTATAGAGACGGTTTTGATAACTTTTATATACCTAATCCAATTGAAAAAAAAAAAAAAATAAAAAAAAAAAAAATAAACTATCATTGTAAAAAAAATGGCAGACAATAATTTTATAAATTTTTCTACACTCGATTATAGATTAAATGGTTTAACAGTAAACGAGGTTGTGAGTGCTATTAGAGATTTTATGGAAAATGAATTAGAAGAAAAGATTGAACATTGCCCAGAAAGCATTTTTAATAAAATCATTCAAGTTTTCAAACTAAAAAAAGAGTTTCTCTCTTTTGTTAAAGAACATGATATTAGTGAAGAAGAATTACGCGCTCTTTTTATAAAAAAACATGTTTCCGTATTAATGCGTAATGTAAATAAGTGGGCAAAGATTTTCGAAACCGAAAAGGAAGATAGAACGAGTAAAAAATATAGAAAACATATAAAAGAAATGTTACCTTATTTAACTGAAATAGGAAAAATAGGCTTATTTTTTACGACAAAAAATAAACAAACTTTTGCTGGCGTTAGTAATGGTACTTTAAAGGCAGTGTTTAACGGAAATTTTAGAAGGCAATATCCCAGTTTAAGTAAAATTTACTAGACATTAGTTAGTATTAGCCCTATTTAGAAATATATCTTTTGATGAAAGATATATTTTTTTTACCTAATTAAAAATTTATTTACTATAAAAAAAATGGAAGATCTTTTAAAACAGATAGCTAAAAATACGCAACACAAAATGTCCGCTCAAATTATAGTAAGTGACAACAAAACTCGCTTTACAACGGGGTTTAATCCACCAATTCGACTGGATTATGATAGAAAATACGAAATATACTACTCTTTTCCAAACATTGACGCAACAAACAACATGTTTATTTATTCTCCAGACAATGGTGCTTCATGGTTTAAAATAGAAATACCAGAAGGAAGTTATGACCTTATAGACATTAATGATACCATTCATCAGGAAATGAGAAAAAAAGGCCACCTCGATTTAGTCAATGATGAATATCCTATTAACATTTCCGCAAACACAAATACGCTAAAATCTATTCTTACACTTGAAGATGGTTATCAAGTAGATTTTAATCATCCAAACTCCGTTTCTAAAGTATTAGGTTTTACTCACGAAAAATATAAAACAGGATTTCATGAGTCGGAGAATGTAGTAAACATTTTCAGTATAAATTCCATACTCGTTAACATCGATATTATCTCAGGAAGCTACGTTAATGGCTCAACACAAAACACAATTTACTCTTTTTTCCCCAATGTTGCGCCGGGATATAAGATAATCGAGTCACCGGTTAATTTAGTATATTTACCAATAACGAGAAGTGACATACACAATCTAGAGGTAAAAATTACGGATCAAAATGGAACTTTACTAAATCTTAGAGGCGAAAATCTAACAATTAGGTTTCATATTAGAGAGGCATAAAAAAAAAAAAAAAAAAAAAATAAAAAAAATAAAACGTATAAAAAATGACAAGCTACATGAATATTAAAGTTAATATATCGGAGGGGCAAAAGCAAAAACTCCTATCCGCTATTTAAAAAAAGGGCTGCCCAACGAGTATTCGTTTAGGGCATAAAGATTTACAAGCGAAAAAAATAGCTAAAGCCTTTGAAAATGGTAAAGGTGCAACAATTAGAATGTCTGCCAAACAACTTAAACATAATACGAAAATAGAGGGAGGTTTTCTCGGAATGTTAGCCGGATTAGCTTCAAGTGTTTTGCCAACGCTGGCCAAAACCGTTTTACCGGCGTTAGGCGTTGGTGCTCTTTCTGGATTAGCGTCATCAGGAGTACAAAAGGCAATGGGATCGGGTCTTTACCTTAAAAAAGGAGGTTGCATTTGCCGGGTAGAAACTGATGGAAAAGGTCTTTATTTAAGTCCTTATAAAGGCGAAGGATTAGGGTCTGTTGGTGATGGTTTATATTTAAAAAAAGGCGGAAAGTTTTACGACGGAGAAGGTCTTCTTCTAGGACCCAATAGTCCTTTTGCTAATATCCCCATTTTAGGAGCTATATTATAAATTAATATTATAATAAAAAAAAGATGAATGTTCACAAATTTAGCGTAAAACCAAAGATTTCTCAACCAAAAACGATCTATTGGAGGCCGGCTTCTAATTTAAAACATCCTCCGATAAAAGTAAATCCGTTAACTTGACAAATCTTTAGTCAAGAAGAAATTACATCGACTTCGAGGCAAGTATTTCCAATGCAATTAGGTTTAGGCTTTATGATGACTAAAGGTGTAGTTTTAACCTCATTAGCTTATTCTTTAAGATTCAAGAACTGTAGTTCACAAAATGAGATTAGCCTCGAAGATGTTGAGAATATTTTAATTACTATTACTAACAATTCGAAGGATACAGTGAAGATAAAAGAAAACGAGCTTTTATGTCACGTTTATTATCATCTTTAAAAAAATATTTCGCTTATAAAAAATGGAGATGAAAGAGAATAATAAATATCCCGTATTACCCACGGCTCCCCCAGTTGATGAGGGACAGGGTTATCGTTTGCAGAAAATTAACGAGATACAAAACTTTTTAGAAACCGAGGTATTGAAGAGAGAAGCTTTAAGTAAGAAATATTTTAGAGCCGCGAGAATAGTAGACAACGTAGATACTGTTTTAATTACGGTTACCTTAGCTGCGGGGGTTGGGGGTGTCGGGTTGTTATCAACAGTAGTTGCGTTACCTGCAGTAATAGCGATAGAAAGTGTTGCAGCTGTTACTGGTTTTTTAAGTTTGGTCTGGAAATATGCCGTCAGAAATTCGACGACTAAAGCGGAAAAACACGAGAAGATTAAAACCATTGCTGCTACAAAATTAAATATTATATCCTCTCACGTCTCGAAAGCTTTATCTGACAATGAAGTCACGCATGAAGGGTTCCAACTGATTATGGAGGAATTAGAGAAATATAAGAAGATGAAGGAAGAAATTAGGTCTAAATCCGAGAAAAAGATAACGAGTGAAACGGAAGAATCGTTAATAGAAAGAGGGAGAAGAGAACAGCGTGAGTCCTATCGGAGGTTGGTTGAAAAACATAATAGTGTGCCGTTGGAATATTAAAAAGCCTAAAATTAAGTTTTCGTGTAGCATTAGTTACGAAACGGGTTAATAAAAACTTTAATAAAAACTTTAATAAAAACTGCATTAAAAAATAATCCTAATAAAAAATGTCTTTTTTAAAAATCACTGATCCGACAAAAAGAGATCAAACAGTAAAAGAATTTCTCGCGATAAAAAAGAATATTCGTGATAACGAACTAGCGGAGAAAATGGGCGAGATAGAATTACAAACAGGCCTTTCAAAGCTTTTTAAACCTATTACAGAAACACAAAAAGATACAACAAGGGCAATTACAGAAACACAAAAAGATACAAAAAGGGCAATTACGGAGGGTCTTAGACCTATTAAAAAGGGTCTTAAATCCATTAAGAGTCTTAAAGGTATTAAAACGGGTATCAAACAGTTATCTCAACGATTGCCTCAACAAGAAGATTATCCTCCTAGCCTGCCTCCTAGTTATAGGTCAACAAGCCCAACACCATCTGAATTATCACAAACACCATCAACATCTATAGAGGAAATTGCATTTATTGACCCCGATAACATATTTGGTCCTCGTATGACACCCGACGGATCATATATGGGGAATATGCCATTTGAAATAAAAAAAGATATTATTATTATTGGCAAGAAAAACAGTTTTAAACTAACAAAAGGGTTAAGAAATCTTATTTTTTCTAAAGACTTCAACCCAGATTCTCATAATTCAAATGATTATTCAACATATGCTAATATCTTAGCTTTAACTGGTACTATGCATCTTAACAATGATCCGTCTAATTCCAATTTTAAATTCAGAGCTTTTGACTACCCTAAATTACGGGAAAAAGCTAAATTTATTAGAGAAGATATTTGGGAACCGTACACAAAAACAAAACATTATAAAGAAAAATTTGGTAAAGGCGTTGAAAAAGTTGTCATCCCCAGCGACCCTAACGCATTACTAGAAAGACTCGACTTACTTATGGCAAGTAAAGCAGCGGGTAACACGGGTGTGAGAAACGAGCTTGTTAGCGTGTGCGACGAGTTAAAAAGGCAAGGTTTTTTCGATAGTAAAAGCTATAAAAAAACAATGTCTTTATTATAAAAACATGATCATCTATAAGAAACGAGGATTTACAAGAAAGAATAGATATGGTGGTGCCGGAGTTTTTGACAGCCTAGCTAACTTTCTTGCGAGACTTTTAGGTAGTAGTGCGGCTAAACAAATTGCATCCTCTGCCGTTGATGTGGGAAAGAGTGTTGCAAAGGAAAGAGCAAAAAAAGCTTTAGAGGTCGGAAAGAGCGCTGCTGTAGATGCAGGGAAAAGGTTAGTTGAAAAAGCTTTAAAGCCAAAATCTAAGAAAATTTTACAAAAGTACACAGGTATACCCACAACAGCGCCCGTTCCGCAAAACGTAAACGCTTTAGTAGATAGAAGTGGCAACGACGCAATTGCTATACAAGAATTAGTTAGAAAATTAAATAGTGGGGCCGGCATTAAAACGACGTAAAAATATTATAATAATTTAAAAAATTATTATAATATAATAAAAATGAGCATTTTAAACATCACTGAAACGGAGGAGATATTACGATTAACATCGAAACTCAAGATATTTTTACGCATCCTAGTGAAAGCTGTTTACTTATAGAAGGTGAATTAGTAAAAAACGATGGCACAAGATATGCAGATGCTGATAATGTTACTTTAACGAACAACGGCCTAATGTATCTTTTTAGTAGTATTAGATATGACCTTTCGGGTAAAGAGATTGAAAGAATATCACACCCTGGCTGGGCTACCACTATGCTTGGATTGTTAAAATATTCCGATGATTTTTCTAAATCACAGGGGTTAAACCAACTGTGGTATAAGGATACAGCACCCCTGCTAGCTGATAATACGGGTTTTGCTATAAGAAAATCACTCATTATTGAAAAGCCTCATGACAAGGGCACATTTAGCTTTAGAGTGCCGTTAAAACATATTTTTGGTTTTTGCGAAGATTATGATAAAGTCTAATACGGAATGAAGCAAACTCTTTACTTGACAAGAACCGGTGATAATGATGCTATTTTTAGACAAAACAATGTTAATGATGGTAGAGTTACGCTGAATAAAATAGCGTGGTATATGCCGCACGTGTTGCCCACAGATAAGTATAAAATGGAACTTTATAATCATATCCAGAATAAAGAAAGTTTTCCGGTTAATTATAGAATGATACAATGCGATACTTCTACAGTTCCTCAAACAAGATCATTTACTTGGAGGCTCGCCGTTAAAACATCGCCAGAGTTTCCGCGTTACATTATTATCGGTTTCCAGCATAACAAGCAAAATAACCAAATCCAAAATCCAGCCGTATTTAACCACGTTTAAGTTACGGATATTCACGTTACGTCAAATTCTTTTAAATATCCTAGAGCTGACTACAAACTTTCGTTTCCCAATCAACAATTTAGCAGAGCGTATGGTGATGCCGTTTTGTTTAGATCTAAGTTTTTTCTCATGGATGATTTGGCATCAAATCCTAACTTTACCCCATTAGAGTACAAAGATCTTTATCCATTGTTTTTTTTCGATGTTAGCAAACAGAGTGAAAGGATAAAATATTCGGTAACTGATATTCATGTTAAGGCAAATTTTGGTGGTAATGTAGATGCAAACACACACGCATATGGTGTTATTATTAGTGATAGACTGATAAACTTCCAGTCTGATGGAAATATAATGAGTGTAGTGTATTAAGATTTTTTTTCTTAAATATAAAAATGATAACCAAATCAGATTTAAAAGGTATTCTTAGAGAAAATAATATAAAATTTTCTTCATGGTGGGATAAAAGACAATTGCTTGATTCAGCAAAAGAGCATGGGGTGTTGCCAAAGGAGTCACCTAAGCCAGAAAAAACAAGAGACCCCAGGTTTGATAGATTAAAAGATATTAGGAAAAATCCGAGGAAAGTTCTTGTACAGGATGTTGAAAGTGGAGAAATACATACTTTCCCCTCGATTCATCAAGCAAGTAAATTTATTCAGTGTTGCCCTCAAACAGTTTGTAATTGGAATGGTAGAGTCTGGGAAGATATATATAGAATAGGTGTTCAATGATTTTATTACGATTAAAAATCATAATAAAATTGATTAAAATCTTAACTTATTTTTGTTATATATAAAAAATGTCGAGCTATATTCCAAATTTATTTTCAACAGCAAGACGCGCTGCATCTAACGTTTACTCCGCGGTTGTCCCTAGACCTATACAGAGAAGAATAACTAATTTCAATAATTGGCTAGTTAATAGATTAGATCCCACTGACATCCCACAAGTGTTGGATGACTTTAGATTACATGTAAGAAGATCTATAGCACCACCTACACCGGATGTTAGAAGCCCAACTCAGTCGGAAATTAGGTTGCGTTTTAGGCCTTCTAAAGAGGTACCTTTAGTACCAGTAGCACCTACTATTAGGGAACGGTTTAATATTAGATTAAAAAAATCCGCATTTCGAGGTTTTAGTAGAGTATATAAAATAGATGGAAAAAGAGGTTATTTGCCTGAGGATTTTTTTGGGGAAACATAAGAGCTTATTCAAGGTATTCTTAGAAGTAACCTACAAAAAAAGGTAAAACTAGTTCTTAAGTGTGTATTGTATTCACCCACAGACCCTGATTGTACATTAACAGAATATGCTTTTCACTCGAAACATTATTTAAACTTAAATGGGGGAGAAGTAAATGAAATATTACGAGATATGATAGACGAAATTTTAGAAAAATTAGCTAAGTTTCAAAGAGAAGGTAGTGGTTTTACTTTTTCGCATATAATGGAGTTAGAACTGCATACACTTGCTTATGAGCCTTTGGGGGCTAATGGGTGGTTAGATTTACCGGATTGGATTAAAAATAAAAAGGCTGTTATGAATATGAAAAATTACGATAATAAATGTTTTTTATGGTGTGTTTTAACACGTCTTTATCCTAAAGACGAACATGAAGAAAGAATTGATGGGGATTTACGATCAAGGGAATACAGTTTAAACATGGATGGGATAGAGTATCCTGTCTCGTTTAAAGACGTAGATAAGTTTGAGAAACAAAATCCCGAAATTAGCGTAAACGTTTTTGGTTACGAAGGTGAAAATTTTTATCCTCATAGGATTGCGGACGATGAAAAAAGCAATCATGTGGACTTGCTTTATATTAAAGACGGAGAAATAACGCACTATGCCCTCATAAAAATTTTAATCGGTTACTAAGGAGCCAGGTAACAAAAGATCATAATGGAAATATTAAATTTTGTAAGCGCTGTTTAAACCATTTCGGAAACGAAGATTTTTTAAAAAAACACGAACAATATTTTTTCTGAGATGCCAGAAAAAGGTACCATGGTAAGTTTTAAAAACCATTATAGGAAACTACCGGTTCCCTCTGTTGTATACGCCGATTTTGAGAGTATTTTGGAACCTATTCATACTTGCGAATTAGACCCGAAAGAGAGTTTTACTATACAACAACAACATCATGTACCTTGCAGTTTTTACTACCTTATAAAATATTTCGATGATAATGTTTGCCCGCCTATTACGAGAAGTTATGTCGGAGAAAATGCGGGAGAAGTTTTTACAGAGCAGCTAATATCTGACACGCAAGAAATTCACCGAAAGTACTACCAAAATAAAAAGCCTATTAACATGACTAAGGAAGAAAAAGCGGATTACGAAAATCAAACGCGTTGTTAGTTTTGTGATAAGGAATTTAAGGATGATAAAGTAAGAGATCATTGTCATTTTACGGGTAAATATCGGGGTGCCGCACATAATTCGTGCAATTTAGAAGCTAAAACACCCAACTTTACGCCTGTGTACTTTCATAATCTTAGTGGTTATGACGCTCATCTTTTTATTAAAAGTCTTAATAATAAACATTACGGTAGAATTAATTGCATCCAGAATAACGAGGAAAGATACATTAGCTTTAGTAAGGATATTGACGTTGGTGAGGAAATTACTCAAGTAAAAGAAAAAAATAAGGAAGTTACTGTTGATATGAAAAAAACGATATGGCATACTCTTAGATTTATTGACACCTTTAAGTTTATGAGTACGAGCTTAGATAATCTTTCGAGTAATTTAAATAAAGACCAGATAAAAATTTTATCACAATTTTTTACTAAAGAAGCGTTGCCATTAGTTAAAAGAAAAGGAGTTTTTCCCTATGAGTACTTAGACTCTTTTGAAAGGCTTAAAGAGGAACAGATGCCGCCTAAGGAAGCATTTTACTCTAATTTAAGCAAAGAACATATTACTGACGAGGACTATGCTCACGCAAAAAATGTTTGGGAAACTTTTAATATGCGTACGCTAGAAGATTACTTAAAATTATACAACAAATCGGATGTATTACTTTTAGCCGATGTTTATGAAAACTTTAGAAACGTTTGCCGCAAAAACTACGACTTAGACCCTAGTTGGTATTATACTGCTCCGGGTTTAGCTTGGGATGCTGCGTTAAAGGTAACCGAGGTAAAGTTAGAACTTTTATCAGAACCTGACATGCTTTTAATGGTAGAAGAGGGACTAAGAGGTGGAGTTAGTATGTGCACAAAGAGATATTCGAAAGCAAATAATAAATATATGGGGGAACAATATGATACGAGCAAACCTTCGAAATATTTAATATATGTAGATGCAAATAGTCTTTACTCCGGCGTAATGAGTGAGCCTTTGCCTACGCATGGTTTTAAATGGCTAACAGAAAACGAACTAGAAAATTGGAAAAAACATTGCGGTAAAAAAGGAGAAGGTTGTATTTTAGAGGTAGAATTAGATTACCCTGAAAGATTGCACGATTTTCACAATGACTTTGCTTTAGCACCAGAACATTTAAAAGTAGAAAAGGTAAAAAAATTAATTCCCAACTTATACAACAAAGAAAAATATGTTCTGCATTATCGAACTTTAAAAACATATGTTGATTTGGGTCTTAAGTTGAAAAAGGTTGTCCGTGGAATTAAATTTAAAGAAAGTACTTGGTTAAAATCTTACATTGATCTTAACAACGGCTTAAGAACTATGGCCGAAAATGACTTTGAAAAAGATTTTTTTAAGTTGATGAATAATTCCGTTTTTGGTAAGACAATGGAAAATGTAAGAAACAGAGTGGATATAAAATTACTTTCTGACGATAAATCTAATTTTTGTAAAAAGCAGGTGGCAAAACCAAACTATGATCATACAACCATATTCGATGAAAATTTTGTGGCTTTGCACATGAAGAAAACCGTAATAAAATATGATAAGCCCGTTTACTTGGGTATGAGCATTTTAGACATTAGTAAAACGCATATGTATGACACTTATTATAATTATTAAAAAAAAAAAGTACGATGATAAAGTTAAATTGTGTTACACGGACACTGATAGTTTTATACTCGAGATAGAAACGTATGACCTTTATGAAGATATTCTTCTCGACATACCTAAAATATTCGACACAAGTAACTATCCAACTGATCATCCGTGTTATTATAGCGGAAACAAGAAAGTAATAGGAAAGTTTAAAGATGAGTTGGGGTAAAATTATGACAGAATTTGTGTGGTTAAAAGCAAAAATGTATGCCTATAAAACTTTAGATAATAAGGAGGATAAAAGATGTAAGGGGATTAAAAAGTCGGTCGTCAAAAACGAAATAAATTTTGCGAATTATAAAGATTGTTTATTCACGAAAAAAGATCAGTACAGAGAGATGTGCGTACTAAGAAGCCGTGGGCATGAAATGTACACAGAAAAGATAAACAAAATAGCATTAAGCTATAGTGATGATAAAAGATATATACTAGATGATGATATAAATACATTAGCTTTGGGGCATTATAAAATAGGATGTGAGTAAACAGAAAATTTATAACTTAAATAAGTTATAAATTTTTACTTTATCAATGGTCTTAAATCCCTTTTAATATTGCATTTTAACTTGCATACTGGGCAGGTCCTGAAAGCATCGATTCTAATACACTTTCCGCATACGGCTATATGACCGCAGTTACAAAAAAGTACCGTGGGTATTTCCGTAAGACAAACTACACACTTGTCTAAGTAAAACGTGGTATTGTTGTTGTGAGTTTTGGGTTTGAAAGGCATGCGCATACGACAGTTATTATTTCTATTCGGCATTTGATCTTCTTCATCATCACTATCTTGATATCCAAGGTAAGTAGCAGGATCTTCCACATGAAAACGACCTATTGCTTCTGTAATGCTTTTTAAATCATACCAATATGGCCCATATTCTTCTATAAAATAGGAAGGAGAAAAAGAATCAGAATACTGTAAATAATCAAAGGTTTTAAATGTGAGTAACGGACGTAATAAGAAATTTTTATTTTCTAAAACTCTATATTCGCTCCCAATCAAATCAAGCAAAGCATTTTTATAAACGCTTAAAAGATTTTCGTTTTTACTAAATGGAATTCTGATACCAATAAACAAAGGGTCGCCAATATTAACATATAGAGCTTCAACATTTTGCAGCCAAGATACATAAATAGTTACATCAAAACCAGTTTCTTCTAATCTTTGCTTGCTATATTCATAATAAATTTTTGGTAACAGTTTTCTAAAAATATATAAAAAATCTTTTTCTCGGTTGATAAATGGAAATACTTTTATTCCTCTAAACTCGTATGTATGATTAAAATCTTTTTTATCTTCTTGTACTCTCTTAATATCTTGTAGCACATCACAATCATATTTAGTTAATACTTCCATTTTTTTATACGCTTTTTGTATGAAAGATTTTTTTTTCTTTTATCAATTTTTTTATAACTTTTTTAAGTTTAAAAATTTTTGAAAATAAGGAATTTTAAACGATAAAAAAAATTTTTTTCTTTTTTTTTATAAAAAATTTATAACTTTTTTTCCGCGAGTTATAAATTTCTTCGTGCGTGCGAGACTCGGAGCGAGATAGAATTTTTTTATCTCACGATTATAATAAGATTTTTTTATCGCGAAGACACAGGGATTTTTATCTCGCGATGATAATAAGATTTTTTATCGCGAAGACACAGGGATTTTTAGCTCGAGATGATAATAAGATTTTTTATCGCGATGATAATAAGATTGTTTTATCGAGATGATAATAAGATTTTTTTATCGTGAAGATAATGAGATTTTTTTTATCTTGAAGATAATAAGATTTTGTGGTGGAGAGACCAGGGTTTTTTTATCGTGATGATAATAAGATTTTGTGGTGGAGAGACCAGGTTTTTTCTTGGACAGATTTTTTTGTGGATGGAGAACCATAAAATAAAATTTGGATCAAAAAAAAAATTTTGTGGTTGGAGAAACCATAAAAAAATTTGGAAAAAAGGCGTTTTTCGTGGACGGAGAGACCAGCAAAGTCCTAGAAGGAAGGTTTTATACACTACTCATATTCAACGACCTTACTTCGGCACGTTGGTTACCACGCCATACATTACACGAACTTACGAATACGATACACGAAACCTACATTGTAATTAAGTGTAAGTTACATATTGCCATATAGTAACTTAGTTATATGTATGTCATCACTTTACTGTTTACCAAACGAAAAAAATTTAGACTGGTCTAAATTGATTGCATTTGCACACGACAAATCCAGTGTGTCTCAAATGCAAAAATTTGTCTCAAAAATGGTGGGAAACATTGTGGGAAAAGGAGAAAATGCTGGGTTAGCGGCATGTTCTCCTTTTCCCACAATGTTTTCAAAAGCATTCTTCCTCAGGGTCGTTTAAACTCGCAACTGAGTGGTAAACGCACTCGTCACAACTCGGCCGATTCCGTACCTACATCTAACCTCGTCCGTATAAAGGAGGCTTCCATTTTGAACTACCAATCACATGATCTTAGAGCTGGCGGCACCCCTGTAAATCGCTAAGCAACGACATGAACAACCACGTGAAGTTATTCACATCTATCGATCTGTCGATGAAAACTCCCAACGGAATTGATAAACCACGCTAAAAATTGAGTGTACAAACTGTTTGCCGACTGAAATATTCTTAGAAAGATGACGAAAATTGAGTCATGTTTTCTTTTTTAAGAGGAGCCTTTACAATTTCAATAACGGTAAAACGGTGTGCTTCCGGAGACGTGCGAAATATAACGTGTAGGTGCTTATCATGCTACGTGATAGAGCCGAGGGATTTGGTCACCGGATCACCAGATCACCGGAGGTATGCCGAATGTTGTAAACGGTAAACTAACTGCGTCATCGTGCAGAGATGGACTAACTATCGAAGCGAGGTTTATAGCTGTTTTAACTAAGGTTGTAATGGGTTAACTTTAACCAGTTGACAATCTATCAACGATAAACTATATGCAAATCGATGTACTTCACTTAATTAAGTCTTTTATGTACACAAAAAATCCAACACAACATCAGTGAATGGGTAACATGAACTTCGCAATTCTTTTATAATAGAGTTCCAGTTAGAGGGAGTGATTTTGATTTCAAAATTGGAAATACTAGTTATTCTCCCCTAAACCCTTTGTAATCGATACTCATTAGAATCATCTCACCGAGACGATTCTAATGAGTATCTACAACATGGGGTTTAGAAGAGATATAATGGATTTAGAATACCATCACTCCCTCTTATCTTGAGCTCTGAATTTACGTATATTTTGAATGCATTGCTCGTTTATAAAATATGTTATTGAAATTTCATATCATATATTTCTACCGAAAAACCATCTGGTGTAACCGTTATAGAGAGTGACACGTTATGGCCATATAATACTTATTAAACTTAAGAATTATTGTATAATGTATATTTAGGAATGAATGTTATCTTTCATAAGATTTATCTAAATTTTATATCATATATTACTGCCAAAAAACCATTTGGTTTAAAGATACCTCCTGAAAGCCAGTAAGAAGAAAAACGCTGTAAAAATTTGATAAACTATAGAATGGCCCAAAATTTTCCCAGTTGTTTCAACATAACATCATTACCGATATGTAGGTATGGTGTAAGGGGATAAATACATATACTGGAAATCTTCGATATAAAACCGGAAACGTCACGACAGTGATTTCTTTGATGGCCCCTAAAAAGGAAATGTATTTTCTCCCGGTCGTAATCTATGCAACATTGCAACTGTCAGGGGCGACATTTGGCATGAAGATACAAGAATGATTATAGTTTGATAAGATAAAGGTGAAGTGGGTTAAACACGGGCTGAAAACGAGTATAGATGTATCTGTAAACCATACCAAGTAACCAGGTATCGTCGTTAGGCTAATATCAATACTAACAACTGTTATGCATGTACAGCTTTCTTGGTTAATATTTTCGCCTCAAAAAAAGAAAGAAAGTCAACTTTTTTGACGAATACAAGTTCTGTTCCAATGCAAGGAAACAAACTTTGGTACCAGTATAAAAGGAAAAAGCAGATGATGTAGATCCAAGGTAAGACTGCACGTTCTCTGCAGTCTGATCTTGATCTACACCATACTTAGAGTCACTGCTATGGCCATGGCGACCTAAGAGTTTTTCCTGAGCTTCCGAATCAATTGGTTATTAATCTGCTTATGCTAACAATACAGCAATGTAACAGATTGTGTATAATCGCAAACCAATGTATGCTACTAACCGTTTCATCTATGTAATATTAGCATCGGACAAATTCCCATCACCTTCTCTCTCAACTATCTGCATCTTCTGTATCAAACAAAATTGTAACATCTCTCTCTCTCTCTCTCTCAATTTATCTCCCAATTTCTCTTTCGAGGGTTTTACCTGACCCCCGTTTCTTTTTATTTTGAACCCCAAATTTTCTAAATGTCCCCTAAACACCTAAAGGTTTGCCATCTTTTGTTCTTTTGAAGGCAATCAAATGGCCTCTGTGGGAGAATCCTGGGAAAACTCTCTCTCTCTGTCTGTGTGTCTGTCTCTCAAAACCCGCACATTCCCATAAATAATACAAAATACATAATACATGTTGCCGAGCCCCGGTAGCTCAATCGGTAGCGTAGACGACTGGATGTCGCCGGTTCGATCCCCGGCTCGGCCAATTTCTTTCCGAGGACTGATGACAGTCATAGGGACAGGATTCATTCCTCTCTCACTGCTGAACATTGCTTCAACAAGGATCATGTGGGAAAGCAGTTAGTGGCTTGGAAAGAATAGTGTGCGGAGTACTTGTAAAAGAAGCTCCATGAAAGCATGATAGGTGCACTGGCCACCGCAATATAACTGGAATAATGTTGAAAACGGCGTTAAACACCATACAATCGATCAGTCATAATACATGTTAGAAATGGTGCAAGGCAAGCTAAAAGTCGACCGAAGTGCATTGGTCGAAAGTACAGAATAGAACTTAAGACCGAAGGTTTACTATTTCTTTTTATACGGATGCTTGAATAGTACACTATGTCTAGGAAAACCATGTTTTAAACAGTACAGTGTCTTTGATTTATATCACGGCGGCCTGTGCACCTGATCATGTACTCCTGGTGTCCACTTTTACTGTTACTATTGCCCACACTCTTTTAATGTCTCTGGCTACTCTCCAACAAAATCAAAGATAAGACGGCATTCAATTTTCTGTGAGAGAGGAATCAGTGCCCGAAAAGAGGATGGCCGCTTTTAGATTCGACCCCACAACCCATGGATTAGGCCTACTAAACCCGTGCGCAACCAGCTGAACTACAGACAGTTAGTAGCAAAATATATTTCATCAAACTCCGAATTCCCATGGACTTACTTTCTTTTTAGTGTGAAAGAAAATTAATTACGCTGCTTTTGATCTTGAAATCACAAGGGAAACTACACTAGTACATTTTTATCGAATTCCATATTTCCATTGAATTACAGGCATTTTTCAGTGTGCGAGTAAAACTACGAAACCTCTCATTGTGCTACGAAATGAAAACTAAACTAGCAGGAAGCCAGGTCACTGGAGCTATTTACACCAATTTGCTATTACTGGTCTACGCCCGACATCAAAGTTGCAGCTCTCTGAAAGCTAGTGGCGATATCATGCAGTCAAATTTTGCCGACGTCGTCATTGGAGAGGTCATCAGACCTGTCCAACAGTTATCAGAGTCTGTTTCGTCATGTGTGTGTGTGTGTGTGTGTTTTTTTTTTTTATAAATAAACCGGGAAAAAAAAAAATAAAATAGACGTGTTTTGTTTTTATGTGACGGATTTCAAAAAAAGTTTTTTTTTTTGTATTGATTTGATTGCAAATGTGTTTCGACGGTCGATGCACAAACCAAGATTATTTTCGGTATTTTCTCCTTTTATTTTCTGTTCCATCATTCATCTTTTCGTAAACCGGAAAGTAAAACTGAGGGAGCTAGTTCTTGCTTAACCTCAGAGGATAGTTTCAACTATTCATTATTTCTATTCAGAGGATAGTTTCAATTACAGTCATTGTCTTAAGAACAAAATGACCTCTCCAATGCTTGTAATTTTTCATTAAACAAATAAAACTAACCGAAAAAAAAAAAAAAAAATTTCGTTAAAGAAGAGAAAGAACACCTTGGAAAAAGATTACGCGACTTAAAAATGCGGGAAAGTCACGTGCCTGTCATGTAATTACATGTTGCACAGAAACCTCTTCGCATTTACGTAAGAGGTTTCTGTGCAGCGGCAATCATATAATGCCTTACTTCCTTGTTTACATGTTGTAAAATATATTGAAATTTAAAGCCAAGCACTTTAAAACACATACAACTTTAGCACATTCTATTGTTTCAAGTTCAAAATTATATACTTGAATGTCCATTTCATCTTGCTTCATTTTCAAATGAGTTTCACAATAATAGCTTTATCATTTAAACTACAATGAATTGAAAAGTTTACTGAGAAATACATCTAAATCAATAAGGGTTCCTAATTAAATGAAATATTCATGGCCGCTAACTGTTGAAAGCGAGGTCAATGGAGCTATTTACACTAATAAGCTATTATTGTTCGTCGCCCGACATTAAAGTTGTAGCTGTCTGAAAGCAAGTGGTGTTATTATCCCGTTAAACTTTAGTGACGTCGCCGTCGGATAACGTCAACGTATAAAATGTTCTTCGGAATGTTAATCATTTTTAAACGGCTACGTATCATCATATCATATCACGGTTATGTTTGAATTGCCCTGGATATAAGTAATGATGAAAGCTTTATAAGCCTCTACACGTAAAGAATTTGTGATTGCTTCACCCAGCAGTGGTTTTCATATACTGAAAAAAACTCCCAAAGCCTCAACTTACAAAAAGTTTAAATCTTTATTAACTCTTTACCCAACGACAAAAATTTAGAGTCGTCCGAATTCAAAGCATTTGCAGACGACAGTTTAGATGCGGTTCAAATTTTTCTCTTTGATTCTGAAAGGATAGAAAACATTGTGGGAAAAGGAGAAAATGCTGGTTACCAGCATTTTCTCCTTTCCAACATTGTTTTCAAAAGCTTTCTTTCTCAGGGTCGTTAAAAGTTGGGACTGTATGGTAAAGGGTTAAACCCCGACCTATATCTCAGTACCGATATACCATTTATCTATAGGTAAATTCTGTCCAGTCTTAGATGTTCTAACCATGGACTTATGGTAGAAGAAGACAAGACATCTCGGAATCGACAGAGATTTGCGTTATTGTCCTCATTGTAGCGAAAAAAGTATTTCAGTGGTTGATTTTTTTTCAAAAAAAAAAAAAAAAAAAAAAAATATAGAGAGGATATTTGTTTTATTCGGTTAAAAATCGAATTTCATTTCCTTGAGTGAACATCATCGGTAATATTTTCACGAGTGGCGCACCGATGATGTTCACTCGATGAAATAAATTTGATCTGTCACCGAAAAAAGACAAATTTTCTATTTATTTCATGCATCTAACCCCTATTTTGATGGAACTTTCATCAAACTCCAGTACAGTTGTTTTCGGTAATTCCCCGTGGCGTACCCCCTCACATAACAACGCATAATACAACATTACGTAAAGCGCGAGAAATAAAGCGTAAATTACGTCATATTTCCCTCCATTTGAATGGCACGCTCTGATTACCTAGAAAACTAGTGCGCGGGAACTACTGTTTCCGCCTTCAACTGAAGAGTTAGAAAATATAAAATCGGTATTTTCCCTGGTCGTAACCATGAAATATCAAACCATAATCCACCATTATTTCTCGATAAACCACCGAAAAGCATGAATAAAACTTTTTCTTTGACTTTCCTAGTTATGAAACATTAAGATTTGATTATTCTATGCCATCCTGGCTTAATTACAAGAATGGAGATTTTTTCAGCTGCATTTTGAAAGTTATGTGAACTTTCAACAATTCGTGTAGTTGCTAAATTTTTAGTTGAGGCATTTAACCTTCCAAAACATAAACAAAGTAGTTTTGAATGAATGGGGTTATCATATGATATATGTATCTAAAATTTGTCAGTCCATTTATCTATCTATAGTTGTTTTTACCTGGAAGTTTTACCTACGCTTGCCTATAATTTCATGTTACGAGTCTTGTCGCTATACCGTTTTCACTGTTGAAACGCCTGGCCTAAGGTACATGTATATTTTCAGTACTCTTTACCCTATGGCAAGTGAAACAAAGAATCTTCTTAAATCAAAAATGTAAAGTTGGGAATACATGAAAGGCAATGGGGTTTCGGACTTTGATGAAATATAAATGGCAACTGACTGGCTCGGCTGACATTAGTATGCTGTCCAATCTGTATTAACCCTTATCCTGCTAAAAAAGTTAGATAAAACTTTCAAGCTGATAGTAATTTCTCGAATAATGTTATTTCAAACTCATTATTTGGAGAACAATATCTCATCGGACAGTGAAGATCCAAGATCAGACTGCACGTTCTGTGCAGTCTGATCTTGATCTACACTGTCCGCAAAAAGTCCTTGTGTCGCGCTCAGCAGCTTAAGGGTTAACTCTTTACCACACAATCCCGATTTTTAACCACCCTGAGAAAGAAAGCTTGAAAACATTGTGGTAAAAGGAGAAAATGCTGGTAAACAGCACTTTCTCCTTTTTACACAACGTTTTCTACCCTTTCTGAAACAAATTTCATTTCTTTAGTCACATTCAGTATGTCGTCTGCAAAAACTTTCAATTTGGACCAGTCTAAAATTTTTTGGTTTGGTAAAGAGTTAAGCAATCACCTCAAACTTAGAATGGGCTTGCTTAAATCTTTACCAGCCCAAAATATTCTATGCAACCCAAATTCAAAGCATCTGCAGACGAAAAAATGATGGTGAATCATATGATAGAAAGTGTCGTTAAAAAGGATGGAAAATGTGGGAAAAAGAGAAGCTGCTGGTTACGCGCGTTTTCTCCTTTTCCCACAGTGTTTTCAAAAACTGTTCTCCCATGGGTAATTAAAAGACGGGATCGTTTGTAAAAGAGTTAGATGGATGATGAGGTGCGGTCTGATCTTGATCTACACCCTTCGCACAGAATATCAGTGGTCACGACTGGTTGGATACCGGCTAACGATCAACATGTCACGTGATGGCCCATGTCATATCACGGTTAGCCAACCCAGATATTTCGTTAAGGTATGGTGGCATTTAATGTGGATTATTCGTCTGAAATATCGAAAGGGAAGTTGAGAGTGTAGACAAAGATCAGCCTGTAGAAGATTGCAGCCTGATCTTTGTCTACATTCCATGTTTGGATACCCCGCTATTTGATTGATTGAGTGATGTCATACGCCGCTTTTTATTTCAGTTTTATCACGGCGACAGCTTGCTTATTTATATGTATCTTTGGTTTCACAAGTACTAGGCCCGGGCTCTTAAGTGTCTTTCCTAGGGACACTTCAATGAAAATCCAAGCGCCTCGAATGCGGATCGAACCCGGGCCCTTTGGGTTGCGAAATGCTACTCCTTCACCCCTGGGCCACGTAGGGTCCTTCCCCGCCTAAAACATCCGAGTCACGTTTGACTGGATTTACAAGTATTTACATTAGACGCGTAAAGGGACAAGAATTCTCCAAGATCGAACAAAAATCGTGCCTCAATGTCATAAGGCTGAAAGGTATATACGAGACACAATAACTGATCGTACCACCTGGAAGTTTATTTTATTTACGGTCATGGTTCGAGTAAACAAAGCTTTCGTTGGACTTCTTGTGGTCTATATCCTAACTGTCGTTATACTGTTAAATGTTTTACGTTCTTCGCAGAGTGATGGTCTTTCTAAAGTTAGGATAGTGGATTTTGATAACGGTATTGTTGGACAACGTCATGATAGTGAAAAATATGATAATAATGACGATGAAACTTCGGATGGTACCCAAGATCACTTGAATAATGAAGGTAATTATAGCGAGGCACCGCAGATATACAGGGAAGCAACATCAGAAGGCAAAGTTGATCTTAATACAGGTATCAGGTATGGACCCGGAGAAAATGGAAGCGCCGTGATTGTCTCGGATGATGTCAAACGTTTTATGAATCAAACAGAATTTCAACGAAGACGACATTTTCATGGCTTTAATACATTTATGAGTGATCTGGTCAGTTTGCAAAGAAAGGTAGAGGACCCAAGACCTGAGGCTTGTAAACGAATCAAATATCCTGACAATATGGAACCCGCTAGCGTCGTAATTATCTATCGCGACGAGTGGCCGAGTGTGGTTCTGAGAACAGTGTACAGTGTGCTGGGCAACTCGCCACAACACTTGCTCAAGGAGATTGTTCTTGTGGATGATGGTTCAAAAGATCCAGAATTAAAAGCGAAAATAGCAATCCATGTTGCAAATGTGGAGAAACTTAAGCTTGTACACAATCCGTCCCCCCTTGGTTTAATGCTGGCTCGTCAGAAAGGAATTGAAGCGACGACGGCCGAATACTTTGTCGTGATGGACGGGCACATGGAAGTTGCTCCGGGCTGGTTAGAGCCGCTCATAGCTCGATTACAAGACGTTCCAAAGGCCCTCTTATGTTCACATGTAGGTGGAGTGGATCAAGATACGTTCGAATTTCACGTGGGACGCATTTTCGATGGTGCGTTTCCTTTTTTCGACACCCTGACTTTAGGTCAAATGTGGGCTCCATTTAGTTCGAAAATTAAGGCTGCCAGGAACGGCAGCGTGGCGCCAATGCCAATGGGCACTGTGCAAGGAATGATGGCAGTTATGAGGAGAGATTTCTTTCTACAGCTCGGCGGGTTCGATCCTGGGATGAGACAGTGGGGTTCGGAGCAAATGGAGCTATCAATAAAAGTTTGGATGTGCGGGGGTCGGGTTGAGCTTGTCCCGTGTTCTAAGGTGGCCCATATGTATAGGTAAAGTAGTTTTGAACTACATCTGATACAATTCTGTTCTTTTTCTAGTGGACGTTACTGATATTATTCTCTTGCAGTTATCCCGTCTTTTAATATTGTTGATACATATTTACAAATATACATTTCTGGATCTAGAACACTTTTGGACTATGTAATTGGAAGAGGAGAGTGTAGACTGAGATCAGACTGCAGGTATGTACATATTGATTTCAGTCTGTAATTTTCGCCAAAAATTGCACATTGCCGTCTTTGGCAAAAGGAAGACTAAAATGCTACGGACAGACAGCTAAACGGCAAACAATAAAATAAAAGGACTGATGATCGCTACTGTAGACTTGTTCATCATATGGGGTTAGTTTAATTATCATGGTATATCAACAGTACTTCTATTTGATAATGGCATCAGTTTACATGATCATG
Source organism: Tridacna gigas (assembly GCA_945859785.2). Taxonomy (NCBI): domain Eukaryota; kingdom Metazoa; phylum Mollusca; class Bivalvia; order Cardiida; family Cardiidae; genus Tridacna; species Tridacna gigas. Next base: position 43,705,813 of record OX244034.2, on the reverse strand, counting down.
TGTCCTGCACGATAACTATGAAACTTGCGGTCGTAACGCTACCCACATAGCCCTAGTCGCCCAGGAAACGGGCCATTACTCCCACCATTATCAAACAAGTGGTATTATAAATGAACCATGGTCTTTGAAAAGGCGATTCACACACACACACACACACACACACACACACTGTTACTTCACTAAAAATGTCTGTTATAGTTATTCGTACAAATTACTACAAAAACAATGGTTTCAGTGAGGCACTAAAGAAAAATTACCCCCCCCCCAAAAAAAAAAAAAACAAAAACAAAAAATCCAATCAGCTTCACCTTCACAAAGGTCGACAATTTTCTCGAAGGGTACATTCAACAATTATGTCAAACAAATAGGATGTTTAACATCGTACACCTTCAGGCCAGAACAAAATTTCATTTGTTTACTATATAAATATCACTGACTCTGATTAGACAAAGAAATGAAAAGGTCACTTTCGGGGGAAAACTTAAATTCCAGGTTCATATTCACCAGCCATTCTTAACAATACCTACTGATAGTCTTATTAAAAAAAAAAAATCAAAGTAAACCAGCTTCTGATTGCTAAACCAAGCGGATTAGCCAATCTAAAGTTTTGTCACTTTCTAAATCTAGAATTAGACTAAGAAGGCAATTAAGAATGGTTGGTTGGAGAATACGACCCTGGATATTTTATGTCCAAGGTTGTTGTTGATTATGTCAAAGGTTGTTGTGATTAGAATGCTAATTGCATTTTTCTGCAGTCTTATTTTGATCTACACTGTCCACAAAATCTCAAAAAAGTGTAACGCCCCAGAGATCAATTTCTATGAAAATTAGTCAGTGGTTTCTGACTTAATAATCATTATCATCATTGTTGTCATCGTCATCGTTACTATCGCTACTACCATCATCAACACTAAACCCTGCGTCATCATCATCATCATCATCATCATCAGTTGATTCAAGGACATAAATGCGAACTATAATTAGGCATGGCCTAACGCTAGTGTTTCATACTGTAATTGGAGAAGGACATAGTTTTCCTTCTGTAAACTCCTGGCTAAAACTTGGTGTTAAAGACCGAAATGTTACCTAGTAACACGCGGAAATACGGTGATCAATAGACACTACGTACATGCACATTTATTAGGTCAGAGATGTAGCGGATTTTTTTTACACTGCATCTTTGGCAGATGGTATTCTGTAGTACTTCAGCACACCCACTTTTAATCCCTAGGGGCCCAAATAAAGCCAACATACATTTTTTACCCCAGAAATAAGACCAAAATAATTGCGATTTCGTGGTTGCCTTTGTCTATATAGTGCTTCAGCAAAGTGGAGAGATGAAAGATCAGACTGCATGTTATGTACTGTCTAGTCTTTGATCTACACTGTCCGCCAAGGCAACTATAGTTGTGGAAGCCCCTGCAGTGGTTCAAAAAGTGGCTACAAGAGAAATTATCTGTAAAAAGCAAATAACTGTTTCCTATTGTACAGAAAAAAAAAAATCCATATCTTCATACTGTGAGTATGGATTTAAATATGGCATTGTGGCGTAACGTTGTTACGTTTTAACATTCATCCGCCGTTCATTAAAAAATGGTTTTCACCTTGTTAACCGGTATTTGTTTATTCATTTTTTTTTTTATATCACACAAGGAATATGATGATATTAGACCTTTCCTGGGTCTTGCATTTTGAGGTCTCACTTTGGTCTTGCCAGATGTGAAATTTTCCTACGCTGCATGAAGCAAATACATGAAAGTTATTACATCATAATTATTAAGTATATATTTGTGTCATAATCGTTAATCCATGCTATTTATTTTGAATATTTCACAAGAATGTTTCCAAAATCAGCAGGAATTAATTTAGATGCATGAATACAAGTGAAAAGATTGCTGCAAAAGGAGATACATATTCGTAATGATCAATATGTATCCTTTTGCCAAAACCTAGTTAACCCTTTAAGGGGGCATTAAACCAGATTTTGATCCCCCTTTTCCCCTTTTTATGGAAGAAAGTTGGTATTTTGTAAGAAGAAATTATTAGGACGTGACTGTTTGGGACAAGGAAAAAAAAAAAAAAGGCTCCGATTGGACTCGAACCCATAACCTTCAAAACCCCAGTCTACGACGTTACCTCCTAACTTAGCTATGGGGCCAGTCGATATTGCAAATGCAACTTTAGTTAGTTCCAGCTCCTTACGGTTTAAAATAATCGTTATATAGTCTAATTTCATTGATTAGGCTGTATACCTACAAAATTTTTGGCTAAAATACATGTATCGCTCCTGGATGACGTTAGACATGGCGGGAAAATGTACCTAACAGCGTCAAGTACGGTCCCAAATATTGTATGGTGACATACTACCCCACGTGTTGACTACCGTCAGCATGATGTCTGATTTGATTCGTTAAAATGTAATGTCATGATATTCATAAACAAAAGGTATCTACCACTAAACTAGAATCAAGTTTTCTCAAACCATCATTTTCGAATACAGTTGTCAATGATTGCAACAGGTTGTTGTTAAAACGTGTAGATCTAGGCATACAAGTAAAGGAATATTATGATGAAGTAACTGTTCTGAGGCTCGTAACTTTTTCTCGCTGCACAAGACATTTGGACATCTCGATCGACCTTCGGTCGAGCAAGATACCAAATTTTCCTACTCAGCTCGCAGCAAATAAAAGCACCAGGAAAGTTACTACAGTATAAATTTTCATATTTAACCTTTCTCGTTTCAGGATAACGCCTTGGGGACACGTAAATAAAACATCAGATTTTCTAGTGGCGAATTCACTAAGGACCGCGGAAGTCTGGTTGGACGATCCGTATAAAAGTATCGTGCGTGACGTCATCGGTAATCACAGTACCTATGACATTGGAGATCTTACAGACCGCCATAGAATTCGGAGAGACAACAGTTGCAAGCCATTTCAGTATTTTGTTGACATGGTGAAAACGTTTTCTGACGTTTATCTACTCGGTGATATAAAGGCGAAGGGAAATATTCGAAGCAAAATCATAAATAAATGCTTATATTCTGAAAAGCTGAAAGACAAATCGTATAAACCCCGCGTTGGTAGTTGCAGTCAAATCGGTAACAGATACTACATATTAACCGAACACGACCAAATACGTTCCACACAGGGAACGATACTTCGTACAAAGTTGAACGCGAAAAAAGGTCAGCCTATTCCTTTAGAAATTGCAAAATCGCCAGCTTACAAATTTATAAAAGAAGCAGTCTGGAAATATAGAAATGATAAAACAATATACAACGTAGCCACTACGTTATGCTTGACCATCGTAGAGGAAAACGCTTTAGCAATGAAGGAGTGTACCGGTGACGTCAGACAACAATGGGAGTGGCAAAGAGTATAGCTGGTATCTGAATTGACATTGACCCTTAATCTGCTTAGCACGACTCATAGCGCCTTTGCAGACAGTGTCGATCAAGATCAGACTGCAAAGGCCGCGCATTTTGACCTTAGATCTATACTGTCCGATATTTGGATTTTTTCCTGCGAAAATGACGCTTTCATTCCTAATACTTGAGTATTTTCCTTTGGATATACATGTAGTATCCTATTATTATTCAGCAGTTTAAGAGTTAACGCTGTAGAGGTATGTGACCGTTTGCAATTTATAAACGACAGAAAAGTTAACAATTCTACAAGATAGCAAAGAACAACATTTTTTTTTTTGTATTTGTTGATGACGAAAGTGCACGAGGAATTGTCAAAGGTATTCTTTATGCGTATGTGCAGATTTAAGAAACGGTGTCGTGCAATCCATCCATCGATTCTTAACCTATAAAACCAGCCAGCGGATGACATAGACATGTTTATTTTGTAATACAGGTCACCGGCCCACCATACAATTATGTATACTAAATATGATTCTGACTGACATAAAGATTAACATTAAAACATCTATAGATAAACCACTCGCTTGTTTCATTACTAACTTGTTCATGAAACAAGCGGAGTTTAAAAAAGTAAGAAAGTTTGTGCTTATGACAAAGCTATGCCTGGTTCTTATTTCGTGTGAACATTCAAGTCGTGGTTTTCCATGACGCCATGTTTCTTCAATTAGGACCCCCTTAACATTTCTAAAATTTCCCAAATTTTAAGTGATCGTTTTTTTAAATTTGAACGGAGTTTAAATAGAACCCCCTGCCCCGTATCAGACTAAGGAAAACCCAGCAAGTGGTCAACAATGAAAGAATCAAAAAGTACTTTTCTCCGAAGTTGAAGCCTTCTTAAAACGACCATACAGGTTTTTCATCATTATTTTGTGTTTTATAGAAGGCCACACGGACCTACTTTTGAAACATTTTCAACCCTCGCGCGACAAGGGGCGAATCTTCAAATACGTCAAGGTTAACACTGTTACAGAACAGAACAGTACAGAATTTTATTCTATTCTTTTATGTAAAGAAAAGTATAATTTATATCCCTTTTTTTTTCAAGCCGGTTCCTTGCAAACAGTGTAGACAGATCAACCTGTAATTATATGCAGCGAGATCTTTGTCTATTTTCTTCGATACCCTCTTAATTATTCAAATTGAGGTTGATGAAAAAATTCACTGTAATGGAAATGAAACCTTGATATTCTCACACGAGAATTATTTACGTTGCATGCTTATTGAGAAGTTGTTTTCGAGTTTTTCATGTGTCCAAGCTTATTGTTCCTTTAATCCTGTACAAGATGACAAACTTTGAGACATGTCGAAAGTTTAAGCATTTACAGACAAATTCAGTATGACTTATATAATTGGAATAATCTTTAAAAGGTTGGAGGACATTGTGGCAAAAAGGGAGAAAATGCAGGTTACAAGCATTCTTTCCTTTTTCATACAATGTTTTCAACAGCCTCCTCCCTCAGGCTCGTTTAAACGTAACTGTTCGGTAAAAGCTTAACATACTGTAATCTCCTAAGCACAGATGTTACACCACTGTAATATTAGTATAAGCCTAATATTTGTACTTTGTAACAAATGACTGGGTCGAACTATCACTTCGGCCAGTTGGAAGGACGGTCAGTATTCACTCTTATTTTATACCCGAATATTTCCCGACTCAAATACATGCGTCGTCGGTGCATAAAAAAACACGCACGACAAAAAGAATTGTCCATTCTGTCAAATAAGGTTCCAAGTATAGTATAATGACGTATCTCGTGCGCGGAATACCTACCAATTGATTTGCGATTTGATTGGTCAAAATGATACGCTATAAATATTCACGCGCCACTCATTTATTTATTTATTTTATTTATTTATTCATCCTCCTCGTGGGAGATTAAATTACATACATGTATATAAATATGAAAGAATAACACAAATGAGGAAAAAAAAAAAGTACAGAATTCAGGTACGCTACAACCCTGTAGTCCTGCGAGGTTCAATCCTTACCGAAAGCCGGTTATTTCATATGCCTATCATGTACACTAATGTGATAATATAAGTCTCTCATATACAGTAACAGTCTGTTTTACAAAGCTAAATAAGCATCTGTAAAACTCACTGTCATGTATATGAGATAGATCGTCACAGCTTGCTCTCTAAAGTTACTAAGCTGAATTGTTCATGTCCGAATCCTTCCAAGGTTGCTGCAGCTTGATATCCAAACTTATGAAGGATTTCATCGAAAAGACTGTATTTGTCAAATATATGCATTCTGATAGGATATGAGCATACTCATTTTCGCACAACTTACACACAGACCGGACTCGAACAGCTTTCTCAACCCATATTTTTGAGATAAATTTGGATAGCTTTTGATCTTGATGAAGCTTAGATCTTACAAGCCACTACTTCATTTTTTGTTTTAATTTGTTTACACAGTGTCAAATACGTTTCCAAATGTGACATGATGACGTAACTCACGCGCGGAAAACGCACGTATTTATTTGCGATTTGATTGGTTAAAATTTACACAATGGTATTTAATCGCCACTCATAAAAACGAAGTTACTAGCCATTGCTTGTTATATTTTGTTTACCACTTTACGAATAAAAAGTCAATAACTGCAAAATTTCATCGTTGAAAGTTGTGGGTATGTAATAAAAGGAATACTATGTCGTAATACTTTCCTGGTGATTGTATTTACTTCTCGCTGCTAGGAGAATTTTGACATCTCGCTCGACCTTCGGTCTCGTGCGGTATTAAATTTTCTCACGCTGCTCGAATCAAATACAATCACCAGGAAAGTGACTACAACATAATATTCCGTGTGTTGTAACTTTACTGGTGCTTGTTTCTCGCTGTGTAAGAAATTTTGACATCCCGCTTCGGTCTCTCTGGATATCAAATTTTCTCACGCTGGTCGAATCAAATACAAGCATCAGGAACGTAACATAATAGCGTGCATATTTCCATTAAAGACGTTTTCGACGCTTTCAACTGCGTTTTAATTACATGTGCTCGTATATCACGGCGACAGCTCGACGTCTAAGAACAATAATAATGTCGTGAGTATTACTGACGACCTTCTAAGATGTATACAGTGTCCTGCGTAGCTCAGTGGTAAAGTGTAGGACTTGTGACTCGGGGATCCCGGATTGGAGCCTCAATGGATACACAGGGTCTTTCATGGACGTGTCCATAGGTAAAGCATTTCGGAGCCTTAGCCTAGGTCTGGTGGAACTCAGGAAATACATAAATATGTGAGCTGTAGCCGTGACATGACTGAAAGAATGTTGAAAGCGGCGTAAAACACCATTTAATCAATCAAAGATTTATGCATATTTGAGGGATGCTTTGTGAAAAGGAGATTTAATGCATCTGCAAAAAATATCGGCCCATGTCAGCCTGGCATGGGTCGAAAGGTTTTGCTATGGGTAAACGTTCTGCTTGTCAGAAGACCATTCTACCTTATGATTCAGTCGGCTTTTAGATAAAACGGATTTTATAATGATGTGATACCTTATTTGGTATAGTGTATCACGGAGATGCATCAAAACCCCTTCTGCCAGGACGCTGCAGCATTTTAAGCTCTATCATTCTGTAGTAATCTAATCGAAACCAGTACCTGTCATGTTGACCAAACAGGCTCTGAAAACGCCCAAAATGAATGGTTATTGTATTAGAGCAATGCTCTCGCAAGATGGGGCTTAATGCTTCTCCGTGATGCATACTACTAAGCAAGTCATCATATAATTAATGATCCAAAAATCCATTTTGTATTACAACCTACTGAATTCTGAGGTACACTGGTCCACTGACATGCAGAAAAATGACAGCAAAAAGTTCCGACGCGGAATTCGTAGGCTGGCCTGGGTCGAAACTTTTTGCAGATGTATTAAGCCCCCTTATTCACAGTGTATGGCTCAAATGTAACAAAAAAGACTATTCACAGTACTTTCTCATTTACGACTTTGGAACTTAAATAATTTATATGATAATATCGTTTATAGTTTCTCGACTTAAATAATTTATATATTAATATTATTTATAGTTTCTCGATGTAAATCCACTAACTTTTTCTGTATTTGCTAAAAGTATTGTTAATTACTTTATAGCAATGAAATTCTATTATGTCCTGTTATTCTTAGGTAGTTCATCTTTTAGCCCTCAGAGCGCCAGACAGTTTCAGGTATTCTGTAGACAACGTAGATTAAGATTAGACCGCCTTTTACTGACAGTGTAGATTAAGACTAAATTGCACAGAATGTGCAGTCTGATCTTAGAAATACAGTGGCCGCTATTTTGGAAGATATAAATGCCAAGCAGCTTTGAAATTGAGATGTTCAACTTTTGGTCCTTTTTCCTGATTGGGAAAGTGCACTGCAATCATCCCAGTAAAAGAGGTCACTTTTCACAGTTGTAATTTTAAAATTGTACGAGTTTTCTCCTTTAGACCATAAAATGAAGACTGGCTCACAGAATGTGCAGTATGATCCTAGATCTACCGCGGCTACTATTTTGGAAGATATGTGTCGGTGACTGCAGAAAGGGGGGTTATGGCCAAAAAATCATTTTTTTCATTTTTTTCCGTATTTGGATCCGCCTACATGTTTAGAACATAATCTGTGAATATGAAATGAAAATTCCTCAAAATATGCAAGTTATGAGCTTTTTACCATAGGTAGTCAATGGTAAATGATCTATGACGTCGTGTACATGACGCCATTAGACTACAAAGGTTGAAGGTTTTGCTTTTAAGCATTTATTTCATTGGAAAATAGATTAAATGACTGACTGAGATGATTCTATTTCAATGATATCCTAAGTAAATCTTTTCATAAACCTTTGTCTTTCTTCCTCAAACCAATCAAACCTATACTTTAACCCATTACCTTACCAGCTATTTTATACTTACCAAATCCTATTACAAATAATATACAGGACATATAGCAGAGGAAAATATGCTTTTTCAGCAGCATTAAAACATAATAGGATAATATTCATGCAATCAACTTTTACAAGCAATTTCTCATTTTGAAGCTATCAGCTCCAGAGACATAAAAAGTTCAGCTCCAGTTGGAGAGGGGTGTCAGTACTTGTAAGTGTAAATGTGGGACAGTGAGAAAAACAGTACTCTAACACGAGACGGGAATTCGGCTCTGGAAACACAGTGCAACGTATGCGTGGTAAAGTCGACGTCATTCTGTATAAAGTGATGTCATTCTATATAAAGTAAGTCGCCCGTGGCTGTTTCATGTCCCTGCCCTCGGATTTTTATCAATAAAAGTCACTTGGCATCGACAAATCTTCATTTTCCGCTCCTCGACCATCGAGGAAGGAAAAATTCAAGGATTTATCGTTATTTAGTGTTTTTGATATAAATTGACAATGATGGAGATATTTGAAATGTTAGCAGTAAACAAATGTAGATGTTGCTATACAGATTAAGTTACTGTTGTATATATGTTATGTATTCTTTATCTTTCCCTTCTCTTTCTGTGTATGGTGGTGCCTCTGGGGATTATGCTTTGAATGGTGCATTCTTGATGGATGCTCTGGGTAGACAGGTCATTTTGCCTCCTAATGGGTAGTGACCTGTCTGCATGGAGGGTATCCATCGGTTTGTTCCATGGTAAGTTCTATAACTGTTGCATGACATTTCAGCCTTGCAAACAACTTGGTAACACCCGTTGTCTCTCATTTATGTTAAAAAGATTATTACTATGTATTGGTTCGTTTTTATCCATAGGAAAAAAGAAATTGAAAGAGAACTCAGTCCAATTTTTTCTTCTCATTTTACTTCTCATTTTACAAGCTGGGGATGTTGAGCGAAACCCTGGTCCTGTATCTTCTGGAAAATCTTTTTTATTATCAATATTGCATTGCAACATAAGGAGTGTAAGAAATAAGTTAAACTTTATCAGAGATGAGTTTCTAGATTTTAACATATTGTGCTTTACAGAAACCCATCTTAATAATGTTATTAAAGATGATTTCTTATGTTTGTCAGACTCATTTGACAAACCCTATAGAAAAGACAGAACCAGCTATGGAGGTGGGATTCTCGTCTACCTAAATAAGGATCTTGTTCATTCGAGAGTTGCTGATCTCGAGGTGTATTGCAATGAGTCAGTCTGGGTGAAAGTTATCATAAATACTGAGCTATATTTAATTGGTACCTTTTACAGTCCCAGAACGGCCGATGTTGATTTTTTTTAGAAATCTCAATCTTAATATTGAAGCAGCATTTAATATCTCGAAAAATGTTATTATTCTAGGTGATTTAAACGAAGACTTGCTGAACGCCAATTTCCATAACCTAAGAGATACTCTGATTCTAAATTCAATGATTAATGTTATTAACAACCCAACTAGACAAAATGCTATTCTCGACCCCATTTTAGTCCCAAACGATATGGAATTTTCAGATTCGGGCATTATTATATTACCACAAGAAATAAGGGACCATTCGGCTACTTACGTGTCAATACCTTTTTCCTACGAAGTTCAACAAAGCTATGAAAGAACTATTTGGCTGTACAAAAAAGCTAATTTTGAAACGTTAAATCAAAAGATTTTTAATTATGATTGGAATATTTTGCATAATGGTTCTGTTGACGAATCATGTGAAATTTTTACTGATACCTTTATTGAAATAGTTAAACAATGTATTCCCTGTAAAAAAGTATGTGTTCGACCGGACGACCAGCCATGGTATGACAGTGCAATTAGAAGACTTTCCCGCAAAAGAGATCGAACGAAAAGCTTAGCTAAAGCTACAGGAAAACCCGCTCTCTGGTTAAAATACAAAAACATAAGAAATACAGTTAACAATATGAAAAAATACGCCAAAGAAAATTTTTTAAAAAATTCAGAAAATAATTTAACGGAACTCAATTGCAATGATAAAAAGGGGTTTTGGAAAATTATTAAACACTTTGTCAAAAAACACAATTCTGTTTCTTGTTTTCCACCTTTGAGTGAGACACTTCCAAATGGGGACAAAATTTGGCATACCTCTCCAAAAGAAAAGGCGAATTGCTTGAATAGTTACTTTGCAGAAATATCAGCCGTTAATGATAGTAACACTGTACTTCGTCAATGTCAATACAAAACCCTCAACAAACTAAACATTAATGAAATCACCATATCCGAAATAAAAGACATTATTCATTCTTTAGATATAAATAAGGCGAGTGGTCCAGACAATATCAGTCATAGGATGCTGAAAGGATGCATAAGTACCATTTGTAAGCCACTTTGTATATTATTTAATCGTTCGCTTAAGGAAGGAGTCTTTCCGGAAATATGGAAGAATGCAGTTGTTACACCAATATATAAAAAAGGCGACAAATCTTTACCATCTAATTACAGACCGGTTTCTCTTTTAAGTTGTTGCGGTAAAATCTTTGAGAGAATTATTTTTAAATATTTATACAATTTCTTCATCGCAAATGATCTTATTTATAAATATCAGTCCGGCTTTTTACCTCAACACTCTACAACGTATCAACTCATAGATATTTATCACCAAATATGTCAAGCCATTGATCACGGCCAACTCTCATGTATTGTTTTCTGCGATATTTCCAAGGCTTTCGATAGAGTGTGGCACAAAGGTCTTTTGTTTAAGCTTAAGGAACATGGAATTGGTGATCATCTACTCACTTGGCTGACAAGTTATCTGAACAATAGAAAACAAAAAGTGGTTATCCAAGCATCCGAATCCACTCTTTTACCCTTAGAAGCAGGTGTGTCCCAAGGTTCTGTTCTTGGGTCTCTTCTATTCATTATTTATGTCAATGATATTACCCAATCCTTATTAAGTTTAACTCGACTATATGCAGACGACAGTTCTTTGTTTTGTTCTGCAACCTCATTACAAGATATAGAGGGTATACTTAACCATGATTTAACTATTGTTTCTAAATGGGCAAAGCAGTGGTTGGTTGATTTCAACCCAAACAAGACTGAAGCGGTTATTTTTTCTACGAAAAGAGATTTAGGGGAACCAGAGTTAATTTTTGAAAATACTAAGATCAAAATCGTAGATCAACATAAACATCTTGGTTTGACATTAAGTAGCTCAGCCCAATGGAATGACCATATAAATAATAGTTTAGAGGCTGCTTCTAAGGTAATACACATCATGCGTAGACTTCAGTTTATTCTTACTCGTGTTGCTCTAAATCAAATTTATCTGTCTTATGTAAGACCCATTTTGGAGTATGCATCGATAGTTTGGGATGGTTGTTCTAAAACATCTTCAGATTCCATTGAAAAATTACAAAATGAAGCTGCACGCATTGTAACAGGCCTCACGAGGTCAGTTTCCCTAGAAAAACTTTACAAAGAATGTGGCTGGGAAACATTAGAGTCCAAAAGAAAAAGTTTTAAATTACATTTTATGTTCAAAGTATCTAATAATCTTGTCCCACATTACATAGAAGAATTGATCCCTCCTTTAGTTGGTAATAGAACGCAATATGAGCTTAGAGACAGCCAAAATTTTGATAACTTATATGCCAGAACAAGTTTATTACAAAAATCATGTATCCCTTCTTCTATTTGTCTTTGGAATAATCTCGAACAAGAAATAAGAAACAGTACTTCGATCAATTCCTTTAAATGCAAAATAAGTAAAAAGACGAAATCTACAAAAATTCCAAACATCTATTGTATTGGAAATAGAAATATTTCGGTTTTACATGCACGATTAAGAAATAATTGTAGTAATCTAAATGAAGACCTCTACCAAAATCACTTGAGATTGGACCCTATGTGTGAATGTGGTAACGAAATTGAAAATGCAGAACATTATTTCTTTAAGTGTCCCCGCTATATAAATATCAGATCCTCGCTTTTCAGGGCAACTAGGACTTTTCACCCTTTGAGTGTTCATAAATTATTGTTTGGAATTGCCAATTTGAGCTACAACCAAAACTGTTTACTTTTTGAGGCTGTTCACTCATACATTAAAGATACCAAGCGTTTTGTGTAGCTGTTTTTTTTTTGTAACAGTTTTACTTTTTACTGCCTATTGGAGCATCAGCATCCTACAGAGATCACCATCTTGTTTCCTATAAATTCTCTCTCTCTCTCTCTCCCTCTCTCTCTCTTCTCTGCATGTGTGTGTGTAATGCGTGTGTGTGTGTGTTTTTTTTTTTTTTCTTTTCTTTTCTTTTATGTATATGCCATTGTAAAATTTGTACTGAATGTTTTGTAGGGGAAGGACCGTTTCTAAGTTGGAAGAACTTGTGGTCCAACCCCATTTCTATTTGTTGAAATAAAATATGTTTAAACTAGTTAAACTTAACAAATGTTAAAGACTAACATCAAAATTGGCGGGTGTTGCTTTGGAAATTGGATTGGGAGTGGAGGGGGGCGAGGTTAATATTCAGAGCATTTGAAGCGACTGCGACTCTAATGCTTGCCGATACATTCACTCTTCTTTGTCGTGTGAAAGGGGGGGGGGATGCGTCTTTTTTGTTGTTATTGTGTTTGATGCCTAAGGTTTTATTGAAATTTTCTTTTTTTTTTCCATACATTTAACGACTGAGAAGTGGGGTTTTACTTTGGTTAGTCACTGGAATAGCCATGGTTTATTCAAGGAAATTAATACGCAGCCGCTTTTGTATTCTAATTATAAACTTGTTTTCCTTTAAACCCTTTCCCACATAGCACGATTTAGAATTTTCCAAATTTAAAGCATCTACAGATGACAAATTTGATATCAGTGTAAATGAGCTCAAGCACTCTGACAAGGTAGAAGACATTGTGGGAAAAGGAGAAAATGCTGGTTACTAGCATTTTCTCCTTTTCCCACAATGTTTTGAAAAGGCCTCTTTCTCAAGGTCGTTAAAACTCGGGATTGTGTGGTAAAGGGTTAATCAAGAGTTGGTCATGTTAGTATCGAAATAATCTTCTTTGTATCGTGGTTTGTCGTGCAATAAAAGACGGTTGTATGTTATTAGGTGCAATGAATAAACCACTCTGGCTATCGCCCTCGTGGTTTATTTATTGTGTCTCATAACACACCACCATGGTTTATTGAACGATAAACCACGATAGAAAGAAGATTATATCTTAATTATTATTGATAAAGAGTTAAATGGACTTTTTCCAGTCTGGAAGGAAAAAAATGACATTTTTATGTGTCACAAAAATGACACATCAGTCAAGGGACATTGATGTTTGAACATTTTTCATGACTCTTGATTTTATTACACGGATTTGCATGTGATATACCCAGGTCAATTGCTCTGATACGAAATAGTGATACATTTGTATATACTTAAGTGGTTCAAATAGTTTGGTTTAAAAGAAAAATATTGACTGCACAAGTGACATATTCAAGTATCTTTTGCCAATTGTAACACACTGTGGAAACTTTTACATAAAATTCAACTGATTGAATGTAAATTCTGCAATGGCTCTCTATCTGAACCTCTCATAACACCAAAACACCCGCCGGGAGAAAAATGAGTATAGTATTGTCCAGGCACCATCATACTCTACCGAATGTCTTTGTTTTTACCTATTTTAAATGGAAATTCAGTCTTTATAGGAGTGAAAATTTATTGTGTTAACCCTTTACCAAACAATTCTATTTTAGCAACCATAGAAAAGATTTTGTAAACATTATGAGAAAAGTGGAAAATGTTGGTAAGCGGCATTTTCTCCATTAACCACTATGTTTTATACCTTTTAAATCTCTCTCATCATTTGGGCAACACTTTAATTGTCTTCAAATGTTTTAAATCAGGATAAGTCCTAAGCTTTTTCATTTGGTTTAGAGTTTAGTGAGAGATGTCATCTCTAGATGACATTGCATAGACCTACCCAGCTTACTTACGTAACTTTGGTGCTATCTATTATGAGTGAAATTTTGCCTTTGTACACAAATATTAGTCTATATATCCGTGCAGTCTTTCAACAGAGTCAAATTTTAGTCTCAACCTTTCACTCCTTCTGTAAGAAAGTTATCACAGAAAAAGTCTCCTGAAAACGATTGATTGAAAATGATACAGTAAACTGTAGATCTGGCAGTTGAGGTTAAGGATACTGTACAGGAATTTCCTTTCAAGGTGTATTATGACTGGCACAGATTTCTGTTTTTAATTGAATATGATGTATAACGAGTAATTGCTTCACAGGCTATGTATTTTTGGTGCTCATGTATGTAAACTCATACAGATCTATGTCAATTTCGGAAAAGATACTGTAAGGTAGTAGTTCATTTTGTATAACTAAAAAATTGCTTGAAGTCTGTAAAACACTGGTATATCTGTCACTTGCAATCATACCCTTAATTTGCTGCAAAAATATTGATATGAAAGATAGAGCATAATTATAGAACAAAATGTAACAGAAAAGGCACTTATGTATATTAAATGTGAGAGAAAAAGTTGCCTTTGCATGTATATATTGAAAGAAGATTTGTGGACGACTTCACTGATCAATAGATATTACAGATATTTTTCCAGTATACCTAATTGTTTGCACTTTTTTCACTGCCAGTGCCAATGAAATAGCTTTTGGAGACTGATCAGAAAGTGCAGTCTGCTACCTGATGCTATGTTTTGTTTGTTTGTTTGTTCGTTTTTAAATAAAACCATTTTACTAGTTATCTACTGTTAGACTCTGAAATAAGCTGAATTTATTTATTTTGACGGCAAACGAGTTAGAATTAACATTTCATAAGCTTGATTGTTGAACAAGACATACCTGTCATTTTCTAAGAATGCAGACCTCCAAGTCTTGAAGATCACAAATGATGCTGTGCCATGCTAACTACACTGTCTGTTCCTTCACTAACCACCTCACCATTATCATTCAAATGTGTGTCTATTTACCTGGGATGAATATTACAGTAATGAAAGTTTTGTGATGAAAAGAATAAAATTAACATACACACTGAAAACAAGTTAAACAGCATGAAACCTGTATTGTGGGCATTCACTGGAATTACAGAAAGAGTATCTACGATACGGTTCTAGAATACCAATCACCATCCGATAATCAGATATCAACCAGTTATCAGATCCTCTATAAAGTGGCTTAAGAATGATTGTTACGTTCTATATGCCTGACTGTTTGCTATAGAGCTCCCAGCCTCAGTTTATTTGTTATTAATTATATAAATACATGCCAAACTGAAGTGAGATGATAAATAGGCAAATAACGGTAATTTCCAACGTCTAACATGTTCACCATGTTATATTTATTCAAATTTTAATCAAGTTAAGAAGAGATGTAAAACACATAATTTCACTTCACTATGTCTACCTTTCTACTGAATAATCACAGCGCGGTAACTTCCAAAAAAAAAAAAAAAAAAACACACAAATACATACAGATGCTTAGTTTTCGGTTTCAAATTTAAGACTATTGCCATTGTCTGAATTATTATCGGACTCACAGCATATCTATATATCTACATTCACAACACTGGATTCTGAATCAAATTTGTTTTCAAAAGTAGCTTCATCTAATAGACCTCTACCACAGTTTTTTTTTTTTTTTCAAATCAGCCCTGTGTCAAGATTCGCCCCACCCCGCATGTCACAAGTTTTACATGGGCTTATATAATAAAGACTTCGAGAATCGTCTTGTTCCCAACCATAAAGCAAAGGGCCACCAAATTTGGCATGTAGCTTGATCTAGTAGACTTCCACTAACACTATTCAAATAACAGCCTTGGGTCAAAATTGGCCCCACCCCAGGGGTCACAAGTTTTACGGGCTTATATAGTGAAAACTTAATTTTTTAAAATCCTTACTGCAAGGTCTAGGGCTACTAAACTTGGCATGCATTTTCATATTTTAGAGCTCTACCAAGATTATTCCATGAATAGCCCTGGATCTAAATTGATCCAACCCCAGGGGTCACAAGTTTTACATGTACCTATAAACTGAAAACTAAAAGAATTGTCTGGTTCCTAACCGTAAGGTCTAGGTTTACTAAATTTTGTATGTAGCTT
This sequence comes from Tridacna gigas, assembly GCA_945859785.2. Classification (NCBI taxonomy): domain Eukaryota; kingdom Metazoa; phylum Mollusca; class Bivalvia; order Cardiida; family Cardiidae; genus Tridacna; species Tridacna gigas. The sequence goes on along the minus strand of OX244034.2, from coordinate 43,689,418 downwards.
CATCTAGTAGACCCGTAAAAAATGTTAGAATTACAGCCCTGGGGGTAACAGGTTTTACAAAGGTTTAAATACTTACAAACAGAAAACTTAAAGAATCTTATTGTAGTCCATGAAGTCAGTGTGACTTAAATTTATGTACTGATCGATGGGATTATTTCTTCTTATAACACACACACACACACACACACACACACACACACACACACAAAATTTACCTCCCTTTATATATATATATATATATATCAAAATTTACCTCCCTTGATTTTCGTTTAAGGTTTTTCGAGAGAAAATGTTCAGCTTTCAGAGATTTCAGGGAGAGTGATTTATTTTGATGTTTACAGTTATCCTCAGATGAGTGGAATATTTAATACAGAGCAAGGTTTCTATCATTCAGCTTTTTGTTCTAGAACTTTACCATTCATGCCACAGAAGAAAAAATGTTTCTCGCCTCTAAGATTTGGGAAACTTCTTGTCAAAGCAGTCTTTGTTAGAGTTCATTGATATTTGGTATTAAAGATATCTGATAAGAATTTTGTGTGTTCCCTGACATTATCTTTGCATTTGAAAAAAATATGACTTTTTTCGGGAGGGGGAGGGGCTAGGATATTTTTTCTATGTAGGTTTATTGTTGTGCAAACTTTTAATGATTTATGTCGCTATCAGTGCCAATTAAGTGCATGATACAAATATTTAAAGCCAGTTGAGCAATGCAGGGACATCATGGCCCTCATGTTTAAGTCACAATATATACAAAATTATAGTTCGAAATACATGTAAGTTAACCCTTTCCCAAACGATGAATTTTAGACTGGTCCAGATTGTAAGAGTTTGCAGACGACAATTTTAAATTTGATGAAAATGGCAGAAAGTTCTCAAAAAGGGTAGAAAACACTGTGGGAAAAGGAAAAATTGCTCGTTACGAGCAATTTCTCCTTTTCCCACAGTGTTTTCAAAAGACTTGTACTGCAGACACGTGAAAACCAGGGCTTGTTTGGGAAAGGGTTAACTCTGTCAGCGGCAAATATACAAGATCGACCTCTTCCGACGGTCTCTCTGAAAGATTTTTATGTTATATAATCCGACGGTACAGATTCAAGATCAGACAGCACGTTCTGTGCAGTCTGACCTTGATCTATGCTGTCCGCAAAAGCCCCCAATTTCGCCTATAGCACCAACAGGGTTAATGAAGGATTCGGACTTTGATGAAATGTTTATGGCCACTGACTGACTCGGCAGAAAGACACTTAAAATATGCTTGCCTAATTCTTGACCAGCCGAAAAATTCTAAACCTGCCCAAATTCAACAGAAAAATGCAGACGAAAAATTGATGGTGAATCATATGATAGGGATTGTCGTTGAAAGGATGGAAACATGTGGGAAAAGGAGAAAATGCTCGTTACCAGTCCCACAGTGTTACAAAAACGATCTACCCTTAACTCTTTACCAAACAGCAAAATTTCAGTGTGTTCCAAATTGAAAGCATTTGCAGACGACAAAATAAATATGACTGATAAACTGAAATTTGTTTGGGGACGGATAGAAAACATTGTGGGAAAAGGAGAAAATGCTGGTTTTCAGCATTTTGCCCTTTTCCCACAATGTTTTCAAAAGGCTTTTTGTTCAGGGTCGTTAAAAGCCGGTATTGTGTGGTAAAGGGTCAAAAGACGGGATCATTTGGTAAAGATTTAAATGGGTAATGACGTGCAGTCTGATCTTGATTTACACCCTTCGAACAGAAAATCGGTGGTCACGACTGACGGGATACCGGCTAACGATCAACATGTCGCGTAATAGCCCATGTTGTTATCGTTAGCTATCCCAGTTATGGATTTTGTTCAGTTTTGGTGGAATTCAATGTGAATTATATGTCTCAAAATATCGAAAGGGAGGTTGAGAGTGTAGACAAAAATCAGTCTGCACGAACGTGCCGGCTGATCTTTGTCTGCACTCAATTTTTTACATTCCCCGCTGATGGTGATTAGCTGAGTGAGTGTTGTCTTAAGCCGCTTTCATTTCAATTTTATTACGGCGACAGCTTGCTAATTTTTATGTATTCTTGGTTTCACCAGCACTAGGCCCGGGCTCTTATGTGTCTTGCCTAGGGACACTCCAATGAAAATCCCAACGCCTCGAATGAGGATCGAACCCGGCCCTTTAGGTTGCGAAATACTACACCTTCACCCCTGAGCCACGTAGGGTCCTTCTCCGTCTAAAACATCCGAGTCACGTTTGACTGGGTTTACAAGTGTTTATATTGGACGCGTGAAGGGACGAGAATCCAAGATCGAACAAAAGTCTTGCCTCCATGTCATAATGCTGAAAGGTATATACGAGACACAATAACTGATCGTATCACCTGGAAGTTTATTTTATTTACGGTCATGGTTCGAGTAAACAAATCTTTCGTGGGACTTCTTGTGGTCTATATCTTAACTGTCGTTATACTGTTAAATGTTTTACGTTCTTCGCAGAGTGATAGTCTTTCTAAAGTTAGGATAGTGGATTTTGATAACGGTATTGTTCAACAACGTGATGATAGTGAAAAATACGATAATAATAACGATGAAACTTCGGATGGTATCCAGGATCATTTGACTAATGAAGGTTATTATAGCGAAGCATCACAGAGATACAAAGAAACGACAGCAGAGGACAAAGCTGACCTTAATATAGGTATCAGGTATGGACCCGGAGAAAATGGAAGCGCCGTGGTTGTCTCAGATGATGTCAAACGTTTTATGAATCAAACAGAATTTCAACGAAGACGACATTTTCATGGCTTTAATACATTTATGAGTGATCTGGTCAGTTTGCAAAGAAAGGTAGAGGACCCAAGACCGGAGGCTTGTAAACGAATCAAATATCCTGACAATATGGAACCCGCTAGTGTCGTAATTATCTATCGTGACGAGTGGCCAAGTGTCGTGCTGAGAACAGTGTATAGCGTACTGGGCAACTCACCACAACATTTGCTCAAGGAGATTGTTCTTGTGGATGATGGTTCAAAAGATCCGGAATTAAAAGCGAAAATAGCAATCCATGTTGCAAATGTGGAGAAACTTAAGCTTGTACAGAATCCGTCCCCTCTTGGTTTAATGCTGGCCCGTCAGAAAGGAATTGAAGCGACGACGGCCGAGTATTTTGTTGTGATGGACGGGCACATGGAAGTTGCTCCGGGCTGGTTAGAGCCGCTCATAGCTCGATTACAAGACGTTCCCAAGGCCCTGTTATGTTCACATGTGGGTGTAATGAATCAAGATACGTTCGAATTTCACGTGGGGCGCATTTTTGATGGGCAGTTTCCTTTTTTCGACTTCCTGACTTTAGGTCAAATGTGGGCTCCATTTAGGTCGAAAATAAAGGCTGCCAGGAACGGCAGTGTGACGCCGATGCCAATGGGCACTGTGCAGGGAATGATGGCAGTTATGAGGAGAGATTTCTTTCTGCAGCTCGGCGGGTTCGATCCTGGGATGAGACAGTGGGGTTCGGAGCAAATGGAGCTATCAATAAAAGTTTGGATGTGTGGGGGTCGGGTTGAGCTTGTCCCGTGTTCTAAGGTGGCCCATATGTATAGGTAAAGTAGTTTTGAACTAGGTTTGATGCACTTCTGTTCTTATTCCAATGGACATTACTGATATCAATGGACATTACTGATATTATTCTCTTTCAGTTATACTGTCTTTTAATATTATTGATAAGTAGAAATATACATTTCTTGATCTAGAGCACTTTCAAACAATATAACTGGAAGCGGAGAGTGTAGACCGAGATTAGGCTGTAGGTACATGTATATACATAGTGATTTCAGTCGGTACGCTCTGCCAAAAAACGTACATGGTCGTGTTTGGCAAAAGGGGGGGGGGGGTGGGCTGGCCTAAAATGCTCCGGAAGACAGCTAAAAGACAAAAAATAAAATAAAGGACTAATGATCGCTATTGTAGACTTGTTCATCATTTGGGGTTAGTTTAATTATCATGGTATATCAACAGTACTTCTATTTGATAATGGCATCAGTTTACATGATCATGTGTCCTGCACGATAACTATGAAACTTGCGATCGTAACGCTACCCACATAGCCCTAGTCGCCCAGGAAACAGGCCATTACTCCCACCATTATCAAACAAGTGGTATTATAGATGAATTATGGTCTGTGAAAAGGTGGTTGAATGCATTTGCTAAAAGTATCGACCAAGATCAGCATTCACAATTCGGACAAAAAATATTGTTACGTCACTTAAACATCTGTTATGGGTATTCGATGAGACAATTCTAATGAGTACGAGGAATGGGATGGTTTCAGTGAGGCACTAAATAAAAATTACTCAAACCCCAAAATATTCCTATGAGCTTTACCTTTACAACGGTCGACAATTTTCTCGAAGGGTACATTGAACAATTATGTCAAACAAATGGAGATAAATAGATGTTTAAAATCTTATAGCTTCGGGCCAGAACAAAATTTCATTTGTGTACTGTATAAATATCACCGACTCTGAGTCAGAGAAAGAAATGAAAAGGTCACTTTCGGTGGAAAACTTAAAACCCAGGCTCGTATTCACCAGTCATTCTTAACAGTATATATCTTTAGTCTTATTCTTAAAACAAGAGGGCCATGATGGCCCTGTATCGCTCCACTGGCTTATAAATATAAACCATAAAGAGAAGTCTTCACTATACAAGCCCTTATAAAACTTTGACCCCAGACCTACAGTCGGACTAAATGGGGAATATGTGTATTAGAAAAATAACATGCCAACTTTGGGAGTTCTTGGCCTTATGGCTAGTAACATAACGGTTTCTGAAGTTTTCACTCTATAAACCCACGTAAAACTTGTGACCCCTGGTGCAGGGCCAAACTTGATCCTAGGGCTGTAACTTGGGCCCTCTTTGTAGTTGTTCACTAGATAATGCTATAATTATGCAAAATTTAGTAGCCCTAAGCCTTATGGCTATGTACACCAAGATTTAAAAGTTTTCCCTATATAAGCCCATGTAAATCTTGTGAACCTGCCCCCCCACCAGCATGAGGCCAAATTGACCCCAGGACTGTAATTTGGGCACTTTTGGTAGACCCCCACTAGATCAAGCTAAATGCAAAATTTGGTAGCTCTAGGCCTTATGGCTAGGTACAGGAAGATTTTTAAAGTTTTCTCTATATAAGCCTATGTAAAACTTGTGACCCCTGGGGCAGAGCCAATTTTGACCCCAGGGCTATAATTTGAAGAGACATGATAGAGGTCTACTACATAAAGCTACATGACAAATTTGGTAGCCCTATGCCTTATGGTTTCAGACAAGAAGATTTTTAAAGATTTCCAATATTTTTCAGTTTTGTTGCTATGGCAACCAAAGTTTTTGAAGGAATCAAATTCTTTCAATAAATTCTGAAGAGGACCATGGCAGGATCATTTCTGTGAAGTTTCATGAAAATTGGATGGGTAGTTTTAGAGAAGAAGATGTTTGAAATAAAAGTTAACGCATGGACGGACGGACGGACGGACGGACGGACGCACGACGGACACCGGGCCATGACATAAGCCCGCTTGCCTTTGGCCAGTGGAGCTAAAAAAAAAAAAAAAAAAAGTAAATCAAACGGATAACCCAATCAAAAGTTTTTTCACTTTCTAAAGCTAAAATTAGACTAAGAACGCAATTAAGAATGGTTGGAGAATACGGACCCTGGATATTTCTTGTCCAAGGTTGCTGTGATTAGAATGCTAATTGCATGTTTCGTGCAGTGTTATCTTGATCTACACTGACCGCAAAAGCATAAAAAGGTGTCACACCCTGAAAGGATTAAGTTAATTTCTATAAAAATCAATCAATGGTTTCTGACTTACTAATCATTATCATCATTATTGTCATCGTCATCGTTACTACCACTACTACCAACACCAGTACTTAACTCTCCGTCTTCGATATCATCATCATCACCATCATCAATTGATTCAAGGACATAAATGCGAACTATAATTAGGCATGGCCTAACGCTAGTGTTTCATAATGTAATTTGAGAAGGACATCGTTTTCCTTCTGTAAACTCCTGGTCAACACTTGGTGTCAAAGACCGAAATGTTACCAAGTAACACGTGGAAATATGATGATCAATAGACACCACGTACATGCACATTTATTGAGATGTAGCGGACTTTTTTTACACTGCATCTTTGGTAGACGGTATTCTGTAGTACTTCAGTAGACCCACTTTTAACCTTTTTAACCCGCCAAATAAACTCAACGGATATTTTTCACTCCGGAAATAAGACCCAAATAATTGCGATTTCGTGGTTGCCTTTGCCTATATAGTGCGTCAGCAAATTGGAGAGATGGAAGATCAGACTGCACATTATATACGTTTGATTTAAATTCAAATGAATTTTAACACCTGCTCACTCCAGAAATAAGACCCAAATAATTGCGATTTCGTGGTTGCCTTTGCCTATACGGTGCTTCAGCAAATTGGAGAAGATGAAAGATCAGACTGCACGTTAATAAGTGGCTACAAGAGAAATTGTCTGCATATAAAAAACAAATAAATGTTTCCTGTTGTACAGAAAAAAAAATGTTCATTGTCTTCATACTGTAATTTATATGGTTTTAAAATGGTATTATGGGGTAAATGTTACTTTATAATATTCATCCGCCGTTCATAAAAAAATGGATTTCACCTTGTTAACCGGTATTTGTTTATTAATCATTTTTTTAATGAAAACGCCCATAATTGCAATATTTTTGTTAGGGTTTGTAGGTACATCACACAAGGAATATGATGATGTTAGACCTTTCCTGGGGCTTGCATTTGCTTCTCGCTGCGTAAGAAAATTTTGAGGTCTCACTTTGGTCTTGCCAGATAGGAAATTTTCCCACGCTGCTTGAAGCAAATACAACCCACAGAAGAGTCACTACATCATAATTGTTGAGTATTTATTTCGTGTAATAATTGTTAATCCATGCTAATTATTTAAGATACTTTACAAGAATGTTTTCCAAAATCAACATGAATTAATTTTGATGCATGAATACGAGTGAAAAGATTGCTGCAAAAAGGAGAAAAATATTGGTAATGACCAATATTTATCCTTTTGCCAAAACCTAGTTAACCTTTAAAGGGGCATTAAACGTGATTTTGACCCCCTTTTCCCCTTTTTTATGGAAGACGGTTGATATTTTGTAAGAAGAAAACATTAGGACGTGACTGTGTGCCATTAGTTTGGGAAAAAAAAAAAACTCTACCTCCCAACTTCGCTAAGGGACCAGTCGATATTGCAAATGCAACTTTAGTTGGTTCCAGCTGCTTACGGTTTAAAGTGATCGTCATATAATCTAATTTTAATAGGCTGTATACCTACACATTTTTGGCTAAAGTACATGCATCTCTCCTGGATGACGTTAGACATGGCGGGAAAATGTCGTCAAGTACGGTCCCAAATATTGTATGGTCACATACTACCCCACGTGTCGACTACTGTCAGCTTGATGTCTGGTTTGATTGGTAAAAATGTAATGCCGTGATACATATAAATAAAAGGTATCTACAACTAAACTATAACCAAGTTCAGAATTAAGTTTTTTTCAAGGGTCATTTTCAAAAACAGTTGTCAATGATTGCAATAGTTTGTTGTTAAAACGTGTAGATTGAGGTATACCAGTAAAGGAATATTACGATGAAGTAACTGTTCTGAGGTTCGTAACTTCCTCTCGCTGCACAAGAAAGTTTGACATCTCGACCGATCTTCGGTCTAACAAGATAGCAAATTTTCCTACTCAGCCCGCAGAAAATAAAAGCACCAGGAAAGTTACTACAATATAATATTTCCTATTTAATCTTTTTCGTTTCAGGATAACTCCTTGGGGACACGTAAACAAAACAGCTGATTTTCTAGTGGCGAACTCACTAAGGACGGCGGAAGTCTGGTTGGACGATCCGTATAAAAGTATCGTGCGTGACGTCATCGGTAATCACAGTACCTATGACGTTGGAGATCTTACAGACCGCCGTAGAATTCGGAGAGACAACAGTTGCAAGCCATTTCAGTATTTTGTTGACATGGTGAAAACGTTTTCTGACGTTTATCTACTCGGTGACATAAAGGCAAAGGGAAATATTCGAAGCAAAATCATAAATAGATGCTTATATTCTGACAAGCTGAAAGACAAATCGTATAAACCCCGCATTGGTAGTTGCAGTCAGATCGGTAACAGATACTACATATTAACCGAACACGACCAAATACGTTCCACACAGGGAACGATACTTCGTACAAAGCTGAATGCGAAAAAGGGTCAACCTATTCCTTTAGTAATTGCAAAGTCGCCAGCTTACAACTTTATAAAAGAAGCCGTTTGGCAATATAGAAATGATAAAACAATATACAACGTAGCCACTACGTTATGCTTGACCGTCGTAGAGGAAAACGCTTTAGCAATGAAGGAGTGTACTGGTGACGTCAGACAACAATGGGAGTGGCAAAGAGTATAGCTGATATCTGAATTGACATTGACCTTTAGTCTGCTTAGGGCAACTCATAGCGCTTTTGCAGACTGTGTCGATCAAGATCAGACTGCACAGGCTGTGCAGTTTGATCTTAGTTCTACAGTGTCCGTTACTTGGACTTTTTGAAAATGCGCAAATGACGTTTGCATTCACAATACTTGAGTATTTTTTCATTGGATTTTACTCTATTATTCTGCAGTTTAAGAGTTAACGCTGTATAAGTATGTGACCCATAAACGACAGAAAAGTCGTTAACAATTCTACAAGATAGTAAAGAGCAACATTTTGTTTGTATTTGTTGATGACGTAAGTGCACGAGGAATTTGCAAAGGTATTCTATATATGTGTAGAATGAAGAAACGGTTTGATGTAATCCATTCATTCAACCATTCATCCACACATCGATCGATTCTTAACCTGTAAAACCAACCAGCGGATGACATAAACATGTTTATTTTGTACTACAGGTCAGCGACCCACAACATTTTATACAGACGTACTATGATTCTGACTGACATAAAGATTAACATGTAACCATAGATAAACCACTACTTGTTTCACTACTAACTTTTTGATAAACAAATCGAAGTTTTAAAAAGTAATAAAATTTGTGCCTATGAAAAAAGCTATGCGTGGTCCTTGTGTCGTGTGAACATTCACGTCACGGTTTTCCATGACTTTTTTTTAAAATTTAGAACCCCCCCCCATAACCTTTCTAAAAGTGCCACAAGCTTTAATTGATTGTTTTCTTCTTTAAATTTGAACGGGATGTAAAGAGGCCCCGTATTAGACTAAGGAAAACCCAGCAAGTGATCAAATATAAAAATAAAAAAGTACTTTCCCCAAAGTTGAAACGACCATACAGTTTTTTTCATTATTATTTTGTGTTTTATAGAAGGTCACACGGACCAACTTTTGAAAGATTTTCAACCCTCGCGCGACAAGGGGCGAATTCTTCTAATGAGTCAAGATTAACAGTGTCACAGTACAGTACAGAATTTTATTGTTATTTTATATCAAGAAAAGGTCAAGGTATATTCTAATTTTTCCGAGCCGATTCCTCGCAAACAATGTAGACTCAGATCAACAAGTTATTACATGCAGTGAGATCTTGGCCTTTTCTACTCGATACTCTGTTAGTTATTCAAACTAAAGTTGAAAAAAACAAGAGGGCCTTGAAGGCCCCATATCATTCCACTGGCTCATAAGTACAAACTCTACACGCCAAGCATAATTCTTGGCTATTTGGTTTCAAACTAGAAGACATATAAAATTTTCTCACTGAAAGTCCACAAGAAAGTTATGAACCCAGGGCGAAGTCAGTTTTGCCCACAGAGCTATTATTACTTGAATCCTGGTAGAGGTCCACAAGGTAAAACACAATACAAAATAAAACGGGTCTAGAATGTATTGTTATAAACAAGAAGGTTTTCATAGTTTCCTCAATGAAAATGCCCTGTAAAACATGAGACCCCTGATGCAGGGCTAATTTCGACGCCTGGTCTAAATTTGGAACAAATTTAGAAGTGAGCCACAAAATGAAGCCATGTGCTAAATTTTTGGTATGCTAATGATTTATGGTTCGGAGCAAGAATTTTCACTATATAGGCACTGACCCATGGGGTGAACGCCAAATTTGGAAGAGGCCTATTAGATGATGACACTCACAAAATATTACACCTATAGCTCACGATTAGAAACAAGAAGATATTTAAAGTTTTCATTATATAAGTTTATGTAAAACTTGTAATTTGTGGGGCGGAGCCAGTTAAGACCCTATGGCTACTTTATAAACCCATGTAAAACTTGTGACCCCCGGGGCGAGGTCCATTTTGACTCCATGAAGAAACTTGGTAGAAGTCCATTAGATAAAACTATGTACCAAATTTGGTAGCCCTGGGCCTTTTGGTTTCGGAAAAGATTTTTAAAGAAATTCAATATTTTTCAGTTTTGCTGCCATGGCCACCAGAGTTTTTATTGGAATCAAATTCTTTCAAGAAATTCTGAAGAGGACCTTGGCGGGATCATTTTTGCAAAGGTTGGTCAAAATTGGATTGGTAGTTTAAGAGAATAACAAGTTTGAGATAAAAGTTAACGCACGGACGGACGCACGGACGGACGGACGCACGATGGACACAGGGCCATGACATAAGCTCGCTGGCCTTCGGCCAGTGGAGCTAAAAATTTCTACAATGGAAATGAAACCTTGATATTCTGACACAAAAATTAGTTACGTTACGTATTTATTGATCAGTCATTATTTTCGAGTTATTCACGTATCTTAAGCTTCTTGTTTCTTTAACCCTGTACAGGACGCGAAACTTGAGACTTGTTAAAAGTTTAAGTATTTACAGACAAATTCAGTATGACTTAAATAACTGGAATGGTCTTTAAAAGGTTAGAAGACATTGTGGCAGAAAAAGGAGAAAATGCTAGTTACCAGCACTTTCTCCCCTCCCCCCTCCCCCACAATGTTTTCAACAGCCTCCTTCCTTAGGCTCGTTAAAACGTAACTGTTTGGTGAAAGCTTACCATATTCTCTTAAGCACTCATGTTACACTACTGTAATATTAATATATGCTAAATATTTGTACTTTGTAACAACTGACTGGGTAGCACTATCACTTCGGCTATCTGATCGGACCGTCAGTATTCACTCTTATTTTATACCCGAAGATTTCCCGACTCAAATACACGCGTCGTTGGTGCATAAAATAACACGCACGACAGAATAAAAAAATCGTACTAACACAGTGTCAAATACGATTCCAAATATGGTATAATGACGTATCTCGTGCGCGGAACACCTATGTAGTGATTTGTGCTTTGATTGGTCAAAACGTTATGCTGTAAATATGCACCCGCCATTAATACAAACAAGATCTTGCTGGCCACTACTTCATTATTTCTTTTATTTTGATTGCCGCTTAAATGTCAACAGTTGCAAAATTTTGTCGTTGAAAGCGGTTGATATATTAAAAATAAAAGCGCTGAAGGCGCGTGAAGGCCTGGGCATAAGAACGGGTGAAGAGGTAGCAAAATGAGGCCCAGAAGCTCAAAGTTGCTATCACATTTGTACAGGCTTAAAAAACTGCTATCACATTTGTACAGACTAATAAAAATATATCTACATGTCTCACACTGACAGTCCATGGAGTTGACAACAGAATGGAAAAACATAAATTTGTAAAAGCCAATATAATGAGTATTTTTGTATAGCCTTGGTCTCATGGTCTTTATGGATTGAAAAGAGATAATTTTCAAAGGATTTTCTGCTTCCTGTTTTCTTCCTTTACGTTGCTTTGGCAACAAATCATGGTAACAAACCAAAATGAGCAGCGTGCAACAGCAGTTAATATTTCTTGAAAGTGCAAAAATCCACAACGGCCAAGCAATGAATCATTTTTCTTTCATTTTACCACACTCAGTCTATAGGTTGAAATAGTAACCATGTCCCTTGACAAGGAAAAACACAAAGTCTTTAAAGGCTAATATCACAGAGTACGATTTGGTGTCTGAGAAGACAATCTTTTACGTATTTCTTTTTATTTTTAAGTTTTGGTTTCTATGGCAACAAATAAAAAGACATCCGCATTCGGGCGCCAATGCTCGGTTGATTTTCAGTGAAAACACAAAGTTGAAAAAGGGGCATAACTTGATAATTATTTACCCTTTCGGTTATGTTTCCCTTTTGATAGTTAACAACATGTCCAAGTTTTAAGTAAACATTTTCAGTAATAACAAAGATATTGTAAAATGTCAAATATTTTGCATGACGACACAAACGACGAAGATGATGACACTAGGGCTATGAAAATACCATGCCTCTAGAAACAGCTGAGCTAAAGTTCTTAGTCGAAAAAGGGGCATAACTTATTACTTTGCCAAAAATATTTTGGCGGTTACCTGCCTCTGTTGTACTGATATAAATTCCCCTTTTAATAGTTAACAAAAAGTCCAAGTTTGAAATATCTTCATTAATGACAGATATGATGAAATGTCAAATGTTCTGAAAATTTAAAGGAATTAAAAAAAGGGCGTAACTGTGTCAAAAATATTTTGATGGTTACCTACCCTGTTGTATGGGTACCCCTACTGACAGTAAATAACTTGTACAAGTTTGAAGTAAATATCTTCAGGAATAACAGAGATATTAAAAATGTCAAAGTTTTTGCACGAGGACAATGACGCAAAGGCTTTGACAATAGCATGACGCTTTCTTCGTAAACAGATGAGCTTAAGACTACCAGTTGAATAAAATCATATGGATGATACAAGACTGCTCAAGGTACATTTCTATAAAAGTTTTGTCAAAATATCTGCTGTAAATGCCACTTTTCAACTTTCGCATTGAAAGTCTATGGAATCTCTAAGTTGCCATGACTAACAAAGTTGGAAAGCCGATTTTCATGAACAAGAGGACCGTTGGACCTAAAGCCCTCATCTGAGTAAAGTCATCTAGGATTGATAAATTTGCAGAGCTCCTAGTTGTGATTATGGAAAACACAAATGAGCCATGCTCTGGAAAAAGGGGGTTTAATGCATATCCGTGATCCATCAATCGAAACGAGCCATCATATATTAATAGATCCATAAAATCCATTTTGTGGAGCAACCGACTGAATCATGAGGTACACTGGTCCTTTGACATGCAGGAAGTTTGCCAAAAGCAAAAAGTTTCGAACCAGGTCAGCCTAAATACCTATGGAGATCAAGATCAGATTGCACTGAATGTCAAGTCTGATCTTCGATATATAACGCCCACCAGTTACTTAACTCTTGACCACACATTCTCGAGTTTTAAGGACTCCAAGGATATAGCCTCATGAAAACCATTTGAAAAAAAAAAGGAAACCCTCTCTTTTTTCCTACAAGGTTTTCTGCACTTTCACAGCCAATAACCAACATTTCAGCTGAATCTAACGTGCCGTTCGCAAATGTGTGCAGTTCAGACAAGTGTAAAATTTCATCGTTTTTTAAAGATTACTGGTTTTCAATGGCTCATGTTACAAACTTTAATACATATTTGGTATTGTATGCTCCGAGTTTGCAATGGGTCGAAATGGTTATGGGCCGAAATGTCATATCTGGACAATTATGACAAGAAGAAATAAGGCATATATACCAATCAAATACATACTTATAACTTCAGACACGAGGTGCACAGTAATTTTACGAAAATAAAATCTTGCCGAGGTTTGAGACACATTTTTCAGAGAAAGAGCACATCGTCTGCGTAAGATACGCTATCATTATTTGTCATTCACATGGTGTGTAGATAGAGGATAAACGAACGATCCCGATTAGTGCTCGGCAACAGCACTCGTCACAACTCGGTCGATTACGTACCTACATCAAAACATTTGATCAACCTTCAACTGAGGTTTGCCAACTGTTTCTTTCACTGTTAAGCGCACAAATTTGCAGTTATGAATAACCTCACGAGGGCCCCAAATTCTTAGTCAACACTTTCGTACGATTAAAATCGCACATCTATCAAAGTTTGTTGTGAAATTAAACCTTAGTGTGATGTTCAAATCAAAATATATTTTATTATTTAAAGGGATCGTTTCCTTCAGCGTAGAGAGATGGATTGCAGGCGGTACTTTTCACTATGAACAACGTAGATTTAGATTAGACCGCCTTTTGCTAACAGTGGAGATTAAGACTAAACTGGACAGAACGTGCAGTCTAATCTTAGATCTACAATGGCTGCTATTTTGGAAAATATAAATGCTAAGCAGCTTTGAAATTAAGATGTACAACTTCTGGCCCTTTTTCCTGATTGAGAAAGTGCACTGGAATCGTCACAGTAAAGGAAGTCACTTTTCACAGTTGTAACTTTAAAACTGTACGAGTTTTACCCATTTGGACCATAAAATGAAGTCAAGCACACAGGATGTGCAGTCTGATCCTAGATCTACAGAGGCCGCTTTTTTGGAAGATATGTGTCGGTGACTGCAGAAAGCGGGGATCTTATGGCCAAAGGATCACGTTTTTTTTTTTTTTTTTTATATTTGGATCCGCCTACATGTTTAGAACATAATCTGTGAATATGAAATGAAAATTCCTCAAAATATGCAAGGTATGAGCTTTTTACCATAGGTAGTCAATGGTAAATAATCTATGACGTCGTGCACATGACGTCATTAGTCTACAAAGGTTGAAGGTTTTGCTTTTAAGCATTTAATTCATTGGAAAATAGATTAAATGACTGACTGAGATGATTCCGTTTCAATGATAAAAAAAAAAAAAAACCTCATCTCATAAACCTTTGTCTTTCTTCCTCAAACCAATCAAAACTATACTTATGCTTTTTCAGCAGCATTAAAACATAATAGGATAACATTAATCAACTTTTACAACCATTTTCTCATTTTGAAGCTATCAGCTTCAGGGACGTTAAAAGCTGTTTTGGCTCCAATTGGAGAGGGGTCAATGTGGGACTGTGAGAAAAACAGTATTCTAACATGACACATAAATTCGGCTCTGGAAACACAGTGCAACGTGGGCGCGGTAAAATCGACGTCAATCTATATAAAGCGACATCAGTCTATATAAACTAAGTCGCCCGTGACTGTTTCATGTCTCCGCCCTTGGATAATTTTTATCAATGAAAGTCACTTGACATAAACAAACCGTCATTTTCCGCTACTCTACTAAAGGGAGGAAGGAAAAACTCAAGGATTTATCGTTATTTAGTGTTTTTAATAAAAAATGACAATCATGGAACTATTTAAAATGTTACCAGTAACCAAATCTAAATCAAGTGACTTTAAATAATGAAGACCAACATCAGAATTGGCGGGTGTTGCATTGGAAATGGGATTTGAAGTGGGTGGGGGGTAATTTTCAGAGCATTTAAAGCGACTGCGACTTTAGTGCTTGACAATACATTCATTCTTTTTTGTCGTGTGAATGAGAAAAAATAAAGTAGTAAAACAGTGCGTTCTTTTCTGTTGTTGTGTTTGATGCCTAAGGGTTTATTGAAATTCTATTTTGTTTTATTATTTATTTTTATATATTTACCGACTGGGAAGTGGGGTCTTACTTTGCCTGTAGCACTGGAATAGCCATTGGTTTATTCAAGGAAATTACTATGCATCCGCTTTTGTATTCTAACTATGAAGTTGTTTCCCTTCGATAAAGAATTGGTCATGTTAGAATCGAAATAATTCTTCTTGATATCGTGCTTTGTCGTTCAATAAGCAACGATTGTATGTGTTATGAATGCAATTTAACCCTTCACCACACAATCCAGATTTTTATCGACCCCCTCCCTCAACCCCCCCCCCCCCAAAAAAGAAAAAAAAAAAAACTTTTGAAAGCATTGTTGGAAAAGGAGAAAATGTTGGTGGCAGCATTTTCTCCGTTTCCATTAATGTTTGCTACCCAAACAAAAAGAGACATCGTCATTTTTATCGAAATAATCTTCTTGTTATCGTGCTTTGTCGTTCAATAAACAACGATTGTGTGTTATGAGGAGCAATGAATAAATAACTCGGGCTATCGCCCTCATGGTTTATTTATTGTGCCTCATAACCCACAACCGTGGTTTATTGAACGATAAACCAAGATAGAAAGAAGATTATCTCTTAATTATCATTGCAAGTTATTTATTTCTGTAACATGCCATGACAATGAGTATATACATGTAACAATTGTAATAAACTGAGTAAATATCCAAATTTGTGAAAATACATATACTGACATATACAAATTGGTTTAATCCCTAGAATGCAATTTAACCCTTTACCACACAATCCAGATTTTCCAATTGCTGATACATTTTTATACAAGTGGTTCAAATAGCTTTGAAAAATAGCTTTGTTTTAAAGAAAAAGATTGACTGCACAAGTGACATATTGAAGTATTTTTTGCCAGTTGTGACACACTGTGAAAACCTTTACACAAAAGTTCAGCTGATTGAATGTAAATTCTGCAATGGCTCTCTATTTGAACCTCTCATAACACCAAAACACCCGTCGAGAGAAAAATGAGGATAGTATTGTCCAGGCACCATCATACTGTACTGAGTGTCTTTGTTGAAATAGAAATTCAATCTTTATAGGAGTGAACATTCATTGTGTTAACCCTTTACCAAACAATTCTGTTTTAGCAACCACAGAAAAGGGGAAAATGTTGGTAAGCGGCATTTTCTTCATTAACCACAATTTTTTTTAAGTTTTTAGACAATTTCATCATTTGAGCCACACTTTAATTTATTGTCTTCAAATGTTTTAAATCTGGCTAAGTCCTAAACTTTGTTATTTGGTGTAGAGTTTAGTGAAGGATGTCATCTCTAAATGACAATTGCAAAGACCTACCCAGCTTACTTATGTAACTTCGATGCTATCTATCATGAGTGAAATTTGCCTTTGTACACCAAAATCAGTCTATATACTCAGCCAGTTTTTCTACAAACTGTCAAATTTTAGTCTTAACCTTTCACTCCTTTAAGAAATTTAACACAAAAACAAAAGTCTCCTGAAAACGATGATTGACAATGATACTGTTAAACTGTATAGATTTGGCACTTGAGGTTAAGGATAATGCATTGAAATTTCCTTTTAAGTTGTATATGATTTGCGCAGATTTGTTTTTTTTTTAATCGAATATGCTTTAATTTGTAATGTTTACTAAGTCCGATACTTACTGAAAGCAACAACAAACCTCTTTTCTAACAATGTTCACCTTTTCATTTCAACAAAAAATATCTTTGACAAAAAAATACACAAACTCTCCACAATGAAGAAGATTTACAACATTTTTTTTTCTGTTGATAGTAGATCTATTTACAACAGTGGATCTCAAAAAGATTTCACAAAATGCTGTTATAACCATTGATGTATTACTAGTAACTGCTTCACAGGCTATGTATATTTGGTGCTCATGCCACATGCTCATGGTGCTCGTATGCAAATTCATACAGATCTATGTCAGTCTCAGAAAAGATAGAGTAAGGTAGCAGTTTATTTTGTATAACTGAAAAATTGCTTTAAGTCTGTAAAATACAGGTATATCTGTCATTTGCAATCATACCCTTAATTTGGTGCAAAAATATTTATATGAAAGATAGAGTATAATTATAGAACACAAATGTGACAGAAAAAGACACCTATGCATTTCAAATGTGAGATAAAAAGTTGCCTTTGCATGTATATAATATGTAAAGAAGACTTGTGAGCAACTTCACTAATCCATAGATATGACAGATATTTTGCCAGTATACCTAATTTCTTTTACATCTTTCACTGCCAGCGACACTAAAATAGCTTTTGGAAACTGAAGATCAAGATCAGAAAGTGCAGTCTGCTACCTGATACTATTTTTTAAAATCAAAACCATCTTACTAGTGATCTACTTTCAGACTTTGAAATAAGCTGAATTCATTTTGACAGCAAAAGAGTTTAGAATTAACATTTAATAAGCTTAACTGTTGAACGAAACATACCTGTCATTTCCTAAGGATGCAGACCTCCAGGTCTTGAAGATCAGAAATGATGCTGTGCCATGCTAACTACACTGTCTGTTCCTTCACTAACCACTTCACCATTATCATTCAAATATGTGTCTATTTACCTGGGGACAATAATGAAAGTGTTGTGTTGAAAAGAATAAAACAACCATGCACACTGAAAACAACTTAAACTGCATGAAACCTATGTGGGTATTCATTGGAATTACAGAAAGAGTATCTCTAATAGGGTTTTAGAATACCAATCACCATCCGATAATCAGAAATAAACCAGTTGTCTGATCCTCGATAAAACTGCCTAAGACTGATTGTTACTTTTTATAAAAATATATGCTTGACGGTATGAGAGCTCCCAGCCTCAGTATTTTTGTTATTAATGGTATCAATACAAGCCAAACTGAAGCGAGATGATAAATAGGCAAATAATGATAATTTTCAAAATCTAACATGTTCATCCAGCTACATTTATTCAAATTTTAGTCAAGTTAACAATAGATGTAAAACACACAATTTCACTTCAATATGTCTGCCTTTGTACCGAATAATCATAGTGCAGTAACCTTTAAGTAAAAAAAAAAAAAAAAAAAAATAGGCCACCACACCCATACATACAGATTCCTAGTGTTCGGTTTCGAATTTAAGACTATTGCCATTGCTTGAATAATTTTCGGACTCGCAGTAGATCTACATACTGGACATATATCTACATTCACAACACTGGATTCTGGATCAAGTTTGTTTTCAACAGTAGCTTCATGTAAAAGACCTCAACCACGTTTCTTCAAATCATAGCCCTGGGGTGAAGATCGGCCTCGCCCGCATGTCACAAGTTTAATATGGGCTTATACAATGAAGACTTTGAAAATCGTTTTATTCCCAACCGGAAAGCATAGGGCTACCAAATTTGGCATGTAGCTTGATCCAGTGGACTTCAGCTAAGACTATTCAAATTATAGCCTTGGGTCAAAATTGGCCCCACTCCAGGGGTCACAAATTTTACATGGGCTTATAAAGTGAAAACTTCATTTAAAAAAAAAAAAAATCCTACCTGTAAAGCCCAGGGCTACGAAATTTGGTATGCCATTTCATATTGTAGAGGTCTACCAAGATTGTTCCTTTTATAGTCCGGGGTATTAATTGGCCCAACCCCGGGTTTACAAGTTTTATATGTACTTATAAACTGTAAACTAAAAGAATTGTCTGGTTTCTACCGTAAGGTCTAGGTTTACTAAACTTTGCATGTAGCTTCATCTAGTCGACCTGTAAAAAATGTAAGAATTACAGCCATGGGGTAACAGGTTTTACAAAGGCTTAAATAAATGAAGAAAACTGAAAGAATATTCTTGTAGTCAATGAAGTCAATATGATTTAAATTTATACTGATCAAGGGAATTATCTCCTCTTATTACACACACACACACACACACACACACACACACACACACATGTGTGTGTGTGTGTGTGTGTGTGTGTGTGTATATATATATATATATATATATATATATATATAATTTGATACAGTTTGCTTTCCTTGATTATCATTTAAGGTTTTTGGATAGATAATGTTCGGCTCTAAGGGAAAGTGATTAAATTTGATGTTTATTGTTATGCTCAGATGAGTGGAATATTTAATATAAAGCATGGTTTCTATCATTCAGTTTTTTGTTTTAAAACTTTACCATTCATGCCACAGAAATAAAAAAATGTTTCCTGCCTCTAAAGTTTGGAAAATTTCTTGTCAAAGCACTCTTTGTTAGAGTTCATTGATATTTGGTATTAATAATATTTGATGGAACTGAGTGTACTCACTGACATAATCTTTGCATTTGAAAAAAGATATACGACTTTTTTTTGGGGGGGGGGGGGGGCGCTAGGGTATTTTTTCTATGTAAGTTTATTGCGGTGCAGACTTTTTATGAATTGTGTCGCTGTCAATATCAATTAAGTGCATGATACATTTTTTAAAGCCAGTGGAACGATACACGGCCGTCATGGCCCTCTTGTTTAAGTCACAATATATACAGAATTATTGTTCGAAATACATGTAAGTTAACTCTGTCACCGGCAAATATACAAGATCGACCTCTTTCGACGGGTTAAAATACAATCCTCTGTAACTCGGAAAATTTTTTATCTTGTAGGTTTGACCAAATAATCGGATAGTATAGATCAAAGATTAGACAGCACGTTATGTGCTGTCTGATCTTGATCTATACCGTCCGCAAAAGCCCCTGATTTTGCCTTTGGCACCGACAGGGTTAATGGGGATTCGGGCTTTGATGAAATGTTTATGGCCACTGACTGGCTCGGCAGAAGGTACACTTACGATGTGCTTGCTTAATTCTTTACCAGCCGCCAAAATTCTAAACATGCCCAAATTCATAGCAACTGCAGACGGAAAACTGATGGTGAATAATACGATGGGATCATTTGCAGACTGCTCTTGATTTGCACCCTTCGTACAGAAAATCAGTAGTTATGATCGATGGGATACCGGCTAACGATTAACCTTTTCTCGCTGTACGAGGCATATAGCGAGAAAAAGTTGTCTTATCGATACTTCATTGATAAGTGTCAGTGCGTTTTGCGCGGATGTATACATGGTGTCATGTATGTGTGTATGGACTCATTCTGCCAGGCATTCTCAATCCAAGCAGTCGTTTTTTGTTTAATTCCCACTTTGAGAGAGGTCAGACGAACTGCATCGTTCAGATTGCATGTGGAGTATTTACTTTACTATTTAACTAAGATCCGACACTTTAGGTCGGTATGACATCAAACAAACGGATACAGGTTTCCAGACTACTTTCATTTAATTGGTGTTTTGATCTCTGGTTTTTCCTGGGCGAGTCGACCACTAAAGAGACATGTATATGGAAACTACTCAATTATAATGCTGTTATTATATTTGTATATAGTACTTGGTTCATGGTTAAAAGGATTCATTCGATTTTACGTTGCATTCATGGAGGCAACAAATCTATAGTATTTTGCTAAGGAATGTATGAAACCCTGTTGTATGTACATATGTAACTTGGTCCTCTACATATATAGCCTGCCTGGCAAACGTATATATGTTGTTTGTTGTTGTTTTATACAGAAAGGGGTATAGCTAGGACCAAGATGTCACGTGATGGTCCATGTCATATCACGATTGTGATCATTGGCTATCCCAGCTATGGATTTCGTTAAGGTTTGGTGGCATATAATGTGAATTATAGGTCTCAAAATATCTGAAGAGAGGTTGAGAGTGTACACAAAGATCAGCCTGTACAAACGTGGTGCCTGATCTTTGTCTACATTCGATGTTTACATTCCCCGCTAACTTTGATTGAGTAATTGTTGTCATACTCGCTTTCATTTCAGTCTTACCGCGGCGACAGCTTGCTTATTTATATGTATCCTTGGTTTCACCAGCACTAGTCCCGGGCTCTTAAGTGTCTTGCTTAGGGACACTCCAACGAAAATACCAGCGTCTCGAATAAGGATCGAACCCCGGCCCTTTGGGTTGCGAAATCCTACACCTTCACCCCTGAGCCAGGTAGGATCCTTCCCCGCCTGAAACATCCGAGTCACGTTTGACTGGGTTTACAAGTATTTATATTGGACGCGTGAAGGGACGGGAATTATCCAAGACTGAACGAAAGCCTGGCCTCAATGTCACATGCTGGAATGTATATAGTATACGAGACGTAATAACTGGTCGTATCACCTGGAACATTATTTTATTAACGGCCATGGTTCGAGTAAACAAATCTTTCGTGGGACTTCTTGTGGTCTATATCTTAACTGTCGTTATACTGTTAAATGTTTTACGTTCTCCGCAGAGTGATAGTCTTGCTAAAGTTAGGTTAGTGGATTTTGATAACGGTATTGTTGGACAACGTCATGATAGTAAAAAATATGATAATAATGACGATAAAACTTTGGATGCTACCCAAGATAACTTGACTTATGAAGGTAATTATAGCGAGGCACCGCAGATATACAGGGAAGCAACATCAGACGGCAAAACTGATCTTAATACAGGTATCAGGTATGGACCCGGAGAAAATGGAAGCGCCGTGGTTGTCTCAGATGATGTCAAACGTTTTATGAATCAAACAGAATTTCAACGGAGACGACATTTTCATGGCTTTAATACATTTATGAGTGATCTGGTCAGTTTGCAAAGAAAGGTAGAGGACCCAAGACCGGAGGCTTGTAAACGAATTAAATATCCTGAAAATATGGAACCCGCTAGCGTGGTAATTATCTATCGTGACGAGTGGCCGAGTGTCGTGCTGAGAACAGTGTATAGTGTGCTGGGGAACTCACCACAACATTTGCTCAAGGAGATTGTTCTTGTGGATGATGGTTCAAAAGATCCAGAATTAAAAGCGAAAATAGCAATCCATGTTGCAAATGTGGAGAAACTTAAGCTTGTACAGAATCCGTCCCCACTTGGTTTAATGCTGGCTCGTCAGAAAGGAATTGAAACGACGACGGCCGAGTATTT
The DNA here is from genome assembly GCA_945859785.2 of Tridacna gigas. Lineage (NCBI taxonomy): Eukaryota > Metazoa > Mollusca > Bivalvia > Cardiida > Cardiidae > Tridacna > Tridacna gigas. The sequence continues at coordinate 43,666,945 of OX244034.2, read as the reverse complement.
TGTCGTGATGGACGGGCACATGGAAGTTGCTCCGGGCTGGTTAGAGCCGCTCATTGCTCGCTTACAAGACCTTCCCAAGGCCCTGTTATGTTCACATGTGGGTGTAGTGAATCAAGATACGTTCGAATTTCACGTGGGGCGCATTTTTGATGGGCAGTTTCCTTTTTTCGACACCCTGACTTTAGATCAAATGTGGGCTCCATTTAGTTCGAAAATAAAGGCTGCCAGGAACGGCAGTGTGGCGCCGATGCCAATGGGCACTGTGCAGGGAATGATGGCAGTTATGAGGAGAGATTTCTTTCTGCAGCTCGGCGGGTTCGATCCAGGGATGAGACAGTGGGGTTCGGAGCAAATGGAGCTATCAATAAAAGTTTGGATGTGTGGGGGTCGGGTTGAGCTTGTGCCATGTTCTAAGGTGGCCCATATGTATAGGTAAAGTAGTTTTGAACTACGTCTGATACAATACTGTTCTTTATCAAATGGGCATTACTGAATTAGTTTAATTATCATTGCATATCAACAATACTTCTATTTGGTAATGGCATAAGTTTTCATGATCGTGTGTCCGGCACGATAATTATGAAACACCATCCACCCAAGAAACGGGCCATTACTCTCACCATAATCGAACATCAAACAACTGGTATTTTAAATGAACCATGGGGTGTGAAAAAGATGGTTGAATGCATATGCTAAAAGTATCGACTAAGGTCAACCTTCCCAGTTCGCCTAGTCCGCACGCAAAAATCCAGTTGTTACTTCACTCAAACATGTTGTGGATATTCGAGCAAATTTTCTCGTTTAGACAATTGTAATGAGAACAGACAACAGTTGTTTTAGAGATTAACTAACGAAAAATTACTCATTGAAAGAAAAATAACCCTATACACTTCAACTTTACAACGGCTGAAGGGTAAATTCAACAATCATAACAAACACCTTGCAGCTTCAGGCCAGGACAAATTTCCGTTTATTTACTGTATAAGTATTACTGGCTTTGAGTCGGATAGAGAAATGGAAAACTCAAACCCATGTCCGTATTCACCAACCATTCTTAAGCATATTTTAAGTCTTATTCTAAAAAATTTCTAATTTTAAAATCAAACGGTTTTGCCAAAAAGAAATTTTGTTAGTTTCTAAATATAGAATTAGAGTAAGAATGCAATTAGGAATGGTTTGAGAATACGGACCCTGGATATCGTATTGTAACGTTGTTGTGATTAGAATGCTGATTGCATGCTTTGTGCAGTCTTGTCTTGATCTACACTATCCGCAACAGCAGAAAAAAGTGTCACGCCCTGGAAGGATTAATTCAACCCGTGAGCAGCTAAGCGTGACCCACTAACATTATTCGGATAGTGTATAACAAGATCAAACTGCACAGAACGTGCAGTTCAAACTGCACGGAACATGCAGTCTGATCTTGGATAGAAACTGTCCGATAAGGAGATATTTTTCTCCAAAAATAAATTTGAAATAACATTATTAGGGTTTTACTATCGGATTGAAAGTTTTATTTAACTTATTATGTAAGTAGAGTAAGGGTTAATTTTCATAAAAAAAAAAAATCAGTGGTTTCTAATTTACCATCATTATCACTATTATTGTCATCGTCATCGTTACTACCTCTGCTACCGTCACTGCTACTAGCACTTAACTCTCCGTCTTCGGCATCATCATCATCATCATCATCATCAATTGATTAGGACATAAATGCGAACTATAATTAGGCATGGCCTAACGGTAGTTTTTGACAATATAATTTGAGATGGAAATAGATTTGAACCATGCTCTGTGAAAAGGGGCCTTAATGCATCTGCAAAGATTATCAACCCATTACAGCCTGCGCAGTCCGCGCAGGCTGACATGGATCGAAAACTTTTTGCTATCAGTCAATTTTCTGCATGTCCAAGGACCATCCTACCCCCGGGATTCAGCCTGTTGTCAGACAAAATGGATTTCATAGGTCCATAATTATGTGATGACTTGCTTGATATAATGCATCACGGAAATGCATTAAGCCCCCTTTTGTGAGAACATGGCTTATTTCCTTTTGTGTACTCTTGGTCAACACTTTCAAAGACCCAACTGTTACCTAGTAACACGTGGAAATATGGTGATCAATAGACACTACGTTCCTGTATTGGATCTGAGATGTAGCGGATTTTTTTTTTTATTGTTTTGAATGTGCTGGCTTTGACCTACGTTTTGGTACTGATGAAAAACGAATAAAGTGAAATTTTTGATAGGTAAAAAATGTATACATATTTATTCTACGGGCCCCTGCCTATTTGCGGGAGGATTTTACGCCGTCTTTTTTAAAGACATTACTTGTTTACACTGCATCTTTGGCAGACAGTATTCTGTAGTACTCCAGTAGACCTAGTTTTAACCGTTAGGGCGCCAAATAAACCCAACAAACATTGTTCACTCCAGAAGTAAGACCCAAAATAAGTGCGATTTCGTGGTTGCCTTTGTCTATATACTGCTTCAGCAAATTGGAGAGTGTGGATCAAAAATCAGACTGCACGTTATGTGCTATCTAGTCTTTGATCTACATTGTCCGCCAAGGCAACTATAGTTGTGGAAGTCCCTACAAGGGTTAAAACGTGGCTGCAACAGAAATTGCCCGTATTATGCAAATAACTGTTTCCGTTTTTTTACAGACAAAAATTCCAAATATTCACACTGTTAATAGGGTTTGAAATATTGTGTTACAGTTTGTTTTTAATTTTCTACCTTTTTAAATAAAATCGCTTATAATTGAAAATTTTGTTGTTAGAGTTTGCAGGTATATCATACAAGGAATGATGTAAGTCGTTTCCTGGGGCTTACATTTGCTTCACGCTGCTTGAGAAGATTTTGAGGTCTTGCTTTCGTCTCGCGATATATGAAATTTTCCCACGCTGCTTGAAGCAAATACAATTCAAGGGAAAGTTACTACATCATAATATTCGGTGCTGTAGAGGAAGGGCCAATTCTAAGTTGTGAGAACTTGTGGCCCAACCCCATTTCAACTTATGAAATAAAATATGTTTAAACTAAACTAATATTCGGTGTGTATTCCTGTAATAATCTTTAATCCATGCTGATCATTTAAAATATTTCACAAGAATGTTCTCCAAATCAACATGAAATAATTTTGATACATAATTACGAGTGGAATGCTTCCTATTGGACTCGAACCCATAACCTTTAAAACCACAATCGACGACACTACCTCCGCACTTAGCTGTGAGGCCAATCGATATTTTACCGTGTGAAAAAGGCATTTATCCCTTGTTCTGCAATAACCGCTATACCGGTAAAAAAGACAGGGAAAAAACCCTCTGTAGCTTCTCGCCTTTTCTACACACATTTCTATCTGCGTTTTGATTTTAAAGCTATTTAAATTAACAGTACATTTCAGGATTTTCTAAAAACTTGCGAAACGAAGTCTGATTTAATGCTCTCTGAAGGTAGGTTAATCAGATATTTACAATCAACCAAAATTTTCGGTGAATATTGTGAGGCGTTAGCTTGCAAATCATCTATTGATAAGATAGAGAGGTGTACGTAAAACACCTTTTGTTGGTATTTCCATAAAGGGATTCTCAGCCACTTTAGGTATTTTTATTATTTGTACTCAGAATTTTTTCCTAAATCGTCATGAAACACCGATAGATTCTAATAAATATACTTTTCTTTGCAAACGTACAGAAACTGGACCGTTACCAACTACATGTAATAGACAGGTGCAAATTTGGCTTTCAGATAGCGGATTGGTCACTGCAATCATTAACTCTGTCTATTTAAATGAAATACGCCGTTAGCATATTCTTTTGAACATAATTGACGAGTGTTATTGATCGCATGACATTTTAATAAACCTTTGCCAAATTCTGGCGCGAAGTCTGAGAATACCTTCAGCAGCTACGTAGCCCATTAAGGAAATACCACTTCAATTTTTTTTTCTCGCATCTTTTTTTTTTTTATTTACGGTTTGCAAAGTATTGCTTTACTTAATTCAGTGACAAATCATGTTTGAAGTTTGGTGAGATTATAAAAACATGAATAACCGCCTTTAAACGTCAAAATTGCACCTTTTTAGTGGAGGTAAAGGTCCAGTTCTTTCACGCTTGCTGAGACAAGTACATTTTGCAGTTTTTATCAGCGTTTTTTTTTTCTTTTAAATCTATTCGCAACAAATAATCCAAATAGGCCCCCTCCGAGTGCTGGGAAAAAAATGGAATTTTCCAAGGAAGAAAATAGAATGACAATGACAATGACAATTCTTTATTTGCAGTTAAGGCCTCCGTCCCATTATACATAGTGGATACATATTAAAAAGTAACAACATGTAATAAACATGCATATCATCATTTATCAACGACTTTCGAAGTTGAAATGCTTCAGTGAGATATTTTACCAGTGACTTTATATGTTAGGGTATATTGTCTTGCATTGTCTCGTTAAATAATCTTTGACTTGGATTTGCCCTTTTCCATCTGTCTTGAAAGTATAGTTTACGGAGTTCTTCATGAACTGGACATACTAATAAAAAATGATATTCATCTTCCATTAGGTATACATTATTATCAATTCAAAGTTTGCAAAATCTAATATGGTAATCGACATTTTAATGTCTACCTACTTCAACATTTAAACAGTGACTGGAACATCTTAATCTTAATAAAATACGACAAGAAAAAGCGGACATTTCAACCGACAAATATCTTTCTACATTTAGTAGAGATTTAAAATGTTTATAATGTAACGCCTTTGATGAGGTCTGTATTTTCATTTGTAAATGTTGCATAGAGCAGTCTTTAAGACGTTGTTTGAAGTATTTTATGAACAGACAGGGATTTCCAATTCCGCCATCTAACTATGCATAGCCAAAGATTTTTAACCATTGATGCACATGTATTTCTACCTCTTTCGTCTAGTCTTCTTAGTATAGAATAACAGTTTTGTATATCGAGTGGGTGGATATTGTGTAAGTTTAATCCAATCTTTTATGGATTGCGTCATATATGTTCACGTAAAGGGGGTATCTTCTGCATTCACTTAAGGAAAAAAAAAAAATCAGCTGTACTTTGATTGAGCCAGTATACATGCCAACAAAAGTCAACATGAACCTTTTCTGTGATACTGCTGTAGTCAAAGGCCCAAATATCTGACCCGAAACATAGAATAGGTTTTACCAAAGAATCAAATAATTTAAAAGCATCATGGAGACTAAAAAATCCTAATCTGGTCTGAGATCGATATATGTTGAAACATGCTTTCCTATCTTGACAAGCTTGGTTTAATTTAGTTTTAGTCCAGCAAAGCCGAGATGTTAAAAACGAACCTAAACATTTGTAAAACGAAGCAGTCTCAATCTTATGTTCACCATAGTACCATTTCTCATTCTTTTTCAAGAAACCTCCATTTCTAAAAACTATGATTTTTGTTTTGTTTAAATTCAATTTCACACCAACTGCATTGCAATATCTATGAAGACGTTTAACTGTTGCTGCAAGTTTTAAACAGTGTCTGTTACGCAAGAAACGTCGTCTGCAAATAATAGAGCGAAAATATAATTTCGTTCGAGATAAATACACAATTGTTAGGGTCCGACGAATCACCGAAATACCACCGAAATACTCCGATTTTTTCTTTTTTTTTTTTTAAATTATTGAGTTCAAATAAATAAAGTAATCGTTTCTGACACATGTTGTAGTCGTAATGATGAATCACGGTTAATTTAAAACCAAAAGACATAATAACAGTTTAGGCTCCAAGAAGTGCACCGGAATAGCCTGCCCGAAAAGGTACTGTAAATGTCCACCGAAATACCCGCTTGACATAGTAAAATTTGTCGATTCCGGGATCTTACTTCAGTAGCTATTGTACAGCGTTGATGTGTCTGATCTTTATCCGTAAGTATAATAAGAAAAACAGTTTTCTTTTTTATTTTGGTCAGAAAAAGTTAAAAAATAACCAAATTAGAAAACAGGCAGCCATTTTGAATCTGTAGTGGATCAAATTACAAGGCGTAAGTTGATAAGAAAATTATAATTCCGCAGATAAGATTATTAAAAATAACTTTGTCACTTTAAAAATAACAATGAAAAAATAAGCCATCAAAGAAGTTGGATTATATCAGCCGCACACGTTCGGTTATAATTGTTTCACTTTAATAGAACAGAACTTGCCGAGTTACTTGTGCGTTTCGATGGATCAGAGACCTACATCATGCACTGTCTGATTTGGGTCTACTTCGTGAAGTAATGAAGTGCATTAGCTCTCTCTTTTTTGTGTGTGTTTGTTAATCTTACAAAGAAATAATAAATATAAGTAATGAGGCCCTACTGATTATTCCTTAGTCTAGACTGGCGTATATCGGTGATTCGTCGGACCGCCATTGTTACATTCCTGTCGTAAATACTCAATCGGATCATTTATGAAGAGAGAAAATGTGGTACGAGAGCTCCCACAACCTTATCTGGTACCCCTTTCACATCTGATTTGCTCCAGGAGAAAAACCTTGATCTTAAGCTGAAAACTAAGCTACTTATACATGGACTTGAAAATATTTAAGAAATATTCCATTGATACCTCTTCTTTGCAGTGAATCCCAAAGCTTATTGTGATCGACATAGTCAAATGCCTTCTGAAAATCTATAAACGAGCAATAAAGTCTATCACGTCGTTTAGAGACTTACTTCTGACAAAGCGACTGTAAAACGAACACATTATCAATTACACGGTATGATTTACGAAATCCAGCTTGTGCTTCATTCAACATGTTAATGGTTTCAGTCCATGTCTATTGCTTGACACATCAATAAAAGCTTTGCATATACTGTCTATAAGAGATATTCCTCTATAATTTATTTGGATTGTTTGTTGGTTCGTTGTCATGTGAAGGTTTAAGTATACTACCACTCTATTTAGGCGGGAAAACTCCCGATTCATATATGTGGTTAAACAATTCTGTTGAAAATGGCAATATTATAAACAATATTGTTGTTTTATGGTTGTCTCCGCAAGAATACGTCACAAAGTAACAGACACTGTAAATCTAAAACCAGGCTGCAGTTCTGTGCAGTCTGATTGTAATCTACGCTGTCCGCAACGCAATTTAAGTAATTTAGGAAAAGTATCCAAATATTGTTATCTCAAAATTGTTTCCGACAGAAAAACGTAACATCTTCACTGTCCGCAAATGCAGCCTTAGTTGGTTCCTCCTTCTTACGGGTTAATCGTCATATATTCTAATCTTATTTTACCGACAAATTTTTCGGCTAAAATAGATAGATCGCTCCTCGATGAGTAAGACACAACAGGAGATGTATATCTGACAGTGTCAAGTACGGTCCTAAATATTATATGATGAAGTAACCTAGCGTGTGAACTACCGTCAGCATGATGTCTGATTTGATTGGTCAAACTGTAACGTCATGTTATTCATAAACAAACGGTATCTAGGTCTACCATTAAACTAGAATTCGGTGTTTTCTAAACCAGCATTTTCGAATTCAGTTGTCAATGATTGCAATAGTTTGTTGTTAAAACGTGTAGATCTCGATTAACAAGTAAAAGAATATTATGACGAAGTAACTGTTATGGGGATCGTAATTTCTTCTCGCTGCACAAGAAAGTTTGACAATCTCGATCGACCTTCGGTCTAGCAAGATTTCCTACTCAGCCCGCAGCAAATAAAAGCACCAGGAAAGTTACTACAATATACTATTTCTTTTTAATCTTTCTCGTTTCAGGATAACGCCCTGGGGTCACGTAAATAAAACATCAGATTTTCTAGTGGCGAATTCCCTAAGGACGGCGGAAGTCTGGTTGGACGATCCTTATAAAAGTATCGTGCGTGACGTCATCGGTAATCACAGTACCTATGACATTGGAGATCTTACAGACCGCCATAGAATTCGGAGAGACAACAACTGCAAGCCATTTCAGTATTTTGTTGACACGGTGAAAACGTTTTCTGACGTTTATGTACTCGGTGATATAAAGGCGAAGGGAAATATTCGAAGCAAAATCATAAATAAATGCTTATATTCTGACAAGTTGAAAGACAAATCGTATAAACTCCGCATTGGTAGTTGCAGTCAGATCGGTAACAGATACTACATATTAACCGAACACGACCAAATACGTTCCACACAGGGAACGATACTTCGTACAAAGTTGAATGCGAAAAAAGGTCAGCCTATTTCTTTAGAAATTGCAAAGTCGCCAGCTTACAAATTTATAAAAGAAGCAGTCTGGCAATATAGAAATGATAAAACAATATACAACGTAGCCACTACGTTATGCTTGACCATCGTAGAGAAAAACGCTTTAGCACTGAAGGAGTGTACTGGTGACGTCAGACAACAATGGGAGTGGCAAAGAGTATAGTTGGTACTCAGATCGACGTTAAACCTTAATCTGCTTAGCGCGACTTATTGCGCTTTTGCGAACAGTGTACTTCAAGATCAGACTGCACAGGCTGTGCAGTTTGATCTTAGATCTATACTGTCCGGTAAAACAAGCGGAGTTTAAAAAAGTAAAAAAAAAGAAAAGAAATGCTTGCGAAAAAGCTATGCGTGTTCTCTATTTCGTGAGAACATTCAAGTCGTGGTTTTCCATGACCCCTTTTTCTTTGAATTAGGGCCCCCTTAACTTTTCTAAATGTTCCCTAAACTTTACGTGATTGCTTTCTTTTTTAATTTGAATGGGCTTGAAATAACTCCCACATTAGATCAAGGAAACCCCAACAAGTGGCCAAATATAAAAATTAAAAGGTACTTTTCCCCGAAGTTGAAGCTTTCTTAAAACAACCACACAGTTTTTTTTTTCTTATTATTCTGTGTTTTATAGAAGGACACACGGGCCTACTTTTGAAAAAAAAAAAAAGTCCAACCCTCACGCGACACGGGGCGAACTCTTCCAGTGAATCAAGATTAACACTGTTACAAAACAGAACAGTACAGAATTTTTAATCTGTTCTTTTAAGTAAAGAAAAGTTTAACGTATATGCTGTGTTTTTTTTTCCAAGCCCATTCCTCGCAAACATTGCAGACCAGATCAACCTGTAATTACATGCACTTGAGTTCTTGGCCCCCTTCTCTGCGATATTCTCTTAGTTATTCAAACTGTGGTTGATGAAAAAAAAAAAACACTATAATGGAAATGAAACCTTGATGTTCTGACACGAAAATTATTTACGTTGCATATTTATTGATCGGTAATTATTTTCGAGTTATTCACGTGTCCAGGCTTATTGTTCCTTTAACCCTATACAGTATAACAAACTTGAGATTTGTCAAAAGTTTAAGCATTTAGAGACAAATTTAGTATGACTTAAATAATTGGAATAGTCTTTTAAATGTTAGAAGACATTCTGGGAAAAAAAAAGAAGAAAATGGTGGTTACCAGCATTTTTTCCCTTTTTCCCACAATGTTTTGAAAAGTCTCCTTCCTTAGCATATTCTCCCACGCACCGATGAACTAAATAGAGGATATTTGGTTTTTTAGGTGAAAGATCGAAATTTATTTTATCGAGTGAACGTCATCGGAAATATTTTCACGAGTGGCGCAGCCATGAGTGAAAATATTACCGGTGATGTTCACGAGATGAAATAAATTTCGATCTTTCATCGGAAAAAAATTCATGCTTTTAACCCTTTTTTGTTGAAACTGACATCGAAATCCAGTACAGTTCTTCGGTAATTCCCCGTGGCGTACCCCCTCGCATAACAACGCATTACAGTATTACGTAAAGCGCGAGAAATATATCGTACCTCCATTTGAGTGGCACGCGCTGATTACCTAGGTAACTAGTGCGCGGGAACTACTGTTTCCGCGTTCAATAGAAGAGTTAGACGATATCGAATTGGTATTTTCACTGGTCGTAACCAAGAAATATCAAACCATAATCCAGGATTATTTCTCGATAAACTACCGAAGAGCATGAAATAAAGTACTGTAATATTAGTATAAACCAAATATCTTTACTTTGTAATAACTGACTGGGCCGAACTATCACTTCGGCCAGCTGGCCGAATAGTCACTATTCACTCATTTCATACCTGAAAATTCGTCAAATGCATGCGAATAAAATAATACACAGGACTGAAAAATCAAAGTCCTGAAAAGCGGATTTGTGGAGTAGCATAACGCTGTAATTCATAGGCCTATGTTGTAATAAGAAAAATATCACATGCAACACATGTGCAATCAATTTAAAATGCAGTTGGCAAAGGCAGGGAAAGTCATAATTGTTCTGCTGAGCAGGCCGCGCAGTAACTGTTATTCTTTTACTGTTTAAGAAGTGGTCATTTGATCCGTAAATCTTACGCAGTTTTTTACTGGTATTAGATTTGGGACTATAGGTATACACGTGTAGGACAGTATGTACGGTAGTGACAAAAGCGAGGTTGAGGTGTAAAGCTAAAGCTGAAAGTAGAATGGGCGCAAGCGTGAATGCCAGTATATTTGGTTCAGGTCAAACATAGTACATTGTGAGCGCGCATGCGTCGTTACGCATGGTGTATTTGGTTCCGGTCAGAACGATCACAGTAAGCAGATTTGCTATACAAATCCGCTGAAAATGGTAGGCCTATTTACGAGGGCTGAGCAAAAGTTAGTAGAATTTGTTAATTAATACAAAAGTGCTACTTACTAATTACACTTAAACGTTCATATGTATAAGATTAATCCATTTTGCTGATTATATAGTACTATAAGATACTACTGACCTTTGACTCCAAATCATGCTACTTCAAGCACTTCCGCTACATCAGTATATGGCAATATCATTCAAAGAGTGTTTCACGCAAAATATATAATCAGATTGGACTTAACTCAATAAGAGACAGACAGTTCAATCAATTTCTACCACAGAAAAGGAATGGAACAATCTTTAACACCTATCATTAACGGTGAATTTGAAGTTTGACTGTGCTTGCAGAGAACCGGAAATTTACATGTGACTTCTAAATGGAAAGTAGGGTAATGTGTAAAACTACGGAAACTGGTCGTTTTCGTCACAACAGGCACACAGAATGTGCAGTCAGATCCTAGATCTACAGTGGCCGCTTTTTAGCTCACCTGAGCACGAAGTGCTCAGGATGAGCTATTGTGATCACTCACTGTCCGTCGGCGTCCGTCCGTCCACATTTTTTTTTTGTTTACACTCTAGCATCTACAAATATTAACCAATCAGCACCAAACTTGGTCAAAGTGTATATGACCATAAGATCTCGGAAGAGTTCGATTATGGGTGTAATCGGACCAGAACGACTGGAGTTATTTGCCCTTGAATTAGAAAAATTGCTATATTTGACTTTGTTTACACTCTAGCATCTACAAATATTAACCAATCAGCACCAAACTTGGTCAAAATGTATATGACCATAAGATCTCGGATGAGTTCGATTATGGATGTAATCGGACCAGAACGACTGGAGTTATTTGCCCTTGAATTAGAAAAAATGCTATATTTGACTTTGTTTACACTCTAGCATCTAAAAATATTAACCAATCAGCACCAAACTTGGTCAAAATGTATATGACCATAAGATCTCGGATGAGTTTGATTATGGGTTTAATCGGACCAGAACGACTGGAATTATTTGCCCTTGAATTAGAAAAATTGCTATATTTGACTTTGTTTACAGTCTAGCATCTACAAATATTAACCAATCAGCACCAAACTTGGTCTAAATATATATGACCATAAGATCTCGGATGAGTTCGATTATGGGTGTAATCGGACCAGAACGACTGGAATTATTTGCCCTTGAATTAAAAAAAAAAATGCTACATTTGACTTTGTTTACACTCTAGCATCTACAAATTTAAACCAATCAGCACCAAACTTGGTCAAAATATATATGACCGTCAGATCTCGAATGAGTTTGATTGTAGGTCTAAAAGGACCAGTTATTGCTGCGTCAGGAAAAAGGGGGCTTGACGTATATTTTCATTGTGGACCAATATCTCTTTAACTACAGGACAAAATGTCATGAAACTTCATCTTTTTATTGTTTATTGCAAGCCACAGACAATAGTTATTTGTTTTTATTTCATGAAACGCCATGTCATGAAAAAAGGGGGCTAAATGTTTAATTTCGTCATGGACCAATGACCATCTGTTTGTCCATATTTTAGGACAGATATCTTCTAAAATCCTTGACAAAAACTAATAGAAATTCATACAGGTGTTCCTAATGATGTCCGCTGATATTTATTTATTTATTTATTTTTTTTTTCCTTTTTGATATCAAATACTGCCTCATAGAAAAAAGGGGCTTCATGTATATTTCTGTTAAGGATCAATATACATGTATCTTCAACTCAAAATCCTGGACAAAAATTTGTGAAACTTCATACATGTGTTCCTTATGATAGTTCGCCAATATCATTAGTTTAGCTTTTTTTTGATTAAATGTCGTGTCATGGAAAAAGGGGGCTTCACATATATTTTCATTATGGATCAATATCTCTTTAACTACAGGACAAAATGTTATGAAACTTCATCTTTACGTTGTTTATCACAAGCCACAGACAATGGTTAGTCCTATTTGTTGGCTCACCTGAGCACGAAGTGCTGGGTGAGGTATTGTGATTCGTCGTTGTCCAGCGTCCGTCTTTCCACAATTCCTTTAAAAATCTTCTCCTCCTAAACCAATCATGTTGAAACTTGACAGGCATATTCCTTGGGTGAAGTTCTACCAAAGTTGTTAAAAGAATTGAATTAACTCTTTAACTCCAGGGGTCACAATTTTGGGCAAAATTGTATATAGAGCAAACTTTGAAAATGTTTTTGTCTGAAACTAGAAGGCCTAGAGCTTTGACATTGGTATGTGGCAGTTCCTTGTGGACTTCTACGAATTTTGTTCAAGTGATGCCCCTGGGTCAAAACAGGACATAAAGGTATACAGAATGAACTTTAAAAGTCTTGTTCTGTTTAACCCTTTACCACACAATCCCAAGTTTTAACGCCTTTGAGAAATAAGGCTCTTGAAAATATTGTGGGAAAAAGAGGAAATACTTGTAACCAGCATGTTTTGCTTTTTCCACAATGTTTTCCACCCATCCAAAATCAAATTTAAATTTTTGAGTCACATTTATTTTGTTGTCAGCAAATGATTTGAATTTGGACAAGTCTTAACCCTTGAAGCGCCTTTCACTACTATAGTTGCCTTTGTGTCTAGTGTAGATCAAGATCAGACTGCACGAAATGTGCAGTCCGATCATTGATCTATACTGTCTGTTTTGTTGAAACACTGCAGACAAAAGGCACCCACGCAGTTGTTATCATCTTGGACTCATTCTGGAATGAAAATGGCCTTTGGGTTTAAGGATTAAATTTTGTTGTTTGTTAATGATTTGAGCCAAGCCTGTTAGCTCATTACCTACAGGGCTAGCTATGCAGGGATGTCAAGTTTAAATCTCAGTTGGGCCAAGCACTCAGGTAACCAGGATTTTTAAAACTTTTTCTACAATGTTCTCTTCCCATCCCAAATCTAAGTTCATTTTTTGAGACAAACTTATTTTGTTGTCTGCAAATGCTTTGAATTATAGACCAGCCGAAAATTTTTGTTTGGTAAAGAGATAAAGATAGACCAAGTAATATGCATTTCAAGACTGTGTTGTAGGCAATACTTTCTTGCAGAATATAAGGCATATATATCCAAGATCCAACTGCAGTCTGATCTTTATCTACACTGTCTGATAAAACATCCTGTCTTGCGTACCCCTAGCCTTGGTTCCCACCTGATCATTTTTTCCTTTTATCTATTCAGGACGGACGCAGGTTAAATTTGACATGAAGCCCCCTTCTTCCATGACACAGCAATAAATTCCAAAACCCTGACAATATGCGCTAGGTCACTTGATGTGTGAAATTTTCATCCAAATCTGTTGAGATATGTCCAGTAATGAAAGAGATATCGGTGAAAAATGAAATATAACATGAAGACCCCTTTTTCCATGATGCAGCTATAAATTGCAAAACCTTGACAATATGCGCTAGGTCACATGATGAGAAGCATTCTGTGAAAACTTTTGGAAACATTGTGGGAAAAGGAAAAAATGCTGGTAACCAGCATTTTCTCCTTTTTCCCACAAAGTTTTCTACCCTATCAAAGAAATATTGTGTCACTTGAGCCAATATGAAAATGTTGTCTGCAAATGCTTTCAATTTGGACAGATCTAAAATTTTGCCATGTGGGAAAGGGTTAAAGGCTTTGACAGCATTTTTCTCTCTGGCTGTTAGGATGTATCTTTGAACATTGTGTTCATTGTATTTTGAGTTCATTTTTGTTCATTCATTTAACTCTGTAGTACAGATTTTATCTTGTAAATCTTAGAAGTCATTATAATTTTTCTTCTTCAGTTTGTGGTGTTTGTCTTAATTTTAATTAAATAAGTTTATGACACCCCCCCCCCCCCCGATAGATTTTGGGCAAATACTCCACCATGAATTGAAGTACCATTTGAAAGATCTGTTCAGGTAGGGCCAAGGTCAATGTCACACTTGAAGGTCAAATTTTTGTAAGCTGGACGCACTGAAATGTTGGTGCAAGACTATTGGAAGTGTAAATACATTGTTTATGTGTTTACAATAGCAATTACCCATGAACATGTCCCTGGACAACCACTGTAGTTGTTGGTGTATTTAACAACATTATAATACTAACTTGTATAGAAAGTCTTGAATCGGCAAACATTCTCTACTAAGTTTGTTCAAATCAGGCAACTTTTTGCCACACACCAAAAGGCCTTGGGCTTTGTTATTATTCCTTCAAAACTCTGTACTGGAGGTATATAGGAGTCAGCTTGTCGATCCATCCATCCATCCATCAGTCTTTCTGTGGCATTTTCTTGTCAGAGCTAGTTCTCAACAACTACAGGACAGATTTCACTCAAACTTTAGAGAGACTCGGTGCCAAGCAAGAATATGCATATTATATTTTGGTGACGGTTCCTTGAATTTTTACAAAGTTATTTTCCTTTGATGAAATTTCTCGTTCTCCCTATTTTTTAACAACTATTGGACAAATATCATTCAAACTTCTCACAAATATTTATATAACCGGGTTTGGTTAAGAAAGATTATCTTCTTGTCTAAACCAAGAAGACCTAGAGCTTTGGCATTGCACTGCGATATTTGGTATTTATCTTCATTGTAGACCTTTACTGCTTGGTACTCAGGTGAGCGATATAGGACCATCATGGTCCTCTTGTTTGGAAGATATGTGTCAGTGACTGTAGAAAGGGATCTTATGGCAAAACCCCCCCCCCCCCCCCCCCGACGTTCTTAGTTTTTCCCATATTTGGATACGCCTACACGTGTAGAACATTATCTGTGAATATTGAATGTAAATTCCTTAAAATATGGAAGTTACGAGCTTTTTACCAAAGGTAGATCTAGTTAATAGTAAATGATCTGTGACGTTGTGCACATGACGTCATTAGTCTACAAGAGTTGAACGTTTTGCTTCAGTGCTTTAATTCATTGGAAAATAGATTAAATGATTGATTGAGATGATTCTATTTCCATGATATCCTGAATAACTCATCTCATAAACCTTTGTCTTCCTTCTACAAACCATTCAAACCTATGCTTTAACCCATTACTGTACTAGCTATTTTAGACTTACCAAATTCCATTACAAATAATATATTATTATACATGTATACTTATAGCAGAGGAAAATATGCTGTTTCAGCAGCATCAAATACATGGTACGATAATATGCAATCAACGTTAACAAGTAATTCCTCATTTTGAAGCTATTACCTTCAGGGGCATAAAAAGTTGTTTTAGCTCCAGTTGGAGAGGAAATGTCAATACAAGTCTAAATATGGGACAGTGAGCAAAACGATGTTCTAACATGACACGTGAAGTCGGCTCTATAAACACAGCGTTATCTGTGCTTGTCAATATTCTTCGACGATTTGAAATGTCTGCTATGACGCATCACAGTCCTGTACGGGACAACTATTAATACGCAGTGCGTAAATTGCCACTTAAAAAAAGCAGGCGGAAAATGGCTATAACTAATACGTCTGTGGAAAAATCAAGCCAGTTTCTCACTACAAATTTCTCAAAAAACAAAACGATTTTAAACGGGGAAAATATATATATATATATTTTTTAAATATCAAATGCTAATTTCTAAATATAGACATGGGGATAACGTCCCCACCTTGCTGGGCTTATACCGGGACTTTTTAAGTGTAGAAGGGCTATGTTCATAAATTGCTGATGCATATAGGTTATATACGAGGGGTAATCAGAGAGAACGTGGACCACTGGACCACCTAGTTATTTTGAAAACTACTTCAAGTAGGATTGCAAAAAATTGCATAGATTTACATTATAACTGGTAAATGACTCAAGCTTTCAAATGTCATCATATTCAAGTAGGTAAAGTGTGGCGTCATTTTAATGACGTCATATAGGACATTAGTGGTCCAAAATGTCGGACGAGGTTTTATTTGAGCTGGGAGTAATCATAAAACTTTACGTCAAACTCGGAAAGTATTTATCTGAAGTTAAAACCTCATAAGAAAAAAGATTAAGGGGACTATGCACTCACGAAATCTGATATTCGTAAATGGATCGTACGGGATTAGACAAGGGTGCAATACTGTCAAGGAACCTAAATCTGGCCGTCCATCAACATAACTCACAGACAAAATCATCACGGACGTAGAGCAGCTTGTAAAAAAAATCGCCGAGATACTGTCAGAAAAATAGCTGTCACACTTAACATTTCATATAGAAGTGCCCAGGCGATTTTGACTGACAATCTAGGAATGTTGCGTGTTTGCACAATGAGGGTACCTCGACTATTAACACCCGAACAAATGAGGGTTGGGGTCGAAATCTGTTTAAAAAAAAATCAGAAAGCATTAGGACAGTGGGGTCAAACTTTACTAATCGTATTTTAAAGTGCACTTCCCGCCCAGACATTGATTTTTTTTTTTTCTTTTCATTTCCTGATTAATAATGATATTTTGTTGCCACTTCCGCTATTCCGGTTTTTTATATTAATCGTTTTAATGCATTTGTAAGCACATGTGTGTAAATCGAAAATCCAATTAGCGAGCCCCTAAATCGACCACGCGAAAGTACCCTGTGACGTCACCATATGAACTAAACAACTTCCGGTTATATAAAAACATCGTGTTAAGCTAAACATCTTCGGTTTCTACGCTCATAGAACCTTATAATTTGTACATATGCCACGTGGAGATCACGGTGGAACATCCATATATACCGATGTTAGCTGCGTTGCCGCTAATTGTGCCAATACTGATGCAGCTGGCGTTTCCTTGCATTATTTTCCGAGGGACCCGACGACAAGAAAACGATAGGCAGATTTCGTACATGTCAAAAGAGTTTAGAGCGGGCCAACGCATTATTCTGCTTTATGTTCATTCAACCCATTTCGCTGAAGGGTGTATCCCATTTACACGTAGATTTCAAATGGAATATATGTGTAGAACCTAAGAGATTACCGACGATGCCGTCTAGTATTTTCGGTGATCATTTTAGGGGATCGTAATCAAACAGATCTACATCTAACTTACCTCTGTGACCTGTGTAAAATTCCAAATTCTATCCATAAATAATCAATATAAGGATGACTTAAGATCAAGAACAGATAAGTAGTGATAGTTTAATGTGACACGTGTGCGTTAATTTGTACCAATCAATTAACACATTATAGCTCTTAGGTCGCCCACCCGGCAGTGCGATACCGATAACCTTTCATCCATTTTTATGAAAAATAATATGACACATGTTTCTTTTAAATCTGAAAATATAGATGGAATATAAATATCTTGTAAAGGAAGGATTAAAATTTGAACTTATGCTACTCTTCTTATGTTCATGAGCTAGACTCTATTACAGTTATTTGTCTGTAGGAACATGACTAAGGTTGCAACAAAGAAGGTTTGACATATTCTTTTTTAATAATTCAAAGTATGCATGTAGTGCTGTAAATTTAGTTGAAAACCTTAGAAACCCTTTACTAAACAATCCCGAGTTTTAGCGACCCTAAGAAAGATGGCCTCTTAAAAGTTATTGGAAAAGGAACAAATACTTTCTACTTTGTCAAAGACAATTTCCTCCATTTCTATCTTTCTTTGGATTGGGGCGAGTCCTAATTTGGCCATTTGGTAAAAGGTTTTAATCGAATAACCTTTCACTTTTACTATATTTAAAACCCTTTCCCAAACGTCATATTTTAGACTCTTTCAAATTCAAGCCACCTGCCTTCAACAAATTCAGCATTTGTTCAAATGAGCTTAAGCTCTCTGTTGGGGCAGAAAACCTTGTTGGAAAAGGAGAAAATCCTGGTGACCAGCATTTTCTCCTTTTCCAACCATGTTTTCAAAAGTCCTCTTTATCAGGGTCGTGAAAGCCAGGGATTGTGTGGTAAAAGGTTAACTTAAGAAGATCCAATGTCGTGGGAAAAAGGGGGGGGGGGGGGGGGAGAAAAAGAAAGGAATAGTTGAAGTACCATAACTAATTTTTTTTCTATTTCATGGTCTGATTGTCCAATCCATGTTTGTCGAACCCGGTAGCTTTCATATTTACCATACCCGGTAGCTAAGTCGGTAACCTACAGGGCTTGACAACTTGGGATCGTCGGTTCGATTTACTTATATAAAGCTATTAATTTGATTTTTTTTTTTTTGTAATTTAAAGAGAAAAGAGTTTCAGTGTCTGCAGAAAGACAGGGACAGTTTATTTACAAAAAAAAAAACAAAAACCAGAAAACTTAAACACCATATTGTTTGAATTTTATTCATAAATTTCCGACCCCAAAAATATCATTTTTTTTTTGTACTTTTTGTCGTGTTCCTGTTTATACTACCTTAAATGTGACTATCGTAACAACGAAGGTCGGGTCAAATTTCAAATCTTCCTTTGATCCTCCAAAAAAGGTAATTCCACCTTCAGTTTGAGTCGAGAAATAATTATGTGCTATAATTGTTTTCGTTGAAAATCTGATAAAGGGTTAGCCATGAGTTTCATTGACTTCGGTATTTACGAGAACTGCCAAAGTGGGAGACATGTAGAAGCGCTGTGGTGTACTTGCCAGGCGCAGATTAACACACACGTGTCATCATAAAGTTGCTATCCTTTTAAATCTTTTTTTGGTCATTCATAAATATAGGATCTGGAATTATTAAAATCTATCACAGAGGGTAAGTCCATTTTAATTTCTGACCCAAATGTAATGATGCATTTTTTTTTGTCCGAACACTTTTCGCTTTCAAATGCAATGGTATGGATAATGGATAACCGCATATTGGAGCTGATTTTGTTTTTAATTCTAGTCCTGTAAAACCAAGGCAGTTTGCGGGTTATGTATTATTTCTATCTCGATGCTTCGTTTTGATTACTTAATGTAATCTGCATACGAAAACTTTTATCATGCCGCCCGACAGGAACTGATTTGGTATCGGCTATTCGTTTACTGATTTTCTTCGCTCGTCTGTAGTAAATCAGAATTCTTTTCGTAAAAACCAAAAGGTGAAGAGCAACAAGAAAGTGATAAATCATAAATGCTCTCAGAATCGTCTAGAACGTCATCGGAGTCCATTTTCCCCCTGTTTTAAAGTCCAAGTGTTATGTGGAGTTATCAGTAAAATAATGTGCTGCGATCATACTGTGACGTCACGCGTAATCTCTCATCGTTCAATCGATAAAGTGGTAAAGTCGGGTTTATACAGGTGCAAATCCGATTTTCAAACCCCGATATAGACAAATTACATATTTTTTTTTGAAAGCGAGTAATACAAATGCAATCACATCTGTATTATCTGTAATATGTAAAGAAATTGTGAAATTTATTTTTGGTCTGGAAGTGCTCTTTAACATGCGATGAAACATAGGTACACTTTAACGAGATTGAATCTATACAACAAAGCAGTGTATGGAAACATCCAACATCGCCTTCCGCTATTAAGCCAACCTTTCTAAGTGTCTTGGTAAAGTTATCTGCATCATGTTTTTCTATTCGTCTTTTTTTTTTTCTTCTGAATCATATTGTATCTATACATACTACAGTCAATGCTGAGTTTTATGCCCACATTATTCAAATAACTTTCATAAACACCATACGAAAAAACACAGACAGAGGTTATGCGGAGTGACGTCATTTTACACCAACATAACGCCCTAGCTCACAAAACCACAATTGTATAGAAAATTTTGCAAAAACTAAACACAGAAACACACTAGCCAACCCTCCCTATAATTCAGTCCTGGCACCTTTTGACCTCTGGCTAGTTCCTGTTTTGAAAGAGTCTCTACGTGGAACGCACCACGAAAACAGAGAGGAGCGAACTCTCGCTAAGACCGGGTCCTTGAGAGTAATGCCACGTGACGCGCTCGCGCACTGTCTCGCGTGTAAATATCAAGAATGAATAAGTGCATAGAATTCAAAGAAGGTTATTTTCTAAAACAGTAAACATTCCAAGTTGGTTTTTATAGCAACATTCCGATAGGGCCCTGGTCCACACCCATTTTCTGATCACCCCTTGTCCTAGCTTAACCATGGCTGGATGAATCGTATAAGGTAGATTTTGGTGAGTAAACGTATAATTTATCCTGAAATTCGTTACATTGATTGCCTCCTTGAAAAGTAGTCCGATTCCGTACCCAGAATGCCCATGTCAGATAGGTTATCTATTTGAATCAAAATACTAATAGTAATGCAGGCCAGGAAATCTAGTGATCTGTAATCTCCAAAGAACGAAGGATACGAACTCACACGAGACCTCATTTTCTAATCATCACTACCAGACAGACAGTCAGGCCAATTCAATTATGCCAAAGGAATTCATTGGTAAAGGGGTACTGTCACGCATAATATGGAATAATACAATAATCAACAGGAAAAATTAAATTAATGAAAAAAAAAAAAAAAAAAAGCAGTGCTCAGAAGCCAGATTCTATAATTAAACCGAAGCAAATAGTGGATACCAACGCCCGGCTATAGGGTGCATGATAATGGCTTTAAAAATTTCTAAGTCGAAAAGGGGCTTAAATCAAGCAAATTCATTTTTGAGTTATTTGCCTTACTGGTTTAGGCTGATCTTTATGATAACGCACATATATTCCAAGTTTCAAATAAATATCGTCAATGATAAGAAAGATAAGACACAATTTAAAATTGGACACAACGCAAATACCAACGCTTAATATCGCGAACGCAGGGCAGGGTGATGTCAATACACCGCAGTTTTGTTCTCAAACAGTCGATCTAAATCTATTCTTTTGACTATATCATACAAAGACGTCCACTAGCCCTTCTCGTCCCATTAGAGAGAGAGAGAGAGATTCCAACAACGGCTTCTGGCGCTTAAAATGAATTTGCACATTTGGGATGTATTTCAGAATAGATATTCTTAAATTTTCATTTCTCCTTTTCAAACAATGTTTCGGAAACTACCAGTTATGTGAATGAAACTCTAGGTATGTAAATGTGATGAATAACTGATAAATTAAAGTCTAATTTTTTAAACACACCTTTTATTTTCAAATTATTTTGTTTGAAAGTTAAAAAAATGTCCAAGGATCACATAACGCTTTCATGATTTCTAATCAATCAACAGTCGTCACAAAAAAAGAATATAAGGAGATAACATGGTTGATTATCGGAAAATGTAGATAGAACAAAAAAATCTTATTTTTCCATAATCTTTGCCTATTCTTCTGACAAAAAGAGAGATGTTTTAAATCGATTCACATAGAAAAAAGAGGGTATAATTTCTTTTAATTTCTGCATATTTCTTAATTCTATCGATTTTTTTTCTAAACATATAGAGAAAATCAAGTTCAGTTCTAAATGATTAAAAGAAACTGATAATAAATGCAGTTAATACACCAATAATCTCATTCAACTATCGACATTTCCATGGAAAATCGTATATCTCAATCTTTTCACCAGGCAGTCAAAGGAGACGCGGCGTGCGGTTCCCTTTGATCTTTATTTGAAACGCGGACAGTAACTAGCAAGTGACAATGGAAACTAAAAATAGAAAATTGGTTCTCGGGTTTTTCCCTCGCGCTAGTACACTAGAAAGTGATATCAGGGGCAGTAATCATGTCTATAATACGAGAGGATTTCAGTATCCAATCACAGTGATGGAAAAGTTGGTAAATGGTAAATGTACACCGAATAAGTCTGTACACCGAATAAGTCTGATGTCAGTCATAATACGGCAACGCCTTAATGCACAGTTCCTGACTAGATTTGTGTAACTATAAACTCCGCCCATAGGCGGTATCGGATAAAAATAGACATCAGACTTAAACGTGTACAGACTTATTCTGTGGACGTTTTACTTTTACCTGGAAAAGTTATTGACCGTCTGTTGTGTATTCAACAGGGACACAACCCTTAAAACACACACTCGTTGGTTATTAAAGGACTGTAATACCCTTGCAATTCCATAGCACTATGCAGATGTCGGAAAGCTTTGAGGAAAGGAAAACATTCACGCCGTGTGATAAGCAATCTCTGTACTTACGAAACTAGTTGTTTCCGCGGACTCAGCGATATAGAGTGGACACACCGTACAACATTTTGTCTGAAAGTAGTCCGGAAAAGTCAGCTTACGATCGCTATAGGTAAGGGAATCCCTTGAGAGGGATTCCCTAGCCTAAAAATGCCACCTAGCGGAAGATAATTGTAAACACAGTGCAACGGAAGCGCGGTGGTCTCGACGTCATTCTATATAAAGTGACGTTATTCTATAAAAAGAAAAATTCGGCAAACCTCGGGTGATCTGTTGATCAAGTCTCTCGGCTGTATTGCGTTGCTT
This sequence comes from Tridacna gigas, assembly GCA_945859785.2. NCBI lineage: Eukaryota > Metazoa > Mollusca > Bivalvia > Cardiida > Cardiidae > Tridacna > Tridacna gigas. The sequence continues at coordinate 43,644,109 of OX244034.2, read as the reverse complement.
TGATCTGCAACTACACGGTACATTACTTCGCCGGAAACACACTATTCTTGGAATTGTAAAGCTCCTCTAAAAAAAAGAAAACATGAGGCACAATTTTCTATCTGAAATAAACCGCTTCACGGTTCTTTAATCGTAATAATCCACTTAGAAAAGGAAAACATTAATCACAATTTTCTAGCATAATTTTTCTAAATACGTTTCCGTTGACAATAGTTTGTACATTTATTTTCTGAGACTATCAATCCCGTAGGCATTTTTGAGCGACAGGTTGCTTATCACCGTGACTGTAGATGCCGTTGCTAATCGATTTACATGAGAGCCGCCATGTCTAATATCATGTGACTGGCAGCAGTGTTTCTGCTAGCTCATAAATTCTTGGGGTCATTCAGAAATTTTACACGTCATGATCTACAACCTTCTTTTTGTGTTCACGTGTTATTTGCCTTTGTCAGTTTGTAGATGTCGCATTATGCTAAGAGTTTTAAATGACAGGACGGTGTTAAAGATAAAAGTAGAAAACAGTGACCTCGTAGAAACTGTCGTCTGTCATCCCGATTACTCCAGCAAGGCGGTTACCCACTCGTCACAACTCGGCCGATTCCGTACCTACATCTAACCTCATCTGTATAAGGGAGGCTTCCATTTTGAACTACCAATCACATGATCTTAAACATGGCGGCGCCCTTGTTGATCGCTTAGCAACAACATGAACAACCAATTTATTCACTTCTATCGATCTGTCAATGAAAGCTCCTAACGGAATTGATAAACCACGCTAAAAATTGAATGTACAAACTGTTTGCCGACTGAAATAATCTTAGAAAGATAACGATAGAAAATTTACTCATGCGTTCTTTCTAAAGAGGAGCCTTACAATTTCAATAACGGTAAAGCAGTGTGCTTCCGGAGATGCGCAAAATGTACCGTGTAGGTGCATATCAAGCTACGTTATACAGCCGAGGGATTTGATCACCGGATCACCCGAGGTATGCCGAATGGGCGGTGACCATTACCGAGCAGGGTCTAAAACGCGGACAAAAAGTTTAAGTACGGATTCCATACAGTAATATAGACGAGACCAAAGCGATGTCACACGGAATAATGTCCCGATTCAGTGTAAACCGGAAACAATTCAGTGTTAGAAAGCGGGTTGGATATGATTTTGTAGTTACAAACTTGACGATTTTGTAATATATATTCATTGAAGCAATCCTCTATGTTCCTTTTTTATTTTGACTTCTGTTGCGTCAAGGGAGACGCGATGTATTAATTTTGTTGCGTCAGGCTTTCATTTTGCGCGTCAAAAACGCAAAAACGCGGACTTTCTAAAATGCTGTGGCAGTATAAATTTCAAAATGGAAACCTCCTTCGTACAGAGTAGCATTCGGCAAACCTCGGGTGATCCGTTTAACAAGTCCCTCGGCTGTATCACGCATCGATATGCACCTACACGGTGCATTGCTTCGCCGGAAATACGCCGTTTACCGTTCTTAAAATTGTAAGGCTCCTCTAAAATAAAAAGTAAACAAGAGTCACAATTTACTATCGAAATCTGTCTAAGTACATGTACATTTCCGTTCATACACAAACTGTACATTCAATTTTTAACGCGGTTTATCGATTACGTTGGAATTTTTCACCGACAGAATGATAGATGTAAATCACTTCACCCTGGTTGTTTATGTCGTTGCTAATCGATTTTCACGTGCGCCGCCATGTTTAAGATGATGTGATTAGCGGTTCAAAATGGAAATCTCCTTGATATGGACAAGGTTAGATGTAGGAATCGGCCAAGTTGTTACGAATGACAGACGATGTTAGATGTAGGTACGAAATCGGCCGAGTTGTAACGAGAGTATAAAGTAAGTCGCCCGTGGCTAGTTCATGTCTCCGCCCTCGGATATTTTATCGATGATTGTCACTTGACATAAAAGAAAACAGGTCATTTTCTGCTCGACCAAGGAGGAAGGAAAAACTCAAGGATTAGCTGATATTTACTATTTATGATAAAAAATGACAATGATGGAGCTATTTGAAATGTTGCCAGTAACCAAATGTTTATTTTTTACAAATGAAGTGCCTTTTAATGTTGAAGACTTACATCAAAATTGGCCGTTGTTGCAATGGAAATAGGAATGGGAGTGGGTATGGTAATATTCAGAACATTTGAAGCAGCTGCGACTCTAATGCGCTCATTCATCTTTGTCGTTTGAAAAGGAGAAATAAAACAGTAAAACAGAGCGTATTGTGTGTGTGTGTGTGTGAGTAAAACCGACCAAACGGGGAACTTTGTGAGAATACACACCAACCAACCGGGAAACACCTACCAAACGGGGAAGTCCCCGTTTGTTTTTTATTTCAAATTCGCATTCCAGACCCCCCCCCCCCCCCCCTTATCAACATGTCAAATTAAATTAGAAATCTGACGCGTTCCCCGACTGGACGGTTAGCAGTTCACACAAATTATACACACTTTCTGGCATGATGCGAGTTCGTGTGCATCTGTTGAAATGCAGCTCCCCAGTTGTGCGGTAAAGAATTCTTACATTTGTCCAATGTACATGTAGTTCCCCGATTGTGTCGTAAAAAATCATACACTTTACCGCCATTCCTACTGGGCTATGGAACACACGTTGGTGCAGATCAGCAAAATGCAAAAAGCTGATGTATTTATTATTTTTAAATGAATAATCTTTGTAGTTTTATATTCAAACAGTCATGTTGAAAACTAGAATGATTTCTATCTTATGACTGCGGTCAAAATTGTGCTAAAAACATGGACTATCTAAATAAAGAAAATACGATTACAAGATAGTTATAAGCTATGTATAAGACCCTTTCTGAAAGTAAATTGTTGTCACCTATTTTCCTTGCAAGCAGCGGACTGACTGCTTTCCCACATAAATGAACTTGACACACCATTCAGCAGTGTGGGAGGAATCGATTCTGTTTAAATAATCTTGATATCGCTTAGACCGAGAAAATTAACTCCTTTCAGTGTGTGTGTGTGTCTGTGCGTGTCACAAACCAGAAACAGGACCAGAATCAGTACAAGGCGTGAGGCATGCTTTCGTGACTCCATAGATCAGGATGTTAACAATGAGAACCTTGTTGCTACTCAAAGTAAATTATGAAAAGACGGATCTAAACTGTATTTGCTATCTTAATGTGGTCATATCTTCAGAAAAGGAGTGTAATATAACTATTTCTTTGGGAACTAATTAGTGTCAGTGCCCTTATCAAGAAACATTGTCTTTGTACGATTGATAAGAGCCTCTTTTTTCTCTGATTTTTTCGAGGATAGTGTGTTTTGGGCGGAATTGCAAAAACGTTATAGCTCATGATGCCTCTCTGTCTGCCTTACTGTAAAGGCCATTGGACATCCTTTTACAGGGAAGTCTCAGCAAAACTCCAACTTTATCAGCAAAAAAGCAGCAGAGGGTCGAACAGTGTGTTTTTCACTCAATATTCAACGTACCAAAAAGTAACTGGTGTGACACCTATTTTTCTGAAATAAGCTACCAGTCCTGAGTTAATCAAGGGTCTTAAAAAAAAAATGTTAAAGGTAAAATCAGGCTAAGGCAATGGGACCGCCGTTTTTTTTTTTTTTATATATGGGGTTTGCTATGAGTGAATGAATAATTTTCCATCTTTTCTATTTTTTAAATCATATTTCTTAATCAACCAATCAAAACCGGCCACGTGACGACTACTCCGTTTTTTGGCACCCATCTGCTGAGTTGTAGCCGAAGGAGGTGCGAGGACAGAAAAAGCTTGTTTTCCGTTGGAAGGATGAGGTAAGTTTGTTACTTATTCGTTTTCCTTATAGATCTTATAAATGGAAGTTAATAGATCTACTAGCATGGTTAATTGATAATGTTTTTCAGTCCTCCTAGCATTGTCTGACTTGAGCGTATTGTCATGCTTTGGAATGTTTTCTTTCCCGCCCTCCGATTTTTTCCTGAGATTTTGATTAATTTAGATCTTAAAGTTGTCATAATTTTCTTTCCTTTCTATTCTGCAATATGATTGCTTTTAAAAAAAAGTTAATTTTTGGTTATTCTTCACTGGAAAATTACGAAATAAAAAAACTTGAGTGAACAAGGCTCGTGCAAAATTCCGTGCATTGACCCAGCTACAATATATATTCCATTAACCCAGTAACTGGGTGCTTAGTGAATTCCAATTATTTTGAGAAATGACGCATTTAACCCTTTACCACACGGGAATATTTTAGACTGGCCCAAATTCAAAGCATTTGCAGACGACAAATTAAATGCGGCTCAAATGATAGGATTTGTTTATGAAAGGTTAGGAGTCATAGTGGGATAAAAAGAGAAAATGCTGGTTAAATTAATATAAATTACATACAATCTCTGACCAGATTGAAAGCATTGAAAGCAGCTGATAAATGTACTTCAAATGATGATCTTTGCCCTTGATAGGGTAGAAAACATTGTGGGAAAAGGAGAAAATGTTTGTTACCAGCATTTTCCCCTTATCCCACATTGTTTTCCAAAGCCGTTTCTCCCAGGGTTGTTAAAACTTAGGATTGTGTGGCAAACGGTTAAGGTCATGGAAACACTCTGTGGATCCACCAATCTCTTGCTAAAGGAGCCCAAGAAAGAACACTGAACCCATGACCTCACAGTCCTGAGTTTTAATGACCCTGCAGAAGAAGCCTTTTGAAAGCACTGGAAAAAATGCTAGTAACCAGCATTTTCTCCTTTTCCCACAATGTTTGCTAACCTGTCAAAAAGAAAATCCAATAATTTGAGTCTCATTAAGTTTGTTGACTATTAATGTGTTTAATTTGTACTAGTCTAAAAGTTTGTTGGTTGGTAAAGAGTTAGCTCTTTAAAACTCTTTACCAAATGACAACATTTTAGACTTGCAGAATTTGAAAGCATTCGAGATGATAATTTTAGAATGGCCTAAATGATGGTTTTGGTTTTTTGATGGTCAGAAGACATTGAGGGAAAAGGAGAAAATACTGGTTATAAGCATTTTCTCCTTTTTCTACAATGTTTTCAGTAGCCATATTTCTCAGTTGTTAAAAGCCTGGATTGTGTGATAAAGGGTTAACTGATAAGGGAGAAGAAATAGATCTAAGATATACCCAGTCTTTTCTTCTTTTCCCAAAATGTTGTATAACCATAAAAGACAAACCTGTTGGTTTTAGAGATACTTAATCCTTTGAGGGCCTTAAGAAGGAAAAAGTTACCTTTTCAATTAAAAAAAAAAAAGCCAAGATATGCTGATAGCGATTTCAATGGTGCTTTTCCAGAATACATGAAAAAGTAGCGGAAGGTGTGCATCCAAAATCAGACTGTACATTCTGTCTAGTCTGATCTTGATATACAATTTCTACAAAAGCATTATTGTGTTGTACAAAGTTCTCTATGAGTTGATAGATCAATGTAGTCAGCAAATGCCTTCAGCTGCCAAAGATTTTGTTGGCTGGAAAAGGGTTGACCCTTTACTACATGGCAAAATTTTAGACTTGCCCAAATTGAAAGTGTTTGCAGATTACACAGTGAAGGTGGCTCAAAAATAGAATTTTTCATTTGAAAGGGCAGGAAACATTGGAACAGAAAATGTACCTCTTTCAGATGCATCACCTCTTTACTAAACAACAAGATTTTTAGACTAGTCTAAATTCAAAATCTTTGTAGATGACTGATTACCATTATTTTCTCTTTTCCCACAATGTTTTCAATTACCTTATTTCATAGGCTGTTAAAATTTGGGATTGTTTGACTAAAGGATTAAACTCCCTTTTCACAGAGCATGACTAATGTGTATGTTGTTTTTGTCTGTTTTGTGCAGGATCCACTAGCCTACAAGATGAACTAGACCACAAATCATGCTGCTTTCTTCAGACCTGACAACACCAGTGGAAGTATTTTGGTCCTGGGAATAGTTACAAGAGGCTACAGTAAACCAATACAAGGTAAAGTCATAATTTCCATATACAACTAATACAAGCTACACAATTCAAGAATAAACCACAAAGAATGCAGTTTGATTTCAGGGTCCATATTCACCAACCAACTTCAGAATATTCTTAGTCTTATTCTCCAAGATTTTCTACATTTGAAAGTAACACAACTCCTGATTGGCTAAACCATTTGGTTTAGCCAATCAGGAGTTGTGTTACTTTCAAATGTAGACATTTCTGGAGAACAAGACAAAGAACGTTCTAAAGAATAGTTGGTGAATACGGGCCCAGATCTTCACTGTCTGCAGCATTCTTTCTCAAGCATGACCCAACACTCTCTTGTGGAAATAGGAATTTTCTCCTAGAAAATAGGTGTTTCAGTAGAATTGAATATTACCGTATCAGTCTAACCCTTTACTGAACAATCCCAAGTTTTAACAGATCTTAACTCTCTGCCAAACGATAAATATTTGGACTTGTCCAAATTGAAGGTATTTGCAGACGACAAATCATCAACTATTTACAAATCAGCTGTGGCCCAAATATTAGAATTGGCCTTTGAAAGTGTAGGAAACATTATGGGAAATGGGGAAAAAAGGCTTCGAAAACATTGTGGTAAAAGCATTATTTCCTTTTTCCACAATGTTTTCTTCTCATTCAAAGACCAGCTCCATCCTTTTAGGCAGATTTTATATGTCATGTACAAAGGCTTTCAATTTCGGAGAGCTAAAAATTTTTTCATGTAGTAAAGAGTTAATTCATACGATTAGAAGCAGTGTTGCTGAACTTTTTAGAAGAAATCAAAGTTTTAGACTTTTAAAAATTGAAAGAATTTGCAAACGACAATTTAATTGTGGCTCAAAGGATGGATTTTTTCTCTGAACTGTAGAAATTACAGTGGGAAATGAGAAAATGCTGGTTCCTAGCATTATCTCGTTTTCAACAGTGTTTTCAAAGGCTCTCTTTATCAGGGCTGTTAAAACTTGGGATTGTTTGGTAAAGGGTTAAATCTGTGCTTTGGCTTTGTAGAGCAGAGACCTGCAGGATCAGAGGTGAAAGTGTTGAATGAGCAATCCAGAGGTCCTGAGTTTGACCCTAGCTCTCGACACTGAGTTTTTCATGGGTATGTCCTTTAGCAAGGCATTTCAGAGCCCTAGCCTAGTGGTGTGGGAACTCAAGACGCACATAAATATGTGAGCTGTTCTTCTGATACGATTACAGTAATGTTGAAATCTTTATGAAATACCATTGAATTAATGTTACGCTCAAAGCACAAGGTATAAATTGGTGTCCTTTTCTAGACAGAAGATTGTGGAATTACCCTAGTGATCATTTTGGTTAATTATTTATATGCTTTATTTTAGCCTGTTTTCAAATTTTAAGTTTGTAGAAAGGCAATATTGGGACAATGGTATGAGTCATGCCCTGACAAAAGGAGGTTTAATGTATCTCCACAATGCATTTACCAAGCAAGCTACCAAGCAACCTAATTATGCATTGGATCCATAAAATCTATTTTGTCTAACAACCGACTGAATCAAGATGTAGATTAGTCCTTTGACATGCAGAAAATCATCAACATGCAAAAGGTTTTGACCCATATCAGCCTGCACATGTTGACATAGGTGGATACTTTTGGGAGATGCATTAAGCCTCCTTTTCACAGAGCATGGTTCATATATAATGGTGATTCCTATTTCAATTCACAGCTGACTGCTGTATTAGATGATTCAAGATGTAACATTGCTCGAGCTACTGTTGATGAAAGCATTTTGGGTATTTCAGAATGATATATGCCTGATACTCACAGGGACTGATAATAGTAGCGAGTACAGGGTGGGTGAAATAAGTAATTTAACCTATTGAATTTGTTCAGGACAGACAGGTCAGTTATTTGACTTGGTTTTATCCCCTTCTTTTGTCTTTTTTATCTTTGTCATTTGTCCTCTAGCTCTGGGCAAGTTTCTGAGCAGGCTGTAGGGCCATTAGTTCAAGGGTTGAGTTTGAACCCTGCCCCAGTCACTATACTTTAATAGTGTTGATGATAGTTATTGTAACACTGCTAAACATTGCATTCACCTTGATTATGTGGGAAAGTAGTCAGTACTTTAGAGAGAGAATTGTTAGAAGTGCTACAAAAGAAACTCTAGGAATGCATGGGTAGGGGCACTGGCTGTAGCATAGAGTTTTTAAGATATGAGCCATGTGAATGTTAGAATATTCTTAAAGGGGCAGATACCAATGTGGACTTTTTCGCCGTTAATCAAAATTTATTGCATAACTCTGATAACTGCTGCAAAGGTTATTTTTCTTTGCAAGTGTTAGGGACTGGAAGGTTACATTCAGTACAATGGTGTGATTTTGGGATTTAACCCTTTACCACACAATCCCGGCTTTTAATGACCCCCTTAAAGAAAACTTTTGAAAACATCGTGGGGAAAAGGAGAAAATGCTGGTAACCAGCATTTTCTCCTTTTCCCACAATGTTTTCTACTCTTCCCAAAACAAATTTCAATTTTTCAGTAATATTTATTTTGTCGTCTGCAAATGCTTTCAATTTGGACAAGTCTAAAATTTTGTTTGGTAAAGAGTTATCTATTTTTTTGAGGTCAGATATGAAATCATAGTACCTATTTGAATATGATCCCCAGATTGATGCTTGATATTGATCATGGGACATTTCAACAAGCCATTGAAAATTCTGACAAGAAATGTAAAAATAGTTTAAGAGGCTTTGTATTACTTTCTGGAAATACCATTAATATTTAGCTCTACAGGCTGAAAGCTAGAATAGCTTATGTCATGGCGTGGTTTCCATTGTCCATCCGTCTGTCCGTCCATCTGTTAGTCCTTTTTTGGTTTACGTAATAAGAGTCAGCATTTGTGGTTGGATTTTCGTGAAAGAGTTTGTTTCATATCATTACAACCCATTGGTTTGAATTTTTTCCTCTTTAACCCTTTACCCAAGCCCCCGGTGACGTGAGTTGGTACTGGACTTAAGAACAGGAGGAAGCTGGTTCATTCCCCGGCTCAGCCAATTTCTTTCCGAGGATTGATGATAGTCATTATGACAGGATTCATTCCTCTCTTGCCACTGACCATTGTTTTGATGATGATTACGTGGGAAAGCAGCCAGTGGCTTGGAAAGAATATTTTGTGGAGTACTGGTAAAAGAAACTCAAGGAAAGCATGGATAGATGCACTGGCCGTGGCAATATAACTGAAATGATGTTGAAAATGGCATTTAACACCATGCAATCAATCAATCAATCAATCAATCTTAAACCTTTACCACACAATCCTGAGTTTTAACAACCATTAGGAACACTGCTTTTGAAAACATCATGGGAAAAGGAGAAAATGCTGGTAACCAGCATTTTCTCCTTCTCCCACAATGTTTCTACCCTTTCAAAGAAAAGTCCTATCACTTGTGCCACATTTGAAATGTGATCTGCTAATGCTTTCAAATTGGATAGGTCTAACATTTTATCGTTTGGTAAAGAGTTAATGGAAATTGAAGACTTTTATTTTCAAAGAGTGCCTAGATTGATTTTTTACTGTTAATCAAAGTTTCTTGTAAAACACTGATAAATGTTACTATATATAGATATATTTTTCTTTACAAGTGTACAGACACTGGATGGTTTCATACATGATGGCTGTTTTACAGTGAGTAACTCCATCAGTTTTTCTGAGACCTGATATGACTTCACTGTCTCTATTTGAATATGATCCCACTTTATCTACACATCTGGTTGATCATGTGGCCTAACCAGCCCTTGAGAAATTGTGGCACAAAACCTGAAATTACCAAGAAAGACTGTTTATCACTTACAGGGAATTCCCCTGAAATGCTTTTTTTTTCTCACTTTTTGAAAGTTATTTGTTTGCTCTTCTCTTACACTCCATCACTGTTATTATATGAGATTTTACAGGGCTGAAGCATGCCTCTTCTTGATGGATACTTTAAGAGTTATGGCTATTTTAGTATTTACCCTTTCTTAAACGAGAAAAATTGTTCCTTTTTCAAAACATAACAAACACCAAATTGGGAATTGAACTCTGATATAATTGAAAACATTATCAGGGTTCGAGTTTATGCTGTGAACATTTCTGTTCACTCAAAAGAAATAATTTTGGACAAAATGTTAAAATCACCATCCACAGGACGAAACAAAAAATCGGCACTGGGTTGTTTTGACGAATAATGTTTCCATGCTTGCAAAAGATCCCCACAAAACAAAATAATACTATTCTTTGGAAATCTGGCTTCTAAAAATAGCTTGACTTGGTTACATGAGAGGAAACCTATTATCCAAGTTAATGCAATTTTCATCTCATAGCAACTGCATCTGTTGCACTCCAATTTGGCTACCCCGGCAAAGAGAAAAAAACCATGCTTTTTTTCAAAAATCCTGGCAGAAAGAGCCTGAAGTTAAGCCATGGCTGGTAAAAGAAATGATATTGGAAAGCAACTTGGATATGAATAGTTCATTTTGCATAGATATCAGATAAAAAAACAGGTTTACTGTCACCACTAACTAGGCACGCTTCTTCGGACGAACGTCACCATGCAATTGAAATAAAAAATCCAAAGGATTGTTACTCTTTCCAATGGGTGGAAGAATTGAACTCAGTGACAGCCAGGTGGGACCCAGTTTTCTGATAGGCACTGAGTCCCATAGAATAAAAAAAAAATGCCAACACTGATTATGGACATAGGAGAAAATACTGGTAACCAGCATTTTCTCATTTTCCGACAATGTTTTCCAAAGCTTCCTTCCTTGGGTCATTAAAGCACAGAATTGTGTGGTAAAGGGTTAAATGCAATTTTGACTAGTCTACTCTTCTCCATTCTAAACTCCATGTAAGTATTCATGCCTAGCATCAGCATGTCCCCTTTGCAATGAATTTATTTTCAGAATGAATTTGTTTTAGTTTGCCCCTTTATATATTAAGAAAAATGACATGTTTAATTTTCCACCAAATTTCTTTTGAGCCCTGTGTCATTAGGAGTCATGAATATGACAGTAAGTTGTGCTTAGTGCCACATGACCCTTTGCAATGAATACTTGCAGAATCATGGCCCTTTCCATATTAAGTCCTATGTCTGATTTGTTTATGTTCTCTAACCTCTTGCCTATTTTGGATGAAATTTACCAGTGGTATGACATCTAGTTGTGACATCTAGGTGTGCCAAGTTTTATCATGTTCCTTTGTGTTGAACATTTGCAGTTATGACCATTTTAAGTATTACCTTTCATTTGTCAGCTCTTCTCAATTTTTCCACTGCGTTCAGTATAGATGAAATTGTGCAAGAGTCAGCAGTATGATATCTTGTTGTGCCTAAGTCTCCTTGTCCTTTTGCAGTGAGTACTTGCAAGGTTATAATCTTTTTTGTATTAAATCCTTTTTTTGATTTGTCTGCTTTTTTTCTCCTAAACCCCTGGCTGTGTTTGGATTAAACTTGAAAGGAGTCATCAGTATGATATTATATACTTCCTAGGGTCAACATTGAGTTTCTCTGCAACTGTGTATGCCTTCCTTCTTTGTGACACTGTTGAAATAAATGAAACTCAATACTGATAATAAAGAAACTAAAACTTTAACTGAATTTGTTAGAACTAACAATTTTTTACTGACAAGTATAACTGTTTCTAGGCCAATGTCAGCAATTCTAATATAGGTTGTTATGCATAGATTTTTGGGAAGAGTTAGTTCCCTGCAGTACATGTCAAGGTTGGATATTTAGGCAAGAATCTCTATATTGGCTAGTTACTGGTTTGAGTCCATGAAAAGTTCTGTATGTGTACTTTGGTAGGACTTGATTCTCTTGACTATTATCAAAAACACCAAAGCTCCTTGTACAAATATTGTTACCAGCCAGTTAAAAAAAAGAATTGAGGAGGGTTAGGTTCCAACCAGTTAAAACAATGGTTTGCAGGAATATTACACATGTGAGCTCGTTACTGGTTTTGGTCCAGGACAAGTTCTTTATAGATCAAGTGCTTTAAATTTGATAGGACTTGCAATAAAATCCTGACAAGTATTTGGTTAATCACATACTGTTGTACGTAATTCACTTATAAATTCTACACCCCGAGTATAAACTTTACAGCAAATACATGCACTGTAAAAAGTATGCACATACAGAAAGGAAAGAAATTACATACATGCACACTGCACATACAAATTAAATACCATTTTGTATTAATTATTTCCCCATTATATCAAGCTATGTTCAACTTTAAGTTCCTGTTGCAGATGGTGTAGATCAAGATCAGACTGCAGAGAAAATACAGTATTATCTTTGATGTAAAATTTCTATTTTGTTAGGTATTCTGGTGAGAGCTGCCTTGTAATTGCCATACCTTTCTTTTCTACCATGAACTCACCTGAGCACAAAGTGCTCAAAGTGAGTCAATGTGATCACTTGAAGCCTGTCACCTGTCTGTTGGCCTGTTCAACCGGAATTATGAAAACCACTTCTCAGAAAGTGCTGGATAAAATGTACTGAAATTTTATGTGCAAACTCCATATTCAGGGTTTTCCCTCAGCATTAAAAGTTGGGGGTCATTGTGACTCATTGTCTCCTAATTTAACCCTTTACCGCACAATGACACCTTTTAACGCCCCTGGGAAAGAAGCCCTTTGAAAACATTGTGGGAAAAGGAGAAAATGCTGGTAACCAGCATTTTCTCCTTTTCCCACAATGTTTTCTGTCCCATCAAAGGAAAATTGCACTATTTGAGCCACATTGAAATTGTCAATTTGGACAAGGCTAAAATTTTGTCGTATGGTAAAGGGTTAAGGATCATTTTTTTTAGGTTTGGGGGTCAAACTAAGTGAGTTTGTATGAACCATGTCTTGTAAATGAAAGGAAAATACAATATTTACTGTTGGTTGCTTCTATGTGGCTTTGATCTTTTCATAACATTATACAATATTTACTGTTGGTTGCTTCTATGTGGCTTTGATCTTTTCATAACATTATACAGTAGACAAGCCAAAGTCCATGTAACAAGACTTAGTGCTTGAAATGAGGTTCAGTTTCTTCGTCTTCAGTACATTTCACCTTTTTTAAACTCTAAGTAAAGTCTTTATTTACTTTATAAATAAGGTATACTTAGAGTTTAAGTAGCAACCGAAAGGGCCTGCCTGAGAGACTTACCAAAGAACAGACAGCTGCAGAAACACAAGTAGGTTGTGGCACAGCAAGATGACCTTACTTTCTGTGCATGGATGGGCACAAAGCCAGTGCTTATGCTGTCCAACTTTCATGATCCATTAGAGGTGGGACAAGTCAACAGGAGGACGGGACAGCAGCAGCAACAGCGAGTTCAAGTGCCAGAAATGCTTGCCGACTACCAGGAAAACATGAAGGGGATTGATCTGATGGACCAAGAAGGTTGGCTATTACATGCCTGACCACCATTCAATGAAATGGTTGAGAAGAGTCTTCCACTATCTCTTATATCATCACGAAAGGCTCAAACCCGGAAGTTGCCAAGAGAGAGTGGCCAAACCTCCAAGACTTTGTGGAGGACTTGGTGGAGGGATTGATTGGAGACTTCACACCTGGTTAAGCTGCACCAAACCAAAATGTTCCAAGAAATGCTGGACTTCACACTATTATAAACTTGTACTGACAGAAATGCAAGTCATGCCAAGAGTGTAGGATTCTTGCTACTGCTGGACAGTGTGTGCCAGCCACTCCCATGGGTTATGTCCAGTGTAATATACCTGTGTGCCAAAAGTGTGTTGGTAGGTACCTTCAAGGAAGCATTTGCAGACAATAGATTACATGTTAGTCAAATGATGATTCCTGTCTTTGATAGGGTAGAAAATATTGTGGTTGCCAGCATTTTCTCCTTATCCCACAATATTTTGAAAAACTGCCTCTTTTAGGGTTGTTAAAATTCATGATTGTGTGATTAAGAGGTAAAGAATCTTCTTGTCTGATACCATTCAGTTCTTGGGTTGTTATATTTGGTGTGCAGCATCAAAAGATGGTCCATTATATACGTGTAATGTATTTAAATTGTTTTGTTTTGGTTAAATATGGCTTCACCCTAGGGTCACATATTGCACAATAAGTTACCTTGGGTCTTTTTCTTCTTTTCTGAACTCATAATGGGGTCTAGAGCGTTTGTTGGAGAGGTCATCAGACCTCTCCAACAGTGGCGAGTTTAAAGGGCAGACTGCCACAGAAATCACTGTCAAAATTCATCTGTTTTGCGAAATTGTTCTGATACACAGTCAATTTCATCATGGTTTTATAAATAAACGGTAATAAAAAAACTGAAATTGGAAATAAATGTGTTTTTTTTTTTTTTATATGACAGATTTCCAAAAAGATTTATTATACTAATATAAATTGATTGTAAATGACCTCTCCAATAATTGTAATTTTTCGTTAAACAAGTAAATCTAAACAAAAAGAAAAATTTCGTCAAGAAACGAGAAAGAACACTATGGGAAAAGATCATGTGACTTGATACTATATCACTAGAACTCGTACTCTGGAGAACTTGTATCCTAATCTCCAGAGCACGAGTTCTCTGGAGAACTCGTACCCCACAAATAGATATAAATAGGTTGATCAGTATGTTTTGAAGTTTTATTTTTCAAAACTGACTAGACTCTAGCATTTTTCTCAGTTTTATACAAAACATTTATGGATTTATAATGATATAGATTTGATGAAATAACACACAGAGTTGCTTCTAGGATGCGGGATTGCGAAAATTAACTTACGAGCGCAAAAAAGTCGTGCCTCTTGGCCCTACGTACCGCATACCTCAAAAGAGTCTGTGGTCCTTTGGTTTTGGGAGGATTGCGCATGACATGGCTGACATGGTTCTATACTTTTTTTCAGATGCAGTAAGTGCCCTTTTTTAGAGCATGGCTCAGTTACCTACTTTCTTAAAGTTTTGACATTTAGACAAACAACCTCATCATTTTACATGTCTGCAGCACACAACTTTCCAAAATATTGTCGGAAGAGGAGAAGCTCCTAGTTACTGCAGTTTCTCCTTTTGTCACAATGGTTTTATCACATCAAAGCACCATCTTCCACATTAATTGTCAAAGTTTGAATTGTCGTCTGTATGCTTTTTCTGTTTGGGACAGTTCAAAAATTGCTGTTTATTAAAAACTTAAAAAATGTTACATTTATTTTTAACATGACTGGTACAAGTATTATGTATAGGCCACCTTTACTTATTGTCATCAGGTAAGATTCTTGCCTATTCAGTGGAATTAGCAAATTGTATTAAATCTTAATTGAACGATTTCTCCTTTCCAAAAATATTTTGGCTTATCTGAGCACACATTACATACATTCATTAGAGGTTTTTTCCTTTTGAAAATGAGCCAAATTGGATCAACATCTTGAGTTTTGTGTCCTTGAATTTTAAAAAAGATGCATTTATGAGCATGTTAATAGCATATGGCCTACAATTTCTTCAAATATTTACCAAACTCGCATTGTTAGATATTTATGAGAGCTTAGTTCCTTTCAAAATCAAGCAAAATCAGGTCATGGAGTCACAAATTACATGCTCTTGAATTTTTAAAAAAAATTTTTTTTTAGCTTGTGAACAGCTTACAGCCTTCATTTTACTTTCAATCTTCACAAAACCCACACAGTTTATAGATATTCATGAGCGCTGGATTCTTTTGCAAACCGTCGGATTATTGGGTCAGAAATTCCTTGTACTTAAATTTAAAAAATGCACTTTGAGCTTGTCAAGAGCTTACCGCATGTATTTTTGGAAACTAACATGAAAAAGAATAGCTTTGCTCATATCAGCTCTCAATTTCATTATACCTCCACAACTCTTTGTAAAAACCCAAACCTGTATTTAAATGGCAGTAGAGCTGTTTTTGGCCATACAGGCCTCTTGTTCCTAGAATATTATAACAATGTGGAACATATACTGTTTTGTGCCTGTACACCAGCAAAAGTGAAAAAAAACGTTTTTTTCTCATTCATTTAATGCCTAACTTGTTTGTTTACATATATCAAAATATATTGAAATTAAAAGCCAATAAACTAGTTGAAAACATTGATGCCGACCTCTCCTGGCTTCTTTTACTCCTGGCTTCTTTTACTCCTGGCTTCTTTTTAAAAGAAGCCAACCTGTATTTGGTGTTAACTATCATATAATCATTTAAGGGCTGAAGTAATTGATTAAGGTCGCTTGCTAAATATAGAATAGAAAGTAAACTAAGGAATCAATGATAATTAACTCTTTGATAATTTTGATTGATGAATGTAAGCAGTTTGATATCTTGATATGAAAGATATGTTCATTTTTTTTTTTTTTGGAAAAAGTTACGGTAAATGCCACAGTTTCTACAATTTTAGAAAAATGTGAAATTTTCAATGGCATCTTTGAGCTATGTTTCTCTTTGTTGGTTGGTCTTGATATTATAGATAATATGCCCACCTTCTATGTATACTTGAAATTAAGTATCATGGAAGATCTTGATATGTAGATGATGTTTATACTTCCATTGTTTGTATGAAGTAAAGGTCAAGGTCACTGTAACTTAAAATAGTAAAAGGGAAACTTGCAGTTATCTTCAATATTCAATCAGCTATGTGTTCCAAACTTGGAAGTAGGTCTTGCTATTCAAATTGGACAGATGCCATCTTTACAAGGTAAATTTCACTTTTACTTATAGGCACACTAGTGACCAAAAGTAAAATGGGGGTGGGGGGGGGGTCATACTGAAGACAAGTTTAATTTGTAGCATTTAAAGGTATCGATATTATTGTAAGTCTGAAAATGTGTTACAGTTTATTCTGTCAAGGTACAGTTGCTGGAAAAAAATGCTGGACAAAAAAAAATGAATTTTAAATGTAGAATTAATTTGGCAACTTTAATCCTAGTTCTACGATTTCTTTTTCCACCATCTGCTTTAAATGGAATGAATTTATTTTGCCCAAAGTTGGACCCCCATATTATTTGCTTTTGGTGGCTAGTGGGCCTTTAATGAATTCAGAGAAAAATAAACATTCAAGTTCTTAGCTGGTAGTAGTCTTTTCTCTTGCCATACCGTTCTTCTTGTTCCAGATCTTGTTTACTCTGGTGAGCGATACAGGACCATCATTGTCCTCTTACTTTAACTCTTTACTACACGGTAAACTTGTCGAAATTGACAGCATTTGCTGACGACAATTTAAATGTGGCTCAAATGACAGAATTCCTCTTTGATAGTGTAAAAAAAATTGTGGGAAAAGGAAAAAATGCTGGTACTTACAATGTTTTCAAAAGGCCTCTTCCTAAGGTCGTAAAATCTCATGATTGTGTGGTAAAGAGATAAATGTTGTCTTTTTTTATATGGCAGGCACTTTATACCTTTTGTGGTGAAAGCGGCCTTCTGTTCGGGTCAGAATAGTGATAAACCCTGGCGATCCAGAACTAAATTGAAACATCTCTAAGAGCATACTCCGCTTTGATCACCTGTGAATGTCAGCAAGTCAACAGTGTGGTACCAGCGCACCAATGTGGTGAGACGGGATGCTTCCGGCAATCTTCGGCACATCATTGGTGGCAAACCAAAGGTACTCTGTCCAAAACCAGGGCTTCACCTGGATAGTCTTTGGTAAAAACATGCAATCCAGCTTCTGAACTAGGACAAAACCAGGGCAACATTGGGTCTATGAGAGTTTTAACCCACTTTTAAGTGGGAAAACACCCTAATATACATGCTACCCTTCACAATGAGGAAAACGGGCCAACAATTACTGTGAGAATTTGTTTTAGTAAGAGATTTGGGCTGGTCTTTAGTAAAGCAGATTTCAAATCTGTTTGAGCGAAGCAAAACTTTCAGCTTCTTTTACAGAGCGTAGATCACGATCAGACTATTCAGAACATGCAATCTCATCTTTGATGTACTCTGTCTGACATTTTGTGAAGTATTCCAGTGAGAACGGCTCTGAAATTGCAATATCTGTCCTGGCTATTGATTTGAAACATCCTTTCCACATTCTTGAGGCACTTTTAACCCTTTACCTCACAATGATGCCTTTAACAACCCTGGGAAAGAAGCCTTTTGAAAACATCTTGAGGAAAAGGAGAAAATGCTGGTAACCAGCATTTTCTCCTTTACCCACAATGCTTTCTGCCCTATCAAAGAAAAATTACACCATTTGAGCCACATTGAAATTGTCGTCTGCATATGCTTTCAATTTGGACAAGGCTAAAATTTGTTGTCTGGTAAAGAGTTAACCCTTTCAAAATCAATATTATTCAGGGTCATCCAAACTGAAAGGACTGGCAAATGACAAATTTGATTCCAGTGATGAAGTTTGTTGTAGAAAGAAAAAAAAAAAAATCATCAGGAAACAGAGCTCCAGACAGAGGGGGTGATTTTGATTTCAAAATTGAATATCTAAAACCTATGTTGTGGGTACTCATTAGAATCACCTTGATGAGACAATTCTAATGAGTGCCCGCAACATAGGGTTTGGAAGAGAAATAATGGACTTAGAAAAACCATCACTCTGTCTTATCTGGAGCTCTGAGGAAAACAGAAAAAGCTGCTTATATAACCTTGATTTTTACCTAGGCCTTCTTGCTCTCAGTTGTAAAAACACAAAATTGTTTGGTAAAGGGTTAAGGGTAAGTGGGTCAAACTTACACCATTACCCCTTGTAAAAGAAAACAACATTTTGACTGCCTTCAACTTATTTGCTGCTTCAGAAATAAAGAATAAGATTGTACATGTATGTATTTTACCCAGAATGAAAACACAATATTAAATGAAAGTAGATCTAGACAATGGAAAAATTGTGCAAATAAAATTTCATTGATGTATAATCAAGGCAAACCAGACAGCCTGTTGATCTATCCAGGGAGAAATGATGGTAAGAAATTCATCCCAGAGTAGTCTATTTCTCTCCATTCAAGGGCAGATAATTGTAGGAAATTTATGCCATGTTTCTCTACCCATAGAATGGGGGGGTGTCTTTCACCAGAATAAATCATTTTTAGAACATGTATAAGCAAGATATTTTACACAAGCTGTATTGTACAGGCTCAAGTCCATGTTAATGGCAGGTTTGCAACTGTCCATAATAGATGGGATGATGACACTGTCGCCAATGACGGATCAAGGCAAGCTAGAAAAGTTGTCGGTCTATTCAGGGGCAGGTGTGTTCAAGTGTGAAGGCGGCCCTACTTCGCCTTTTTTCAAAAAGTAAGAAAATGAAAAGCAATGACAAATAAATCACCTATGGGACAGAGCATGATTATATAGAAGCATAGCGCAAGTCAAGATCAGAGTAAACAAAATGGACAAAAACCAGTATTAGGCTAGCTGACATTGGCCCCAGATGCCTGAAGAACTTTATCCTGGACCCAAATAGTAATAAAGGGCTTGTATAAAATATCTTGCTTAAGTTAATTATTCTAGCACAGACTTAAAATGTTGGCAACCTTAAGTCTTATTTAATTTTATCGATAAGACATGAATCCTAACCAGTATTACGCTGGCTGACAATGACCCTAGTTATAACTTAATACTTGTCAGGATATTATTGTAAATCCTACCAAATTCTAGTAAATCTTATGAAGATTATTTCATGGTCCCAGAACAGTTTTCAGCTCTTATGTATAAAATTCTTGCCTAATAATGCTCTTTCCATAAAGCATACTTGTTGGCATCCTACCTTCCCAACAATTTTTTACTTGCAGGTAACAGTATGTTAACTGGGAGCTTGAGTGTTTATAATAGAGAAAATAAACTAATAAGACATTTATTTTTTACAAAATCCTGAACAGATCAACAGCCTATCTGCCCTACATTGAACTAATATTGTGACCGTATATCTCCACTATGGTGGTAAGAATCTGTAAGTTTTGGTCTATTTATTTATACATAAGACTTCCATGTATCCAGAATTCCACTGAGTGATCAGGGCCTGTATTCACACACCATTTTTATCAACATTCTTAATCTAATTCTCAAGAATTTCCTATATTTCTATTTAACAAAATTTTTGATTGGCTTAACTCTTTACCACACAATCCCTAGTTTTAATGACCTTAAGGAAAGAAGCTTTTGAAAACATTGTGGGATAAGGAAAAAATGCTGGTAACCACTTACCAGCCCTTTCAGAAGACGAATGCCATCATTTGAGTCACATTTGATTTGTTGTTTGCAAATACTTTCAGTATAGAGGAGTGTTAAGTTTTGCTGTGTGGTAAAGGGTTAACCAGTTGGTTTAGTCATTCAGATATGGGTTTCATTTAAGGTTCAATATATACAAATTTGATCTATGTGTCTTCAGCAGCATACAAGTTAAAGTAGTTAAAATGTTTGAATGTTTGATATGGTATAAGTTTGACCAAATTACCCTTAAAGTGCCTACTTAATCTGAAAAGGACAATTAAAATCAAGAGAAAGGGCAGATATTGTGGTTACAAGGCTTTTTTTTTTTACCAGAAGACCTTACAAAGTATCAGACATTATACATCACAGATAATGCTGCATGTTCTCTGCAGTCTGATCTGGATCTACAATGACTGTAAAATGAACTTTAAGATGTATTTGGCTCTCTAGGAGTCAGTATGGGTGAGATAACTTGAATGCACAATCTGCTTAAGTCAAGATCAGCCCAAGTCTCTAAATAAAGCCCTATTCTCACAATCATGGTGTTTGCCCAGATTCTCCCAGTGAAGTGTAGCTGGTAATCAGGCGGTGTTTTTACTCTGAAAGATGGAGTTACATTCTCATACACCTGACGTTACCCTGGTTTTCTCCTGGTAAAGAAACCAGATTTCATGTTGTGACCACAGGCTGTCCAGGTTAAGCTCCAGTTTGGGATGGAGTACCTATGTTTTGCTGCCACTGATGTGCTGAAGATTGCCAGAATCATCCTGTCTTACCACCTTTGTGCAACAGTAACATGCCAGCGACATGCTGGCATTTGTAGGTTACCAAAACAGAGTGTGTTCCTGGAGGTGATTTGATTTAGTGCCAGAACACCAGGGTTGATCACAATTTTGGCCCCAATAAATATTGCAATTTCAAGGCTACTCTTGCTAGAATACCTCCCAAAGTTTGCAATGATGGTTATGTGGGAAAGCAGCCAGTGGCTTGGAATATTGTGCGTATTACTGGTCAAAGAAGCTCCAGGAAAGCATGGATAAATGCACTGGCAGCAACAATATACCTGAAATAATGTTGAAAACGGTGTTAAACACCATACAATTAGTCAACAGTGTACATCAAAGATTGGGCCATTTGACTCTTTACCAGATGACAAATTGTAGACTCGTCCAAGTTGAAAGCATTTTGCCGACAACAATTAAAATGTGGTTCAGATAGTTGGAATCGTCCTTGAATGAGAAGAAAACTTTGTGAGAAAAGGAGAGCATGCTTGTTACCAGCATTTTCTGCTTATCCCATAATGTTTGCAAGAGGCTTCTTTCTCAAGGACATTAAAACTTGGGATTCTTTGGTAAAGGTTAAAAATTCTTTCCTTTTGACTCCAAGTCATACTAGCAGTTTAATACATTCAAAACTAAGAGTCTGATTATAAGGGTCCATTCTGGTTTGTCATACATTGTCCTTGTTCACAGATCTGCAAATGTAAAATGCAGTCTGACTTTTGATCTATGCTGTCTGTAGCTTTATTCGAGACCATGACTAAAGATTACCTGCATTAGGCCTGGAATGAACTTTAATCCTTTACCACACAGTCTTGAGTTTTAACGACCCTGTTACTCTTTTGTGTGTGCCCTATTTCACCTGAAAATCTTGTTTAATATTTTCAATCACAGCATCAATTTGTTTAATATTTTCAATCTCGGCATCACAGATAAGACAACATGTAGAGCTGAGGGTTTAACATATCAGTTTCCAAGGTCACGGTCACAACAAGGGTTCAGAGGTCATTATTATATAAGAATCATGTCAGTTCTATTTTTGCTGAATCCCTACTCTGGTTAGTGAGATTTTTAGCTCCACTGGCCAAAGGCCAGCGGGCTTATATCATGGCCCGGTGTCCGTTGTGCGTCCATGCATCTGCCCGTCTGTGCGTTAACTTTTATTTCAGACATCTTCTTCTCTGAAACTACCCATCCAATTTTCATGAAACTTCACAAAAATGATCCTGCCATGGTCCTCTTCAGAATCTCTTGAAAGAATTTGATTCCTTCAAAAACTCTGGTTGCCATGGCAACAAAACTGAAAAATATTGGAAATCTTTAAAAATCTTCTTGTCTGAAACCATAAGGCATAGGGCTACCAAATTTGGCATGTAGCTTTATGTAGTAGACCTCTATCGTGTTTCTTCAAATAATAGCCCTGGGGTAAAAATTGGCTGTGCCCAGGGGTCACAAGTTTTACATAGGCTTATATAGAGAAAACTTTAAAAATCTTCCTGTACCTAGCCATAAGGCCTAGAGCTACCAAATTTTGCATGTAGCTATATCTAGTGGGCCTCTACAAAGCTGGCCAAAATTTTAGCCCTAGGGTCAAAATTGGCCCCGCTGGAGGGGTCACAAGTTTTACATGTGCTTACATAGTGACAACTTAAGAAATCTTCCCATACCTAGCCATAAGGCCTAGAGCTACCAAATTTTGCATTTAGCTTGATCTAATGGGGTCTACCAAAAGTGCCCAAATTACAGTCCTAGGGTCAATTTGGCCTCATGCTAGGAGATGGGTGGGTGCGGGGGGGGGGGGGGGTTCACAAGATTTACATGGGCTTATATAGGGAAAACTTTCAAATCTTGGTGTACATAGCCATGCGGCTTAGGGCTACCAAATTTTGCATAATTGTAGCATTATCTAGTGGACAACTATAAAGAGGGCCCAAGTTACAGCCCTAGGATCAAGTTTGGCCCTGCACCAGAGGTCACAAGTTTTACATGGGTTTATGGAGTGAAAACTTCAGAAATCGTCTTGTTACTGGCCATAAGGCCAAGAACTCCCAAATTTGGCATGTTATTATGCTAATACACATATTCCCCATTTAGTCGGACTGTAGCCCTAGGGTCAAAGTTTTATAAGGGCTTATAATGTGAAGACTTCTCGACAATCTTCTTGTTTCTAACCATACAGCATAGGACTAACAAATTTGGCATGTTTTGAGCCTTGGGATCAAAATTTGTCCCACTCCAGAGTTCACAAATTTTATATAGGCTTACATAGTGAAAACTTAAGATATCTTTTTTTAGTCCCCTACTGGCAAAGCCAAAGGGGACTTTAGGTTTGCACTCTGTTCGTCCGTCTGTCTGTCAGTCCGGCAATTCAGTTTTCTGGACTTTTTTTTTAAATGCTGGTTCATACTGAGCTGAGTTTTGATGTGTAAGTCACCCACCATCACTTACAGATAAAGTTCGAGTTTCGTTCCGGTCCACTGGTTTTTCACGGATTTACTGGCCTTGGAGTTACAAAATTTCACTGATAAATCAGTTTTCCGGACTTTTTTCCAAAACGCTGGTAGGTATTGATCTCAGATTTGCTGTGTAACTCAACCACCATGACTTACAGATCAAGTTTGACTTTCGTTCCGGTCCACTGGTTTTTCACGGATTTACGGGCCTTGGACTTACAAAATTTCACAGATAAATCAGTTTTTCAGACTTTTTTTCTAAATGCTGGTAGATATTCACCTGACTTTTGCTGTGTAAGTCAACCACCGTACTTGCAGTCAAGTTCAAGTTTTGTCCTGCTTCAATGCTTTTTCACACATTTACGGGCCTTGGACTTACAAAATTTCACTGATAAAACATTTTTCCGCACTTTTTTTCTAAACGCTGCTACATATAGAGCTGATTTTTGGTGTGTACATCAATCACCATGACTTACCCATCAAGTTTGAGTCTCACCCTGCTCCACTGCTTTTTGACGCATTTACGGGCCTTGGACTTAAAAAATTCACTGACATGCCAGCGATACATACGGCCGGTAGGGGACTGGGTATTGCTATGCAATACTATCAGAATGCTTGTTATCCTTACTGTAAGGCCTAGGGCTATAAAAATTTGGCATGCCGATTCATATTGTAGACTTCTACCGAGATTGTTCCATCTTTTTCATTGAAACCACTCTTCCAATTTTAACCAAACTTTACAGATATCATCTTACCATGATGTTCTTCAGAATGTCTTCAAAGAATTAAGTTCTGTTAAAAGCTATGGTTGCTATGGCTACAAAACTGAAAAGTATTGAAAAACCTTTAGAAATCTTTTCCAAAAGCTTGTATTTACTAACGTCATTGTAGCTCATAAAAAAGATATTGCTTTTTAGCTCCACAGGCCTAAGGCCATCAAGCTTATCGTCTCTGAAACTGCTTCACCCAGTAAGTCACAAGCTTTACATAGGATTATATAGTGAGAACTTAAAAGGTTTTCTTGTTCCTTACCTTGAGTTACAGCTGTAATATTGTATGAGTGTAATCTAAATAACCTCTTCCAAAGTTATTTAAGTTAGTCAAAATTAGTCCTATCTCATGGGTCATAAACATGTGCTTATAGCGTGAAAATTCAAAAAATCTTTTTGCTCCTAACCGCAAACCCAAGGGCTACCAAATCTGGATCACTTTTGATTTTTTTTTTAAATTAGCCTTGCATCAGGGGTCTTATGTTTTACAGAGGCTTCATATGGACGAAACTTGAAAACTACATTATTTATAACCATACAGCATAGACTTGTATTATTTTGGCATGTGGCTTTATCTTGTGGACCTCACCAATTGAAATGTTTAGTATTTATGGTTTATATTTATAAGCCACTGGAGCGATACAGGGCCATCATGGCCCTCTTGTTTTACATACTTGTAGGGTACACCTTGATGAGACAACATGGAAATGAGGGTTTTACATATCAGTCTCCAAGGTCAACATGACAGCAGGGGCTGACAGATCACTTGCACTAAAATCATGTCAGCTCTATGTCTCTTGAGCCCCTTGTCCTACTCTTTTTATGCCCTCGAAAAAATTTCTCATGGTCTGTCCATCCATCCATCTGGCCGTCTGGTCAGATATCTCTATAGATGAAAGTTGATGAAACTTAATGTCTTGTCCGGACAACAACTTCCAGGTGCACGGTCTGATTTTGAGCTGGTGACACGAATCACCAGCTCAAAGGTCAAGCTCACAGTGCTTGGTTGAACTTTGTCAATATTTGTACAGTTATAGTGATGACAGATGGATGGTCCGATTCTAAAATAATTTGGCACAAATGATCACCATGGATAGACAACATGTTGCATGCAGCATTTGTGTCGCCAGCTCAAAGGTCAAGGTCACGGCGCTTGCTTGAACTTGGTCAATATTTGCTACAATTAATGGTTGAGAGTGGTGGTGTTGTCCGGACAATAACTTCCAAGTGTGTGGTCTGATTTTAAAATAATTTGGCACAAAATGATTGCCATGGATGGACAAAGTGTAGCATGCAACATTCTTGATGCCAGCTCAAAGGTCAAGATCACAGGGCCTGGTTGAACTTTGTCAATAATTTTTACAATTATAGTGATGCCAGGTATTCCTGTCCAACCAATAATGCTGGATCTATCGTCTGATTCTAAGATAATTTTTGGAGCAAATGATCACGATTGATTGATGACATGTTATATGCAACATTTTTGTCACCAGCTCAAAGGTCAGTGTCACAGGGCTTGGTTGAACCTTGTCAATAATTGCTTCAATTATGGTAAAGAGTGGTGGTCGTGTCTAGCCAATAATTTCCAGGGGCATGATCGGATTCTAAAATAATGAGGCACAAATGATCACCATGACAAGTTCCATGCAATGTTCATGTCCCCAGCTGAAAGGTCAAGGTCACAGCGCATGGTTTAATTTGAGCTATCTCCCATAGTTGCTAAATTCTGTGAAGACCATAACTCTTTTAGCTGTTGATATATTTTCATGATACTTCATCAAGCTGTAATGGTTATAATTAGATATATCTATACAAAAAAGAGAGCTCTTGACTATTTTTGAGTTATCTCCTATGGTTGTTAAATTTTCTTTAGGTCAAAACTCCTCTACCAATGGAGATATGTTGGTGATAATGAATATGGATGCATAGGACATCAAGAAGAAGAGGTGCATTAAATAATTTTTGCTCTGGCCTACTCCATCTATTTTCAGTGATCTCCCCTAGTGGTAAAATCTTGTGAAGGCCATAACTCTTAAACCATTAAGGTCATTTTAATGGCAGTTAGTAGAGCTACTAAAAACATGAAATAAGGGTGTCATGATATATCAGGATAACTCTGACCTGAGTAATGGAGTTATCTCCCTTATACTTTAGATGCAGATTATCAGCAGTGTATGCAGCAATCTGTATTTTTCTCATGATTTTTGGATTCTTTGCTGAAAATTACTTGCTAGCAAACACAAAAGTTTCTCAGACTTATGCTTTGAGAGTTATTATCTTTGCAGGCAACTGCCCTTTTTATGCCCCTGCCATAAAATGCCGAATGGGCATATAGTCTGTGTTTGTGTGTATGCATTCTTGGAAAAGGTGGTGTTCATGTCCGGCCCTTAATGTTGATGTGCATTGCTAGATTTCAAAATCATTTGACACACAATTTATTGCAATGAACAGACATGTTGCAAGCAAAACGGTGTTGCCAGCTCAAAGGTCAAGGTACAATGCTTTGAGAAAATTTTTGCATACACAGCGTATGAAATGTTTTTGTCAATAAGTATGGCTATAGGTCGTTCTTTGAGTTTGGAATTACAGCATGACTGTGAACTTTGTCATGTGGTGGGGTTACCTGTGTTGGTTGACAAATTTCTAGTTTTTTTTTCCAATCTTTATGGCTAAAACCGAGCTCTGTCTCCGGCTGATATTTCTATATAACATCATGAGATGGTCCTGGCATCAGGGGATGATATTCTATCAAAGTTTTCCAAGTTTTGTCCCTGGGGTCAAATATTATCTTGACTAGGTTTCAAAGTGTTTTGCATAAAGTTTCAAAGGAATATTTTAACTCAAAACTGAAAAACAAATAGCACTGATATTTGATGTACAGTATCAAAAGGAGGTCTTTCATCAAAATTGTTTGAATTGTGCCTTGGGGATCAAAGATGGCCCTAACCTTCAGTACACATTTTTTCCCCCAAAATCACCTAATACATAATCAAGAACATTCTGGTCTTAAACCATAAGGCCTGGAATGTTGAAATTTTTATGTAGCAGCAGGGAATAGCTTGGTATCAAGGCTGCTTAAATTGTGCATCCTGAGGCCACAAGTTGTCCCTTTAGTCAAAAATGACCCTGCTAAGGGATCAAATGTGTTAAAGATATTCATAGTTTTTTTTTTCATGTTGCCAAGAAAAATTTGGCCTTGAGCCAGATATTGGGTATAGTATCTAGAGATTTTTTTAAAATTTTGTTATGATTTTTCAGAATTTTTTCGAAATGTGTTCATTGGGTCAAAGATGTCCCGGTCAAAGAGTCTTTGTTTAACTGGAAGATGTGTAGGAATTTCTCTTAGAAATCTAACAAAGAGCAATATAGGGGAAAAAAATAATTAAATCTCTTCATCTGAAATCAAAAGGCCAGAGGTCTTGATATTTAGCATCATAGGATGGTCCTTAAAGATATTGAAATTTGCCCCTGGGATCATGAAATTTCTCCTCGTGGTAATCATTATGTTTTGAATAGTTTCATATGAATTTTTTTTTAAAATTGAGACTAAACCATATTGCATAAATTATTGATATTTGGAATGTAGCATCGTAGAGCATTCCTGTATGAAAGTTGCTGTAATGGAGGGTGACGCATATTTTGCACAGAGTTTTGTGGGAATTTCTTTTAGGAAAAAATGGTCTGCAACCATGACGGCTACAGCCTTGATATTTGGTGTGTAGCATGATATAATGTTTCTTTTTATCAGTCATTCAAATTGTGCACCTGGGCTTAAAGATGGCCCTGTCATAGGGATTAAATTTATTCCATGGAGTTCTACATGAATTTTCTTTTTAGATTAAAATCTTTTAGGAAACCACAAAGCATTGATATTCGGTACATGTACATATATAGCATAATAGGATGGTCGTTAACCCTTTACCATATGACAAAATTTTGGACTTGACCAAACTGAAAGTATTTACAGATGACAAAAGATGACTTAAGTTGTTAAATTGCACCCCTTTAGTCAAAGATAGCCCTGCCCCAGATTCACAGGTGAAGCATAGAGGTATATAGATCAACCCTTAACCAGACAACAAGATTGTAGAGTTGTCAAAATTGAAAACATTTTCAGACAACAAACAAAATGTGTCCAAAATGAAGATATTTGGCCTTGCTAGGGAAGAAAACATTGTGGGAAAATGAGAAAATCCAGGAGAAAATAATACTTACCAGCATTTTCTCCTCTCCAAAATGTTTTCAATAGCCTTTTTTCTTAAGTCTTAAAAAACAGGGATGTTTGTTATAGAGTTAAAGGGAGGGCTATTCAGATTTTTATTTCAACAATCTTCAAAAATGATTTATTAATGAATTCAGTAAGGCAATTGCTGGCAAACCATCAGAAGAAAGGCAGCTGTAAGAAAAAAAGTATTTTACAGTGATATTTCTTTAATGGGATATGTAGCTTTGTAAGAGATTTTTATTTTTCACAAGAATTTCATAAAGGTTGGATGGAATTTCACATGATCAGTAAGACAGATTTTATTATGTAGGATCATATTCGAATTGGATCACGGCAGTTTTTGTCTCATAAAAATTGATGGACTTGACCAAATACAAAGCAACCAACTAGCCATTTTAATCCTTAAAGCGTCAAATAAACCCAATGGGCATTTTCATTCTAGATTGAGACACAGATAGTTGTAATTTCGTGGCTGTCTTATGACTGTTCTGTTTCAGCAAAGCCGACAGTGTAGATCAAAGATCAAATTGCATGTTTTCTGCAGTCTGATCTTGATCTACACTGTCCACAAAGGCAACTATATTACTGAAAGGCACTTTAACGGTTAACACTTATTTTGCATCTTTTTCATGCTTGTAAGTACCCAGTTTCTATACGTTTACAGGGAAATATATATGTTGTAGTATTTACTAGTGTTGAAACAAAACTCTTAATTTGAAGTAAAAAAAAAATCCAAAAAAGGCCCCTTTGAACATAAATTTCATCACCCTCTAGGCCGGCCTGCAGTGTTGATATTTGTAATGTAGCATCACAGAATGGTCCGGTATCAAATTAGTTCAAATTGTGCTGGTCACCTTTTAACAAATTTAAACTGATCAAGAATCTTTCTGACAAACAAGCTTGAGCAAAATAGTGATAAATCTTTCAAGATTAGCTTACAGTTGTAAGTCTTTTACACCTGGCTATCAGAACATGTATGCACTTTCGATTATATTCTTCTTATAACATACCATACAACTCTTCAACGAGATGGAAAGAATTCTAAGAGGAAAAAAGTATTCAACCCTATACCACTCACTCCAGGCTTTTAACAACATTGAAGAAAAAGCCTTTTGAAAACATTGTTGGAAAAGGATAAAATGCTGGTTACCAGTATTTTCTCCTTCTCCCACAAAGTTTTCTACCCTTCACAAAACAAGTTTCAATTCTTGGGCCACATTTGATTTGTATTTGCAAATGCTTTGAATTTAGACCAGTCTGATTTTTTTTCGTTTGAGAGCAGTGTCCCCAAACAATTGTGAATATATAATATAATGTTGAAAAGTATGATGAGATACAATCAGTAGAATTGCCACAAATACAAATGTTTTCTCATAAAAGGATCTTTTTACCAACAGGCATCAACTGAATTTTGGATAATGATGTAAACATTGTCTCCGGGCATATTTTCCATAGTTATCTCAATATTTATTGCCCTCTTGTGGACTACATGTACATACCATCCTTAGTGATGTGTAAATGAGGTTATTTGGTATTACTTATTCTAAGACAAATGAGTCTCTCAGATTGCACAGTTGTCTGTCAGATCAACCCCTTCATCTGTCATTAATGACATGACTCACCGTACCTCATCTGTGACCCAGCGAGGAATTCAAGAAACAGTTCTAGAATGGTCCTTGAACCTAGTCCTTGAATAGTTCATGCAAATTAAATGGCCATTTTAGAGCTAATGTTCAAGAACTAAAATAAGAAATTCCTGTGAGGAATTCAAAAAACAGTTCTAGAACAATTCTTGAATCTAGTTCTTGAAAAGTTCATGAACATTAAATAGCTGATGTTCAAGAACTCAATCAAGAACTTCTTGTGAGGAATTCAAGAAACAGTTCTCGAACAATACTTGAATCTAGTTCTTGAAAAGTTCATGAACATTAAATGGACATTCTAGAACACTGATGTTCAAGAACTTAATCAAGAACTTAAAAAAAAAAAATGTTCTTGAACACATTCTAAAACAAATTCTTGAACCTGTAATTCTAGAAGTATAATTTAAGGTTCATGAACATTTCTAGAACTGTGTTAAAGAATTTACGTAGAATGGCAATTTGATGTTCAAAACTAAAACTTGAGTATCCTCCTTACTCCTGCCTCTTTGGAGCATGGACTCTGCATTTCGAGATTCAAGCTGCTGCAGTCTTTTTTTCTAGTCAGTCAGTCACTATAAAGAAAAGACAACCAAGACAACAAACATACACAAACAATTTAGAATTGTTTTGGATTGTCATCTCTTTACAAATGACAATAATCTTATCCTCATCCATACTAAAAAACTTGCAGACATCAAATTAAATGCCACTCAAATGATTGGATTTGCCATTGAAAGCAGAGCAAATGTATGAAAACAAGAAACGCCAGCACCATTTAATTTCTCTTTTTTATTCAAAAACTGTTTTCAGGATAATGGATTGCAACAAAACATGTCAGTGTGGAGTGACACATCATGTCAATGTCGTAGTTTCCCATAATTGTATCCTATATTTTGATCTTTAAACAGATTTAAAAAAAAAAATGTAGATCTAGATCTAGTGAAATTAAAATCTAATTCAAATGATTGTATAAATTTACTAGATACGAACAAGATAAGTCATTTTCGGTAAACTCGCCAAACTGGAGTCACAAACGCGAAAAACTCTGGGATGAACTGGTCTGGGGACGATTGAGCAACGGCCGAAGCAACATAAAACAACAATGGTGGATGAAGATATAATGGAAAGCATTGCGAGACTAGATCTGTTTTCTCAATCAATTAATGTTCTATAGTCAAAAATCGAAATATCTGTTCTGTTGCGCACTTCTGCAGAAGACACACAGAGAAAAGAACACGAAAATTCAAACGATTCCTACGTAACTTTCGCCAAGCCCCCATAGCTCAGTCGGTAGCGTACAGGACTTGAGAACAAGAGGTCGCTGGTTTGATCCACGGCTCGGCCAATTTCTTTCCAGGGATTGATAATAGTCATTGCGACAGGATTCATTAGTAGATTGTAAACTGGGGATGCTCGGACATATTTACTTTTAGAGCGTATGACCCCAATTTGCGACAGGCCGTTAAAAATATCTAACCCTAGTAAAGGTTAGATATTTCTTTTTCGCAAAAATCCTAAAACTGTACTTGTTGACCCCCAAAGTTCTAGCAAACAATTATAAAATGGCGTCTCACTTTGGAAGGCTTTCGCGACCTTCCCCAAAATATGTCGCGAAAAGTGTATAAATGTGTCTCGCTTGGAAGGCTTTTTTCGGCCTCCCCCTCTCACGAAAAAGGTGCGTAAAAATTTATAACTCGTTAAAAAGTTATAAATTTTCTGCGAGTACATAATGTGGCGGGTCCGGCGTTCCAAACTGAAACTCTTTGTTGCTAATTACAACAGCAAACGCTTTTGTGTTTGCTGGCACGTTTTTTTTTTTTTTTAAACTCGGCACGAACTACTATATGTGCAATATCAGATTTTTTTGCCTCTCGTCCTGTTTGCTAACATTAAAGACAAACAAGGGGGATAGCATTTTCTAATCATCGGGAGTAATGTTTGGGGATTGATACTAATTTGTCCATTCTGTAAAACTTAGATCTGAACTCGACCGCATCGCGGAAAGCACGGCTAAACTGCTGTTTTGTAAAAAAAAAGATTGTAGTCAGCTTCGGGATATCTTCTAGAATTAAGAGTCATGCAAATGTTTGTAACATTGACGTGGTCGTAGAGGGCCGGGTTTTCTTATTGGTTTCCTTGTTTATCTGTTTGGAACCCTGTGATAATAAAGCGGGGGACGTTGGGGGACTTGGGCGAACAACCTGTCGGCTAGCAGCCAAGTAAAACTAGCTTTTCCTTCATTAATGCTAATACTTTCGCACTGTCTCGCTCTAAAATGGGGTGTTAAATAAATGTTAGACTTTATCATCTTATAGAGCTGGAGTTTTTTTTTTTTTTGCTTCGATTGTGGTGTCTTTGTACCACAGCTGATTTAATCCCTGTGACTTGGAAAAGTTATCAGGATATGTTAGCAGCCCGAGCATCGTAGTCGCTTGACCGGGATGATCTAGGCTTTCTACCACTTGCCCCGAAAGCTCGTACTTAATGTTGCTAAAAATGTACCTAAGCCCGTTGTTCGTTAAAACGACATTATCCGCGTTAGTATAAGCCTCGCCGTTGGCCTTTATTAAATGACCCTCGAATGCTAAATTACTTTCGCTTGGGCGAGTAAAAATATCCATCGCTTGAAAGTCGATTTTTATCACTTTTAATTCATTGATAAAATATACAGCTGTAGATGGTGCACATTTGCGCCAATTTACTACACTTTCGCCTTCTATAGGAATTTCAGTCCAATTTAAAATGTCCATTTTTTAAATATATATTTTTATTATACTAGTAGCGGCTCGTTTTATAACGTATTTGGAAAATAACGTTTAAAACAAACGTTAGTGTATAGGCAAAAAATTTATAATCTTTAAAGATTATAAATTTGCGCAATTATATATTGTTCTAAAGCTAGAGTATTTACCCCATCCTCCAAAATAAATCGCTTATCATCGTCTGAACTTGGCGCTATCTTGTTTACCTCTTCCGTAGTTACCTCATGTCCACGACTTCGAAACATGATCATCACTCTTAGCTGCTCTTTTCCTGTGAGTAAGCAATCTCAGTAGTTGTTAAAGCATATCTCTTTTTTTTAACCAAAGACTTTTTAAGCCCTTTACACTTCTCTTCTTCCTTTTCCGCTAAAGTCTTGTAGGCATATAATTTAGCCCTTAGGCCTACAAATTCTGTCATGATTATACCGCCCAGCTCATCCTTGAACATACCTACTACGTTCTTGTTGACGCCGACTGGTATTTCATAAGGATGATTTCGTGGGTAATTACTCCTGTCGAACTTTGCAACAACGTCCAGAGCAATGTCCTTGTATAAATCCTCAGTTTCTATCTCAAGCACAACACTATCTGTATCAGTGTAAAGTAACCTAACCTTTTCTCCGTATTTCTTTTTAAGGTAGTTGTAAAAAAAAGTCATACATCAGAGTCTTGCTGATATCTAGAATACACATTCCTAAGTAAGCGGGCTTGTCGTATTTTATGCGTTTTTTTTTTTTTTCATATGGATCGCTACCAAGTCTTCACTAAAGATATTAGTATGCCTAAAGTTAGGTTTTGCCGCGAGTTTTTTAGCTCGGTTTCTGTCGTTAATTAGCTGCACATCTACTCTTTTTCTGAGGTTTACCATTGTCTTTCCACAAACAGAGTTGTTCATAAGCTTAAAAAAAAATTCTCAAACTCGTTAGCAGCTGCTGTTCTGAGTCTTATGTTTAGATCGATGAACTTTTTAAGCCAGGCATTTTCCTTAAACATAATCCCTGTATGGACTTTTACTAGCTTTAAGCCAAAATCTAGGTATTGTTTAAGAGCTCGACAGTGTACGATGTAATTTTTCTTTGGGCCTAAATAAGGAATAAGTTTCTCCACTTTGTTTGGCTTTAAACGCTCGGGGGCCAAGGGGGTAGTCGTTGTGTAGATCATGCAGCTATATAGGGTAATCTAGGTCTACTTCTAAAATGCACGGAATGTTTTTCCGGTTACCTAGTTCTTCTTCCATCATCCATTTAAATTCGCCAGTAGGAAGCGGTTGACTCATTGCCCAAGCATAAAGACTACTGGCGTCTGAGTACTGCAGATACCTCGCGGGTTTACTTTCGTCGTACCGATTTCCCATGTACGGATTGTTAGCTTCTCCGTGTCTTTTTGTGCACATGCTAATACCGCCTCTTATGTCTCTTTCAGCCATAAGCAACATGTCAGGGTATGATAACAGCTCTAATTTTACTTCCATTGTTTTTAGTGCCGCGTCCCAAGCCAGGCCCGGAGCGGTATAATACCAGGCAGGATCTAAGTCGTAGTGTTTACAGCAAGCGTCTCTAAAGTTCTCAAAGACGTTCGCCAATAACAGTACGTCTATTTTGTTGTAAAGCTCGAGGTAATCTTTCAACGTATTCATACCAAAAGCCTCCCAAACCGTCCGGGCAAGAGCCTGTGCTTCATCGCTAATATCTTCTTTGTTAAATCTGGAGTAAAAAGCTTCTTTAGGAAGTAACTGGGTCTCGCTAAAATTTTCCAGTGAGTCCATGTACTCGTATGGAAAAACTCCTTTTTCCCTAACTAGCGGGATCTGATGAGAGATGTATAAATGGAGATTCTAGAACAATTTTCCGGAATTTTCCGATTTCTTTACTAAGCCCTTAAATTAATAATCTCTCGAGGATATTTACTTTCAGCGACGGCTTTCAGCGACGGCTTTTTCCCTTCCCCCTCTTCATTTTTCCCCTCTTATTTTTCGTCTTGTTTTCGGCACAGTTTGAATTTTTCTCGAATTTTTTTCTCGAATTTTTTTTCTCGAATTTTTTTTCCCGATTTCTTCTTCTCGAATGTTTCTATCTCTCCCGAAATCTCTTCTCGAGATCCGTATATCCCCCTATACTTTTTTCTCTCTTTCTTCGAAAACCTATATCGCTACTATCGTCCATATCCCTATCTATCTAGCCGTCTAGTCGGGACCCACAAACGACGTATTCGAATATTTGGGTATCTGTTAGGAGATTAAGTTTCTCGGGAAAGAAGGGAATGAAGGATTTTCGGATGAAAAGAAGATTTAGGGGAAAAAGAAAAGAGAAAGACTCGAGAGGGGTTTTGAGGCTTTTAGGGGATCTCCCGTTGGTCGATCCTTAGGGGCTTTTTTGAAGGGGAAGAAGAAGAAGAAGTTTTTTCGGGCGTCGGAAAATGGCTTTATTAATTTAAGGGCTTAGAAAAGAAATTGGAAAATTCCGGAAAATTGTTCTAGAATCCCCATTGATACATCTCTCGAAAAATTTTTTCTTCGCTTAAATTTTTTAAAAAAAATATTTTTTATATAGATGAAAAAATAGAATGGGATTATATCGTAGAAGACTCGACTTTCGAAAAAGATTCGGGTTTTGAAGAAGAAAATTCAATCGATGAAAATAGATTTCGCTACGAAATATACGATAGAAACGGCTATCTTTTTTCTTTAGATTGTAATAAATATTGTCTATTGGATCGAACGTACGAAGAATTAAAAGAGCTTACGTACGCGATACGATGGTTATACGAAAAGAAATACGAAGATTTTTGCGTTTGTCATTTATACGAAGGAAATCCCGAACCCGAAAAAACGTATTGGATTACCAACGAATATTTTTAAAAAAATTCGAAAGAGTTCTATTTAAACGATTGCGAGCTATACGATCTTAAGAGTACAGAATTTAGAAAATTAATGAAAATAGTAGAAGATTTTATTTGAGAAAAAAATTTGTACGATTCCGGCGAATTATGAAAAACGAAATCCGACTTAAATAAAAAAATTTTTATAGAAAAATGGAGTTTGAAGAAAATGAATTCGAGAGCGAAAGCGTAGAATTCGGGGATTACTTTCAATCGTATAAAGATACGTTTACAATGATGTACGGAAAAGATTATTTATTTATCGATAGGAATGAATTATGGAAAAAAACGTATAGAAAATTAAGGGAACTTACGTTCGCGATAGAATGGCAAATTGAAAAGATCGTTAAAGATTTTTACGATAGTAAAGTACCCGAAGGAAAGCCAAAACCCTATAGAAAATATAGGATTACGGACGATTATTTTTTACCTACTTATTCTAAAGTATATTATTTTAGAAAATACGGTTTACGCGATATGTCCGAATACAATTTTAAAAAATTTAGATGGCGATAGAAAATTTTATGGATTATAGAATCAAAGAATACGGATCCGACGAATCGCCATTTCCGGGAAGAAAAATGGATCGGAATTAAAAAAAATATTTTTTCTCTGGAAAAAACGAATCCAGCTTAAAGAAAAAAAATTCTATAAAAAAATGGAATTGGAAAATCGGCGTTATAATATTGGAGATTTTGTTTCGGAGATGAATCGTCTTTTCGGTCCGGGAGCCGACGTTATTGGTACGCATTATCGATTATTCTATCTATCGTACGACGAATTATGGGGTCTCGTAATCGCGATACGTTGGATATATAAAAAAAGGTACGC
The DNA here is from genome assembly GCA_945859785.2 of Tridacna gigas. Lineage (NCBI taxonomy): Eukaryota > Metazoa > Mollusca > Bivalvia > Cardiida > Cardiidae > Tridacna > Tridacna gigas. The sequence goes on along the minus strand of OX244034.2, from coordinate 43,607,701 downwards.
GAAATATATCGAAAGACATTGTCCGGAAAGGGCTCCGGCAAGCGTAGGTACTTACTATAAAAATCCTAGTTTTTTAACGAAAAAGCAGAAACCGTTAAGATATTTCGTAAATCGTTACGGATTAGACGAACTAAACGAATCCTATTTTTACGAAATAGAGAAAGCGATTGAACAAATACTTGAGACTAGATGTCAAATGTTCGATTCTTTAGAACCTAAATTTAATTTACCGCGTACAGGTATCGTTTAAGATACATGTATATCGCTGGATTAGTGTGAAACTATGGCAAGTGACATTTTTTTCAAAAACGCTTTTTTTACATAAATCTACTGCAAATCAAGTACTTAATGTACTGATGAAGTACCAGGCATGAATTTTACCTCAAAGTGACTTTAATCGACATTATGCAAAATGTTGTATCTACATGTTTGTAAATATTTCCAGTGTGAAACTATGGTATGTGCAATTTGCACTTACAACAGTTTCATACCAACTTTTTAAATCAAATTAAAAATGTTATTGTTGTAAATGACTGAAACATTCTGATCAATTAATTCTAACAGCATCATGGTTCTTCTGATGATCTGTATCAGCCAAAACCTGTGTTTGATTAAATCACTCTTGGCATTTTCATTTTATATAAAACCTATCATATATATGCTTTCAAAATACTGCATGACAAAGTGAAGTTATTTCTCCTTTTTTGTGCTTTTTTTCTAATCATAGAAACTTGTGTGTTTATTCTAATGATAAGAAGCTTTCTCTAGTTGATAAGAGTGTTTTAATGTGATTTTCATATAGATGAGGGAAACAATGAACATTGTTACCTGTATATATTACATCTAAATTTTGTAGTATGTTGAGCTTTCTTCAAGAAGCATTTGGAAACATCTCCATCAAAAAAATGAAAAGAAATCAAAACATATGTAGATATTACACATGTTTGTTGATTTGTGCCTTCTTTCTCCACTTTAAGAAGTGCAAAAAAAAAAGAGTATGGCAGGTTAAAAGTATTACACAGTCACAGAAATATAGTTAATTAATGCATATACAATAGTTTTACACTAAACAAAAATCAATAACAGTGCAGATACCATACTTTTACACAATACTACAGAGCACTTCCTTTACTGAAGATACATAATTGATTACATCACTGATTACCTCATAATGTTGTTTTCATCTGTTTTATTTGAAATTTCACTAGTAATCTATACCAAACAACAAAATCTTAGATTTGTCCAGACTGAAAGCTTTTGCAAGCACCAAAGTTGATTTCATTCAAACGATGTGATTTCCCTTTGGAGGGGTAGAAAATATTGTGGGAAAAGGAGAAAATGTTACTAGTATTTTCTCCTTTTTCTACAGTGTTTTCCTAAGCTTTCTTTCCGAGTGTCTTTAAATATGGATTATGAGGTAAAGGGATAAAGAAATGCTACACATAGCAGCATTATATTTTGTTTGTAAAATAATTTCATTTTTCACTGAAAATGGTGTGATATTGGCCTTACCTGTATTTGGGTATACAAATGAGACCCGAGGACAGACATGACTAGTCAACAGGCATGATCATGCCCATTTGACACGATATTTTTTCTAAAACTATAGCAACAGAACCCCTTGATGGTTATGGAATATTCTCAGAAGTATTCTCTTTGAAATAAATGGCTAATTCAGTCTGTCAAGCACCAGCAAACAGATCTTTTAATCCTTTACCACACAATCCCGAGTTTTAACGACCCTGAGGATGAAGCCTTCTGAAAACATTGTGGAAAAAGAAGAAAATCCTGGTAACCAGCATTTTCTCCTTTTCCCACAATGTTTTCTACCCTGTCAAAGACAAATTCCATCATTTGAACAACATTTAAATTGTCTACTGCAAATGCTTTCAATTTGGACAAGTCTATATTTTTGTCGTGTGGTAAAGAGTTAAATAGGAATTTGGGTTGACGTCATGTTCATGAAATAGATAATACAGTTCTTGACATCATTATTACAACCAAAGATAAAGCAGCTTTGCTGACAAGTTTGTTGGTGAAATTAAAGAATTAATTTCTAAAAACAGAACCCCTTTTCACTACAATTTCTTTTGTTGGAGAACTGTATCGGCATTATGTCTGCTTGCTCAAGGAAAATAGTAACAATCAGCCATTCTGTGGATATCATCTTTCATGGATGTGAAATTTTTCACCCCAAAATAAGTGAATGTATTTGATTATACTTATATGATGAGGCCTAAACAGTAATATCCACTCTTACATAGATTTCTGCCCACAGGCTAAAGCCTTCAAACACAATATTCAGGCATACCCTGTAATGACCTCTATGTAGTTGATGAAATTAAGGGTCTAAAGATAGATCTAAACATTCATTGATCATGATAGTGACTGCTTCAATTGCAGTGTTTGAAATGGAAGTCCTACAGTTGCTGATAATGTGTTCAACAATCCATAGTTTTGATTGTAAACTATGGCATTGCATCAGTTTTTTAAGAAATAAAAAGCAAAGTAAGAGCATAATTGATTCATTCTGATACTTTCACTACAGGAATATTCTATTAGCATCTCATGGATATACACCACTTGGTCAATCGAGACTTGATTATGTTGCTTAAAAGAAAATAAGTGTTGTCCTCTGTTGTTTGATGAAGATGAAAATATGTACTTAAATTTTCATCAAATTTTTGTCCTATTTAAGATTTTTTTTTTTTTTTTTTCAACGCTGAAAAAACAAAGGAGCAAACAAAAAAGTTACTTATTGAGGGTTCCAAATGTATTAAATGTGGGTGTCTTTGTTGTCATGATGGCAAATTTTGAGATAGTAGAAAACAAAGCTAGAAAGGTTCAGTTTGCCTTCATTGTATCTATCAAATACAGTAGGACGTAATCAGGAATTAAGTCCCTACCCACTATTTCAAGACAATACAAAAACTTCTCAAAATCATCTATGCCAGGTCATTTGATAGTATTGCGATGCATCGCGACATTAGACTGTCATAGTTATTTTGATGTGAAAGTGGTTTCGCGGAGAGTAATAGTATCTCAATAGTCAATTTTATGGTGGACAGTCAGTCTTAGAGGACTTCATGTGCTTTCTTGTTTAATTCTGATGAGAGGAGGTCAGAGAAACAGGTTTATTAACCCTTTACCACATAATCCCGAGTTTTAACGACCCTGAAAAACGAAGGCTGTTGAAAACATTGTTGGAAAAGGAGAAAATGCTGGTAACCAGCATTTTCTCCTTTTCCAACATGTTTTCAACCCTTCCAAAAGTGAATTTCATTTTGAGTCGCATTTATTTTGTGGTCTGCAAAATAAATGTTTTCAACTTGGACAAGTCTAAAATTTCATAGTGTGGTAAAGAGTTAAAGTATTATGTCTTAATTAATTTCATGATTTAACAAACAACCCCTTACTGCACAAGCTGATTTTACTTAGCAAGAACTACCATACAGCACTTTACACAAAGGACAAACTTTTCTACGACAAAAAAGTATCAGCTTTAATCAGTAGTCTCCCCAGGGGCTCAGTGGTTAGCATATCTGACTCGTGACCTGACAGTTGTGAGTTCGATACTCATTCAAGGCAAACTTTCTTTCCGGTGATTTTTTGCCTCTAACCTCTGATGCATGTGAGAAAAGTAGTCTGTGACTTGGAAAGAAAGTTGTGTCAGTACTGGTGTGAGAACGCCAGGAAACACATTCATTGGTGCACTGACCATTGCAATGTGACCTAAGCTGTTAAAACAGCGTTAAACTCCAACACAATCAATCAGTCAATTTATCAGTACAGAAAATTTTGTGGAAAAGAAATTGTTAATTACAAGAAGTTACTCCTTTTCCCACAATATCTTTCAAAGCTTGCAGCTGAAGGAGCATAAAAATTTATACTTGTACGATGATGGATAAATAAGGCTTTTCTGTTGCTTTTTTCAGTCTCTTTAGTAAACTCTGCAATGCTGTTGTAGAGGCCATTGCCCTTAAGCACTCAGGATTTTTTTTTATTCATGTCAAAAAGACTTATAATGCTGTGAGGGAATGTTCAAGTGAGCATTCAAAACGTTTTTCATGCTTCAAGTGTAATACAGTAAGTCGCAGAATTATTATGATAGTATAATGTTTGTTTTTAAATTGACCTAAAACATCAGTGCATCGCCATGATTGTGTTAGACTTCAGCCCAACAATGCCTTTCACATCTCTAGTTAGTTTTGTGGCCTGAATGTAGATTAAGATCTGACTACACAAAATATGCAGCCTGATCTAGGATCTAAACTCTTTTCCATGCTAAGATTTTCTTGCCATAGAAAGCACTGGTACTGGAATAAATTTTTAGGTTGAAAATGTCTCTTTGTTCAACAACTCAACTGTTTATTAAGGAAATGTTATGGCATTGCCCTGTCATAGTGTGGATTGTCATCATACAAAAACTTTGACATTTTCTCATATCTGTTATTACTGAAGATATTTACTTCAAACATAGGATAGTTGCTAATTACCAAGAAGGAACTCATAACAAAAGGGCAGGTACATCTCAAAATATTTTTGACACAGTTGTGCCCCATTTTTCAACTGAATTTTCACTCAAGAAGCTCTGGAAGCCAAGTGTTTGTACCCACTAATGGTGTTTTTGTTTTTCACTTGGAGTGCTTTAGATTCTTTCCAAATGGAACACAAAGAATCATTTCATAATTTTAAGTTTACAAACTGTCCATATGAGGTTTAACACAGAACCACAGCCATGAACCTCCAAGCATAAATTTCTAGAGGAAATTCAAAATCTCAAGGCCAAAACTGATCTTCGTCCAAAAATGCTTTACATAAATTCAGGTAAATTCAGGTAGGATGCTTCTCTTCACCATCTTCTTACTTGATGTGCAAAGATGTACATTGTACCGAATTCATCTATTTTGTGATAATTCTTTTCTGATGATAAATACTAAATGACAAAACTAATAGTCTATCATTTGCTGAAGATGTGGGCAAATGAAATGTCATTATTTAAGATTTGCTGTGGCTGTTTTTGTTGTACTCTCTAACGTGACATGAATGTCATATTTCCAAGCAGTCTCAAAGACTGCTTTTTTATGTTGTGTGTAAAATTGTGTAATTTTCTTTAAAGTGACTGAACTGAAAAATGACTCAAGAACTCTTCTTTTCACACCCCAGGGTGTCAAATAAATGAAACTCATAACTGTTGGTGATTACAACCACAGATCTTGATCTACACTGTCCAAGACAACAACTACAGTTATACTTGGCACTCTGAGGTTTACAATTTTCAGTTCTAAATTTGTAAATCTTCATAAACAGAGCTTGTTATTAGGTAATGCAACTAGCAGAGTGTCTCTTGTCTTAACAAGATGTCGCTGATTCTCTAACACAATAAAGTTCTCAAGATTTAGAATGAAAAGATTTGGAATGCAAAGTAACTTACTGCTCATATGGTTGGGAAATGCATTATGTATACAGGGTTGGTTTCCATAAATGCGGCTATAAAGCTAAGAGGTTTGTTAATTTCCATAAATGTGGCTATAAAGCTAAGAGGTTTGTTAATTTACAAAGACTTTTCTGTCATTTAAAGCAGCAGAGTACAATTTGGCTCTTGTTAAATATGCATAATTCATTAGATTGCACTGCTTTAACATAGGTGTTGTTGGTATATTTATCTCTAGTGCACAAATATAACAACTAAGAAGGAATCCAGCTGGTAAAAGAGGTTGATTTGTTTTCAAAGGGTCTGGACCTGTGTTGCTGGTGTTTTGTGAGAGCGTTCTTTGGCAAAGTACTGCAGACATCAGAGCAGTATTGATGAAACTGATAATCATATATGTAAATATGCTTTTACATTGATATATCTGAAATACTGTTGAAAGCAGCACAAAACACAGTGTAAACAAACAAGCATTTGAGTTACTGAAAAGCCATCAGGTCTAACCCTACAACTGCAGGGACAAGAACCATGATCTGATCAAGAAGGTGACTGTCTATTTGCTGTACTACATCACTATTACACACAAATACAAGAGGAAAAAATCGATCAGATCTTCTTTTAACTCAAAAGTAAAGACAACCTATTATCCACCAACACCAATATTCAAAACAAACTTATTAATTTTACAAGCAGTTTAGCAGGGAGACAGCACATACCTGTCAACAGCAATATGCTCTCTTTTATACAGTATTTCTTGTCTTTATAATGCTGTTTCAGTTTAATTTCTTTTTTAAAATATATCTACACTATAGCATTATAATCACAATGAAGTAAAACCTTTTTGTAAATGATAAAATATTTGCTACCTTGCAAAAGGTTAATCAAAACAATGCAAATACAACAGTTTCATACTAACATGATTTCTGCAGAACACCATTATTCTTGGTGTGAAACTATTGTAAATGACATTGCATTAAAAAACAGAAAATTCAATAATATTTTTTTGCAACTGATTTAAGTCATTAAAAGAACTTACTGAAATGAACAGTATGTTACAGTATTGGTCCATTTTATGTTTTAAGAAAGAAATTAATCAGTTTTTTTCCTTCTCCTGTAAAATTTTGGAAAATGCAGATACCATAGTTTCACTCTAACCCAGCGATATATATTTTTTAAGATATATATCTACCGTCTTTTACCGCTTTTAAAAGATAGTTAAGGATCGATATTTCTTCGCCCGTTTCTTCGGGTTCAGGTTTTTCTTTGAAAAGATTAAATATTAATCCGATCGAAACGATATGTTTTACGTAAACTTTTTTGTCCCAAGAAAGATCTAAGTTAACGATGTAACGGTCTAGGAAACATATTTTTTCCGGGCGATTTCGTCCCCATCGTTTTTCGTATTTTCGAATCTCGTTTTTAATATTTTCGACGTCCGAATTTTTACGTTCTATTAATTCAAGAAGTTTTTCTTTCCATTCCCCGAGATTTTCACTATTTCGAATTTCTTTCGAAGGAATTTCCATAGTCCCATATTTCGCGAATAGTAGTTTTCCGAGAACGATCGTTTTTCATTCCAAGTCGAGTATTTTTTTCCTTTTTTCCGGATTCCCTTCATTGACCGCACATTCGAGAAAAAAAGTTTCGATGTCCGTCATTTTTTTTTTAAAATCTTATTTCCTTTAATCTATAATGTCCCATCGATAGCGTATTTACTCGATCTTCTAAAACGTATCGAACGTCTTGCGTAGGGACTAACGCTATTTTTTTAACGGTTTCCGTAAAAATTTCGTGATTTTTACTGCTTATAACGTTAAAATCTATCCTTTTTTCTTTTCCGTCGTATATGCAAGAAAGAAAGTCTTCCATCGTAAGTTCGTTTTTAACGGTATTTCCTATTCCTTTACATCTGACGATATTTTTTTCGCCTTCCGTTCTAATACAATATATTTTCGCGCAAGTACTCGAGAATTCTTTAATCGGCCTTCCTTTGCATTCGTCTTTAAAGAATCCTGATCGATTCGCGTTTTTCCTACTAAAAAAGGATGATTTTCAGGATAATTACTCGTATCGAAATTTGTTTCGAGATCTTTCGAAAATTCTTCATAAATATCTTCGCTTTTAACGCGAAATACAAAACTATCCGTATCCGTATATAGTAATGATAGACGATTCTCGAATTTAGGGATTAAATATTCATAATACGTTCAATACATTTTAAGTTTAGACAATTCTAAAATAGCGAAACCGACGTATATAGGTTTGTTACATTTGACGATAGTCTTTTTCTTATGAATGGCGACGAGGTCGTTCGAAAATATCGTAAACTTAGTATATTTGGGACTTCTTACTAATTTTTCCGCTCGTTCTTTTCGATTCGTAAGTTCTATGTTACATCTTTTTCTAGGATTTTGTATTGTTTTTCCGTAAATACTTTTGTTAGCCTTTTTGTAAAACGAAACCGCGCTAGATTTCTTTTCTTTCGTCGCTTCCATTCTTTTCTTCGTATTATTCGCGATATAAGGCTCGAGCCATTTCTCGACTCGAAAAATATAGCCCCTATAAATTTTCGTAATTTTAGCTCCCAATTTTACGTAAAATTTTAATAATTCTCCGTAGCAAAGATATTCTTCTCGATTCCTTAAATTCGGGACGAGTTTTTTAACGCCGTTTTTCGTAATATGTTCGGGAGCGATAGGATATTCGTTTAGAAAATCGTGCAATCTTTCGGGTATTTCCAAGTCTACAACTACCACAAAAAAGAAATTTTCCCAGTCTTTTAATTCGTAATCTTTCATTTTCCTTTCGATTGCGTACTGTAATTTTTCACTCATAGAATCTCCGTATAGATTATTTTTAACGATATAAAACAAGAAGGAACTTTCGACATTCGGATCGTAATCGGACAAATATCGGTTGTTCGCTTTCGCGTGACGGACTATAGACATCGAGACGCCCCCGCGAATTCCTTTCTTGAAATCTTCGTATGTTTCTCTATCCGTAATTAATTCTATTTCTTTTCCCGTATATTTTAACATATTTAACCAAGTGGTGCCCGGAAGGGTATAGCATTCGATAGGATCTATTCCGTATTCTTTAATATTAAGTCTTCTAAAATTCTCGAAAATATCGGACAAAAGAAGAATGTCTCGTTCGCAATGTATTTCTTGATAGTCTTTCATCGTTTTACAATCAAAAACTTTCCAACTTTCAAGCGCTAGATCATATTCTTCTCGCGAAATGCCTTTTCCGCGAAGTCGAGAATAAAAATTTTCTATCGGCGGCAGATCGGTACTATTTAATTTATAAAAACTATCCATCCGTTCGTACGGATATATTCCTTTTCCTCGAAGAATTCTTTCGGGAATTTCCGGGAATCGTCTACGAGTATCTATCAATTCGTCCGTTCCCAATTCGTTCGCTAATTGTTCGATGCTAGAATCGAGAAAACGAAAAGAATCGAGAAATCGAACTTCGTGATTTTTTCCGCGAATGGTTAGATATTTCGAAAAAGATATATATTTTTGTTCGTTCGAAGGTAATACGGTCATTCTTCCGTTACTATAAGCGGCTAATTAATTGACGAAAAGATGGGAGTCGTATCCCCCTAAGTTATGAAAAAATACCGGAGTAAAACTCGGAATTTCCCCTTTAGTATCGATCCATTTTCTAACGTTCGCTTGGACGGTGACCATTAATGTTTTTACGAATATTTTTCCGACGTCTTCTTCGTTGTTTTTCGCAGTATACGTCGTTATAGCCGATCTACGTACGTTTTCGTCCGACAATTTTACGAAAAAGGAAAAACAAGAAGGTCTATGCTTCTGAAATTTATTCTCTTCGTCATTCGGAATTAGAAAAGATTCGAAATCCGCATATACGCAAAAAGGGGGCGTCGTTTTAATTTTCTTTCCTCCGTAAGAAATTATATTTTTCGGAATTTTAGGAAGTTCTAATAGTGTAGCCTCGTTGCATTTCTTTTCGTGAATTTCTAATTTTTCTCGGGAAGAAAATACTTTTTGGCATTTATAACAAACTTCTTTGTTCCTTATGCTTAGAAATTTGGCTATATAGTAATCTAGTCATATTTTCGACAAGAAAGAAATGTTCGTCGTAATAGAGTAAATATATTCTCGGAATAGTTTCTTCTCGATCCCTTTGAAGATTTCGAACCCTTACGGAATCTTTTCCGTCGTATATGACGGGCGTTCTTTCGTTTTCTTCATCGACTCCGAATATTACGATATGAATATGGGGATTTTTTTCCTGAAATTTTTCTATATCGTCGCTCGTTGTAGGATAGTTTACGTTGCTAAAATCTGCGTATCGATCGGGATCTTCTCGAAAGATTTTCTTTAATTCTCGACCGACTCTCCTTTTGTTTTTTTCGACCAGATTAAAATATCGTAATATGCTCCAATAGAAACATCTTTGATCCGAAGTATGCATAGAAATTAATGCTTTTTTTCTTTCGAGCCATTCGGGTAAAGAACCTAAAGAACATCCGCCCGTAAAAGGAACGTATTTTCCGAAACTTAAAGAAATGCATTCGTTTCCTATTAATCGCCATCCGCTTCCTTCGTATTCTTTTCCTGAGAAAGATTCTAAGACTTCCGAATATAATTTTTCATATATTTTTTCTTTGTTGCTCCAAGGATATACGGGGACAAGGCTTCGAATTGAAATATTTATAAACGACATGATCGTCTTTTCTCATTTGCGTAACTAAAGTCATGATTACTTTCGTACCGGAATTTATCTCAAATTTGTTTAATACGCGAGACCTCGTCTTGTTTAAATAGCTCTCTATAGCGACGTCATTCCCGTTAGGAATAGTAAATCGCGTTTCTTTGAAATATCCGTTTAACGCGGATTTTTTCGTTTCCGTTTCAAAAGAAACCCCTTTTCTCGATTTCGTCCGATTAGAGATAGATGATATATCCGATTTAATCGACGCCGATTTTTCTTTAAGCTTTTTAGGCGTCGCTATATTACTTTTTTCGCTAAAAACGAAAGAAAAACGTTTCATTCTCGTATTTTATATATAAGTTAAATATTTTTTTAAGCTATATAAAAAAAGATATGAGTTCCGTAGAAAATATGTCGAAAGCTCCGCTATTTACTTTGGGAGAAGAAAATACGATTCGGGGATCTAAAAAATCGGAAGAAACGATCTATCGCGATTTTCTTAAAAAAGGAAGAAGAGGGATTTACTTGAATTTAAACGCCGGGGGTCCCCCTAATAAACCTACGATAGTCGATTATCAGAAAAAAACGATATATATTAATATCGCTTATAACGATATGCTTAAAGACTTTTTAAACGCGATCATCGAAAATTTCGAAGACGAATCTAAGACAAATTAGAAGAAGATTTTTTACTAAGCGGGATTTTAGAAAAATACAAATCAGACGGTTTCGTCAAAGTGAAAGTAGATACCGAAAAATTTGGAATGACTTTTTTTCAGCAGCCGGATCCTAAAGGCAAAGGCTTTAAAAACGTAAATTACGAAGATTTTTATAGAGATCGTATTCTTAATGGGGTCTATACTATTAAAGTAGGGGGAATATGGAGAAAACGTAATTCTCGAGAATCTGGAATATCTATCAAAGTTTTAGCCGTTTTAGTTCGAGAAATCGAAAAATATAGCGAAAACGAAGACGAAGATTACGAATTTCAAGAGCTTATGCTAGCTAGAACCGTCGATTAAAAATTCGAAAATCCGAAATCTTTTTCTATTTTAAAAAATAGGGGGCCCCAGCCCTTCTTTGTGACATTATTTCTAAGTTCTTTCGATGGATTTTCGCTCGCATCCGATTTTTTGACGCCGTTTCTTCTCGTACATTTTTTTTTTAGCAACGATTACGTTACTTTTTCTTCGAGAGTAACATAATTTTTTCTAGAATTTATAATTCGTGCGGTAATCAGGCGTTTATCACACATTGCTGACACGGGTGAAAAACATGTCGACATCCTGGTAATTACAATTTGTTTTGTACATCAAGCTTTTGTAATTTGAGATGCTAGCGATCGGGATGGGATAATTATTTGGTTTTTGTTCCACATTAAAGCCATACTTATATTGTAGAGAATATGCGATTTTTGAACTGGTGAACACTTCAACTTTGCGATCGATGATTAGTAGGACTGTTCGAACATTCAACTCGAATCAAAATGGAAAAAAAAAACCGTCAGGCTCTTCAATAATATTTGAAATTCTTTGTTTAAAAATGAAAATGAGCGCGTGGAGTAGGAGTTCTTGAGACTACACAAGATATATATATATATAAAAAAAAAAAGATTAAAACAGGGAATATGACAAGTTCTATCAGTAAGATTTATGTAATCTTTAAGTTCAGATACTTGATTAATGTACATATCTTGCTGTAAGAGTTTAAATAGGCAATTATGAATGGGCATTCACTGCCATGTGAATTTATTCATAAGAATTCAAGCACATATTAACTTTACAATAAACATGAAAATTTTCTTGTCATTTAAATGTGTGGGCATAGGCTTCCCCGACTAAAATATACTTAAGGACAAAAGTCTTGTCCGGTTAGGGTTTCCTTACTAATGTCAAAACCAATGAAGGTGAAATTTTGCTTATTTTCTTTCAGCCAATTTCCAAACTGGTAAATCAGGTTTTGATTTCAAGGCTGCACCAAATTACCGAGATTCAGTAACGGCGACGTTTTTCACGTGCGTCATCATATATGCAAAACTGTGTGTTTCACTATTGATTTGTTTATGTCAACACATCCTTATCGATATTCCAATTGAAAGACATCGAAAGTTTTCGAATTTCTTCAATTAATTCAGAAAAATGAAGCTTTCAAATGAACAGCGTGCGCGCGTTTTAGGCCAACTTGAGGCAGGGGCCACAGCCGCACATGTAGCCCGTGTATTTGGTGTAAACGAAAGAACTGTTCGACGTTTACGCCAAAATTTTGCAGCTTATGGGACCGTTGCGGACCTGCCACGCTCTGGACGGCCCCGAGTAACAACCTTGCGTCAGGATAGACATATTCAGCTTACTCACTCACGCAACCGTTTTGCGGCCCCAAATGACACGGCACGTAACACACCAGGTCGTAATAGACCTCGCATTAGTGCAAGGACTGTGCGGCGATGTTTGAAAGCAGTCGGCTTACGTTGCCGTCGTCCATACCATGGATCTAAATTAACACAAAATCACAGACGTTTACGAAGGCAATGGGCTTTACGTCATCGAAGCTGGCGTTTAGGTCGATGGCAAACGGTTATGTTTACCGACGAGAGTAGATTTTGCATTGATTCGAGCGATCGACGACAGCGTGTATACCGGCGCAGTGGAGAGAGATTTGCGGACCCGTGTGTCGTGGAAACTGACCGTTGGGGTGGGCAAAGCATCATGGTTTGGGCAGGGTTTACCTACCATCGTGTTTCTTGACTTTGGTCGAGGACGGGGTCGTGGTCTCACTGCGCAGCATTATATCGACCAAGTTTTGCGTCCAATTGCTCTGCCATTTATTGTTGCCCACCCAGGTACTGTTTTACAACAAGATAATGCCTGTCCCCATGCCGCAAGACTGACCCAAAACTTCTTGACCACACATAATGTTCCAACATTACCTTGGCCAGCTTTATCACCCGACCTGAACCCAATCGAGCATGTATGGGATTACGTGAAACGTAAGATCAGATCACGGAACGTAAACAACGTCCAGCAGTTAAGACGGGCAATTGCTGACGAATGGAACAATCTTCCTGTCAGATTTTTATGCAGGCTAGTTTGCTCCATGAGGCGAAGGTGCACTGCAGTCATAAGGGTACATGGGGGCCATACTCATTACTGATTTTGTCTTATCAGCATAATGCAACTTCCTAATTTATAGTGCCCTACTTTGTGGGGGTTTTGCATAGACGGTACTGATCCAAATTCTTTCAAAATTTTACCATTAAATGCGTCTTGAATTGTTCTTTTCATTGATACCTGATTTGTTTTTGTACTCTGAACAAAAAATGAAATATTCAATATTTTGTGGACCGGACAAGACTTTTGTCCATTAGTATATGTATACATTGCTTGGAACATAATTTAAATCCACATAAGTCTACACATAGTCTGGGTTTGATTCAAAATCTAGGTGGGTGAAACCCGAAAATCAGACCACCCCGCTAATAAGACCAATTTTCAGAAGTACCATGGATGGTCTTAATAGAGGGGTTTTACTGTATATATTTTTAATAAAAAATGCCTATAAATAAGTTAGGTCAGCCTTATATTCAGAGCGACTACGACGATTCCGAAAATCGTTTCGGAGCGTCTCTCGCGTATATAGCCGACAAATATGTAAGACAAGACGGTAGCAGTACTATGAATGGTAATTTAGATATGGGGGGTAATACGATAAAAAACATACGTTTACCGACTAATTCCGAAGATGTCGCGACGAAAGAATACGTCGATTTCGCGAATGCTTTCGAATTTAAAAACAGGGGATTTTTAGCGAAAGATAAAATATATTTCGGGGGAAAAAAAACGGGAGGGGTACGAATGCCTAAAAACAAAAACGAAATGGCTTCGAAAGAATACGTCGATCAAGAAATCACTAAAGCTAGAGGGGACGATAACGGGGAAATTATAGACGCGAAAGATCGTAGATTCGTAAATTTAAAAGAACCGGAAGAAGAAAAGACGCCGCGACGAAAGAATACGTTGATCAGAGGACGTCTAAACTTAAATGATTAACGGACGAAAATAGTAGTAAGATCGAAAATTTAAATATTCCGAAAATCCCCGCTTTAACCGTAATTACTGCTAATAGTACGGTGGAGTTTAGTAAAGGAAAAAAATTTAAATTTTTTTAATGGGGTACAAAATTTTTCTTTTCGCCTATATACGGGCAAATCCGAGCTATTAACTTGTTTTTGTTTTCCGAAATGAATTCTAAGCCTTTAATCTGCGAACTAGAAATAGCGATAAATATTTGTAAAGTTAAAGAAAAAAGTAGGTTTGATCCCCCAGAATTAAGAGATACTGATAAGGAATTAAAATTACGAGTAGCTGACGAAAATTATAGAAATTTTTCTATTAGACCCAATGTATCCTCAGATTCAAGAAGTTATACTTGTAAAATTTACGAAGATATAAAATATAAAATAATTCCATTTGAGATTTTAAGAGTGCAATTTGAAGCATCAGATTTTTCTTTAATCGAAGAAATAGAAGACACGTCTTGTTGCTATATAGATATTATGCAATTTATGAATAATCCCGGGATTATATCCGCTCACGTTGAAATTTTAGTAAGAATAGCGGATCGTTTTCAAACATTATAGGCTCTAGAAAAAATATAAAAATATATTTTTATATTTTTTTTAAATCTCTGTTTTCTTTCCTTCCGGTTCTTCCGGTTCTTCTGTTTCTATCAACGTAATCGTCGTAGTCGTCGTTTCTTCGCCCGTTTCTTTGTTTTTGACTACTTCTATTTTTTCTTCCGTAACCGTCGATTTTCTTCTTACTATTTTTCTGATGGGTTTTACGATATTCTCCATTTTGTTTAAATACGTAGGAAAAAATATTTTAAAATCTTCTTTTTTTTAAAAAAATGATATCTAAACAAATCATAGTTACGGATCAAACGATGAAGTTTAGGACTTATTTTTTCCCCCATATCGATCTAGGGGATTCTTATTGGGAAATGGCTCTCATTAATCTCGAAACGTACTATAGTATTCCTAATATTTACGAGAAAAATAACGTTTTCGCTTATTGGAACCCTACCGGATATCATCAATTTACTCTTCCTAAAGGTAGCTACGATATAGATAATATTTATAAAGAATTAAAAAGATTCATGAAAGAAAACGGGGATTACGATCCTACGAACGACGAATATCCTATTAGAATAGATCCGGAAGAACATACCCTTAAATCTTCCATAACTATTGACGATGGATACAAAATAGATTTTAGTATACCTAATTCGTTAGGAAAATTATTGGGATTTAGCGAAAAAATTTTAGAAGCTGGCTATCACGTAAGCGATCGTTTAGTACAAATTCTTCCGGTAAATTCGGTCATCATTAACGTCGATATCATCGGCGGAAGTTACATTAAAGGTTTACGATCTAATGCGATTTATAGTCTTTTTCCTAAATCGATAGTTTAGAAGTAACGGTAACCGATCAAAACGGAAATATATTAGATTTTAGGGGAGAAGAAATTACGATACGTTTTCATCTCAGAAAAATTTTAAAAAATTTTATATATTTTAAAAAATGGTAACCGAATATACGTTAAAAGGCGTTTCATTTATGAACAGACAAAAGAAAACTATAGCGAAAGCTATTAAAGATCGTAGTTCCGCGACTATAAGACTATCCCCTTCTCAAATGGTCGGTCCCGACGAATTATATTTTACGAAGATGCAATTAGGGAAAAAGCGAAATCGAAAGGCCGCGGGACTCGGATTACTTTATCGAAAGCTCAATTGAATCGTAATCGCGAACAAATAGGGGGATTTCTCGGGGCTTTAATGGGAATAGCTAGTAGAGTGCTTCCATTTCTAGCGAGTGCCACGCCGAAAGTTCTTAAGCCATTAGCGAAAGGAATTTTAGGGTCTGCCGGAGCTAATTTAATGGTTAAAATCATGGGAAAAGGTCTATATTTGAAAAAGGGACCTCAAGTCGCTCAAATCCAAACGGACGGAGAAGGACTATATCTTCGTCTTTATATCGGTAAAGGATTAGAACATTACGGAAACGGGCTATATCTATCCGACGGAAAAGGAATACAAGACAGATCTGGATTACTATTAGGGGACAATTCCCCCTTTAAAAATATTCCTCTCTTAAATATTTTATTATAAATATTTTTTCGTATAGGAAAAAATGAATATTAAAAAAAGACGTCCTGATTTTAATTCTCAGCCTAAGACTATATATTGGAAACCGAATTCGAACGTTTCTTTTCCCCCTTCGAAAAGAAAAATTAAAAGTTCGGAAGAATTCGATCATACGACTTGGGATATATATTCTCAAGAAAAAATCGCGATTCCCCCGAAAGAAGGAAAAAGATTGTCTTTGGGATTCGGATATAGTATGTCTCGAGGAATATTAATCGCGTCTATTTCTACGAATCGAAATCGATCTTAAACGGAATATATTCTTCCGACGAATTGAAAGATATCGTCGTTTATCTTTACAATTTTACTTCGAACAAAGTAATCATTCCCGAGAGTAATCCGTTCTGCGAATTGCGATATTTTAAAAATGAAAACGTTTTAAAAAAATGACGGATTTAGATAAAAAAACTTATCCTAGTTTAGAGACAGAAAGCTCTATTCCTTCCACTCCGCCGATTGAACGGGAAAATATTCATTCGTACGAAAATAGCGGGGGTCATACATATTGTCTTCATAAAATTTCAGAAATTCAATCGTTTCTCGAAGAAGAAGTTAGAACGAGAGACGCTCTTACGAAAAAATATTTTAGATTTTCAAGAGTCGTCGACAATATAGATACCGTTTTGCAAACGATGACGATAGCGACTAGTACCGGGGGAATTGTATTACTATCGACCGTCGTAGCTATTCCCGTCGCTACCGCTATGGAAGCATCGGCATTAGTTACCGGATTACTAACCGTATTAGGGAAATATTTCGTAAAAAGGACGAGAACGAAAGGAGAAAAACATCAAGAGATTCGCGCTATAGCCGATTCGAAATTAGATACGATCGTTTCCCATATTTCTAAAGCGATCGCCGACAATCGTATTACGGACGAAGAATTTAAAATAATCTTAGAAAAATTGGAAAAATATAAGAAAATGAAAAAAGATATTCGTCAAAAAACGAAGAAAACTTTGACGACCGGAGAAGAAGAAAATTCAATTGAACGGGGAAGACGCGAACAACGTGAGTCCTTTCGGAAATTGGTCGAAAAAAATCAAGGAAGTCCGTTGCCGTTTTAAAAAAATTTTCCCGAATTTTCCGAAATTTTATTGTAGTTGTACTTGCGAACTAGACGCGAGCTAAAAAATATAGATATATATCTCGAAAAAAGATACATATCCCTATATAGACGTATTAGCATCTTCTAAAAAAAGCCAATTATCGTAATCGAAAGAATAACCGTCGGGCCAATTTGTATCGTAAAGCTCGAAACCGAAAAATAAATTTTTTTCATTTTTTTCTTCCTGTAAACGAGGGGAAAGGAAAATTTACGAATGAGCTATCAAATTCTTTAAGAAAAGAATCGCGAGAAAATTCCGTTTTCGTTTTAAAACATAGGGAGCTATAATCGTCTCCGATTACTATTTTTATTTTTTCGAAGTCTAACGGAAAAATAAAACGTATTACGCTATATTCGTAATAAAGAACCGGTCTTAATTTATAATAGGTAAAACGATTAATCGGTAAAAATTGTATCGAAATTTTTCCTTTCGATCTAGTTTCCGGAGATCGTAAATCGAATACGTCAGTATCTAGATTCCTGACGACTTTCCCCCCCAAAATTTTTTTATTTTTTTGGATTTTTTTAATACGTTCGACTAGATCCTCGTCTAAATTCCAAATGACCGTACTATTTTCTTCTCACATTTTTTTAAAAAACATAAAATTTTTGTTAACTCGATTTCCGATTTTACGATTTTCGATTTTTTTACGATTTCCGATTTTCCGATTTTACGATTTCCGATTTTACGATTTTCTGATTTTCCAATTTTACAATTTCAGATTTTACGATTTTTCTGCGAGAGAAAAATTTAGAAAAAAATATTAAAAAATGTCATTTTTACGAATTACCGACCATTTCAAACGGAATTCCCTAGTTAGAGACTATCTAGCTATGAAAGGAAGAATCCGGAAAATGGATAGAGAACTAAATATGGCCGATTATCTCAGAGCGGAAGAAATGGAGAAAACTTTTAAACCCGTTACTTCTCGGTTAGAAAATATCAAAGAAAAAGTAAAAGGCGTCCCCGAAATCCTGAAATATTCGCCCGAACAAATCATGAAAAAAGCCGGAGAATCGTTACCCCCTTTGATAAGTTTTTCGGAACCGAAAGAAACGGAAACTTCTTTAATGGATACGCCCATTGAGGAAGATCCTCAAATTCTGATGACCAATGAAGGAAAAATTATGAAAGATAGCGATCCGGAACTAGGTAATATATTACAAAATATCACCGAAGAAGAAACAAAAAAAAATTTCAAACCGTTGTTTAAAATAGAAAATGAAAAGCTATATTTAGGAAAAGATCCTATTACCATCCAAAAAGATGAGATTAGTTACCAAGGAAAAAATTATAAAAGGACGCCGGAATTAATGGATTTATTATTCAATATGTATCCTTCGGAAGAAAGCGAAGAAAATTCGGAAGCGATGGAAAACTTTAAAGAGATTATATTTAATTCTAAAGTTCTTTCCAAATTCAGGGATAATAAAAAAAAAAAGATTTCAATTGTGCATTTTCGAGCAGTACCAAACCTTTAAAAGATAAAACGAAAAGGTTTTTTAAAAGAGAATGGCATGCTAGATTTCATATAATGTCTGATGAAGAATTAAAAGATCCGAATGTTCAAAGCCATATACAAAGTACTATTAATAATTGGAAAGGGGACTATGCAACGACCGAAGACAAACGGAAACTCGTAGAATTACGAAACAGAATAAGACAAATGTCGCCGACCGTCGGAAAAGGAACTATAATTTTTCCAAAAGATCCTATTGCTTTAGCCGATAGATTACGCTTTTACTCGGTAGCAAAAACACAGGAAATACGGGAATCCGTAACGAAATCGTTTCGATTTTAGACGAATTACTTAGACAAAAAGAAATAAATAGAACGCAATACGATTCAATAGCTCATGATCTATAAGTCTCTAAAGATTTTTCGTTCCTAATTAAAAAAATATGATCGTAAAGCAAAATCAAAGAGGTTATGAAAGACAATATATTTACGGGGGAACTAATTTTTTCGGACCGATAGTAGACCTAATAGGTAAAACATTAGGTAAAGCGGGTTCTAAAGCGGTATCTGCCGTAACGTTGAAAGCCGCTCAAGATATGGCTAAGCAAGTGGCTAAAAAAGTCGCTACTGACGTCGGAAAAGCGGCTTTACAGAAAGGAAGCGAAAAAGTCTCAGGATTAGTAAGTAAAAGAATTGACGACTTGATAGCGAAAAAGAAAAACGGAGCGGGAATTAAAATAATTCAAAATCTACGCTATATTAAAAATATGTCCGCTAAAATTTATCAATGGCCGGAAGAAATTCAAATCGATGAAACGACCGAAAAATATGAATACGTAGAACATGTCCCTGTAGAAGGAGGGGGAAACGCGTTAAATACTATGGGAGATATTTATATAACTTTGGAAGCTCAAAGCGTCTATACCCATCCCCATAAAAGTTTTTTAAAAATAGAAGGTCAAATCGTAAAAAAAGCCGATGGAAGTCCCTTTACGAATGAAGATCGAATTACTTTCGCGCATAACGGAATTAGGAATTTGTTCGGTAATATCTCGTACGAAATCTCTGGTAAAGAAATCGAAAAAGTCTGATTTCCCGGACAAGCCACGACGATGCTAGGAATGTTAAAATATCCGAGAGATTTTTCGGAAGCCCCGGGATCACTTCAATGCTGGGTAAAAGATACTATTTTGGGAAAAGCCGTCCCGACAAACGTCTGTTTCGACTTGAGACAAAATTACGTCATAGAAAATAACGAAACGGACGAGACTAAAGGAAATTTTTCTTTCAATATTCCGCTCGCGCATATTTTCGGATTTTGTGAAGACTATACTCAAATTATATACAGAGTTAAACAACAATTAAAAATTACAAGAAAAGGCGACGACAAAGCATTATTTAAAAATGACGAGCAAGACCATGGCGCTGACAAATTCGTGGACGGAAAAGTAATTTTAAGAAAATTATCGTGGTGCATGCCCCACGTAAAACCGTCACTTCAGATAGAAACTCAGTTATTAAACGAAATCGCGAATAGAACCGAAATAAAAATAGGATTCGATCATAGGCGATGTGATTCGGTATCCGTGGGACAAAATTCGACGAGTTGGTCATGGATTTTTGCCGCGAAAGCTATAAACGAACGACCTAGATACTTAATCGTAGGTTTTCAAATGGGTTCGAGAAACAATCAAAAAGAAAACCCTTCTGTTTTCAATCATTTAAACATAACGAATGCCGTCGTAAGCCTTAACGATAGGCGATATCCTCAAGACGATAAAAATATGAATTTTAAGACTAATCAATACTCTAGAGCGTATCGCGAAGCTAATATATACAGAACTAATATAGACAATATAACTAGTCAGTTATCGAATATAGGAATTAGTTATATAGAATTTAAAAATCTCTATCCGATATTCGTTTTCAATATGTCTAAACAAGACGATATTTTAAAAGCCGGTACGGTTACGGTTCAAGCCAATTTTATCTTCGGAGAACCCATCCCCGCAAATACAACAGCATACGCGGTATTAATATCGGACAAAGTATTTTCGCTAAAAGCCGACGGAAGTAAATTTATCTAAAATATTTAGATATATAGACTCTGATTTTTTTATTTTAAAAAATATTTGGCTTAAGCGTTTTAGTACAATCTATAAAATGTATGAGAGCGTCGAAAAAAAATCGGATATGATCGAATTTCCGTTAAAAGATTTAGGATGTACGTCGTTAGATCGCGTAATTCCCCATTTAATCGTAGATAATACTTTAAATTCTAATCTCGTTTCGGATATTTCTAAAGTAGATTATACGTCCGATTCGAAAGGAATTTGTTGTTTAGAATCGTTAAAAGGATTACCACCTTTTATAGACGATTTATACGTTTTCGGATATCTTCACGAAAAAGACGTAGTTCAAAAAGGAAAAACCGTTAATCTTATAACTGGAGACGGAAGTCCCGTGAAAAATATAGTTACGCATATTAAATCGATTACCAACGAACTTTTTGGTCATCTAAATCGTAAAATCGAACAAAAAATCATTTTTACGTTAAATAGGGGTTCGGACGGAGACATCGCTAACGATATCAGAGAAATAAAAAAAAAAAAAAACAGATTATAGAGCGTTAAAAGGATATAAAGATTACTATAAATACGAAAATTCAGATCAAATAGTTTTAGAACCTACGGCGATTTTTAAATATAAAATAGATACTTCCGAATTACCTATTAAGAAAGTATTAGATTCTTTGAGAAATTTAGAGAATAAGCTTAATCAACAGGGATTCGGATTAATTTCTATAGACTATACTGAAGATTTTTCAGGAACATTAGAAAAAAAAGCTTTGTATTTGCATTTTAAACGAATAGGATTTCGTGAAAAAGGAGACATCTCCGATCTTCGAGAAATTAAAGAATTTAACCAAATACCTATTTTACTGAAAACGGATCGAAAATCCGGAAAAGATATCGTTAAATATCTAAAACATTCGGGAAATACTAGATACGCCGTTAAATATTATAATAAAATCGCGTCTAATTTCGAAGCTGGAAAGGTACAAAAAAAGGAAGGAAGTCATCTAGCGGAATACACCCATTGCCATCTTCCCAATCTCGAAAAAACGTTTTGTCATCCAGACGTTTTAGAAAAAGGATTAACGAGATTAGAAATTTCTATTTTCGGATTTGATTGTAACGTAAACTATTTAAATCTTCTTGAAAAGGAATTCGACTTAGTCAAAAATTTAAAGATATTTCATATTCAGCCGGGGGCAGAGCAATGGGAAAGATTAGCTTCGTTGATTAATAAAAGTTTCGTCATGGCGAACAAAACGACTAATACGGTTACTCACGTATGGTACGCGTCAAAGATGACTGGAAGATACGCCGGCGTTACGACTAATTTAGATAAAAAATATCGAGGGACTAAATCTAAAAGAAAACGAAAAGAAACTTTAAAACCGAAAGTTTTGAAAAAAGATCCTAAAGAAAATTCGGAAAAAGATTTGAAAAAAGATCCTAAAGAAAATTCGGAAAAAGAAACGAAAAAAGATACGAAAGAACATCCCGGAAAAGATACGAAAAAAGATCCTAAAGAAAATTCGAAAAAAGATACGAAAGAAAATTCGACGGTCTCGAAAATAGATACTAAAAAAGTACAGGGGGATATACGGAGCGAAAAAGATTCGAAAAAAGATACGACGGACTCAAAGAGTCCTCGAGAGATCGAAAGATCTCCTAAAGAAGTTTGAAAAATCGTTCGCAAAAAAGGGAAAAATCGCGATCTTACGGAAAAAGAATTTCGTAACGTCATTCAATGTATGACTTCCGATTTCGGTTTCGATCAACTACCGATCTATATTTGTGAAATCGAAATTTATGAAGATGATAAAGGACAGAAAATCGTCAAATCTAAACCGATATACGTCGCGAGACGAGAAGGGAAAACGATATTAACGCCTACGGGTATGCCTCAGAAAGTATACGACGAAGAAATAGAAGAACCAAATAACGTGTTACCCGATACCAAGCATATTAATTGGACATTTCGTCGGGAAAGAAATCGAGATCCGAGTAGTCCCAGTTATAAGGAAATAAATAATCCTTTGTTTTACGAAAATACGGAACGAAAATTAGCTTGGTTCCATACTCGAAAGCGTAACGATATATTAACGAAGGAAGAAATCGAAAAAGAATCCGAAAGAAGAAAAGAAATCAAAGAAAGAGAATTAGAAAGACTTCCCGGTCATTTGGAAAGAATGAAAACGATTAAGAAAGAACTGGAAGAAAGAAAACAATCCGTAGGATTAGAAGATTTTAAATGCTGTCCGCCCCCGACGGAAATAGAAAAAATATTAAGGGAAATAGGAAAAATATACGTATACGCGTACAAGGAATATCCGCCCAGTAAAACGAATAAAACGGGTTGTATACGTTTAGCTTTCTATTACTACGACGAAAAAGAAAAGAGAAAAAGCGTATGTTTCTCGACTACAATTTTCAATAAAATCTTAGAAAACGAAGGGGAAAAAATCTTTATGAAACTTCCGAAAAAAGATACTAAATATAGAAACGAATGTCCCATTTCCTATTTACCGCGAGGATCGATCGAAGTCATTAGTACGGATCTTAAGAACGATTTACGAGGATTAAAATTAGTTTCGTTTCCCGAAGAATTTAAAGTAGATAGCATAAATCGACGGCTAGCAAAATACGTAAAAGAGAATATACGAAAAGAAGAAATGAGAAAAGAAATCGAAGAAAAAAGAATGCCTACTTTAGAAGAAAAAGAATATTCGACTAATATTACGGAAACTAAAAAATTAGATGAAGGGGACTACTATTGTTACGCCTATTCGAGAAAAGAATTTAGGGGTACGCTAAAAACTTTACTATATCTTACGAAAGACGAGAAAGAAAACCAATTTCTGGTTTGGGGATATTTTTTGCAAGACGAATTTGAGAATATGGATTTGAAAAACCTAATAAGTCCTATACGTATTCGAATAGGAGAAAAAAGACTTCATCCGAAGAAAAGAATAATGGATAGCTTAGTATTTAAAATATAATATAATATAATTAAAAACGAGAGATATATATCTTTACTAAGATACATATCTATTTCGCCTTTGATATATCGCTAAAGAAAAATTTTACGAGAGATGTATAATGGGGATTCTAGAACAATTTTCCGGAATTTTCCGATTTCTTTTCTGAGCCCTTAAATTAATAAAGCCATTTTCCGACGTCCGAAAAAACTTCTTCTTCTTCTTCCCCTTCAAAAAAGCCCCTAAGGATCGACCAGCGGGAGATCCCCTAAAAGCCTCAAAACCCCTCTCGAGTCTTTCTCTTTTCTTTTTCCCCTAAATTTTCTTTTCGTCCGAAAATCCTTCATTCCCTTCTTTCCCGAGAAACGTAATCTCCTAACAGATACCCAAATATACGAATACGTCGTTCGCGGGTCCCGACTAGACGGCTAGATAGATAGGGATATGGACGATAGTAGCGATATAGGTTTTCGAAGAAAGAGAGAAAAAAGTATAGGGGGATATACGGATCTCGAGAAGAGATTTCGGGAGAGATAGAAAAATTCGAGAAGAAGAAATCGGGAAAAAAAAATTCGAGAAAAAAATTCGAGAAAAAAAAAATCGAGAAAAATTCAAACTGTGCCGAAAACAAGACGAAAAATAAGAGGGGAAAAATGAAGAGGGGGAAGGGAAAAAGCCGTCGCTGAAAGCCGTCGCTGAAAGTAAATATCCTCGAGAGATTATTAATTTAAGGGCTTAGAAAAGAAATCGGAAAATTCCGGAAAATTGTTCTAGAATCCCCATTTATACATCTCTCTGATGCGTTGGAAAAATCTTGGTGAGATTTTTAATCTGGCTTTCTTCCAAATTGCTCGAGAGTTTTTCCAAGCTCGAGGCCATAAAATTAAAAATATCTACGAACCTAATTTGGTGGTATAAGTTTTCCCCTACTTGGATGTGTTTAGTAAAGCTAATGTATTTTTCCTCATTGTTAGGAATGCAGTCGATCTTTCCCCGGCTCTTGCCTAAGACTTTAACGAAGAGATGCGAGTCATACCTACTAAGGTTATGGAAAAACACGGGCGTAAACCTAGGATTTCTCGCCCTTAAGTTGCAAGCGTTGTGAGCCGCTCCTCTAAACCTGCCCGTGTAGTGACAATGATCTTTAACCTTATCATTATCGGAGGTAACTCGCCGCCGCAGATCGAACAGCTAGTTTCTTGGTCATACCTTATTTCTTCTTGCTCGTTAAAAATCATAGTCTTATTTTTCCTGTCACGGATACTTCCAATAGATTTTCTTTATGACGCTCGCTAACCACTTTACAAAGACTTTCGTCGCGTCTTCTCCGACGTAACTTCTTTCTATCGGCGCGCGGACCTCGTCGTCAAAGCAGATTATAACGTAGTAAAAGCGGACCTCGTCGTCAAAGCAGATTATAACGTAGTAAAAGCTGCAAGGCTCGTGCTTTTGGTAAGCCATGGTGTAACTATTTTCTGGATTTGGCTGACAGGTGTCTAAATTTTTTAAAATGCTCTCAAAGTCGGTGTACACGACAAATGGGAGTCGAAGCTTTTTAATATGGTTTTTAAATTCTAACGTTGCCCCTCTTTCTGGCATCTCTAGTCTGAAGGGTTCATAAGTAAAATTCATGCTTCTCTAAGACTTCTTTAGACCCAAAAGGGTTTAGGCAGCCAGAGCAAAATTCCTTTCGTTCCTTATGTCTCGAGATTTGTGAGCCCAGCAGCCGGTTTAAACTTTTTATCGGGCAATAGTGTTGGCACTTTCCTTTTTTAACTAAAAGCAGGTTAACTTTTTTATTTCTAGGTTCTTCCTTACGTCTAAGAGGGTAAATAGAATTTTCTTTTTTTTATCGTTTTCATAAGCGAAAACCGTTCACGCTAATATCGGCGTTTTGCCTCTCAAACCTGTCTATCGCGGCTAAATTTTCGGGATACTCTATTCCGCTCATGTTAAGGGTGTCTTGTTTGACTCTGGTTAATTTGGGTCTGTTTTTTCCCCATTATGGTCCAAATTCGGACCAAAGTGGTCTGTTTTTGGACTCAGACCATTTTAGCATAGTCCGAATGTAGACCATGACTTATAAAGCGCTACGGGTCTACCAGGACTGGCTGTAGACCCACATCTCTGATCGGGGTACGACCCCCACGGGTCGGCCCTACATGTTGAAAGAGGCTCGATCCTCTTAGCCGATGCTCGGACCCGGCATCGGCCTCGCCACATGGCTCCCTGAGCCTTATTTGCGAGAAATGCAGGTTGAATCTACTGTTGCCTACACCTTTGATCCTTGGGTGTCTGTTCCGAGCTACGAAAGATTGGAGGCGAGACCACCGGTGGTTTTTAGCTATTGCTCGGGCCGGCACAGGTCTCGCCACGCGGCTCTGGAGCTTTGAACGCTATATAGGCATAGGTTTTATCCATGGAATTATGCCGCATATCATTATCCCCGAGTATCTGTATCCCAGAGCCGACATTGCCGGGTGGCTAGTAGCCGGAGATAGTAGCCATTGCTCGGGGCCGGCACAGGTCCCTGAGCCTTTTTGGCGAGAAATACAGGTTGTATGCTACTGTTGCCTACATGTTTTATCCTTCGATGTGTATTCCGAGGTACGAAAGTTTGAAAAGTCTGCAGGCGAGACCGCCGGGGGCTATTAACCATTGCTCGGGCACGGCACAGGTCTCGCCGTAGGGCTCCGAGAGCCTTTTTAACGAGAATTACAGGTTATATTCTACTGTTGCCTACACGTGTTTTTCTTCGATGTATATCCCGAGCTAAAGTTTGAAAAGTGTGGAGGCGAGATCGCCGGTGGCTATTAGTCTTTGCTCGGGGCTGGCATCGGTCTCGCCGTAGGGCTCATCAGAGACGCTGTATGGAAACGAAGTGGGCGGACTCCTGATGAAATTGCGGCGACCTCTATGCCGGCAGAGGATGCATACGTACTGGAATCGGTCGAGGCTGTCTGCTTCTAAAAGACAGGAGCATAAATACTGAAAAAATGGATGGATTACGGCTCTCAGAGCGATTATAAGGAGAAATATGGGTGCTTCTTTACTAGACCTCCGACAGGAAGGTCTCTATCCCGAGTTATACGATTGTCAAAGCGAGACCGCAGGGGCTATTAGCCTTTACTCGGGCCGGCATCGGTCTCGCCATACGGGCTTCCTGAGCCTTTAAAATGAGAAATACGGGGAATTCAACCCATGGATGGATCACTAACAATTTTTAGCTCACCTGAGCACGAAGTGCTCAAGGTGAGCTTTTGTGATCGCCCAATATCCGTCGTCCGTCGTGCGTCGTCCGTCGTCCACAATTTCTTTAAACATCTTCTCCTCCTAAACCACTGGGCCAATCTTGATGAAACTTGGCAGGGATGTTTCTCAGGTGAAGCTCTACCAAAGTTGTTCAAGAGATTGAATTCCACCCATAACTCTGGTTGCCATGGCAACCAAAAGGCAAAAAAATAGCAAAACCTTTAAAAATCTTCTTCTCTGAAACTAGAAGGCGTAGAGCTTTGATATTTGGTATGTAGCATCTCCTAGTAGACCTCTAACAAATTTGTTCATATGATGTCCCTGGGGTCAAAACTGGCCCCACCCTGGGGGTCACAAGTTCAAACATAGGAACAAAGAAGGAAAACTTTAAAATTCTTCTTCTCTGAAACTGGAAGGCGTGGAGCTTTGATATTTGGCATGTAGCATCTCCTAGCGGACCTCTACCAAGTTTGTTCATATGATGTCCCTGGGGTCAAAACTGGCCCCGCCCCTGGGGTCACAAGTTTCGAACATAGGAACAAAGAATGAAAACTTTAAAATTCTTCTTCTCTGAAAATGGAAAGCGTGGAGTTTTGATATTTGGCATGTAGCATCTCCTAGTGGACCTCTACCAAGTTTGTTCATATGATGTCCCTGGGGTCAAAACTGGCCCCGCCCCGGGGGTCACAAGTTTCGAACATAGGAACAAAGAATGAAAACTTTAAAATTCTTCTTCCCTGAAACTGGAAGGCGTAGAGCTTTGATATTTGGCATGTAGCATCTCCTAGTGGACCTCTACCAAGTTTGTTCATATGATGTCCCTGGGGTCAAAACTGGCCCCACCCCGGGGGTCACAAGTTTCAAACATAGAAACAAAGAATGAAAACTTTAAAATTCTTCTTCTCTGAAAATGGAAAGCGTGGAGCTTTGATATTTGGCATGTAGCATCTCCTAGTGGACCTCTACCAAGTTTGTTCATATGATGTCCCTGGGGTCAAAACTGGCCCCGCCCCAGGGGTCACAAGTTTCGAACATAGGAACAAAGAAGGAAAACTTTAAAATTCTTCTCCTCTGAAACTGGAAGGCGTGGAGCTTTGATATTTGGCATGTAGCATCTCCTAGTGGACCTCTACCAAGTTTGTTCATATGATGTCCCTGGGGTCAAAACTGGCCCCGCCCCTGGGGTCACAAGTTTCAAACGTAGGAACAAAAAGGAAAACTTTAAAATTCTTCTTCTCTGAAACTGGAAGGCGTAGAACTTTGATATTTGGTATGAAGCATCTCCTAGTGGACCTCTAACAAATTTGTTCATATGATGTCACTGGGGTCAAATTGGCCCCGCCCCGGGAGTCACAAGTTCAAACATAGGAACAAAGAATGAAAACTTAAAGTTCTTTTTCTCTGAAACTGGAAGGCGTGGAGCTTTGATGTTTGGCATGTAGCATCTCCTAGTAGACCTCTACCAAGTTTGTTCATATGATGTCCCTGGGGTCAAAACTGGCCCCGCCCCGGGGGTCACAAGTTTCGAACATAGGAACAAAGAAGGGAAAACTTTAAAATTCTTCTTCTCTGAAACTGGAAGGCGTAGAGCTTTGATATTTGGCATCTAGCATCTCCTAGCGGACCTCTACCAAGCTTTTTCATACAATGCTTCTTGGGTCAAAACTGGCCCTGCCCCGGGGATCACAAGTTCTAACATAGGAACAAAGAATGAAAACTTTAAAATTCTTTATCCCTGAAACTGGAAGGCGTAGAGCTTTGTTATTTGGTATGTAGTGAACCTGTTCTAAGTTTGTTAGCCCACCTGAGCACAACATGTTCAGTCAGTTTGAAATTGGATCACCTGGGGTCATAAACTAGGTCACTAGGTCAAATTAAATAGATACCTTGTGGGCACTCTAGAGGCCACATTTATTGCTCAAATGACCTGAAAT
This sequence comes from Tridacna gigas, assembly GCA_945859785.2. NCBI lineage: Eukaryota > Metazoa > Mollusca > Bivalvia > Cardiida > Cardiidae > Tridacna > Tridacna gigas. Next base: position 43,578,574 of record OX244034.2, on the reverse strand, counting down.
TTGGTCAGAATGTTTGTCTTCATAAAATCTCGGATGATTTTGGATTTAGGTCACCTGGGATCATAAGCTAGGTCACTAGTTCAAATTAAAGTAATTCCTTGTGGGCACTCTAGAGGCCACATTTTTGGCTCAAATGACCTAAAAATTGGTCAGAATGTTTGTCTTGATAAAATCTCACATGAGTTTGAATTTGGGTCATGTGGGGTCTTAAATTAGGTCACTATGTCAAATTAAAGAAATACCTTGTGTGCACTCTAGAGGCCGCATTTATTGTTCAATTGATTTGAAAATTGGTTAAAATGTTTCTCTTGAGGAAATCTATGATGAGTTCAAAAGTGCGTCACCTGGGGTCATAATCTAGGTCAAATTAAAGAAATACCTTGAGGGCCCTCTAGAGGCTACATTTCTTGCTCAGTTGACTTGAAAATTGGTCAGAATGTTTGTCTTGATGAAATATCAGATGAGTTTGATATTGGATCACCTGGGGTCATAAACTAGGTCATTTGGTCAAATTAAAGAAATACCTTGTAGGCACTCTAGAGGCCACATTTATTGCTCAAATGACCTGAAATTTGGTCAGAATTTTTGTCTAGATAAAATCTCGAATGGGTTTAGATTTGAGTCACCTGGGGTCATAAACTAGGTCACTAGGTCAAATTATAGAAATACCTTTAGGTCAAATTAAAGAAATACCTTTTGGGCATTCTAGAGGCCACATTTATTGCTCAATTGACTTGAAAATTATGCTTGTCTTGATAAAATCTCTTGAAAAAATCTAGGATGAGTTTAAAATTGGGTCACCTGGGTCATAATCTTGGTCACTAGGTCAAATTAACGAAATACCTTGTCACTCTTGAAGCCACATATCTTGCTCGACTGACTTGAAAATTGGTCAGAATGTTTGTCTTGATGAAATATCGCATGAGTTTGAAATTGGGTCACCTGGGGTCATAAACTAGGTCACTTGGTCAAAATAAAGAAATACCTTGTGGGCACTCTAGAGGCCACATTTATTTCTCAATTGATTTAAAAATTGGTCCAAATGTTTGTCTTGATAAACCCTACATGAGTCTGAATTTGGGTCATGTGGCGTCTTAAATTAGGTCACTAGGTCAAATTAAAGAAATACCTTGTGGGCACTTTAGAGGCCACATTTATCGTTCAATTGATTTGAAAATTGCTCAAAATGTTTGTCTTGGTGAAATCTAGGATGAGTTCAAAATTGGGTCACCTGGGCTCATAATCTAGGTCACTAGGTCAAATTAAAGAAATACCTTTAGGGCACTCTAGAGGTCACATTTCATGCACAATTGACTTGAAAGTTGGTCAGAATGTTTGTCTTGATGAAATATTGGGTGAGTTTGAGATTGGGTCAGCTGTGGTCATAAACTAGGTTACTGGGTCAAATTTAAGAAACACTTTTTGGGCACTCTAGAGGCCACATTTATTGCTCAATTAACTTGAAAACTGTTTAGAATGTTTGTCTTGATAAATTTTTTGATGAGTTCTAAATTGGGTCACGTGGGGTGATAAATTAGGTCACTAGGTCAACTTACGGAAATTCCTTGTGGGTGCTCTAGAGGCCACATTTTAAGCTCAATTGACCTGACAATTGGTCAGAAATTGGATTATGCACGTTGAGTGAATTTCGCCTATTGACTCAGGTGAGCGACCCAGGGCCATCATGGCCCTCTTGTCTTTGTGTACTGGTGAGACGGTCTTTGACTGTCCCAAGATGACCGAGCCCTGGTTTGGATACAAATAATTGACGACCCGCAGTAGGTATACTATACAATTTACTTTAATGATTAAAACAGTGGTAATTAAAAAAAAAAAAAAAAATGTTCAAATAATGCTGAAAACACTGGAAGGAGGACTCTGTCGAAACAACGAAAGTGTCCGCTACTAATTCCCAAGGGGTAAAGACTAATTCTACTGCAGAGCGTCCTTCAACACAAAGGAAGTGAAACGTAGGAAAGCTATACAATCATATGAAACATACGAAGTATCAAACAATTGAATGAAAGGGTACCCGTCCCCTGCGTCTTCTAAGAAGGGTGTAAGCGTCTCCGAAGGAACTTGTCTACAAAATTCGCACACAGGAGCAACCCGGGCCTAACTATCCCGGTCAACTGACCAACTCGGTGGTTCCCAAACTCTACTTTCACCGGGTTCACCTACGCTACATACGGTGTAATGCGCCCCGCTCCTGTATTGCCAGACTACCCAACTCTATGTCGAGGGTACACCTAATGTGACATTAACCGATATCGATATTGATATCCGGGGCACAGGGACAAAAAATCAGTCCCGTAATTCCACGTATAGTATACTTGTGACAGTATTCTGTGCGTGGAAAACAAGTGGCAATTTCCCCGTCCAGTGAGAGGACGTATTATTGTATGGTTCCAATATCTTGATAATGATGGGAATACAGACGTATTCCAACCTTTGAAATGAAAATATTGTAACAAAAGAAGATTTTGTTTTTTTGATATTTTGAAACTAGAAAACCTCTGTACAGAAATAACTCTTTAATAGAACTTAAAAACCTATCTTTTTTGCCGTTCGTTAAAAACCATATATGAACTTGTAGCTAAAATTATTTCCTACAATTTGGTACTTATTTCAAGGCTCTAGCTCAACAACTGCCCGAGCAATGGCTAAAAAACACCGCCTACAGAGCTTCGGTCCCGCTTCTCTCTATCAGAAATAACCCATGACAAAGGTTTGACTTTCTGGCGGACGATTTTAAAAATGCATTTCATGATTGAAAAAAGTTGCCAATATCATTTTTTTATATTCATGGTTTATTTACTTCGTTATAAATGTGTTCCTACCGTTGAAATTAAAATATTGTGGAAAATGAAAAATTTGATTTTTTTCTTACTGAACAGAAGAAAAACTGTACAGAATACCTCTATAACAGAAGTTAAAAATCTAACTTTTTTGCCTATGGTCCAAACCCCTGCAAACTATATATCTAATTCAAGGTAAAATTATTTCCTACAAACTGGTTTTTATTTGAAGAGTGTAGCTCGCCAACTGGCCGAGCAATGGCTAAAAAACGGCCCGGCCTCGGCATAATTCCGACTTTGTCAGTACAAAAGAAGTATGAAACATAACTTTTTTTCGACGGTCCAAACCCCCACAAACCCTATATCTAAATCAAGGTAAAATTATTTCCTACAAAGCGGTCCTCATTTCACGAGCCTAGCTCACCAACTGGCCAAGCAATGGCTAAGAAACGGCGCGGCCGCGGCATAATTCTGACTGTCATTTAATACAAAAGGAAGTTTAAAACACAACCTGTTTTCCGACGGTTCGAACCCCTACAAACTATATATCTAATTCAAGGTAAAGTTATTTCCTACAAACTGGTTTTTATTTGAAGAGTGTAGCTTGCCAACTGGCCGAGCAATGGCTAAAAAACGGGTCGGCCGCGGCATAATTCCGCCTCTGTCATTTAATACAAAAGAAATTTAAAACATATTTTTTTTTTGCAAACGGTCCAAACCCCTACAAACTATATATCTAAATGAAGGTAACATTATTTCCTACAAACTGGTTTTTATTTCAAGAGTCTAGCTGGCCAATTAGCCGAGCAATGGCTAAAAAACGGCCCGACCGCGGCATAAATCGTCCTTCAGCTAGTCAAACTTTTCCAATGGGTCAAAATTGACCCATGACAAAGGTTTGACATTCTGGCGGACGATTTTAAGTGAAACATTAACTATCAAAATAAGTGATCAGTTTTTTTTTTTTTTTTTTTCGGACTTTATAGACCTCCATATAATTGTATCCGAAGGGCTGAAATAAAAACAGTATAAGAAATGACAAAATTTTAATTTTTGCTACCGGAGTAGGCTAATTACGAGAAATAAATATCTATCACACAATATTTAAAGCTACATCTGTTCCATATCGTATAAACCCCAACAAAGTGAATATGTACTTGGAGGTAAATTTATTGTCTACAATTTGGTGTTTACTCTAGGAATCTAGGTAAAAAAAATGACCGAGCAATGGCCAAAAAATGGCCCGGCTGCGGCATATTTTCGATTCTGATCCCGAGCTGTAATCGCTGAAAGGAAAGCCTTTTAAATGTTGCAAATTAATATCCCCGCATTCAGGTACTGCACTTTTCCACACAAAAATCAAGACTTGTCCATGTTGGTTCGAAACGGCTCCGGAGATCCCTGGCTTGGAAACACGTAAATCCTCCGCCAGAAAGCCAAACCTTTCAACACGAGGAATTTGCCTCTATGGAAAGGTTTGAATCTTTGGTGGACGATTTTGCAGAATGTGTCGTCGGCCGCAGCGACCCTCCTTGTCCTTTTTTTCAGCTTTGAAATTCATGTTTTTCTCGGCCGTTTTCTTTCCCATTCCCAGACTCTAGCCATTCTTGGCGCAGTTGATCGAATCTTGCCCTTTCCAGTTCGCTATTATACTTGCAGCTTTTTCTATTCCGTCGAACGGATCGAACCAACAGGAAACCCAGAACAGCAAGTGCAATTATTGCAACGATCATGAAGCTCCCCACACCAGCAATGGATCGACCAGGACCCGTCTGGAGAAAGGCACTGTGGTCCACGTTGCCAACACTATACTGGCGAGTGCGTCTGGCTTCTTGTCAAGCTGGCTCGCTTGTTTTTCAAGGCAAGGCAAACTTTGAGTAAAACAAGGAGCCAGCATGTAACTCCTGAAGCAACTGGTCCTCCTCTTTTTCGAAAGTCCTAAGCACCGCAAAGTTGACCATATGGTGCTTAGTGACTTGTCTTGCCTGACCCTGGCCCGAGCATCGGCCAACAGTGGACGTGACAATTTGGTAGAGATGGGCCTTAACAATACAGTTGCATGGCAGATTCAGCAAGCATGAATTGCACCCCCTTATCGTTCTCTTGTCCTTTCCACATTTGACCGTGACCGTTTTTATGTTCTGAAACAGGACCTTGCCCTGACCAACAGGGAGCAGCAGAGGGACAATGACGTTGGCTTCAAGGGCAAAGTGACAGGTGTCCATAATCAATTTCTCTACCCCTCTGAATAGATTGTCTATGCAATGGGGACCATAACGCTCTCTAAGGGGCACTATGAAAGGACAAGAGTAAACTTTGCCATCGGAATAAGTCTGCAATTCATCCAGGGTTAAGAACCCAACGTAAGCCTTTCCTTGGTTTATGACCATGTACTCGGGCAGACCCTGAATTCTCGTTTTGAATCTGCATAGACGGGCGTGCTTCAAGGGTAGACCCTAAACAGGTCCAGGGGTTTCATGATGCTGACGGGTATCTTCACAGTGATCCACAGATCGCTGCCGTTTACAAAAGCCACAGCGGAGGAGCATACATGAAACTCACGCGGGTCCGAAATCATAAAATGGAAGTCCTCTCCCATACTTGCCTTAACTTTGTCGAGCTCCTGAAACACAGCAGAAAAATCCTTCTCCGAGACCAGACGGTCAGAAAACATACCCTGGCTCAGGTCCGTAATGGCACTGTGCATCAGGGCCAAAAACACATCCATCTCGGACATCATTGTCGGCCGACTCGCTATGAATCCCAGAGCATGGATCGTCCATTGCATGTTGGCTACCTGCGCTTTGTGTGACAGTTCAAACTACCGCTCCAGTTCTTCGATTTGTTCGTGCTCCTTTGCTGCCAGCTTTGCCAGGTCCTCCATTCTGAAAAGAGAGAGTAAGGAAACCTGATAATGGGTTGTCATCGGCAATTTTCGTAACAATCCGAGCAAACGCGGAAAAGGTCGAAGGTGCATTTCAGCTGAAGTGAAGTGTTTGTTTTGGAGACAAATTTTTGGAAGTACTGTAAAAGAGAATTAATAATGGCTAAGGTACTTACCGTTCATTGGCGGTTTTCATGTAGGAGTGTAGGGTACTCGTGGTCTTCTTCAGTTTCTGAGTGATAGTCACATTCGCAGTCGATACCCTGTTGGCCAGATCGGCAATTTTTCTGACGTCATCGACCGTCGCCGTTCCAAATAAGGTCTTGCTCAGGGAGCCAATGAAGCCAAGTGGTGCCGAGCGCTTACTTCGTCCATTGGTTTCCTTCGTCCTTGGCAGTTGGGGTAAGCGTGCATTGGCGTAATCAATCAGATCTTTTGCCTTTTTCGCCAGCCGGTCCGTCTGCGAGTCCAACTTCAAGATCTGAGAAATGACACGCCTGCCGTTTCCTTGATCTCTCTGGAACTGTTCTGGCTTTGGCATCGAAATCACGAAGGTGTGATGCCAGTATGTGGACGTACTGATCAACTGAAAAAGAAAATTACGTAGACAAATATTAACAACAGTTGGCAATAGCGTCATATTGCAAAGAACATACCTGAAGCGGTTTCTTAATAATAAGGAGGGAAGAAAAAAAAAACTGACTAAAAACTTACCCTTCTCGTTTTTTTCAACGGCCAACCCGTAGTTCGGCAGCATCTTGTCCTCAAAGTCGCCTGGGTCGTGAAATGCATTTCCTTGTACTGGGATGCTGAAAGCTAAAACTAGGAACAGCTCCACAAACATGATTAATTATTCCAATAGAAACCTACGTGTAAGAATAATTTACACGTAATGAAATGAAAAATCTAAGAAAAACACAGAAAAAAACTGGGTATGTTAAAAAAATTTGAAATTGAAAATAACACACACACACACACACACACACAAAGAAGAATATGTCTAAATGAAGTTCAGGAAAAAAAATGAAATAGGAGTATTCAAAGTAAGGATAAATTTTCAAACAAGATAAATTTAGGAAAATCAGTAGTCAAAATTACTAGGCAAAAACTGAAACAATAAAGTAAAATATGACAAAGGCATCCTGTAAATATCCAGCGAATGATAACTCTGGATTGTCAGACGAAATGTGTCTGCCCATCTCTGGTTATGACGGGGTATATATACTGTTTTCCATGAGTAACGAGATCTTAATCAATTCTCAATACAGAGTCTTAATGAGAAGTAATTATTTGCTAAATGATTGCCCGACGGGCTCCTCATTAAGAATAATTATCCACGGAGCCATTGCCGGAGATCTCGTCCCCGTCTACAGGTAATTAACTTTCACACCTTCCTGCCAGAGGTTTATTGATTAAGAGGGTGAAAAAACATTGGGGAGAAAGGAGTATTTTATGAGGAAAAAAAAATAGAAGTTTGACAAGTGCAGAAAACAAATAAGTGTGACAAATGTTTGACTAAGGTTCCGAGCAAATTTCGGACTTAGTATTATTCATCAAGAGTGCGCTATTCTAGGGAGCAGAGTGCTTCATTCAGAGGAGCAAATTTCGGAATAAGTATATTTTATTAAGAGTGCTCCATTCTGGGGAGCAAACTTTGGACTTGGTTTGTTTCAACAAGGGTGCTCCGTTCTGGGGAGCAGATTTTGGACTTGGTCTATTTCATCAAGAGTGCTCCATTCTGGGGAGCAGAGTGCTCCATTCAGAGGAGCAAATTTCGGACTTCGTTTATTTCACCAAGAATGCTCCATTCTGGGGAGCAACGTTTGACCTCAGTTTTCATCAAGAGTGCTCCATTCTGGGGAGCAAATTTCGAACTTAGTTTGATTCATCAAGAGTGCTCCATTCTGGGGAGCAGAGTTTGGACTTGGTTTATCTAATCAAGATTACTCCATTCTGGGGAGCAAAGTTTGAACTTAATTTATTTTAAAAGTGCTCCATTCTGGGGAGCAGAGTGCTCCATTCAGAGGAGCAAATTTCGGACCTGGTTTATTTCATCAAGAGTGCTCCATTCTGGGGAGCAGAGTTTGGACTTGGGGACCAAAGTTAGGACTTCGTTTATTTCATCAAGAGTGCTCCAATCTCGGAGCAGAGTTTGGACTTTATTTCATCAAGAGTGCTCTATTCTGAGGAGCAAAGTTTTGACATTTTTTTTTTTTTTTTTTTTTTTTCAAGAGTGCTCCATTCTGGGTAGCAGAGTACTCCATTCAGAGGAGCAAATTTCTGACTGGGTTTATTTCATCAAGAGTGCTCTGTTCTGGGGAGCAAAATTTGGACTTTATTTCATCAAGAGTGCTCCATTCTGGGAAGGAGAGTGCTCAATTCTCGGGAGCAAAGTTGGGACTTAGTTTATTGCAAGAGTCCTCCAGTCTGGGGAGCAAAGTTTGGACTATTTTATCAAGAGTGCTCCATTCTGGGGAGCAAAGTTTGGACTTTGTTTATTTCAAGAGTGCTCCATTCAGAGGAGCAAATTTCGGAATAAGTATATTTCATTAAGAGTGCTTCATTCTGGGGAGCAAAGTTTGGACTTGGTTTGTTTCAACAAGGGTGCTCAATTCTGGGTAGCAGATTTTGGACTTGGTCTATTTTATCAAGAGTGCTACATTCTGGAGAGCAGAGTGCTCCATTCAGAGGAGTAAATTTCGGACTTATTTTGTCAAGTGTGTTCCATTCTGGGGAGCAGAGTTTGGACTTTATTTCATCAAGAGTGCTCCATTCTGGGGTGCAAAGTTTGGACCTGGTTTATTTCATCAAGAGTGCTCCATTCTGGTGAGCAACGTTTTACCGTTTTAATCAAGAGTGCCCTTATTCTGAGGAGCAAATTTCGGACTTCGAACATTTCATCAAGAGTGCTCCATTCTGGGGACAGAGTTTGGACTTGGTTTATTTCATCAAGAGTGCTCCATTCTGGGGTAGCAAAGTTTTGACAGTTTATATCAAAAGTGCTCCATTTTGGGGGGCAGAGTTCTCCCTTCAGAGGAGCAAATTTAGGACTTCGTTTATTTCATCAAGAGTGCTCCATTCTGGGGAGCAGAGTTTAGACTTAATTGCATCAAGAGTGCTCCATTCTGGGATGCAAAGTATGGACTTACTTTATTTCAAGAGTTATCCATACTGGGGAGCAGAGTGCTCCATTCAGAGAAGCAAATTTTGGACTTTATGTCATCAAGAGTGCTTCATTCAGGGAAGCAGAGTTTGGACTTACTTTATTTCAACAAGGATGCTCCACTCTGGGGAGCGAAGTTTGGACTAGGTATATTTCATCGAGAGTACTCCATTCTTGTGAGCAGAATTCGGACTTGGGCAAATTTCGGACTTTATTTCATCAAGAGTGCTCCATTCTGGGGAGCAAAGTTTTGACTTCGTTTATTTCATCAAGAGTGCTCCATTCTGTGGAGGAGAGTGCTCCATTCTGGGGAGCAAAGTTGGGACTTAGTTTATTGCAAGAGTCCTCCAGTCTGGAGAGCAAAGTTTGGACTATTTTATCAAGAGTGCTCCATTCTGGGGAGCAAAGTTTGGACTTTGTTTATTTCAAGAGTGCTCTATTCTGGGGAGCAGAGTGCTCCATTCAGAGGAGCAAATTTCGGAATAAGTAAATTTCATTAAGAGTGCTCCATTCTGGGGAGCAAAGATTGGACTTGGTTTGTTTCAACAAGGGTGCTCAATTCTGGGTAGCAGATTTTGGACTTGGTCTATTTCATCAAGAGTGCTCCATTCTGGGGAGCAGAGTGCTCCATTCAGAGGAGTAAATTTCGGACTCCGTTTATTTTATCAAGTGTGTTCCATTCTGGGGAGCAGAGTTTGGACTTTATTTCATCAAGAGTGCTCCATTCTGGGGTGCAAAGTTTGGACCTGGTTTATTTCATCAAGAGTGCTCCATTCTGGTGAGCAACGTTTTATCGTTTTTATCAAGTGCTCTTATTCTGAGGAGCAAATTTCGGACTTCGTTCATTTCATCAAGAGTGCTTCATTCTGGGGACAGATTTTGGACTTGGTTTATCTCATCAAGAGTGCTCCATTCTGGGGGAGCAAAGTTTTGACAGTTTATATCAAAAGTGCTCCATTTTAGGGGGTAGAGTTCTCCCTTCAGAGGAGCAAATTTAGGACTTCGTTTATTTCATCAAGAGTGCTCCATTCTGGGGAGCAGAGTTTAGACTTAATTTCATCAAGAGTGCTCCATTCTGGGATGCAAAGTTTGGACTTACTTTATTTCAAGAGTTATCCATACTGGGGAGCAGAGTGCTCCATTCAGAGAAGCAAATTTTGGACTTTATGTCATCAAGAGTGCTTCATTCAGGGAAGCAGAGTTTGGACTTACTTTATTTCAACAAGGATGCTCCACTCTGGGGAGCGAAGTTTGGACTAGGTATATTTCAACGAGAGTACTCCATTCTGGTGAGCAGAATTTGGACTTGGGCAAATTTCGGACTTTATTTCATCAAGAGTGCTCCATTCTGGGGTGCAAAGTTTTGACTTCGTTTATTTCATCAAGAGTGCTCCATTGTGGGGAGAAGAGTTTAGACTTAATTTCATCAAGAGAGCTCCATTCTGGGGAGCAGAGTTTGGACTTGGTTTATTTCACCAAGAGTGCTCCATTCTGGGGAGCAAAGTACGGACTTACTTTATTTCACCAAGAGTGCTCCATTCTGGGGACCAAAGTTAGAACTTCTTTTATATCAAAAGTGCTCCATTCTGAGGAGCAGAGTGCTCCATTCAGAGGAGCAAATTTCGGACTTCGTTTATTTCATCAAGATTGCTCCATTCTGGGGAGCAAAATTTTGGACTTTGATTTTATCCAAAGTGCTCCATTCTGGGAAGCAGAGTGCTGCATTCTTGGGAGCAAAGTTTTTACTTACTTTATTTCATCAAAAGTGCTCCATTCTGGGGAGCAAAGTTTGGACTTAGTTTATTTTAACAAGGGTGCTCCATTCTGAGGGGACAGAATGCTCCATTCAGAGGAGTAAATTTCGGACTTTGTTTATTTCTTCAAGAGTGCTCTATTCTTGCGAGCAGAGTTTGGACTTAGATTATTTCAACAAGGGTGCTCCATTCTGGGGAGCAGAGTTTGGATGTTGTTTATTTCATCAAGAGTGCTCCATTCTGGGGTGCAGAGTTTGGACATGGTTTATTTCAAGAGTGCTCCATTCTGGGAAGCAGAGTGCTCCGCTCAGAGGAGCAAAGTTCGGACTTAGTATATTTCATTAAAAGTGCTCCAGAGGAGCAAAGTTCGGACTTAGTATATTTCATTAAGAGTGCTCCATTCTGGGGAGCAAGTTGGGACTTGGTAGATTTTATCATGAGTGCTTCGATATGAGAAACAATCACTCGCCGTTCTCTGTGCACGTACGTACCAGACGGAAATTCTAGATACCGTTAGACACGGCAGGGTCTGTGCTGTCAGGAACTATTGCGTTTGCACGGCCAGCTCGTCTTGCATCTCCGTAAAGGACGAAACAGTTGTTCCAGAGGCCTCCAGACAGCCCCCGAGAAACAATCACTCACCGTTCACTGTCCACGTACGTACGAGACGGGAACTCTAGATACCGTTATACACGGCAGGGTCTGTGCTGTCAGAAACTATCAGACACCTGAAGCCCGGGATCTGCCCTGCTCTGAAGAAGGACATGGGAGAAGAGGAATGGAAAGCGTTGGTTGGGAAGGCCAAGGCCGAGTAGAGATCGGGGTTGGACAGCCTTGCACCCAATATGTATTTTAACCCAAACAACATCCAGGACCGAACGTACTCCAAGGCTGACGTCTGCCACATCCTTAAACGCAGGGGACATCAGAGTATATCCGAAAACAGTAGAGATACTGTTGTTGCTCGGATCGACGACCCGAAGAAAGCAGCTCATGTCACTTTTCGCTTTAAAGATGCGGCTGACACCAGTGAGCGTAGAGCCTCAGAGCCCCTGGCCGTCCGTCTTCTGATCCACATGCCCCCGGAAACGGCAACCAGGACGGAAGCCGTACTTGAGCCTCAAGTATGGCCGGATATGTACACCGATTTAAATATTCCCGAAGAAAATCAGACGGTCACGTCGGAAACCCTCGACTGACCTGCGACCTACCCAGTGGAAGCCGTTGTCCACATGGAGTCGCCACCCTTGCCGGGTCCGTATACAGGAACACGTACAGGCGGCTGGTGCTATCACCCCGCCCCGTGCCTGGTGTACCAACGGGGAAGAGGATGATTTGAGTGATTCCAGCTCGGATATCCCAGCAAGACCGGCTACGGTAAAGAGGAGACTAGGGGTATCAAGCAGTTCTGACGGATTGCAGGTGGCTACTCCAAGGAAATCCGGACCCAGGAAGTAGCCTACGGTTAAGGCCGAGAGTATCCACAAAATCCCCCAGAGAGACCGTGAATTACGAGAAGGGAAAGAAGGGAGTTGCCAACAAGGATTGTTGGTACTTCATTCCTTCCTCATACCAGAAGCAGGCTATATTTGCCGAATTTGAACGGTGCTATGACATGCAAGGCAAGAAGGCCAACAACCAGCTGGGCAACATCTACCGGATGTTCTATCATATGAACAACGGCGATCCCGTCTTTAGCTCCAAGTACCTTACGATGGGTCCCCCAGCTGGGCGGGGGTATAGAAATAGCCTAGCTGTCGCACTACAGAAGAGGTAAGACCCCCCCCCCCCCGTGCCTGCCCGTTTGCCGTGGGCTGCAACTCGTGTCGTTTGATGACGGGATCCTGGTGGTTGAATGGATTCCGATTATGGCCCTTGAATTGTTCTGTTTTCACAACACACCACTTTGGCCTTGAATTGGACTAAACGAGAGGTCAGGAGGGCCCGTCCTGATCAATCGGCTGGTCATGCCTGGCCCTAGGGTACTTGTATTACTGTGTATTATTTGATATTTGTAACAAGAATGTCAAATCATTTTTATCACTGTCTAACATATATATCAATGCCCTAGAAGGCGGTGGCTCATGGGCTAATCGGGTGAAAGTTGGTGTTTGATTGACATTTGTAATCGCCCAAGGATAGTCTAGGCTTGGTATGACATTCTGAGGGCCTACATCTGTCCGATCTAGCCCTTTCACTTTGAGTATATCACTGATGTATCCCTGTTACGATCTGTGTTATGTTTCCCCAGATCATGTCCCCATGTTGGACTCCGAGGCAAGTGGGGAGCATCGGTGATGAATATTCAACAACAGTTATGGCTTCTCAAAAAAAGGCCAAGCGTCTACTCTCTGACTCCGATTCAGAATCGGATATTTCAAGACCTCCAACAACATTTGCTCGCTTTTTAGTAATTGAATCAGTTCACTCTTCTCAACCCGTAACAAAACTGTCTCCTTTTGTAATCGGAAAATCTATCTCGTCAATTTTAGGCACTCCTAAATCTGAAAAAAGCTTAAGAATGAAACCTTGCTTGTTGAATGCTTCTCACAACAACAGACTAGAAACCTGCTTGGGCACAAAAAACTTTTCAATTGTGAAGTGAAGGTTTTTCCTCACAAGACACTTAATACCTCAAAGTGGGTCATTAGATGCAAAGAATTAAGCTTCTGTGACTCTTTGGAAGAAATTAAATCCAACCTTAAAGGTCAGGCTGTGTCTGTAAAAAGAATTTCAGTCCTCAGAAATGGTATTCGTAGAGATACACATACATACATTCTGACATTCTCAACGCCAACTCTCCCAACTTCAATTAAAATTGGATTTCAGCCAGTCAAGGTCGATGTTTATGTGCCTAATCCGTTGCGCCGTTATAAATGCCAACGGTACGGCCATCATGAAAGTAATTGCAAAAGTACCCCTGTATGTCCAAAATGTGCTTTTGAAGGAGAAGACCATGATCAAAAGACTTGTAATAACCCTGTTCTCTGTGTCAATTGCAAGTCTGCTCATCCTGCCTTTTCCAAAGATTGTCCAGTTTGGAAGGATGAGAAAGAAATCCTGTCAATCAAGTTAAAGGAGAATGTAAGCTTCTTGGAAGCCAGGAAACAGTCGAAAAACGCAGGTCTGATCAGGCATTGTTGAGCACAGCACACGCAAATGTTGCTTCTCCTTTACCTGCAAATGGACACTGTCCAACCTGTGAATTCTTGGCTAGAAAACTTCTTCAAAATGTTCCTGAAATGACGGAGGAACTGAAAACTCCCAAATATTCAAATTACAAAGCCTACTGCCCAGACTCAGCCTAACCCGAAACAAAATACCTAAATCACTCCAGAGACAAGTTCTGATCCTACCAGAGAGAAAACCATGCCCCCTTCAAATGGAAAAAAAAAAAAAAAATCTGCAAGTAAACCTTCAAAATCCCAAACGTCTACCTTAACCCAAAAGCCTCAGACATCGAAACCTCCTCAAGCAAAGTCCCCAAAGAAACCTAAACAATCTAAGGAGTCTTCTGAAAAGCCATCCATTCACGTTCAATCTTTCCTGTACCTATATCAAATAGGTATGAATCTCTTCAGGAGACTTTTCAACCTGAAGAAAACATGGAAGAAGAGGAATTGGAGGGAGAACTCTCCGATTCTGAACTCGCCTCTTGTCAAACTGACTGGGATAAGGATGTAGATTCCTGGTCAACCTCAAAACCCGAGACTGAAGTCATCGTCCATATAAATACATAGGGTATATGAAATACCTACAGAAACATTCCATAACCCATGTTTACATTCTTTTAATGGGCATAATGGCTCACAATATTATACACTCACCCAAAAAAGTTTCTTTACACCACCTTTAGCCGGCAATTTTTCCCACCAGTCACTCGATTATGACATGTTTATTACAAAAATCCATAGCCAAAGGACTTTGTAATGAAATGTGTGAATTTGTTGTCGATGTCTATATGCCTTCATTATTTTCTGACTGATTTAAGTGTTAAGGGATGAAAAACAAAATTCAGAGAATACCGAGTTTAGTCAAAGCATACTGAGAAAGTTTTAAGGGGTAAAATAATGAGATGAAATATGGTCATTTCGCAATCAGTAACCTGTGTGACCTCCGTGTACCTGAATACACTTCAGAAGACGTCGCCGAATGGAGGGTACGCAACGTTGAATGACGTCATTTGGAAGGCGCTGCCATTCCAGCTGGAGTGCGTTTTCAAGATCAGCAACGTTGTTAATGTCATGATTTGACCTACAGCGTCGACCGAACTCATCCCAAATGTGCTCTATTGGGTTTAAATCGGGTGACACAGCAAGCCAAGGCAAGACATCAACGTTGTTCTACGCAAGGAAGTCTCTTGTAATGCGTGCAGAATGTGGTCTGGCATTGTCATACTGGAACATTTCAGGTGCGTTATTATGCAGAAATGGTAACATGGCGTTATTCAGAATGTTAATATACCGTTGTGCATTAAGATTGCCACGGATTATCACAAGGTCAGTCTTCTGGTTCCCCATGATACCACCCCAGACCATGACACTACCCCCGCCAAACCTGTCCCTCTCTCTAATGCAGCAGTCTGCGAGTCGCTCGTTCCTGCGACGATATATTCGCACCCTGCCATCAGCATGGCTTACTCTGAAACGGGACTCGTCTGAAAACAGCACCGACTGCCACTGACGGCGCGTAAAGTTTAAGTGACGTCTCGCCCACATAATCCTTGCAGCACGATGGTGCCCTGTCAAAATCTGCCCAGTATTTGGACGACGGGCTCGTATAGGGCGAGGATTCTTTCTAAGACGGTTAATAATCGTCTGTGAATGAACCCCATATCGCCTTGCAGTAACGGTTGCTGGAAAAAGTCGATTACGCAGGTGCGTCAACGTAATCATTCGGTCCTCACGTAACGTTGTTACACGGGGACGACCAGATCTTGGAAGATCTCTTACAGACCCAGTGATATTAAATTTATTTATCAGGTTATGAATCGTCTGCCTGGAGGAGCCAATCTGCCGAGCGACGTCAGTGACATTTAGCCCCGCCCGTAGCATCCCAATAGCCTGGTTTCGCTGAGCGTCACTAAGACGTGGCATTGTTTAAATTTGTTTGAAATGTTGATTTTTTCTCTTTGTGCTTCTCGATTTGTAAAATAATGTCTGTGTAGAGACTCTACCTAAAACATGTACACTTGGGCACGTGCAACGCAAGAAACACGTTTTACAAGTTTATAAGCCAAGATAAGCAGACAGAATCATGTGTGACTGTACAGTTTAAATGTAAGACGATAACCCAATAATATAGCGAGACTAATTTAATATTTAACTCTCTAATTACTTATATTTTGTAAAAATTAAAGTGTAAAGAAACTTTTTTGGGTGAGTGTACAATGGAACTGTCGAAGTCTATAAAGTCAAATCATGAAGAGATTTCACTTTTAATTAATGACCACAATCCTGTAGCAATTTGTTTACAGGAAACTTTCCTGAAGGAATCCGACACCCTCTCTTTCAGATATCACTCAATTTATCACTCAATTTATAATAAAATATACAAAGAGGGTGATAAGGCCCAGGGCGGCGTGTCTGTTATTGTAAATAACAACATCCCCCATACACAAATACCGTTAAACTCCACTCTGCAAGCAGTTGCTGTGCGTCTTTCCCTTCATAAAACCATTACCCTATGCTCTATTACCTCCCCCAAATTCTCCGATCAATGAAAAAAAGCTCAATTATCTCATTTCACAGCTACCATCTCCTTTCATACTGGCAGGAGATTTTAATGATCACAATATCATCTGGGGTAGCAGTGATACAAATCAAAGAGGCTTACAACTGGAGAACTTTATTTCTAACAATTCTTTGTCAATTATGAATGACAATAATTCAAAAACATATCTTCATCCAGCAACTGGGTCTTACTCTTCCTTTGACCTTTCTCTGTGTAGCCCAGCCTTGCTTCAGGATTTTAACTGGAAAGTGGGAGACGACCTTTGTGGAAGCGACCACTTTCCAATTTTTATTACATCTTCTGAGCCGTCTACATGTGAACGTTCAAAGAAATGGAAACTCTCCAAAGCCAACTGGGACCTTTTTTAAGTTCCCGGTTACACCCAGAGGAAACAAAGACATACTGGTGCTTTCGGACTACTTCACCAAGTATGTTGAGATAATAGCCGTCCCAGATCAGATCGCAGAGACCTGCGCATCAAGAATTTTGAATGAATTAATCTCAAATTGGGGATTCCCATTATCTATATTAAGTGATCAGGACAGGAACTACGAGAGTAGAGTGTTTCGAGAGTTGTGTCGAATGTTGCAGATTCGAAAGACTCGGACTAGTCCGCACAACCCAAAGTGCAGTGGACAAGTAGAGCGATTTAACCGTACCCTAAAGAGAATGATTAAGGCATACTTTTGTGAAGAACAGAATGACTGGGATTTAAACCTCGGCTGCCTGGCTAGTGCATACCGTTCTGCACCTAATGAGAGTACTGGACTGACACCAAACTTGCTTGCTATGGGCCGTGAAATTAGATTACCAGCTGAGGTGGTATTTGGCAGTTCGACTCAGCATGATCAAACCGACGTCACAAGCTACGGCGACTACGTAGATATGTTCCGCTCTAGGATGCAACGGGCACATCAAGTGGCCCGTGAACACCTAAAATCTGCAGCGCAGCGTAATAAGGGCGTATATGATGTGAACATGGTCCTTAATAGACCTTTGTCACCGTCATTGGACCTGCGTACTACGGACCGCAGACTGCAGACTTTTCTAAGGGGATTTGTCAAACGAAATAATGCAATAATGAGCTGAATTTAAAGGGGAAATATAACGAAGTAAGTTTAAGTAAGTCAGTAAGTTTAACTTGTATTTCAATGGTTCAACCCAATTTCTTACGTCGACAGACAAGACCTCCACTTAACTGTTCTGTCTAGAAGTTGCCTAGAGTGTCTCCAAACTGAGCCAGCTGCCTTGTATGACCCTAGACTAGGTACTGTTTGTTCGACTGTCACACTGTATGCTTTTAAGTGTCGATTAAACATTCGACGTTTCCGCAGTCCCACTTTTGTTTTTTTTTTTTTTTTAGTCGGGCTGCTGCGAAAGTTGTAAGTATTGAATAACGATTAGGATTACATTTCATCCGCAAGTAAATGCAGTCAGTAGGGAACTCAAGTCCTTCCCAGAGGCCAATCTTTGCCAAGAAGACGAGCTGTCCTACGTTTGAGCGAAATCTGCTTTCAATATACAGTTATTTCCGTTACTGTCTGTCACTATCTTTGAATGCATAACATGGCAGCTCTGATGATCTGAATAGTACTGTTTCTGTGGTTCTGTCGCAGACAGGTTTATTCGTTGCGACGTCCGATCAACTGGCTCCGACTGTTGAGGGGATTTTGTGTAATTTACCCAGTAGATCTAGCCACAGATTTCTAGAGAGCCAGCGTATGAAAAAAGCAATATAAAAGTTGAAACATGGAGTAAAGGTTCCTTTAACTGTGGAAACACTAACGTTAAGTATGCTGGAAAGGAAACACAAGCTAGGATGTTGTCGCAATCGCGCTAGAAATAAAAAAACCCTGAACATTAAGAACTAACAGTTTATTAACATGTCTGTTGTTTTGAATATCACGACTATCAAGAATGTTTTGTTAATTAACTTAATGAATGTCTCATTTGTCTCCCCTATTTGATGATAGACTTAGCGACGATCCTCTGAAAACAAGGAAATTACGTCTTTTACACGTTGCTCCTGTCGTCAACACTAAGTCTTTCATAGTATATGGCAGGGGTTGTGAAAGCAGATGAAAAAAAATAAGCAATTGAAAAAAAAAAAAAAATCATACATGCCTAGTTATGCTTGATACAGCACCGGCATTATGGAAAGCAAAGGTCTTTTTCTTGTTGGGCGCATATTCTATGGGATAAACAACGACTGATGATTAGGTCAAATTTTCTCTTTAGGATTAAAATCTTAACAAATCATACAAACCCTGAAACTATCTAAAAAATAGCGAAGCGAGTTTGGTATTGTTGTAATTAAAGTTGTACGCCCTTTTCAATAACTATTCAGTTACATACGGCCACAATTTACCTATCCGTGTGTTTTCCTGGACTATTTAAACAGGATTTGCCCAGTCCATTATCCTGATACTGGAAAGCTAGACCTAGTGCTGTCTCCGTAGTAAGATGAGACAGAGGTGGTTAAAAGGTGCCGGGTAATGGTCTGACGAGTATGAGTCCAATGGTGATATTTTGTGCTGCGTTAATCATTTCTAAGAGAAACTGCACGTTACCGTTTAGGCTGCAGGAAGTTGCTAAGGTAGGAAAGTCATTCAGTTGGAGAGGTGGTGTTCCTTTCGATGACAAAAGTAAAGGTTGTCACTCGTCCTTGCCAGACCGACTGGGTCCCCTAAAAGTGGATAGCAGCAAGAGCAGAGACGTTTTGGTGAGGTGGTATGACAGAATACCAATCTTCCCCTTGATATGGTCATTATCACAGAACCCATGTGATGAGATGTTAAGGCTTATTTTTGGTCTGTAGGGATTAAGATCATTTGGCCATATGCTTGGGAAACCTCGGTGTAGATGAAAGTGACTGACCTGAAAGCTTGCTACTTTGTTTTTTTAGATCAATCAAAGATGGACCATTAAATGAACAAGATTGGCCCTCCTGATGGCAATTAAATGAACACTATGTTCAAGATAAGCTGTTGTTTTTTGCTTTGTCCAAGGGAAATGGCGCTGAGGTGACATTTCAAACCGGCTGTGGGCTGGTTGCATACAGTAGTGAGCCAACTAATATACGGTTGCGGGTTACATGGGCAAAGTACTGTAGAGACGGGCAGAAATGAGGCTGCTCAGAGTCATGATTTATAAGAGTAGGACATTTTAAAGCTTCATTAATGAAAAAGAGAAATAAACTGAAAACAGTTGATCTACAAACATGCCTACCAGTCATCACACCTACCTGTGCAAGATATGTGGCAAGAATGACAGAAGAGGTCGAATGGTGGCTCACATATTGAAGAAACATGCCACCCTAGACAGCGTCCCCTTTATGTGTGATCTGTGCAATTTCCGATGTACCGAAAAGAAGGAGCTATTTCTTCATCTAGAGTCCTACAAGTGGCATACGGACCAGGTTGCTAAGAGTGGAATCAAGGACCTTTCGGGCCTACTTCGTAAATCAGAGCACCCCATTGATCTACACGAATTTTGGTAGATCTAGACGCCCCAAGAAGGAACCCATCAACAGAGGAGCCGGATCAGAGCATATTCGAACCCCAGGACGCCGATCCCATATTGCCGGACTGGCTCGAGGAGTTCAACCTTGACAAGACTCTGCAACCAAGTAGAGTTATGTCCATCCCTTTCCCAAAGAGGCGTCAACCACAACTGGAGCGGAACATTCTGACCCCATCATCCGTCCTCGCCAATGCTGCCGGTTACCAGCTACCGCCAGCCACGGGTCAGTGTTTGCCAGCAGCTAAACCGCATGTAGGTCTTTCGAACGTCCAATCTGCTGTGCTGACAAGTCCAGTGATGTCTCTGGTGTTCTCCCAAACTACTCCAACCAGGTCCTATGGAGCAACCGCAGTGGTCACTACACCGGTTAGCGTTCTGTCTGTCCCAGATACAGAGCCAGCTAGGCCGCCAGGTGATCTTCCACCAGCACAAGGAGCAACGTTTCCTACACTAAATCTGGCAGACCTAGTGGACAGCCCTTCCATGAGCTATGATACAAGTTTTGTGAACTTTTCTTCCATGAATAGGCATCAGCCCCCAACCGCCACAGTCACCAAGCCACAGTAAGAGAGCACAACAGTACCAAATATCTTGAACATCCCTGTACAGGCCCGTATTAATGCCGCGGCCAATGGAACGCCCTTGAGGGACGAGCTTTTATGTAGTGGACGATTGCCCCCCCCCCCCCCCCGGACCAGTTTTACACCAAAAATCCGCTATTTATAGAGGGTAGACTACTAGAGAGTAAAAGGTAAGATAAAGAGGTGAGGCCAGCTGTTAAAATGTCCACATCTGCCACCCAGGTAGACATACCAGCCCAAATGAAACAGCAGACGAGCCAGGAAAAGATTCTGATGGACATACTTCATGCAATAGAGGCCAACGGAAGGCAGATGCATGGAGTTAACAGGAATCTGCGGAGCATCCCCCCCTCCACACATTTGAACTTGCTGTGACCTTTACCTTATGGACATATCTCTTGCACATGACACATCATCTCAATGTGGTTAACATTTGTGCCAAGTTATATTGAAACTGAACAATAGAGGAAAAATTTATGGCCCGGACACGAAAATGGACCGACGCACAAATCTTGGCTTTCCTCATGTCTATAGTTGGATACTGTCTACACAGATTTGTAGTAAAGAATGGTATTTTATAAAAATTATATTCACCGTTTGAAAACATTATATTTCTTAGAAATTTGTGGTGAAAAACTGGCTTGATTTATTTCCACAGACATATTATTTATAGCCATCTTCCGCTTGCTATTTTGAGCGTATATTTATGCACCTTATTAATACTTATCCTGTACGGGATGGTGATGCGTCATGGCGGACAGGTCCAATTTTCGAAGAATACTGACATGCTATTAACCATGAAACTTGCTACCGCTACCCACATAACCCCAGTCGCCCAGTAAACAGGCCATTACTCCACCATCATCAAAGAACTGGTATCACAAATGAACCATGGTCGGTGAAAAGATGGTTGAATGCATTAAATTTTGATAAACGTATCGACCAAGGTCAGACTGCATAGTTGGGGGAAAAATACCCATAACAGATGTTTAAATAAATATGTATATATTGTTACTTTATCAAAACATCCTTTAAGATTATTCGTGTAGATTGTCTCGATGAGGCAATTCTAATGAGTACGAGTAACAACAACAATGATTTCAGTGAGGCAATAAAGAAAAATTACTCAAACCCCCAAAAATTCCTATAAGCTTCACCTTTACAAAGGTCGACAATTTTTTCTGAAGGGCACAATTATGTGAAACAAATAGGATCATCTTATAACTTCAGGCCAGAACAAAATTTCATTTGTATACTGTAAAAATATCACTGACTCTGAGTCAGACAAATAAATGAAAAGGTCACTTTTGGTGGAAAACTAAAGCCCAGGTTAGTATTCACCAACCATTCTTAAGAATATTTTAGTCTTATTCTCAAAACTGTTATAAATTTAAAAGTTATCTAATTTCTGATTGGAAAACTAAAGGCCTCTGACTGGACTCGAACCCATGACCTTCAAAACAACAATCGGCGACACTACCTCTCAACTTAGCTATGGGGCCAATCGATATTTTACCTTCTTAAAAGTGAATTTATCCCTTTTTGTGCAATTACAGCAATATGCTGTTTCTAATAGAAAAGAAGATTTTACAGTAAAGATAAAAAAAATGTATCCTGGAGGGTAACTTCTCGCGTTTTCTTCATGCATTTCTGTCTATGCTTTAATTTTACAGCCATGCTTTAAAAGCGAATGAAAATCAACAGTCTTTTCAAGGATTTAAAAAAAAAACCTTGCGGAACGAGGTCTGATTTAATGACCCGATAAAGGAAGTTAATCGGATGTTTACAATCAAACCAAACTTTAATCAAAGCGCTGAAGGCGCTGAAGCCCTGGGCATCAGAACGGGTGAAGAGGTAGGAAAATGAGGCCCAGAAGCTCAAAGTTGCTATCACATTTGTACAGGCTTAAAAACTGCTATCACATTTGTACAGACTAACAAAAAATATCTACATGTCTCGCGCTGACAGTCTGTAGGGCTGACAACAGATTGGAAAATATAAATTTGTAAAGGCCAATATAATGAGTATTTTTGTATAGCGTTGGTCTCATGGTCTTTATGGATTGAAAGGAGAAAATTTTCAAAGGATTTTCTGCTTCCTTTTTTCTTCCTTTACGTTGGTTTGGCAACAAATCATTGTAACAAACTAAAATGAGCAGCGTGCAACAGCAGGGAATATTTGTTGAAAGTGCAAAAATCCACAATGGCCAAGCAATGAATCGTATTTTTCTTTCATTTTACCACACTCGGTCTAAAGGTTGAAATAGTAACCATTTCCTTTGAGCAATCACAAGGAAAAACACTAAGTCTTTAAAGGCTAATATCACCGAGCACGATTTTGGTGTCTGAGAAGACAATCTTTGACGTATTTCTTTTTATTTTTAAGTTCTGGTTTCTATGGCAACAAATAACAAGACGTCTGCATTCGGGCGCCAATGCTCGGTTGATTTTCAGTGAAAAAACAACGTTTGAAAAAGGGGCATAACTTGATAGTTATTTACCCTTATTGTTTATGTTTCCCTTTTGATAGTTAACATCTTGTCCAAGTTTTAAGTAAAAATTTTCAGGAATAACAAAAATATTGTAAAATGTCAAATATTTTGCATGACGACGACACAAACGACGAAGATGATGACACTAGGGCTTTGAAAATACAATGTCTCTAAAAACAGCTGAACTAGAAGTTCTCAGTCGAAAAAGGGGCATAACCAATTACTTTGCCAAAATACTTTGGTGGTTACCTACCTCTATTGTACTGAATAAAATCCCCTTTTAACAGTTATCGAAAAGTTCAAGTTTGAAGTAAGTATCTTCATTAATGACAGATATGATGAAATGTCAAAGGGTCTGAAAATTTCAAGCAATAAAAAAAGGGCGCAACTGTGTCAGAAATATTTTGATGGTTACCTGCCCTATTATATGGGTTCCCGTTTTGACAGTAAATAACTTGCAAAAGTCTGAAGTTCATATCTTTAGGAATAACAGGGATATTAAAAAATGTCGAAGTTTTTGCACGACGACAATGATGGATAGGCTTTGACAATAGCATGACGCTTTCTTCGTAAACAGATGAGATAAAGACTACCAGTTGAATAAAATCTTATGGATGATACAAGACTGCTCAAGGTACATTTCTATAAAAGTTTTGTCAAAATATCTGCTGTAAATGCCACTTTTCAACTTTCGCATTGAAAGTCTATGGAATCTCCAAGTTGCCATGATCAACCAAGTTGGAAAGCCGATTTTCATGCACAAGAGGGCCATTGAACCTAAAGCCCTCATTTGAGTAAAGTCATCTAGGATTGATAAATTTGAAGAGCTCCTGGTTGTGATTATGGAAAACACAAATGAGCCATGCTCTGGCAAAAGGGGGTTTAATGCATCTCCGTGATCCATCAATCCAAACGAGCCATCATATATTAATGGATCCATAAAATCCATTTTGTGGAGCAAGCGACTGAATCCTGATGTACACTGGTCCTTTGACATGCAGAAAAATCACCAAAAACAAAAAGTTTCGACCCAGGTCAGCCTAAATACTTAAGGAGATCAAGATCAGATTGCACTGAATGTCAAGTCTGATCTTCGATATATAACGCCCACCAGTTACTTAACTCTTGACCACACATTCTCAAGTTTTAAGGACTCCAAGGATATAGCCTCATGAAAACCATTTGACAAAAAAGAAAAAGAAAATGATCTCTTTTTTCCTACAAGGTTTTCTGCACTTTCACAGCCAATAACCAACACTTCAGCTATAACTAACTTGCCGTTCGCAAATGTTTTCAATTTAGACAAGTCTAGAATTTCATCGTTTTTTAAAGATTAACTACTTTTCAATGGCTCATGTTACAAAATTTAATACATATTTGGTATTGTATGCGCCGAGTTTGCCATGGGTCGAAATGGTTATGGGCCGAGATGTCACATCTGGACAACTCTGACAGGAAGAAATAAGACATATATACCAATCAAATACATACTTATAACTTCAGACACGAGGTGCACAGTAATTTTACGAAAATTAAAATCTTGCCGAGGTTTTGAGACACCTTTTTTCAGAGAAAGAGCACATCGTCTGCGTAAAATACGCTATCATTATTTGTCATTCACATGGTGTGTAGAAAAAGGATAAACGAACGATCCCGATTAGTGCTCGGCAACAGCACTCGTTACAACTCGGTCGATTGCGTACCTACATCAAAACATTTGATCAACAACCACCCGATGTTTGCAAATTGTTTCTTTCACTGTTAAACGCACGAATTTGCAGTTATGAATAACCTCACGAGGGCCCCAAATTCTTAGTCAACACTTTCGTACGATTAAAATCGCACATCTGTCGAAGTTTGTTGTGAAATTAAACCTTACTGTGATGTTCAAATCGAAATATTTTATTATTTAAAGGGGTCGTTTCCTTCAGCGTAGTGACATGGATTGCAGGCGGTAGTTTTCACTTTTACTCGGTTTTTTCTGTAAATGCTTGACTCGGGTTTTTCAGTAAATGCTTGGATGGAGTTGAAATTTTGGTATACGATTCCTTTGGCCTTGGACTTGGCTTGCCAAGCCCAGGCCAAAAATTGTTTTTCCGGGAATATTATGAGGCAATAGCTTCCAAATCATTTATCAGTAAGACAGAGGTGTACGAAATATTATTATTATTTTTTTTTTTATGTTATTTCCATAAAAGATTCCTAGCCTCTAAAGGTATTTTTATAATTCGCACTCAGAATGTTTTCCAAAATGTCGTAAAGGCTTGTGGGAATGTTACGTGATCAATATCACACATTGATTACATTGGATTGTGTTCAAGTGAGTACGATGACGTCATTTTAAATATAAATAATACTCTTCGTGGAAAATATCTAATGTATGTCCCATATATAAGTGGGATGACCTTTCTCTTCCTAAGTGTAAACCCGTTTTATTACTAAATCATATTGAAAAAGTCTTTGAGCGAATATATTCAAGTAAGTCTATAACTATCTAAAGGACACAAATTTCTTTACTCCATATCAGTCTTGTCTAATACCACGTGATTCTACTATTAATTAAGTGACATATCTTTAAAATAATATAATTATGTAAAGCTTTGGATGATGGATTGGAATTTAGAGCAGTTTTCCTCGACATAAGCAAAACATTTGACAAAGTCAGGCATAAATGCTTGGTGTTCAAGTTGCGAACAGCAGGTATTAGAGGTAAATTTTCGTCCTGGTTTTCTGATTATCTTTCTAATCGTTTTCAACGAGTTATTGTACCTGGTGGTGTCTCAAACTTATGTCATATTCAAGCTGGTGTCCCTGAGGGATCTAAATTGGGACATCTTTTATGTTTAATTTATATTAATTATATTGTTGATGACATTCAGGCAAACACTTTTTGCAGATGATAATAGTTTATCAATGGTTGTATCTGACCCAGTTGTCGTTGGAATTATGTTACAATCAGATATCGATAGAATTACTTGTTGGGCGCAGACAGGGTTGGTCGAGTTCAATCCATCAAAGTCTGAATCTTTAGTTATATCTCGGAAACGTTTTAAGACATAACCATCCAGGTCTGTTTGTCAAATGTTGAAATTTCTTTTGTCACTAGTCATAATCACTTAGATATATTTCAGCTTTCCAAGCATGGGTCGTGGGACTTCCACATCTATCGAAAAGGCATGGAAAAGAATCGGAATTATGCGACTTCTGAAAGCCCGTCTTGATCGCCTTTCATCCAAAATATTTTTTTTTTTTTTCTGTTTCATCAGACCTATTCTTGAATATGGTGATGTAATATGGGACAATATTCTCAAAGGTCGAAAGATCAACTGGATAAAGTGCAAATGAAGCTGTTATCGTTGATCTATATCAAGAGTTTGGGTGGGAAACTTTAAGCTAACAACGGCGCAAGCACATGCTTATTATTTTCTGTAAAACGGTAAATGGGCTTTCCCCAAATTATCTTAATACTCTTGTTCCACCTACGGTTGGCAGTTCTCTTATAACCTTCGTAGGCCTAACAATTTGAGAACCATTGCTTGTGGGACTAGCTTATACAGCACTTCATTTTTACCAGCTGTGATTAATGATTGGAATTCACTACCAGATGAAATTAAAACGCGGAATCCTTGTCATCTTTTAAATACCGTTTGAACGTAGATAAATCTTCTTCACGGAGGCTATAATTTTTTGGCGATAGGAATACTCAAATCATACTTTCCTGATCACACAACAGATGCAGCTGGCTCAATGAGCATCTGTACTATAAAAAAATTGGTGCAATTTCCACTTTGTAGATGTGGTACAGTAGAGTCGACCAACACTTCTTTTTCGAATGTCAAATTTACAAGAGCCAAAGAGTTAGTCTAAGAAAAGCTAAGTATTAATAGTATAACAAGATTTACTCTCCGAATCATTCTATTTTGAGATGAAAACTATAATCTGTTTGATAACCAAAGAATTTATGCTGCCGTGCGCACATATATCCGTGATAGTAGAAGATTTACAAGCAATGCATTATTGCTTATAATAAAATAGTGTAAAAAAATCACTTGTTCAATCAATTGTGATGGTCTTCAATTGAAATCGTCACCAATAACACTCCACATCCCCCTTTTCCCCCTTATCTTTTTTTTTTTTTTTTTTCTAAATTAGCTTGCCTTTTTTTTGTAATTAGACTTGATATATTAAATAACCGTTATCCGAAATTTGGAAAAGAACTTTATAAGCCTAAGCTTCCGTTCTTATCCTTTTCTTCGGAATATTTGGCGTTTATGATCGTATTATCTTTAAAAAAAAAAAACGAATTTTCAAGTTGGTAAACAAACATCATGTTATTTAAATTGTCCGGTTTTTTTTTTTTTTTTTTAATCAAATATCGTCATTAAACACCGATAGATTCTTATAAATATACTTTTCTTTGCAAACGTACAAAAACTAGTCGGTTATAAACTATATGCAGTAGACAGTGCAAATTTGGCTTTCAAATAGGGGAATGGTCGCTTTGCAATCAATAACTCCGTCTATGAAATCAAATGTGTCTTAGCATATTCTTTTGAATGCGGTCCTACATGATTGACGAGGATTATTGATCACATGACATTTCCATAAACCTTTGCAAAATTCTGGTGCCAAGCCTGAAAGTACTTTGAGAAGCTACGTAGCACAATGATGAAATACAATTTCAAAAATCTTTTGTTACATTTGTCTTCTTTACTGACGGTTTGTCAAGTATTGCTTTACTTAATTTAGTGATTTGAATTTTGGTGAGATTATAAAAACCTGAAAAGCCACCTTTCAACGTCAAAATTGCACCTTTTTACTGGAAGTAGCGGTCCAGTGCTTTCAAGGTTGCTGAGACAAGTACAATTTGCAGTTTTTATCAGTGTTTTTCAAAATAAATTTATTTTCAACAAAAATCCAAGTAGGCCCCCTTCAAGTGCTGAAAAAAAGAAAATTGAACTGGATTGTTTTCAAATAGCATGGAAAATAGCATGAAGAATATTGTTATTTCATGTTGTTTCCGCAAGAATACGTCATAAAGTGATAGACGCTATAAATCTACAACCAGGCTGCCATTCTCTGCATTCTGATTGTAATCTACGCTGTCCGCAAAAGCAATTTAAGTACATGTGGGAAAAGTATCCAAATATTGTTATTTCAAAGTTGTTTCCTCCAGAAAACGTAAAATCTTCTCCGTCCGCAAATGCAACTTTAGTTTGCTTCTTACGCGTTAATCGTCATATATTCTAATTTTATTGAGCTATATACCTACAAAACTATATACCGAAAAAATTTTCGGCTAAAATACATGCATCGCTCCTGGATGGAATAAGACAACGGGGGGGAAAAGTATATCTGACAGTGTCAAATACGGTCCCAAATATTGTATGGTGACGTAATCCAGTGTGTGAACTACCTTAAGCATGATGTCCGATTTGATTGGTCAAAATGTAATGTAATGATGTTCATAAACAAAAGGTATCCCCCACTAAACCAGACTTCGGTATTTTTAAGCGTCATTTTCGAATGCAGTTGTCAATGATTGCAGTAGGCTGTTGTTAAAACGTATAGATCGAGGTATACAAATAAAAAATATTATGATGAAGTAACAGTTCAGAGGCTCGTAATGTCTTCTTGCTGCACATCTCGATCGACCTTCGGTCTGGCAAGATACCAAATTTTCCTACCAAGCACGCTGCAAATAAAAGGACCAGGAAAGTTACGAAAATTACTACACTATAATATTTCATATTTAACCTTTCTCGTTTCAGGATAACGCCTTGGGGACACGTAAATAAGACATCAGATTTTCTAGTGGCGAATTCACTAAGGACAAATAGACTGACCAATGGATGGGCAGAATTATCTGTTCTTGAAGCAATGTTGCCTTGTTGATATCTTCGGCCATGAATTTGTTGCAATCTTTGATTATTAAAACAAACAGTTCATCAAAACATTTTCATCTTTTTACCCTCACGGATGTTGATATCTTTGACTATAAATTTGTTGCAATCTTTGATTATTAAAATAAACAATTCATAAAAACATTTTCATCTTTTTACTATCGGGGATAAACAAGGTTAAACACAATCGGAGTAGAACTTAAAAGTTTTTTAAGAGTTTGTAGGATCTGGGTCAAAATGACACCCTCCAAAGAGTTTTTAATGGTTCAGTGCTTAAGGTGTTAAATTAGTAATCTTAAGGCCCTTGGTTTCATCCTCATCCAAGATAAAATTTTAGTTTTATGGGAGTGTCAATGGGCAAGGCAAGGTACATTCCAAGCATGGACTATGTGTAAAACCAAGGAAACTACAATAAAGTGTGAGCTGTCAGCCTGATACGACTGAAATAATTTTGAAAGGAGAGTAAGACACCAACTGATCAATCCAAAAGTCATAGTATCAAAATGGATAAGGCCAAAAGAGGCTACTTAAAAATCGTGATCCTTTTTTTAATCATTATCTGACATTGGTATTCAAATTGAATTAATTTCTCTTTAGTCATTGCTTTGACAACAGTGTATTTCTATTTCTTAACTAAAGTTATGAACAACAAACATTTTACTTCGAAGTCAACAGGTATGTACATTTTTGACACCATCTCTACCAATAAGCTCTCGCTTACGCGAGGCGTCGCTCCGCGACGCCTCTTGTGCGCTGCTCACTATTATTCTATAGTGATTTAATTGAAATCAAACCCTGTTATGTTGAGCAAATTACGCTGGAAAAACTGATAGAAGTAAATGGTTATTGTAATATGAATACATGTATAGGCAAAGCCTAAAGGCGAGCAGTGCTACTTTGATGAAAGTAATCTCCAAATCAAATGTCTAAAAATTGTAAAGGGTAGATCTAGATCTATTTCTGATTTCTATATAATCTCACTAAAGTTCAAATATAATTCATCTTGAGCATAATTAAGCAAAGGAAACCACCAGTAAAGAATATAGGCCTAGACAAATGTATACATTAAGTCGCCCCACTCCACCCTCCTAAAAAAAGAAAAACAGGGGTATTTCTTTAATGGACTAGATAGCCCTTTAAGATATTTTAGGTTACATGCCATTTGTTTGTATTTGAGTTTAACATTCATTTTAACGGCTTTGGTCATATCAAGGCGGTCATTGCACCTACACATGTGTTTCCTGGCTTTCTTACATGAGTACTGACACAACTTCCTTTCCAAGCTACTTAGTACTTTTCTCTCATGCATCAGAGGTGAGAGGTGAAAAATCACCAGGAAGAAAGTTTGCCCCAACCGGGTATTGAACCAGCAACCACCAGGTAATGAGTCAGACATGCTAACCACTGAGCTACTTGGCCGGGCAGGTTTCATGCAAGAATTACGCATATTAGTATGATGCTGTCATATTTGATAGCATAACAGTAGACGGAGTAACATATTGCCAAGTATATTTAATATTTGAATGCCAAATTTGTACCTTTTTATTGCATTTACCGGTAACTGTCCAGTGTCTTTAGTGGTATTCATCTATGCTTAAAGAAAAAAAAAAAAAATGAATCTGAAGATCTAAACTCTAAAAAAGCCCCTTTAACAGTTAACACCAAAAATCTTTTAGTAGCACTGATCATATAGGGTGATCATGTTGCTCAGTTGGTAGACCTACATCATAGGCTCAGGTAGAGCAGGTGTTTGTGTTGGAATCACTTCTAGGGTAGCATTTCCTGTAGACTCTCGTTACATTGTTGACAAGCTTAATTTGTGTATGTTGGTAGGTGTTCTTAATCAGGGGATATAACAAACAGAAACTAGGAGTTGTTATATCAGCTTTGTTGCCTCCAAGTACATGTATGTACAGCAATGCCCTGTTAGCCAGAAGTAACATGTTGCAACAGCCACCATTTTTCCCCTTTACCACACAATCCAAAGTTTTAACGATCCTGAGGAAGAAAGCATTTGAAACCATTGTGAGAAAAGAAGAAAATGTTGGTGTCCAACATTTCTATCCTTCCAAAGACAAAAACTATCATGTGAAACAGATTTATCATCTGCATATGCTTTAATTTTGACAGGTCTGAAATTTTGCCGTTTGGAAATGACTTAATTTATCATTGGACCTGTTTGATACAATGGATGGACAGACAAACAGACTGACCAATGGATGGACAGAATTATCTGTACTTGACTCGTTGATATCTTGGGCCATGAATTTGTTGCAATCTTTGATTATTAAAAAAAAACAGTTCATCAAAACATTTTCATCTTTTTACTGTCAGGGATGTTGATATCTTGGGCTATGAATTTGTTGCAATCTTTAATTATTAAAACAAACAGTTAATCAAAACATTTTCATCTTTTTACTATCAGGGATAAACAAATCAGAGTAGAACTTAAAAGTTTTTAAGAGTTTGTAGGATCTGGGTCAAAATGGCACCCTACAAAGGGTTTGAGTGGTTCAGCGCTTAAGGTGTTGAATAAGTAATCTTAGGGCCTTGGATTTGATCCTCATCCAAGATAAAGTTTTGGTTTTATGGGGGTATCTATGGGCAAGGCAAGGTACATTCCAAGCATGGACTATGTGTAAAACCAAGGAAACTACAATAAAGAGTGAGCTGTCAGCCTGATATGACTGAAATAATATTGAAAGGAGAGTAAAACACCAACTGATCAATCTAAAAAAGTCCAAGTATCAAAATAGATAAGGCCAAAAGAGGCTAGTTAAAAATCATGATCCTTTTTTTAATCGTTATCTGACATTGGTATTCAAATTGAATTAATTTCTATTTAGTCATTGCTTTGACAACAGAGTATTTCTATTTCTTAATTAAAGTTCTAAACAACAAACGTTTTACTTGCATGGATCTAGGAAGAAAATAAAGAATTTTCAGAGATTTAAGTTTGTAGATCTCAATCATTGTAAATATTTGTATAGAGTTTTATGTTGCTTTCCACTGCAACTTAGCTTACTTATTGTCATTAACATCTTTCTTAGTAATGTTTTAACAAGCACTAGCCAGTGGCTACGGTGTGCCTTGCTCAAGGATAGTCCTACATGACTCTAAGTGCAATCTGGGGTTGAGACAGGATTTCCAGACAACAAACCCTTTGCCATGATCAAATGGCTACAGTCTGCAGATCATCCAATGGATACAATACAGTCACCCACAAAAACAAATCTGTAGGAAAAAATATTTCAGCAGCTCTCAAGTCGTTGTCATTACTTTGCCACAAATCTTCTCTTAACTATCAATTCATCGATCATACTCATATGTTTTTTTATGACTATGCAGGTAAATGCAGCTAATGGATTGGTGGTGATAAAATAAACTTAAATTTGTTGAAAGCTGATTTAAATCAGGCCTGTTGAAAAGGCATAAAACCAGATTTTGTTTTGAGAAGTTAAAAACTGATAAGTAATATCATTCTACAAAAAGAGGCCTATAACTCTTTACCACACAACAAATTTTTGACTTGTCCAAATTCAAAACATCTGCAAATGACAAATTTAGAATTGGTGCAAATATACTTAAGTTCTCTGATAGGATAGAAAACATTGTGGACAAAGGAGAAAATGCTGGTCACCAGCATTTTCCCCTTTTCCCTCAATGTTTTCAGAACTTTCTCCTATAGGGTCGTTAAAACTCATGATTGTGTGGTAAAGGGTTAAATTTAAATATCATTTCTGGAGAAAATACCTAAATTAATATCCCATTTTTCCGCAAATGTTTTAACTGTTAACTCACTGTAACAGGGTAGTTCTAAGTACATTTAAACATGTATGACAGATATCATAGATTGGATGATAAAGATAAGTTCAGTCAATGAGGGCATTCTCCAGAGACAGTCATTCTAACCCTAAAGCAGATGTAGATCTCGATGAGAAGCGAATTTTGTTAAGTTCTGTTCAGAATAAAAGACACGCGAATCAATCCGTCAATATCTACAAAGATAAACAAACTTAAGAGTTTGCTCGGGCCGAGTTGACCTGGGGACTAGTTAAGTAACCCACTGGTCGAGTTGTTTCGCTATTTTACCGAACAAGGTAGATAAATAGATAGATACATAGATAGATGGATTTTAAAAATTAGGGAAAACGTACAAATGAAACATGAACAAAGTATTCATTGGTAAGAGCGCGAAAAAACTTGTAGGAAAAGATCGATTGGCTCATCCGAAAGGTTTGGCTGCTTATTAATTCCCGTAACGTTTATTTATGTATTCGGAAATATCCGTACCTCGGACAGATACGGAAAACCCCGAACTCCTTCGTATTTGACAAAATCTCGCGAGGGTCTCGTTTACAGACTGGAACGCTGTTTCGAATCACGTGATTGTCAACCTTGTCAAACATCATAGGGTAGGTACGCTCTTAGTACCAGTCTTTTACGTCACTTCCGTCCGCCATATTTGAATTTGTTTACTTCCGGTCCACCACTTTTTCAACGGCATAAGGTATGTACATTTTTGACACCATCTCTACCAATAAGCTCTCGCTTACGCGAGGCGTCGCTTCGCGACGCCTCTTGTGCGCTGCTCGCTATTAATCTTTAGGCTGGTGAGCGAGACTCAACTTTTGCGGACAGTGTAGATCAAGATCAGACTGCACAGAACGTGCAGTCTGATCTTGGATCTACACTGTCCGATAAGGATATATTTTTTTCCCGAAAAAAAAATGATATTGAAATAGCAATAGTTGAGTTTTTACTATCGGCTTGAAAAGTTCATTTAACTTGTTTCGCAGACTAAGGTTTAATAAAAGTGATTTCAAAGTTTTTGTAAAATAGTATTTTTTCGCTTACAACCTTGTTATTCTAATACAGCTCAACCTTTTGTCCTTAGCGCGCCATGGACAGTTCCATTTCTTTTGTAGACAATGTAAATGTAAGTCAAGTTGTTTTATGCAGAAAGTGTAGATGAAACCTTACCCTGCTAAAGGAAGGAAATAAAACTTTCCAGCCTATAGTTAAAAAAAAACGATTACTGTTATTTCAAACTTATTTTTTGGAGAAAAGTATCTCCATATCAGACAGTGTAGATACAAGATCTGACTGCACGTTCTGTGCAGTCTGGTCTTGAACTACACCTCCGCAAAAGGTCAGTAATGCGCGTTTAGCAGCTTAAGGATTAAGATCACACTAAACAGAATTTGCAGTCTGATCTCCGATCTAAAATT
Organism: Tridacna gigas; assembly: GCA_945859785.2. NCBI lineage: Eukaryota > Metazoa > Mollusca > Bivalvia > Cardiida > Cardiidae > Tridacna > Tridacna gigas. The sequence continues at coordinate 43,544,514 of OX244034.2, read as the reverse complement.
GCATCTATTTGCGCGATATTCGTGCAAAATAGTCTTGAAATTAGATCTTCACTTTTTGGTCTCTTTTCCTGATTGAGAATGTTTATTTCATTTTGTCTTTTACTCTTTACCAGACAACAAAATTCTAGAATGGTCCAAATTGAAAGCATTTGCAAACGACAAACTAAAATTAATATTGCATAAATAAAGAATTTTTTCTTTAAAAGACTAGAAAACATCCTGGGAAAAGGATAAAATGCTGTAACCACAATGTTTTCAAAAGTCCTTTTCCTTGAGGATTGTTAAAACTCTGGATTGTTTAGTAAAGGGTTAAACAAAAAGTATTGATCACTGATTCTAACATGCATTTGTGGTCGTTCATCATTTCATTTGTAGGAAGCGGAGGTAGTGGTGGGCGGGAATAGCGTTACAGTAAGGGAGGTCACTCTTCATAAATTTCAATTTCAGGTTGTTTTCTCCCTTAGATGGTAAAGTGAAGACAGGCACACAATGAGCAGCCTTACCATACATCTTTAATGGCCGCTATGTTGCAAGATATTCATGCAAAGCAGGTTTCAAATACACCAGTTTAACTTAAGTGTCTTTTTCGGATTGAGAAAGTTCATTTCAGCTATACAACGCTTTAACTATTACCTAACGACAAAATTTTAGTCTTGTCCAAATTGAAAGCATTTGCAGAAGACAAAAAAAGCTTCGAAGGAGTTTTTGTCTTTATAAGAATAGAAAAATTGTGGAAAAAATGCTGGTTACAAGCAGTTGGTTCTTTCTTCACAATGTTTTCAAAAGCCTTCTTCAACAGGGTTGTCAAACTTAGGGATTGTAAGTGATAAAAGTTTCAGGGGTAAAAGTCTTTCCGTTGTTGACCAGTACCATGCTGGGGTTCTGCAGTTCCTTGTCCAAGAACAGTCCGCTAAAACTCGTGCCGCAATGAAGGATTGAACTCATAACCTCGGCATCACAAACCCACCCTTTACCCTTTTCTGCGCCAAAAGCTTAAGGCTGAAAATACGATCCACTGAAACCCAGGAAGATTTTTTTCGTATAGGCTTGATCCAAATTCAAACTGCTAGGTCTGCGCAGTCTGATCTTGATCTTTGCCGCCTACAAAAGCCCCTGTTTTAGCCTGCTGCTATTAATTATTATTAATTATACATGCTCAGCCACACAGGTTCCCCACATTTCGTTCAATGCATATTTTTTATAAGGAAACAACAACAACAACAAAAAATCGGTCTTGGTACCATCGACACTTTTTTTTTTCCACAATATACAAGTCCGTCTTAGATAAAACAGCATTAAATGGAGACTATTGACATGATATAGCGGTTCATTAAAATTATCTCGGCAAATGGCACAGCTAGATCTACTTTTCTACAATACCTGAACAAAACTAAAGGTAAAATGCGATTTGCACTCGTGCACGTCCGGGTATCTTAGCATGCATGATGACAAGTTGGACTTGTCATAAATAAAAATAATTTACACATGCTCTGGCAATAGGGGGCTTGATGCATCTCCGTGATGTATTATCCCATACAAGCCATCACATAATTTTAGATCCATTTTATCCATTTTCTCGAACAAATGACTGAATCCCAAGGTAAACTGGTCCTTGGACGTGTAGAATATTGACCAATAGCGATAAGTTTCGGCCCAGGTCAGCCTGCGCGGACTGCGCAGGCTGTCCTGGGTCGATACTTTTTGCAGATGCAGTATGCCCCCTTTTCGAAGAGCATGGCTCATTTGTAGACGACAAATTCAGCATGGCTGAAATGATAGAATTTGTCTTTGAAAGGGTAGAAAAAAATTCGAGAAGAGGAGAAAGTACTGTCAAACGGGATTGTTGTCACAGTTTCCCCAAAGTTGTTTTCAAAGCCTTCACTATTCAGGGTGTTAAAATCTCGGGATTGTTTGGTAAAGGGTTGCATAACTTTACGCAAGCTCATACCTTTGGGTAAAGCAGAAATCTTATCTGTGTATAAACAATCCCAAATAATTTGCTTAAATCTACGAAGTTAATCGAATGGCAGCCCAGCATTTTCTCCTTTTCCCAAAACAATTTCGTTTTCCCCCTCAGGATCGTTTAAACTCGCCTTTGTGAGCTAAAGGGTTGAAGAAAATATATTGTTATATAACTTAAGTAAATAGGGTTGTGTAAGCAACCCTTATCCTGCTGAATAAGTTAAATGATACCATTAAGTCGATGGTAAAAACCCAAATGTTGCTGCTTCAAAGTTATTTTTCGAAGAGAAATATCTCCGTCTCGGACAGTGTAGATCCAAGATCAGACTGCACGTCCTGTGCAGTCTGATCTTGATATCCACAGTCCTGATAAGGTCTCTGAATCGCGCTTAGCAGCCTATGGGTTAAAACTCGTCACGGAATGATCCCTTTCCTACATCTTAAAAGGGAGATAACAAAGTTGACCGTTTTGAGGAAATAGCCATGTTTCAATGATGAACATTTGGAGTTATTTCCCTTGTACCGTTCCGTGCTTTTTCAGTTGGCCGACGTTTAAACAGCCTCGTTATTATTGACCCGTAGGTTGCTGACCGTGACTCAAAGACCTTTAGTGTAGATGGACCTTTAGTGGAAAGCGTAGATCAAGATCAGACTGAATAGCATGTGCAGTCTGATCTTGGATCTACACTGTCCGATAGGGAGATATCTACTCCCCAAAATTAACTCTGAAACAGCAAAATTTTGGTTTTTACTCTCGGCTTGAAAGTTTAATTCCACTTATTTAGCAGGTTAAGGAGTAAAGAAATATGAATTACAACGATTACAGATATCATCCTTAATTCGTGTAGATGTCATTTTCCGCCTTCAAACAAACAAACTGGTTTTGAAAACACTGAGGCAAAAAAAAAAAATGCTCATAATGAGCTCTTCTTGCCACGATGTTTAAAAGCAGTATTTCTGATTTACACGGAAAATTTGTTTGTTCGTTTGTGTGTTTGTTCGGTGGTGTTTAACTCCGTTTTGAATATTTATTTCAGTTCTATCGTGGCTGTCAGTGCACCTTTCCTTGAGTTAATTTTTAACCAGTGCTTCGCACAATATTCTTCCCAACCCACTGGCTGCTTTTTCACATGACCATTACGAAACAGTGATCATTGGTGAAAGAGAAACGAATCCTACCGCAATAACCATCATCAATCCTCGGAGAGAAATTCATCGAGCAGGGAATTCGAACCAACGACCCCAGGGTTTCAGGCCCCGTGCATTACGGACTGAGCTAGTGGGTTAGGCTACGAGGATGTTTTTAAAGTTGTTTTCTGCATCAATGTGTCAAGAGCATCCTAGTGAGTTAGACGAAACCAAAGACAAACCATCATTTATGACTCACATATAGATTTTATAATATACATATACAATGAAACTTTCAAGCCGGTAGTAAACTTAACCCTTTACCACACAATCCCGGCCTTTAACAACCCTGAAGAAGAAGGCTTTTGAAAACATTGTGGGAAAAGTTGAAAATGCTGGTAACCATCATTTTCTCCTTTTGCCACAATGTTTTCTACCCTGTAAAAGACGGAGATAGTCGTTTAGCAACGTTTAATTTGTCGTCTGCAAATTTGGTCCAATTCAAAAATTTATAATTTGGTAAAGGGTTTAATGAAACTTTCAAGTCGATAGTAAAAATCTAAATTTTGCTATTTTAAACTTACTTTATAGAGAAAATTGTCTACTAATCGGACAGTGTAGATCCGATATCAGACTGCATGTTCTGTGCAGTCTGATATTGACTTACACTGTCAGCTAAAGGTCATTGAGTCGCACTCGGCAGCCTAAGGGTTAAGTCGCTTTCAATCATTATTTCAGTCAGAATCATGGCGACAGCTCGGGTATTCAAATGTTTCCTGGTTTCACCAATAGATGGGGCTCTGAAACATATTACCCAATTGCACTCCGACGAAGAGCCAAGCGCCTCCAGTGAGGGCAGAACCCAGTGCTTCTGGATTTCTGCGCCTAAGCCGTTTTCCAAACAATCCGGACTTTTAACCAATTTCAGGAAGAGGGCTTGTGAAAACATTGTGTGATACGGAAAATAAAAGTTTTAACCCCGTTTTCAACATTAAATAAGTTATATCGCGAAGGCCAGTGCACCTATCCATGTTTTTTCGGGGATTCTTTTACCAGTGCTTCGCACGACTTTCTTCCCAAGCCAATAGCTGCTTTTCCACAAAGAATATGAACTCGAAACCGTTGGATAACCATCCTTGTACATGTACCGACTGAGCTACCATGTTCAGCTTATGGAACGTATTGTATCAGTTTTTCCAGTTTAAAGATACAGCTGTACACGTTGTCAGTCATTTTTTAACCCATTTCATCTTTATTTTATGCAAACATAATCATTCCCGTATCTTCATGCCAAATATTGCCCCTGACGGTTGCAGGGTTGCACAGATTGCAGTGGATAGAAAATGCATTTTACTTTTTGGGGGCCTTCAAAGAAATCACTGCTGTCGTTTCCGGTTGTAGATAAGGACAAATCCCTTGAGTTTCTCTATACCTTACATCATATATATTGGTAATTTATCTATGTTTACGCAGCTGACTAAATTTTGAACCATTCTTAACATTATTAAGTTTTGACAGTGTTTTCTTTAAAAAAAAAAAAAGTTTTGACACTGTTTTCTTTTTTCTCTCTCTGGCTGTAAGGATGCATCTTTAACTCGCGGGCCCGTATTAACCAACCACTCACAATTGTACGCTTAGTTAAACTTTCGATTTTGAAAGTAAAACAACTTCCGATAGTCTAAACCATCTAAGCTAAATCAACCCAGCGGTGTTCTGACAAATCAGGGTTTAATGCATCTCCGTGATGCATTATACCAAGCAAATCATCACATAATTGTGGATCCATAAATTCCATTTTGTGTAACAGCCGACTGAATCATGACGTAGAATTGATTTTTGAAATGTATTTGAATTTACCCATAGCAAAAACTTTACATAGATCGAAACTTGTTGCAGATGAATTAAACCCCCCTTTTCCCAAAGCATTGCTCTCATTAAGCCAGTCAGAAATCTTGTTTTACCTAGACTGAAATATATGAGCCAGCTCTGTGAAAAAGGGGCTTAATGCATCTGCGAAAAGTATCGACTCAGGTCAGCCTGCGCAGTTCGAGCAGGCTGACCTGGGCCGAAACTTTTCGCTAATGGTCATTTTTTCTGTTTGTCTAAGGACCTGTCTACTTCATTATTAAGCCGTTCATTAAAAAAAAATGGCTATTTTGGATCCATAATTATGCGATGTTTTGCATGGTATAAACCCATCACGAATATGCATTAAGCCACCTTTTCACAAAGCATGGCTCATAGGTATATGGAAACTCATGAAAGTTAGAATGAAATTGAGGATAATCAGTGAATACGTGCCTCAGTAACGATATACTGCAAGACAAACAGACTATCTATAAATGGCAGACAGGAAGCCCAGAGCAAATTCAGAAATGCAATTATGTATCGGAAAGTGTCAAGGCCTTTATCATATAAAACAATCTGGCCTCTTGCCATAAAAATTTGAACTCATCACAAGACAAAGCCGTTTTGGCTCTAAAAGGCGCCACATCTCCCTGCCTAATTCCATGAGAGCGAGTGATTGCTTGAATAATTTCGTGTTATACATATCTATTACGAACGGAAAACCATAATGCTCTGCGAGTGGGTCATTACTTAGCTTATTTCGCCTGAATACGGGGTCTTAGAAGCCCGAATTAGGAGGTTTTATGAAGCCTTATAAATGCGCAGTAAACTTATCAAAATGTGGAAAAATGATCGGAGCTGTTAGAATTATGGTCTACGTTTTTAAATGATCTATATAGTATGGAAATATCGCGTGAACCGCCATGAATATTTATGAGTTTGATAGAAAATGGCTCGAAAAGGATTGGGTTTTATAGACTTTGTGGAGGCAGCCCGGATCTTCTTACTTATTTTTCCTTTAATCTGTCAATTTTAAACGCCTCAATTGTGTCTTTTGATATACGCCATGCTTCTTATTTGATAGAGGGGATGTGAAAGTCAAATCACATGCCTCGATTTGACTGTATACCAAACAATCTCGTGTTTTAACGACTGTGAGGAAAAGGCTTTTTGAAAACGCTGTGGGAAAAGAAGAAAATGCTGGTAACCAGCATTTTCTTCTTTTCCCACAGCGTTTTCTACTCTATCAAACATAAACCCCATCATTCGTGCAACACTGAATTTGTCGTCTGCAAATGCTTTCAATTTGGACCGGTCTAAAATTTTGTCGTTTGGTAGAGTTAACTCTTTCACCAGAGGACAAAGTTTATGACTCGTCTATATTGGAAGCATTTGCAGACGACAAATCAAATTTACGGCTAAACGATTTAATCTATTTTTAAAAAGGTAGGAAACATTGTAGACATGCGAAAAATGCTCAACACCAGCATTTATTTTCTCCTTTTTCAGCAATATTTAAAATCAGTTATTCCCAAGGGACGTGCGGACACAGACTCGACTGAGAAAGTGTTATTATGGTTCTGCAGATGTCTTAATCTCTATATTCCTTCGCGTGATTTTTGTGTGGTGATGGTGAGGAAATGGGGCGCAAGGACTATTTTGTCTCTCCAAATATCAATATTTTGAAAATGTTTGCATGTATTGGAGTTTAACGCCGTTTCAACAGCTTAGGTCATTTCACGGCGGTCAGTTTACCTACGCATGTGTTTCTTGGCTTTCTCACACCAGTACTGACACAACTTTTTTTCTAAGCCACTGACTGCTTTTCTAACCTGTATCACAGGTGAGAGGAGAAAAATCGCCGGAAAGAAAGTTTGCCTCAACCGGGTATCGAACCCGCAACCACCAAGTCACTAGTCAGATATGCTAACCACTGAGCTACCCGGTCGGGCTTTAATGTTTTGAACTACATCTACAAATCCCATTTTTAAGCCCAGTTCCATTTGCCGTCTTCAAAATACTGACGGCTCGGTCTAGCCTAGAACTTTGTTGTCTGGTAAAGCGTTAACTCTTTAGTCTTATGTCCAGACGACAAAGTTTCAGACGGCCCAAATTAAAAGTTTTTCCAGGCGGCAAATGAAATGTGGTTCATTTGATGAAATTCTCGCCTACGAAAGGATAGAAAAAACTGTGGGGAAAAGAAGAAAATGTTGGTTACCAGCATTTTCTTCTTTTCCCGCAATTTTGTTTTACAAGTCTTTTCTCTCAGGGTCGTTAAAACAATGGATTTTTTGGAAAAGTTTCTGATATCGCTAATATTACGGTGAAAGGAGTGCGTTTACTTTTTGCAGGATGCAATTCATATTGTCTACATACGCAGGAAAGGGTCAAGGACGAACGGACTAAATGCGGACTTTCTAGCTAATTACACTTGGCCTATCGCCGTCTTTGAGAGGATTCTTATAAATATCCCCTCTACTCTATTGGGAGCACATAATTATTCAAATTGTTTCTGTATCAGCATGACGCCCAAACCTGTTTCTCAATAAAAGCAGCAAGCTTGACCTCTGCAGTAGTTTAGTTTAAACATTTATTTTACATCGATTGAGAAATGAGAAATAAGTTCTTGCAACCTGTACTAATCTCTCTTGATTCTGCTTCCTGGAAACTAACTACACCAGTACTTGCGCCGAAAGTGTGGGCCAACGAACAGTCCAAAATCTGACACCCGCTCCGGGGTATCGAAGTCGGGACATTATGGTTACGAAGTCGACGCTCTACCTCACAACCATGGAAAAACTACCGGTGTCCGACAACGGCAGAGTGCTTTCGGATTATATTAATAAAAAAAATCCTAGCTAAGAATAAGATATGAAGCACTACAGTGCCACACTTTTAGTGTACAATAAGAGACACTAGCTGGCTTGCAAATTATGTTGAAACCCCATGAAATAACGCATTTCGAGTTACCTGGGATCCTGCGTGGCTCAGTAATAAAGTGTAGGACTCATAACCAGGAGGCCCTTGATTCGAGCCCCACTGGAAGCACTGGGTCTTTCGTGGGAATGTCCTTGGGACATATCATGACCCTAGCCTAGTACTGGTGAAACCAAGGACATACACGAATATGTGAACTGTCGTCGTGATATGACTGAAACAATGTTAAAAGCGGCCTAAAACACTATTCAATCAATCGAGTTACCTCCCTTAGAGTACCTGTGCCACGCTCTTAGTGCACTGTATTGCTCTCGGCCGACAACACGGGAGACAGAAGGTCTGTTTTCAAAGGTCTAAAAGTCAGTCTAAAATGACAAAAAGCATTTAAATGCGGCAATATAGTCCAACAATATTTATCAATAAATCATGTTCAACTTGTAAAATAGTGAATCCACTTCAATGACATTATCCGATAAATGGGATAGTCAGAAAAACACGACAAAATAGCCCTTTTCTTGTCAATGTTCCAAGAGTTGCACAATCCAAACCCAGGGGACTAGCTCGAAATAACCTAGCCAACTGTGAGAGTCAAAGCACAATACAGTCTGCAGATAGAAAATGTACGTTACCATGCTGTTTTGGCAACTTTTTTCTTCTTACCCTACTGAATATTAGCCGCAAGAAAAATTCCAACCTTCCCAAAGTCTCAGTTTCGCTTTTTGATCCAAAATGTGAAACAAAGGAAGGAAAGGTCATGATCTCAAAACTCAAAGACAAACTACATGCTTCTTTTTCAACAATCTTACACTATAAATGGATGTAATAACCATTCTTTACAGCAAAATTGCATTTAAAACCTACCTTTCCCCATTATTTCTGATTTCGCCATGGCCAAGTCGAAACAAACTCCAGGTCAGCTGTTTAAATGTACCAAAGAGAGACATTAGATGATTTGCAAATTACTTTCAACCACTTAAAAATTACGTATTTTGAGTTACCTCCCTTAGAGTACTGGTAAAGCTAGTACACGCGAATTTACACACCTAGGCTGCTAATCGGTATTCCATAGGTTTTTGCGAACAGATCAAGATCAGACCAAGATCAAGATCTTTGATCTATACTACCCAGCACGGGAAGACTTTCTCGTTGAAAAGAACTTTAGATTCCAACCAGTTGGATTTGTCATCTACAGGCCCAATAACTGACAAAAGTAAACAATGCATCAAAAGTTAAATCATACCGTTTGAAAATATGGAAGTTATTGCGATGATGATACTCTATTATTTTATGGTCGGTGTAAGTGTCAGTCCCTGCCAAAAAAAAAAAAAGAATTTTAAGACTGTAAAAAAGTTGCCAAGTCGCTCCATCTTTTGTTACATTTTTCTGCTAGCGTCTAAGTCATGGACAGCCCGCACAATAACTTCACAATAATTTTCATACTGATAAATGGTATGATTTAAACTTGAATGTATTTTAACATCCCCATCACGATGCTTGATCTTGGATCTATACTGTCCAATACTGTGATATGTTTCGGGTGACTGCAAGATTTGTGTTTTTACTAATGGCAGGAAATGACCACATAAAACTTCTACATTGACCGGAACTTATAATTGTTTGACCCATTCATTAAGGCCTAATTTCTTCGAACTTCTACTTGAGCCATACTCTCTGAAAAGGGGGCTTAATGCATCTGCGAAAAGTTTCGATTCAGGTCAGCCTGCGCATTCCGCGCAGGCTGACCTGAGCCGAAACTTTTCGATATGGGTCAATTTTCTGCATGTCCAAGGACCAGTCTACCTTATGATTCAGTCGCTTGTTGGACAAAATGGACTCTATGGATCCATGATCAAGTGATGACTTGCTTGGTATCATGCATCACGGAGATGCACAGAGCCCCCTTTTGCCAGAGCATGGCTCATGTTCATTTTCCGCAGAAATATAAGAAATTTCTCTATACATTTGTCGTATAGTTTCAATTTTTGGAAAACACTTTTTAAGGAGAATATTAAATCATACGCGGACCTCTATACGATCTATTAATTCTATTCTCACTAGAGATTAGATAGCTAAATATTGTATCTTTTTAATTTCCTCTTATCAACATGGTGACTTAAAGGCCCAGTAGCGGCCAAATATAAACAATACTGATGTTAGAATGAATTTAAATTTCAATCATACCATTTAAAAGTATGGAAATCATTGTGAATGTTATTGTACAGTCGGTCCGAGTCCAAGCTTGCAGAAAATAAATTTTAATACTAGGTTAAAATTTGTCATGTCGCTCTTCCTTTTGTTTACAAGTACCTGGTTTTAAAATTCGTTTTTCTGCCAGCGACTAACTCTTGGACCAACCGCACAATAACAGATTATAATCTTCATACTACATAAAAAAAATTCATATTTTTAAAAAGGTATGATTTAAAGTCAATAGCATTTTAACACCCGCAAGTTTACTGTTGGTCGCTATTGGGCCGTTAACAATATAATTGCATGTAAACAGTTAAATGCGCTCTCTCTCTCTTTCTGATGATTATTTGGATCATACTCTGTGAAAAGGTAGTTTTAATGTATCTTTCAAAAGGTATTGGCCCATGTCAGCCTGCGCAATCCGCGCAGGTTGACCTGAGTCGAAACCGTTTTTGCGCTTGGTAATTTTTACCCAAAGACCACCCTACCTCAGGGTTCACCCCATTGTCACACAAAAATGGATTTTATAGATCCATAACTATCCAATGACTTGCTTAGATTATTGCATCACTGAGATGCATTATACTCCCTTTTGCCAGAGTGTGGCCCATTTATTTAACATCGATTATGTAACAAGTTTCCATATCTTCGATCAATCACTCTCGAGGAATGCTCTCAGGAAACAGAACCAGTTGCCACCACATTGTGGGTCGTACCAAAGTTGATCCCATCCATCACGGAATTCGAACCCGGAACCTGTACTTTGAGAGGCCAACACTCTTCTCCTTCAATACTGTCGCCTTGTGTTGGGGTATGAAGGAACGAGAACTTTATTCATATATGAGCCATGCTCTGTGAAAAGGGGGTTTAATACATCTACAAAACGTATCGACCCAGGTCAGTCTGCGCTCTCCGCGCAGGCTGACCTGAATCGATACTTTTTGCTATAGGTCAATTTTCTGCTTGCGAAAGGACCAGTCTATCTCATATTTCAGTCGGCTGTTACACAAAGTGGATTTTATGGATCCGAAATTATGTGATGGCTTGCTTGATATAATACATCACGGAGATGCAGTAACCCCCTTTTGCTAGAGCGTGGCTTATATACTTTGTCATTGCAGTGAGTGACTTCACTGCATCACCGACTATGCTCAAGTAACCAATAATTATTTGCTAATAAACTGCCTTCTGAAAAAATGTATATTCACAGACTAGTCACACACGGATCTGCAATAATTTTTAAAGATACATTTTACAGCAACAGAGACAACAACGCTGTTAAAAGTTGAAAGAGTTTAGAATGGCTCAGAATTTGGTCAGCTGTGTAAACATAGATCAATTACCGATATATATGGTGTAAGGCATAGAGAAACTCAGTGGATTTTCCACTCTTAAAACCGGAACCGACAACAGAGATTTCTTTGAAGGCTGCCAAGAAATGAAATGCATTTTCTATCCGTCGTAATCTGTGCAACCTTGTAGCCGTCATGGGCAACATTTGATATGAACAAACAAAAGTGATAATAGTTTCATAAATGGGTTAAAAACTGTCTGAAAACGTTCTGTGTGGTCTGATCTTAATCTACACTGTCTGCAAAATGTCATTGAGTCGCGCTTAGCAGCTTTAGCGTGAAAGGCTCTCTTTTTTTTTTTTCTGTTTTCTAAGTCGTCTACTGTAAATTTGTTTGGGAAAAATAAGTTAATCAAACCCTAGACTGCTAAGCACGACTCATTGACCTTTTGCGGACAGTGTAGATCAAGATCAGACAGCACAGAACGTACAGTCTGGTCTTGAATCTACACTGATCAATAAGGAGATATTTTTCTCCAAGAATAAGTTTGAAATTGCAACATTTGTTTTTTTACTGTCGGGTTGAAACTTTCATTGAACTTATTTAGCTGGTTAAAGATTAAAATAAAGCAAGTTTCTATTTGCGCATTATAGACGTACACTGCTTTGGATTACAACTTAGCTCCGGGGAAACCAGTGTCTATTTTTTCGTGAAATCTATCCCATACAGAATCCAGCATTAGCTCATAATTTTAATGATACAAGATCTTTTGGTGATTCTTTTTTTAATGGGGCCTATTTAGTTTTTTATGTCGTGAGAAAAAAAAAAATAGTGTAAAAATACCGATAAATACAACTTAACATATTTTTCTTTGCAATCGGAAAAAAAAAAATGGTTACCATTATTAAAAAATGATGCAACTTTTGGCGTGTAAATAACGGAATGACCCTTTTGCAATCGATCACACCGTCTATTTTTAGTACATCAGATATGACGTCATCATACTGATTTAATTAAATGCAAATCCTCGTAATCGACGAGTGTTATCCTGTGAAATTCCAACAAGTCTTTTCAAAACTCTGGTGCGAAATCTAAAAAAAAAAACGGAAGAGGCTACGTTGTCCATTAAGCAAATACCATTGAAAAAAAAAACTTTTGTCTTTCTTCTTTACTAGTGATTTGCCAGCTATCGCCTTACTTTGTACAGTGAGAAACCATTTTTAAAGGGTGTTTCGACTATATAGAGATCTTAATAGCTTCCTTTAAATATGTGATTTTTATTTGCTGATGTTGATGAATAAGATTTGATAGGATTGAAATCATTTTCTTCAAGGGGACACATTTTTATGCATTATTTTTCAGAAACGCTGCGGCGAATTGAAATGTTGCAAAAAAGGTCTCCGTCTGAGTAGAAATTTTCTAAGCTAGATCTACCTCTAACTCAAAATTCTATTTTTCTGTGATTTCGTGTTCTTTTGATGATTAATTTGAAGGATCGAAAAATTGCCAGTGGTGTAAACTGGATTCAGCAAACAAGGCGGTGACGGGACTTTATTTCAATAATCTTCACTAGCTAGATCCCCCAGGAGTGCGAATGATACTATCTCTCCCCCTTCCCGTCAGCCAATCCGATACAGGGAGCGTGCGGCTGTAACGCCTTTTGATTGGCTGATGACGCGAGTCGATAAACCAATAGGAGGTCTTCACACAAAGAGGTGCGGACTTACAGAATGAAAATTGAGATGGATGCCAAGATATACAACTTAGCATGAAGCTATTCTCCTTGTCTTGTTAAATGTCTTCATAATGTAACGAACTGTACGTATTAATTAAGCATTTTTCATATACATTTATATACCCTCATATTGAAATGGTTGTTTTAGTTCGAACGGATTCCTACCACCGAACTACAGGGGATTGATTTGAAAAAAAAAGCAGCAGTTTCTATGGATGGTCTTTATTAAAGTTCGTTTAATCGACGACTGTTTCTTTTCTACATTGAGTGATTGCAAGTATCTTCAAGTGAATAAATAATGGAGAAATACATGAAGACTAGCCGAAGCTGAAAAATGGACTTGTAGAAAGTTTAAGAAACTTGTGCATTTACCGAAAACTGCGGAACTTAAATAGATATACGTTTAAAATCACTTTAAAAACAACAGGTAGGGAAAGAAATAATAATTTATATAAAATGGAACCCAGCAGTGAAGATTCGAACTCCTCCGTTGGCAGTTACCAAGGACATTGTAGTCCGTTAAACTATTCCAAACAAGCGTGCCAACTTTCATCAAAAGCCACGGCCTTCTCCATAGATGCTTTGATAGGTAAAAGGACATTGGCTAAAATGCAGGCCCATCCACGCAACTATACATCCGGACACAGCGATGACGAGCATGAGGACTGTCTCTCGCCAAAAGGAACATTGTGTGAATCTCCACCGCCGACAAAAAAGAGCCGCCCGAGTGTACCTCTAGCCCCACTTGGTAAGATACTTGACTGTTTTTTTTTTTTTTTTTTCTTATCTTACTTATTTAATAAGTACTAATATCTACATATACCTATTTCATTGCATTTATTTATTTATTTATTTATTTATTTATTTATTTATTTATTTATTTATTCCTATATATATTTATTTACTTTAGAGCTGATGTTAACAGTGTATAATTCCTCGTAAAAAGAATTTGTATTTACTTTTAGAACTTAATAAGTTTAGTATAATACTTCACTTGCCATAGGAAAAAAAAACTATGTTACCTGTAATTTCAGATTTTTTGCTAGAAATCTTCAGAACAGCATAATTATAGATTTACCGTCTATACAGTTAATCCACAGGCTGCTGAGAGCGACCCGGACACTTTTGCGGACAGTGCGGATCAAGATCAAACTGCACAAAACGTGCAATCTGATCTTGAGTCTACACTGTCCGATACTGAATTTTTTCCGGTGAAATAAACTTTCAAATATTAGCATTTTGGAAATTTTCGTTTCATTCATTGAGCAGTTTAAGGATTGAACTAGAAGCTCTTAAAACACATACAATTTGTTCTAGGCCGGAAAAAAACTACATATTGTCATGCCGAAGTTTAGCAATCTTTTGCTATTTATAGAACAATCTAGAACAATCGTAGATTCTAGAAACTTGACCCAAAACCAGAAAAATCTACAACGGAATGGTTAAAAGATTGTATAATTTCATTGTATTATAACAACAATAACAACAAACTGATTTATCTCTTTACAAGACGATAAAATTTTGAATTTCTCCATTTTGAAAGTATTGGCAGACTATATATGAAATATAGTTCAAACGATCGAATTTTCCTTGAAAGGATAGAAAACATAGTCGGAACAGGAGAAAATACTGTTTACCAGTATTTTCCTCTCTTTCCCACACTGTTTTTAAAAGCCTTTCTTATTCTTTTCATTTAATGGAATAGAATGGAAAAAAATATTCTAATTTCCAACCAAAATAATGCTTCGACAGATATTTAATAAATGATAAAACAGTTACACTTATTACGATCATTAACGTGAAATTTAAACTCAAGCTTTGCTCTTTTGGCAAGCACGTTAACCCTTTACCACACAATCCCGACTTTTAACGACCCTGAGGAAGAAGCCTTTGAGAACATTATGGGAAAAGGAGAAAATGCTGGTAACCAGCATTTTCTCCTTTTCCCACAATGTTTTCTACCCTATCAATGAAAGTTTACATCATTTGATGCACATTTCAATTGTCGTCTGCAAATGCTTTCTGATTGAACCAGTCTGCTTTTAGGTCGTTTGGTAAAGAGTTAACGTTAAAACCAATTCTACTAAAACAAATTCTTCCCTATGAATATGATATGACCGATGGTAAATGCTATGCTTTTGTCAGAAAGTTTTACATTTGAGCCATGCTCTGTGAAAATGGGGTTTCATGCATCTCAGTGACGCATGATGCCAAGCAGGTCATCAGATAATCATGTATCCATCCATAAAACCCATTTTGAATAACAAACGACTGAATCATGAGCTACACTGGTCCTTTGACTCGAAATAAATTTTTACCAAAAGCAAAAAAAAAATATCGATCCATGTCAACCTGCGTCGAATGCCGCTATACTTTTTGCAGATGCATTGATTCACAGAGCACGATCCGCTGAGTGACCCTATCTCGTGCTTTGATAAATTATCTAATGGAGCCTTAATACTAAATGCGAGTGTTTGAAACTGTTTTAAGAACAACAAACAGACGAAGTATCGCATGTAATCTTTTGTGACAAAATAATTGCAACGCCTCGGTTCTTTCCCCTCCCCATTTTAGAAATGGTCGTTTGTCACGTCATGTAGGCCTACACGAAGAACCTGTTGTACGTAAGAACCATCAAAAGAGAAAAGAAAAAAGCAAAGGTTGATTTAAGTAAATGAAGAAACGTATCTAATAGGTGTTGTCTAATTGTGAAAAGTATCTGAGTCATGCTCTGTTAAAAGAGGGTCTAATGCATCTGCAAAAAAGTGTCGACCCATGTCAGCCTGCGCTGTCCGCGTAGGCTGACATGGATCGATACTTTTTGCTATTTGTAAATTTTCTGCATGTTTAAGGATCTCCCTAACCTTCGTGATTCAGCCAGTTTGTAAGCATTGTTTAACATAAATCATTACGTAGATGCATTAAATCCCCATTTTCCAGAGCGCTTCTCATTTATTATCTCCAAAAAAAAAAAAAAACCAGACATGCAGAAATCTCTAGAACCAGAGTTAATCTTGCATGAGCGCTTAAACCTCAGTATTCCGTGTAAAGTCAATTTCAATCCTAAAAAAATAACTAGACAATATTCCTTGAGTGAAAAAATAGCCGATTTGTTTAAAATTTTCACCCCGTTTTTTGTCAGTAATCCTCCTGATATATCACACAGTGTTTATATGAAATCAGGATATGTCTTCACCAGCCATTCTAACAAAAAAAAAAAGATTTTTGACTAATTCTCAAGAATTTTTCTAATGTCCAAAGTAATGAAATTTCTGTTTGGCTGAACCGCATGGTTAAGCCAATCAGCACTTGCGTTACTTTCATAATCCGGAACGAGACAAGAAATGCAATTTAAAATGTTTGGCGAATATGGGCCGAGACTGCCAAAATTAAACTGTCATTTTTGAAATTAAAGACGTTTGGTTGGTTTGAAATATAAAATTTGCCATCCAAACTATGAGATGAAATTACGATCGTAATTACGTAGTCAATAAGTTCGAAGCGCTTTTATTAATTTTACTATTTATTTCATTATCATTATTATTTTTACCGTTATCATATATTTTGTTATATTTTTCTGTCGAAGAATTATTTGAATGATGCTTCATTTTTTATCGTTTCTTTTTTAATGCTAAGTGTTCTCATAAACAAAAGTGGGTGTGTGGCATGTTTGCCAAGAAATTCAAACTTGCCCAAATTGAAAGCATTAGCAGACGACAAATAAAATGTTTCTCATTTGACGCAACTTGTAACGGAAAATTTGAAAATATTTCGAAAAAAGGGGAAATGTTAGTTACCAGCTTTTTCCCCTTTACCCACAATCTTTCCAAAAGACACTCGGCCCGGGGTCTTAATATCACTGAATTGTTGCTGAAAATTAGAAAACATTGTGATAAAAAGAGAAAATATTGGTTGCCAGAATTTTCTCTTTTTCCCGCAGTTTTTTCAAAAACGATTTTCCTCGGGGTCATAATATTGCCGAATTGTTACTAAAAATTAGAAAACATTGTGATAAAATGAGAAAATGCTGGTTATCAGCATTTTCTCCTTTTCCCACAATGTTTTCAAAAATCAATCTCCTTTGTGTCATAACATCCAAGGATGGTTTTGTAAACGATTAATCGTGCAGAAAAAAAGACAGCTATCATTATCTTATGCTACCATCTCCCAAAGCAATTGCCATGTAAACGACTCCCAACTACAACAAATTTATCGAACAAAAATCGCCGCGATCAAATTATCTGACTTTAAAAAAAAAAATGGTCATTAAAAACAAAAACCATCTAAATGATTTTAACAAATATTGTTTATATAATTACAATAATGCTTAACCCTTTACCAGACGACAACATTTCTGATTGGTTCAAATTGAAAGCCTTTGCAGACGACAAATTTAATGTGTCTCAAATGATGAAATTCGTTTTTGAAAATCTAGAAAACATTGTGGGAAAAGTAGAGAAGTAACTTGCATTTTCTCCTTTTCCCACAATGTTTTCAAAAGCCATCTATTTTAGGGTCGTTAAAACTCGTCATTGTGTGTTAAAGAGTTCATTTTGAAGTCTAGGCTTGCTTTAAATTTTCTTAAAGTACAGAGAAACCTTTGCGTTTCATTTTCAGGGGTAAATGTAGAAAACATTGAAAAGAAGCATCAATAGGAAAAGAGAAAATACCGTTAATGAGCATTCTATCTTTTTCTCGCGATGCTTTTCTGTCCTGTAAGAGAAAAATTTTCTTCATCTAAGCTATACTTCATTTGTTGCATGCAAAGCTTTTTACTTTGACCAGAATAAAAATTCTTCACCAAAGAGAGTTTATTATAAAAGCCCACAATGATGATTTTAGTTTATTAAAAAGGTTACTAGCTATTGGAGATAGACTAATAATAATAATAATAATAATAATCGACCTGAAACAAAATAGAAAATAGGTAAGCATTTTTTTTTTTTTGAAAAATTACAACAGAGAGGAATAGTGACAACACGGTCTAGAACATGTCTAAATGGTGAATGCATGTATACCAAATCTTTAGCCTTATCTGTTCTTATTCTTTTTGGTTAAAATGTTTTTGACCCATTATTTTATTACTGTGGACAAGATCACACATTTTGCGCAAAAAAATCCTGATCTAGGGTGATCAATTATATGAGCCACGCTCTGTGAAAAAGGGTGCTTAATGCTTAATGCATCAGCAAAAAGTATCGACGCAGGTCAGCCTGCGCAGTGCGCGCAGGCTGACCTGGGCCGAAACTTTTCGCTATTGTCAGTTTTCTGTATGTCCAAGGACCAGTCTACCTCATGATTGAGTCGTTTATTTAAAAGAGTGGCCATTATGGATCCATAATTATGTGATGGCTTGATTGGTACCATGCATCACGGAGATGCATTAAGCCACCTTTTGTCAGAGCATGGCTCATATAGGAACAGCGTATGGCTCAAAAAACTTTATTTAGACAGGCTTTATTATTTTTGGACAGTTCCGACTTAAAAAAAAAATGCTTTAGAGTTATCATTGGACAAAGGTAAATATAAACTTTCTTTTGTTGAAGGACCACTGTACTAAGCAAGTACACTGCCCGATGACTAGATTTCTTTGCGCAAAAACTGCTTTGAAATAGCAACATTTGGGTTTTTACTATCGACTTTAAAGTTTAATTTCACTTATTTAGTAGGATAAAGGTTAAGAACATTTAGAATTTTTGGAGGAGATAGTCCAAGACTGCGAATGCTAAATGAAATATAAATGGACAAAAAAAAAAAAGGGGGGGGGGGGTTGAACCACCGATTTAATTCGTTTATTTTCTTTTTTTTTTTTCCAGAGCGACTAGTGGAGTCTGCGACAGCCCCAAATTCTCAGAAATCCCCATCCAGCGAGGACTTATCTAGTCCCCGGAAAGGTGACACTCCGAGCGTTCCTATAAAATGTGATGACGTCGAATCCGATGACGTCGACGTCGTTAGTACAACAACGTCACCTGCGTGTTGTAAGGAACTAGCAGACGTCCACTGTCGTCTGGAAACTAAGGACCTTTGGGATAAATTTCACGAACTTGGGACGGAAATGATTATAACCAAAACAGGAAGGTAAGTCTAGTTAATGATCAAAGAGAGACATGCGCATTTTTCGTCTAGATATTTACTTCCTTTTCTTTCCATGTTTTTTTTATCTATTTAACCCTTTACCACACAACCCCGACTTTTAACTACCCAAAAAGAAGGCTTTTAAAAACATTGAGGGAAAAGGAGAAAATGCTGGTAACCAGCATTTTCTCCTTTTCCCACAATGTTTTCTACCCTTTCTCAATCAAATTTCATTTTTTGGGTCACATTTATTTTGTCGTCTGCAAATGCTCTCAATTTAGACATGTCTAAATGGTAAAGAGATAAACTACAGACAAAATCTAATCGGTTTGAAGTTACAACCATTGATTTTTTTTCTGCATTAATATTTGTTGGAATTGCCTCTTTCACTGTCAAATAAATCGATAAGATTTTTTTTACGATGGTATAGTATTATTCCGTTTAAAATGCAGAGACATTCGGATCATCTTTTAGGTTGCAGCAGAGGACGGTGCAATTCAAAGATCATACTGCACGTTTTGTGGGGTCTGATCTTGATGTACACCGTACACAAAAGTTTTTAATATTGTCCATGGTATAGAAATACTTTAAAGCTAAATGCATGTATCACTTTGAAGGCGCATTAAACCAAATATTGTATAGACGTGACTGTATACCCTTGAACCGGGGGGGGGGGGGGGGGGGGTTGCTGGAAACAAATGCATACAGTTGAACTCAAACCCATGACCAGCGATATCCTAGTGAGCCACTCCATCAATAGTCAACGGGGCCAATTCGCCATTTTGTTGTATTAACGATGTACTTTTTCCTTATTATTCGATAACGGCTGTATGTTACTAACGGAAAAGGATATGTACAGTAAAATACTAAAGACTGGGTAATTTCTCAGGTTTTCTACATCTCTGTTTGTATCTATCTCTCTTTTAGTTTTAAAAACCATCTTTGGACGCGAATGAAAATCAGTAGTCCTTGTTAAGATTTTGCAAAAAAATGCGAAACGAAATTTGGGTTAATGCTCCTTTAACGTGTCTTAAATATACTATACACAATTCTGAAAACATTTATCGACTTCAAGCGAAATAAGCAGATGAAAGTTTTTATCATATGGTGTGCAACACACGCAAAGGGGCCTACGGACATATGCGTAAAAGTGTGTCGTCCCAGATCAGCCTGTGCAGTATGTGACTAATCCGAGAAGACACTTCCCGTTGTGCGATTTTCTGTTTCACGAAAGTCTACTGTATGAAAAAATCTTATGTAGTCGTAAAGTGCCGTTTCGGATTAGCCTGCGCGGACTGCGCAGGCTAATCCGGGACGACACTTTACGCAAATGTCCGAAGGTCTCATTTCGCATGTTGCGGGCTAATTATGGCTTTTACACATCGAAAACAACATATGGATATGGTTAACCCTGTGTTAGCGGTCACCCCTACTAAGCGAGCAACCTGCAGTAATCAATTACACAATGTTCCCAGAGAAGGCAAATATGTTGAGATATACCATTACTACTGTAATGAAGCACCTGTCCTTAAACAAGTATATTCCTTTATGTCCTGTGGTGCTTGCTTAAAGGCCCAGCAGCGGCCGAAAGTAAACAAAGCAGTGGTGATAAGAATTTTAATTTAAACCATACTATTTCTAAGTATGGAATTATTGTGAAGATGACAATCTTTTACTGTACCATCCGTCCAAGTGTTGGTCACTGGCAGGAAAATGAATTTTAAAACTATGTCAAAAGTTGTCAGGTCGATCTAGCTTTTGTTTACGTTTTACCATGGTTTTAGCATTCATTTTTCTTCCAGTGACTAACACTGGTACCGACTTTGCAATTATAAATTTTCATCTTCACAATTTCCATACATTTAAGTGGTATGAGTTAAATATAGATGAATTTCAACACCCCATTGTGTAATTTTGGGCGCTGATGGGACTTTGTTGACACAAGTAGAGCTGTATATTGCAATTCAAAGTTTGGGGCAAAATATAAATATCTCCATTTGATATATTCATACTGACTCGTTCTAATCTTTTACCGCACGATCTCGGGCTTTTACGACCCTTAAGACGAAGCCTCTTGAAACACTGTGGCTAAAGGAGAAAATTCTGGAAACCAGCATTTTCTCTTTTTCCCAGAATGGTTTATACTTTTTCAAATTCAAACTCATCATTTCAGCCATGTGTTATTAGTCGCCTGTATAATTATGCGTTCACTGTGAACAAATCTAAAATTTTGTCCAGTAATAAAGAATCCAGATTGACTATGTAACGAGACCATTTTCCCATTCTTGAGTTACAAACAGGACTTAAACAAGTCATAATTTACGACTTCAACTTCGCGTTCTAAATGTCACACCCTCAACCCATAGGACATCCAAATGGACAAATCTTATAGCCGTACAGCCTCACTTTCACTTGATCCTTGCCCTGACTCACCCTTCAACTTATTCTTGTACTAATTAATCCCTTACGACACAGGCTAATTTTGTACCTGCACAAAAACAAAACCTAGTGAACACAACTTTCAGACAGAATGAAAAAAGCTTAATTTTTTAATGATATTGAAAACAAAACAATATGGTTATTGTTACATTCAGCGGCTCCTTTTATCATAATGTTTACGAGAGTTTTCTATCAGCGACGAGTCAAACTTTGTCAGTACATTGAAAGGGGTTAACTTGTGAGCACAATATTGAAGTGTTGCCATTTTTGTAGAGATTCTTCTATGTAATAATTCAGTTTGATAGTGTTTTTAAAATAACGAAAATTATGGGAATCAAAGTGCATTACAACAGACACATTTATCTTCTGTTTATCAAAAGAGAAAAACAGATAGCCACTATATCGAACATTAGTCGTGAGGGTTTACCTTACCGGTTAGCAAACATGTGACCAACAAGAGTGAAGTTCAGAGTTCTTTGCAAAGTTAAATATGAAAACTTTTTTTTTTTTCAGTTATTATTATTTAGAAAGTTAGCAAAAAGGCACGACTTGTTTCAACTGACTTCTTTTTGTTAATTATGAGGCGAATTTCGTTAAAAAGAAGATTGGCATTTACCGTACAAAGGGCGACGGGAGAGAGAGGCCGAGACTGAATTTTAGCTCCATATTTACTTAAAATCAAGTCCCAATTTATTCAGCCCCACGTCTATTGTTGAAACCTAAATGTCCGTGAAACTATAAAACAAGATATCTTTGATCGACGCTGTTTAGGCAAAGAGTTTCCACCATTGAATGATTTCGAGGGCCTTTTGTGGGTTCGAAGTGGTTCGGTGGCGCGAATGCAAATACGCGCAGTGTAATTTGCTTTAAATTAAGTGAACTTTAGAAGGGCTAGAGGCGTGCAATGCATGCTATTACAGTCAATCATTTTAGAGTGGGAGAGCGAGGTGGCTTTATTAAAAATGAAAGAGAATTTCGACTGAAGTATCGTATAATCTTGAGTGGTTATTTATACCGTATTAATTGAGGGCACGCTTCACGTGTCGAGAGTGGAATTAAAGTACGAAAAGTTACAGATCTTGACACAAAGAATGATAGCAATAAAACATAATCTGAGTCACGCTCTGGAAAAATGGGGTTTAATGCATCTCAGTGATGTATTGTACCATGCAAGTCATCACATAATTACGGATATGTAACACCATTTTGTCTAACAACCGACTGAATCATATAATTTGTATTATATATGAGTATATTACGAAATGCATGTGTATGCATAAGTAATTAATAAAATCTAATCATGAAAAAGAGTGGTCCTTGAACATGCAGAAAAATCACCGATAGCAAAAAGTTTCGACCCAGGTCAGCCTGCGCGGACTGCGCAGGCTGACCTAGGTCGATACTTTTTGCAAAATTATGCATAGAGCATGGCTCATATATTTAAGTTCCTTTGACTGTGAAGCTTCATCACGTGACTTTTTGCAGAATTGTAAAACTAATAAGTCGCTTCATTCACACTGGCGTAATCTATCAGAGAGATCAACCATTTTTGTTTGTGACAAAATGATTTAAAAAATGTTGGTTGTTATTTGACGAGTCTTTTAAAAATAATATCATGTATTTGTATTCTTTTATTGATGCGCTGCTCCGGCCTGTTTTGTTGTTGTTGTTGTTGTCGTTGAGATTTCGAGGGTTGAGAAGTTAGTTTCAAAAAGTCACTGAAGTCAAAGTAGCAGCAAAAAGTAAACAATGGCGGTGTCAAAATGTATTTGAATTTAAATCATACCATTTAAAAGTACGGAAGTTGTTGTGGAAATGACAATCTGTTATTGTACAGTCGGTCCATATTTTAGTCGCTGGCAGAGAAATTAATTTCAAAACTAGGTTAAAAATTGCCAGGTCACTCTATCTTTTGTTTACTTCTTGCCTGGTTTTGAAATTCATATTTCTAACAGCGACTAACACTTGGACCGACCACACAATAACAGGTTGTCATCTTAACAATATTTTCCATATTTTAAATGGTATGATTTAAATTTAAATGCATTTTTACACCTGCATTGTTTTTGGCAGATATTGGGCCTTTAAACGTTGGTCAACGCTTCCTTTTTTTTTTCTCTTTCCTATGACCTTGTATATTTTCTGATTGACTTTAGCAAAGAATAACCAAATAAAACAGTCCAAGCAGTCAATAGCAGAACCAATCTCTCTCTCTCTCTCTCTCTCTCTCTGAATATCTTGTACTTTTGGTCTGAACTTTGATATTGCTGAATTGCTAATCTCTCTCTCTCTCTCTCTCTCTCTCTGTCTGCCTTTTTTCAAAGTCTATTAACAATTTTCCGTGGAACAAAGTATTGTTAGGACGTTCTTTTACTGATTCTTTGTTGCCGAAATTCGTTTCCGTGACCTTTGTTTGAACAATATGTTTGTTCACGAAAAAACAAAACACAGAAATGATCAAAACGGGAATACTGTCAACGATAGTTTTATCGTATTAGGGATAAATATGTCATCCATAAAATATGAGCAACTCTCTGGCAAAAAGGGGCTTAATGCATCTCCATGATGGGATCCGTAAATAGCCACTTCTCTTAACAACCCACTTAATCATGGCGTAGACTGGTCCTTGGACATGCAGAAAACTGACCAACTGCGAAAAGTTTCGGCCCAGGTCAGCCTGCGCGGACTGCGCAGGCTGACCTGGGTCGATGCTTTTCGCAGAAGCATTAAGCCCCCTTTTCACAGAGCGTGGCTCATATATAATCTGTAGTAGTGAGAGGAAAGCCGAAGACGCTTATTCTGGGTTCTTCTTTTGTTCGTAACGGCCAAAACTTCACACGAGTTACAACATAAACAATGAATAAGAAATGGACAACACTTCTAGGCAGGCTTGAAAACTTGCCAATTGTATGCATCTTTTTTTCTTTTTGCATTTTTCGTGTCTGCATGTGTGGTCTTACACACGTGTTAATAGAAAACATAGCAAGCCTTCCGAAATGTTCGAAATAAGGTGAAAGTTCGGCCATTCGAACATGCAATGGGTCGGCTGTATTAATTAATTGCTCGATTATTGATTAGAATCGGAAATGCTTTTGTTTTCCAACCTATAGCAAATGTAGTTGTTAGAATGTACCATTGGTAAATTTTGACAATCAAGCTTACCCTCCACAGATCTATACTCTCACTACTCAAAAAATCCGCTCACTGATTCACTTATTTAGTACTTGATTATATACCGTTGTAAAAAAATCACGTGACTAAATGCATAAATTCTAGAATATAATTATATGCAATATGTATGACTATAAACTGTGTAGTTTTTGTCATGTAAACGATGTTTTGTTCTGTTCTGGTAATCTTCTCACTTCAGTGTGGTGATGATTCTTTTAAATTAGTATCATTTTGACAAATTCAAAATAGTTTTCATTTCAGTGCCTTACATATCAAATACTATTTTTCTACTCAGGATCTTCATAACAAATTGACGAAGTCCCGGGCCCATATTTACTTAACCATTCTTTCTATCAGTATTAGTCCAATTCTCAAGAAATTTCAAGTCTTCAAAATAACATAATTTTTGATTGGTAAACCATTTAGTGGCTAAACCATAGTTTAGCCAATCAGAAATTGTGTTACTCTCTAATTTAGAAAAATGCAAGAATGCAATTTAGAGTTTTCCGTGGTTATCCTTTATCAGTCGTGGACTACTTAACGTTTACAAGTTGACAAAAATTTGAACTCATCTATATTGAAGGCAGTTGAAGATGATAACTAGATAGTAAGTCAAATGATGAGAATGACCGTTGGAAAGGTAGAAAAACGTTGTAGGAAAAGAAGAAAATGTTTGATAGCAGCAAGTTTTCAAAAGCCTTCTTCCTCAGAGTCATACAAACACAGGCTGATTTAACAGAGTTTATCACATAAAACCTCCTCCGGCAGTGTATTAACTCTTTACCACACAATCCCAAGTTTTAACGACCCTGAGGGGCCTTTTGAAAACATTGTGGTAACCAGCATTTTCTCCTTTTTCCACAATGTTTTCTACGCTATCAAAGACAGAAATCATTTTGGGTCACCTTTAATTTCTCCGCTGCAAATGCTTTCAATTTGGCCCAGTCTAGAATTGTGTCGTTTTGTAAAGAGTTAAACCCATGACTTATTTTTGATAATACGCTAGTGTATTATCATTGTTTGGGTCCCGGTTCTGATCAGTTCTTTCTCATGAGCGCGCGAAACCGGAGAAACAAGCTACAGCACATGCTGGAATTTGTACTACTACGCCGTTTCGCGGAAAAATGACGTCATTGTTGCTAAGACGTATATGCGTGGAAAGTTTTGGAATTTCATATTTAATAAAAACCAAGAAATGCAGGAAAAGTTTTTTGACATCAACAAAATTGCTGAAATAGGTGGACTCCCCATCTAGAAAAAAGTTTCAAGCTGGCCTACTTTCGGTTTAAATGTCAGAGCTATCTACTTGTGTATGCTCATATTTGAAACCAAACTACACAATGTAAACATGGACCCGTGAATGGTGTATAGGCTAAAGGTGATGATGCAGGATATTTTTGTCTCTCATTCATTTTATGTGATAAACAGAATCTGACATTCATGTTTATGTATTATCATTTTTATCAAACTCGTTGACTAAAACGTAAGTGACACTCGCCAAGGCTTGCGTCATACATTTTAGTCAACTCGTTTGATAAAAATGATAATACATAAACACTCATGTAAGATCCTCTATTTAACATTCTACCGAACCTTCCGGTGGTTTAACTCTTAGCCTGCCAAATAAGCGAAATAAACAAACACGCTGGCAGTGAAAAACCAAGATTTTCATAATCATTTCAAAGGTATTTTATTGGGGGAAATATCTTTTCCTTGAACAGTGTAGATCCAAGATCAGACTGTACATTCTGTGCAGTCTGAATTTGTCCGCAAAAGGTCTTTTTGAAAATATTGTTGGGAAAAAAAATGGTGACCAGTGATGCAATACCCTCAGACCTCGATAAAAATCTCACTTTATTCAGTGGGCAGCAAAAGAGTTAAATCTCTACAAAAAAGACAAAATTTTAGACTCGTCAAAATTGAAAGCATTTGCAGACAAATTAAACGTGCCTCAATTGAAAGGATTTTTCTATGAAACGGTAGGAAACATTGTGGGAAAAAGGAGAAAATGCTGGTTACCAGCATTTTCTCTTTTTCCCACGAGGTTTTCCTAAAGCTTTCTTCCATTAGGTTGTTAAAATTCGGGATTGTTTGGTACAGGATTACGGAGAAGTTTAGGAGGTTCATGAATACCAGGTTATAGCAATGCGTTCATAAATCATCATCCCATGTTATTCAAGTGGTCTGTGGAAACTTCGGCCAGGTCCTGTAATTAACTGACCATCTTCATTACCTTTTCGAGCCCTATACTGTAATTTTCACCACGGACGGTGGGGACCCGTCTGTCCACGCCGACCTCAACCCCAGGGGCGAGTACCCGTTTTGGGGGTAATTTACTCCTTGGGGTTTTCAACAGAAACCTTTTAAACAATACAAACAAAATCTGATCGTAAACACGTATCGTCAGACTGACACACGTTCTGTCAACTCAAAGGTACAGAGCTACGTGCAGTAAAGTGCTACCTAAAACATTCGTTCTATTGACTATCGTATGAATATTTCAGTTTGATCATCAGAAAAAATGGGATTGAATATTCGTATATTTGATACAAACCATGTTGTAATATATGATAAACAAACAAATAGAAAAAAAAAATACTGATATTTAGAATCGATTTCTATACAGATACTTCTATACTCGTTTACAGCAACTTTGTAGCCCATTATTTTTCATCTTTATTTTCTGAAACTCTAATCATTTTTGTATCTTCATGCAAATTGATGTCCTTGACGGCTGCAAGGTTGCAGAGATTACAACGTATAGAAAACGCATTTCATTTTTTCGCAGCCTTCAAAGAAATCACTGTTGTCGTTTCCAGTTTAAATGAGGAAGCATCTGTTGAGTTTTTCTATCCCTTACTCTATGTATATTGGTAATCTATATATGTTGACACAGCTGACCAAATTTTGAGCTATTCTACACACTTTCAAGTTTTAACAGCGTTTCTTTTTTTCTCTCTAGCTATAAGCATGTATCTTTAACGCAATATTAAACAACAAATATTTGGATTTAGACTTGTCCAAACTGAAAGCATTTGCAGACAACAAATTAATTTTTGTCCAAATGTTAGAATCTGCCTTGGAAAGGATAGAAAAAATTGCAGGACAGGGAGAAAATGCTGGTTACCAGCATTTTCTCCTTTTCCCACAATGTTTTCAAAAGCCCTCTCTTTCAATGTCGTTAAAACTCGGAATTGAGTGGTAGATTAGCCCCCAAGCTGCTAAGCGCGACTCACTGACCTTTTGCGGACAGTGAAGATCAAGATCAGACTGCACAGAACGTGCAGTCTGATCTTTGATCTACACTGTCCAATACGGTATTTTCATTTCGGTGAAATCAACTTTAAAACCGCAATGTTTCGGTTGTTACTATCGAGTAGAAATTTGTGTTTCATTTATTCAGCAGATTGAGGGTTAAGAACACAAATAATTCTAACCCATTCAGACAAGTGGTTGTTAAACAGAAGTCAGTATCATTCTGAATACGTCGATTCAGAAACTTAAAATGGTGGTTGCTTAACGCAAGTGACTGTTGAACAAGAGTGGTTTTAATACAATTTACACTGACCCACGATTTGTAGAGCTCGAAATAAGCCAGAAATCGCTGGTATTTCTGAATGGCATAGATGCGATTTGCTGATAATAAAATATCTTGAATACATATGAATCGCATTCCATGTTTAATCTCTGTGGTACATTCGAGTAACGTTATGTACCTTAATGTACAAAAAATGCGGTATCTGAAACGAACAGGAAATAGCCCAGAAACTGTATTGTAGCCTAAGAATTGCTTCAAAAGACTTAACTTTGTTAGCAGTTTGTAGAAAATTCGGACTAAAAATATATTTGAGCCATGCTCTGACAAAAGGGGACTTAATGCATCTCCGTGATGCATGATACCAAGCAAGTCATCACATTATTTTGGATCTATAATAGCCATCTTGAGGTAGAATAGTCCTTGGACATACAAAAGATTGACCAATAGCGAACAGTTTCGGCCCAGATCAGCCTGCGCGAACTGCGCAGGCTGACCTGGGTCGATACTTTTCGCAGATGCATTAAGCACCTTTTTCACAGAGCATGGCTCATATGCATTAGAGCTTGTAGCATGCAAAAGCATTCCAATCATTAACCGTTTGCATGCGTTTGGAAAATTTATGGTCTTGTAGGCAGAAAGATCAAGATCAGACTGAAATAACATGAAGCTCGATGAAACAAAAACGCTATCCAATTTTTGTGACATATTCTACCTAACTCAGTCCTGAGTGTGCGACTTTTGGTCTTTCTTGCTGACTAGGTCTCCATTTTACGTAAATGAAAGAAGCGCACGAACTGATTTCTTTAAATTGCATTTCCGTCTGTTTTCTTCAATCGTTACCAGACGACAAAATTATGGGCTTTTCCAAATACAGTTAGCATTTGCAGATGACAAAATAAATCTGACTCAGTGGGTGAAATTTGCTGTTGAAAGGGTAGAAAACACTGTAGGAAAAGGAGAAAATGCTGGTTACCAGCATTTTCTCCTTTACCCATAAAGTTTTCAAAAGTCATTCTCCTCAAGGGCGTTAAAACACTGGATTGTGTGGTAAAGGATTCATGTGCCTAATATATTTCAAAAAGCTGTGTTTGTTTGTATTGGAGTTTAACAACGTTTTAACAACTTAGGTCATATCACGGCGGTCAGTGCACCTACGCATGTGTTTCCTGGCTTTCTCACATCAGTACTGACACAACTTTTTTTCAAGTCACAGACTACCTTTCTCACGTGCATCAGAGGTGAGAGGCACACAATCGTTGGAAGAAAGTTTGCTTCAACCGGGTATCGAGCCCATAACTACCAGGTCACTAGTCAGATACGCTAACCACTGAGCTTTCCGGCCAAGGTATAACTGTTAAAAAAAAAACAACAACCGTGACAACAACAACAACAATAACAACAACAAAAACAAACAGTTGAAAGTTACGGTGTTTCTGCACTGTCCACAGGGTACCAATATTGTTGATGGTCAGGGGTGCATCTAACACCACAGTAACCACTCATCCCATTGTCCAATCTTTCAGTCCCAATTACTGGCAATGAAAATTCGTAATTAACCTTGACAATGGACACTTTTATATCGAGTGGCCAGATATAGTTCGACCAGCCCGTAAGTGGTCATTTTCAAACTGCGTGGGCACCAATTTTAACTCTTTTCGCGCCAAATATAATAGACTCAACCGCTTTCTACGGCTAAAAACACAATCCACTGAAACTCAGAAAGATTTCTCTAACAGATTTGACTGAATAAGAGGGCGGTATAGATTCAAGATCAGACTGCACGTTCTGTGCAGTTTAATCTTGATATATACCGTCCGCAAAAGCTCCTGTTTCCGCCCATGGCTCTAGAAGGGTTAAAGACAACCTGAACGTGATAAATAGTCCCGACCAAACAACTTTGGAGCGGTTATCGGATAGGTTCGAATGTTTTCCACCATGTTCATGTAAAATTCGTGTGCCGTTTAAGAAGCATTCGCGCATTCTTTTAACCCTAAGGCTGCTAAAGCGCGACCCAAGGCGCTTTTGCGGCCAGTGTAGATCAAGATCAGACTGCACAGAATGTGCAGTCTGATCGTTGATCTACACTGTCCGATAAAGAGATGTTTCCCCAACCCCTATAACTTTGAAATACGAACATTTTGGTTTTTACCATCGGCTTGAAAGTTTCATTTAGAGCTATATAGTAGGATAAGGGTTAAGTTACAGGTAGTACTTTCAGCAACAGACCGTTTTCGAAATAATTTTTGTTAAAGGAGCCCAAACAGCATGGGTGCCAACTTTTTTTTGTAAATCTTACATCTTACAATGATAAAACTTGACAAAACAAGTCTGGATTTATTATCGGATATGTTTCGATGCTTTCCGACATTTTTTATCCCAGATTCACCCGCAATGTTAGTTGCATTTCTGTATTTTTTTTTAAGAAAGGGATAAAAACAGGTTTTGTTTGTTTGTGTTTTTCGCCGGTTTAAACAATGTCAATATTAATTCGGGCTGACCTGTGAGTCTTTAAGCGAATCCATCTAGATCGTATTTTCACAGAAAACATTTAATGTTAATCCTCATGCTGCTCAGCGCGACTGAAGGACCTGTTGCAGACAGTGTTGTTCCAAGATCAGACTGCACAGAACGTGCAGTCTAATCTTGGATCTACACTGTCCGACAAGAAGATATTTCTCCCTCAAAAATACCTTTCAAATAGCAAGATTCTGGGTTTTACTATCGGCTTGAAATTTTCATTTCCCTTATTTAGCACGTTAACCCTTTACCATGCTATCCCGACTTTTAACGACCCTGAGGAAGAGGCCTTTTGAAAACATTGTGGGAAAAGGAGAAAATGCTGGTGACCAGCATTTTCTCCTTTTCCCACAATGTTTTCTACTCTATCAGGGACAACTTTCTTCATCTGAGCCACCTTTAATTTGTCGTCTGCAAATGCTTTCAATTTGGACCAGTCGAATTTTTTTTTCATTTGGTAAAGGGTTAACTCTATCACTTCTTGTGACGACTTAAATAACTTTTGCGGATGGTGTAGATACAGATCAGACTGCACAGAACGTGCAGTCTGATAGCTGATCTGCACCATCCGCTAGCCGATGCTAGACTATGACACAATTCATCTTCAATAGCAGTGGGATTCTTTTTTTCTTTTAACCTCGGAAAAAAATAATAAAACGTGGAATTTCTTGAGTTAATAGTAAAAGGATAAAGGATGTAAACTAAGCTTTTAACCCATTGAATACTCAACATGAAAGTTATTGTCCGGCCCTCGCTTACAGACCATAATAAAAATCAAAGCTTGGACGAAATAATTGTCACAAAAGTAGATAACATTTTTTTCATGCTTAACTCTTTACCAAACGACAAAATTTTAGACGGGTCCAAATTGAAAGCATTTGCAGACGACAAAATAAAAGTGACTCAAAAATTGAAATTTGTTTTAGGACGGGTAGAAAACATTGTGGAAAAAGGAGAAATTGCTGGTTACCAGCATTTTCTCCTTTTCCCACAATGTTTTCAAGAGGCTTCTTTCTCAGGGTCGTTAAAAGTCGGAATTGTGTGGTAAAGGTTTAAACGAAAGAATCGAAACGAGAATTCAGGGATTTGAAGCTCGATAGATAAACTTGCTAAAAATTTCACCCCCAATTTTCAAAACTTAACCCTAGAGCAGTCTTCCCACTTTATTACCGTATCTTTTTTCGATCGACAGTTTGTCCAAAAAAAAAAAGCGTAATTAAACCATTATCTATTATCCCGTGCTGTACGAAAAGAAAATATCGTTATTTCAAAGTTATACAGTATTTTGGGGGAAAAAATCTCCATATCGGACAGTGTAGATCCAAGATCAAACTGCGCGTTCTGTGCAGTCTGATCTTGATCTACGCTGTCCGCTAAAGGTCATTGAGTCGCGCTTAGCAGCCAAAGGGTTAAGACAGTGGTTATTTTCTCGTCCGAGCTGACCAGCATATCACGACCAATCTCGACCATTTCGACACGCTTATTGTTGGGTGTTACGGAGGGTAATTTCCAAACCGTCTATTTTCACCTACCACCTGCTTATTTTCGGGTTACCCTGCGGCCTCGATTCCGCTGATTTAGTGACGTCGTAGGCAGCTCATCGACCCGAACGCTGTAAATTTCAGTCTGATTGACAGTTTTAGATTGAAAATGTGTCTAAAAGTGGGAAGTTACGTGCTATTTTCTCTGAATTGTCCGTTAAAGCGTCTGCCTATTTAGAAGAGACAATGATGATACGTTTCGAAGACACTGATTGCCGATAAATATCTAGTATATTTACTGACAAAAGAGCGTCAGGTTAGATTTTACTGTGCCAAAATACCTCACAAAAGTCTTTTTAGGAAAAGCTAAATATGTCAAAAATGATTTATGTAAAGAGCAATGACGTCATTTCCTTTATGCCAGTTTTTTCAACTTACGAAAAAATGTTTTGCTTAACCTTCGGCTCGTAAAACAGTCAAACAAAGGGCAATATGAACAACAAACATTACAGAACTAGATGTGTAACGTTGCTACATAACGACATCAGTTTCTGTTGGTCTATGAAGATTTTACGTTCAATTATAAATAATGATACGGTAGCATACATAAAAGTATTGCTAATACCATGTTTAGAGAACGCAAACACAAATGAAAGACGGTTTTCATGCATCTGCAAAATGTATCGACCCATTTCAGCTTGTGCAGACCGCACAGCTGATATGGGTCAAAATTGTTTGCCATTTGTGAATTTTCTGCAAGTCCAAGGACCATCTTACCTCGCGATTCACTTGGTTATTAGACAAAATCGATTTTATGGATCCATATTGGCATAATTAGATGACGATACACTTGGTACAATGTATCACGGAGATGTATCAAATCCCCTTTTGTCAGACTGCCGTACCAGATCCTAGTCAAATAACTTCATAACGAACGTCAGAGGTTCTGTGCAATTGGCAGTGGATTTGGGTTTGATGGCACTTTGGTTTTCCTTCATTGCACTGCAAAATAAATAAACCGAACATTTCCAATTGATAATTGAACAAACCAAACAACCCCTAAATATCCGTGAAACTAGAAAAGAAGATAGTTTCGAAACACGCTTTTAAAGCATAGTGTTTGGGATATTAATTTGCAGCTCAATAATTAAGCGATCAATTGGGTACCAAACCAAAGACCAGCCTGCACTGAAATTCAGGCTGATCTTGGTTTGACCATTTTTTAAAAAAGAAAAAAATACATTAAATTTAAGGTTGCGTGCGATACGCGTGGTAAATGGCATTTGAGTTCCCTTTAGGTAAACGTTGCAATGCCAAATGAATTAACATACAAAAAAAAATCAGCTTGTACTTGTGAAAAACTAAATATTTTGATTCCATTGGTAGATCAAAGATTCAGCGATCGACTGAGAATAAGAAAAACCCAGACCGGACCGAGATCCGACTGCACCGCGAGCTGTTCTTTTTTTCATCACCTTGCATCTAAGGTTGCGTGCGATACGCAGCGGATATGGGTTTTATGGTCTTTAGGTTTCATCTGGTTAATTAAATGCACGACTGCTTATTGCAATTCGCATATTGTAGGTCGACTTAAATTTCAATCTAATTTTAGGTTTATAACATTACTTCTTTATCAAACAATCTCGTAGTTTTCTTAATTCTACGAAGACGGCTTCGAAAAAGAAATGTACGTAGAGGACAAAATGCTGGTTACCAGCATTTTCTCCTTTTCCCCATTATGTTTTCTACCCATTCAATGATATACATGTATCACATGCTATGAGCCACACTTAATTTGTCGTCTCCAAATATTTTCAAAATGAACGGACCTAAAATGTGGTCGTCTTGTAAAGAGTAAGGGCAATGGCCAGGTGCGAGTCGGATAATGATCGCTCCCCAACGTTCATCGTCCTATGTTTTTTGTTTGCAGATTGTAAGATTATTGCGCAAGTGCATAGCAGATGTCGTCGTTAATGGCAAACCTAAATTGTACAGTTCTTCATAAAGCTTACATTCCTCTACTTTTAGAGAATGATTCTACTATCTGTAGTACCCCGTTTTTATGATACTTGGGCCATGCTCTGTGAAAAAGTGGTTTTCATGCATCTGCAAAAAGTATCGACTCATGTCAGCCTGCGAAGTCCGCGCAGGCTGACATGAGTCGACACTTTTTGCTATTGGTAACATTTTTGCGTGTCCAATGACTATTTTTTTCTCATGATTTGGTCGCTTGTTTGACAAAACCGTTTTCAAGGATCCACAAATATATGATGACTTGCATGGAATAATTCATCACGGAGATAAATTAAACACCCATTTTGCCAGAGCATGGCCTCATACTTTTACAGAACCTATTATGTCAGTCGGCACTACTTTTCATGTCCGGGCTTTCTTATTGTAGCCATTTAATTCAAATACCAAACGAAAACATTTTAGAATTGACCAAATTCAAAGCATTTCCAGACGACAAATTAAATACGGCTCAAAAGATGTGATTTGTCTATAAAAGGGTAGAAGACTTTGCGGGGAAAGGAGAATATACTGGTTACGAGTTAAGTCTTCTATCTCAGGGTTGCCAAAACTTGATTGGGTCAATGTTTCAGATCGTCCTTCAAATTAAAAAACAGAATATTTTGTCACCTGATATTTTTGGGAAAAATGATCTAAGAACAGTTTTAAAAATTCAAAGTTCATTTTCCCCATCGTTTGCGCCACAAAATTTCCTTCCTGACTGATTTGAAAATATATGCTGTATCGCAAAGGGGGCGGGGGGTTGTCTTGGAATTACAATAATACTCAATGAAATAAATGCGTGTTGCCGGACAAAAATATATTTTAAAATTTATTAAAAAAAAAAAAAATCCCCTCTTAGAAGTTATAATTACTTATCTCCTGTATCTGCTGTCTGGCAGATCTGAGTTAGCTCTTCATCAGAAAACAAAGTTTTAGATTTTTTTTTTTTCAAAATAAAAGTAATTTCAGACGACAAACTGAATGAGGCCGATGGAGGAAATTTGTCTTTGATAATGTGGAAATCATCGTGTGAAAAGGAGACAATGCTGGCTGGGACAAAATGCTGACTACCAGCATTTTCCTTTTCCCACAATGTTTTCATTTTTTTCTTTCACAAGGGTTGTTAAAACACAGGATTGTTTGGTAAAGGAGTTGCAAAGCTACGTTGTAATGGGGTGCACATGCGAAAAAAAAAAATGCAAATATCTATCTTATGGAATCTTATTGCAACAAAGATCATGTAGAATTTTAATAATAATAATAATAATGATAATAATAACTTGCATTCCATATCATTTCCGATATTTGTTTCTTTTCAGACGGTTCCCTGAAAATAAAAGCGGTTGTAACGGGGGGCGCACAAGCACCAGTAATTCTCAGTGAAATAAAGAAGGCACAACCTGCCAATTTGTCAGAATCACTGCATAAAGAAACACATTAACAATACTGTCTGTTTTCGATGATTAATGACAACCTATTACAGACAAATATCTCACTCTTCCAAGAATTTTTCTTGCCAAAACAAATTTTACCGTCACACCGGTCATCCATTATAATACATCTTTGGGAAATCCCTGCTCCGAATAATTTGTTGTTGTTGTTGATGGAACTGAACAGGGGTAACAGTAGCTATATGACGGTATTTGTAATCTTTGATAAATCGAATACGAGTACGAATAGCTACTTTGCTCGAATTATCAGTATATTCGGTAAATTCGAAAAAGTCACTCTAGGCGTCAGTTTGTCTTAACTCTTATACTACCGAGTCCAGAAATACCACTTTTTTCATGGCTGTTAAAGTGTATTTCCAATGCTTTTAAAGATTATTGTTGCCATTGATAAGTACAGCGCAGGGGACGGTGTAGATCCAAGATCAGACTGCACGTTCTGTGCAGTCTGATCTTGATCTACGCTGTCAGCAAAAGCTACTTAAGTCGTCATTCGGGTAATGAAAGAGTGATTGCTCCACCAGATGACAAAATTTCAGATTTACTCAAATCGAAAGCATTTGCAGACTACAATTTTTTTTTATCAAATGTTGCTCAAATTATGGTGTTTGTCTTTGAAAGGTTAAAAAAAAAAAACATTGTTTGAAAAAAAAAAAAAAATGATGGTTACCAGCATTTTCTCTTTTTCCCTTCATGTTTATAGAACTTTTTCTTCTTCAGTGTTGTTTTTAAAACAAGGCGTTGTTTGGTATAAGGTTATAAAAAGATGAATGCACAAATTTTCTTTTTTTAAAATTGTTTTCCACTTGGAAAACAATTTTCCATAACTGGCCATTTTACGCTTACAGCACCAAAATAAAATGAAACGCAAATGTTAACTCTTTACAAAACGACAAAATTTTAAAAATGTCCAAATTGAAAGCATTTGCAAACGACAAAATAAACGTGACTCAAAAATTGATTTGTTTTGGGAAGGGTAGGAAACATAATGGGAAAAGGAGAAAATAATGGTTACCAGCGTTTTCTCCTTTTTCCACAATGTTTTCACAAGCTTTATTTCTCAGAGTCTTTAAAAGTCGGGATTGTGTGGTAAAGAGGTAATGTACCTTTGTTATTAACTCTTTACCAAACGATAAAATTTTGGACAGGACCAAATTCAAAGCAAATGTAGACAAAAAATGATATGTTGCTAAAATGACGATTTCTGTCTTCGATAGGGTAGAAAACATTGTGGGAAAAGGAGAAAATGCTGGTTACCAGCATTTTCTCCTTTTACCACAATGTTTTCAAAAGCCTTTTCTTTCAGGGTCGTCTAAAGTCGGCGTTGTGTGGTAAAGGGTTAAGACACATGTAAGTGAAAAAAAAAGAGTGTGAGCGATAGGGAGTATCTGAATTTTAGAAAGCATTTTATTTCCTCGAGCATTACGAATTTGAGTTTAAAGGCCCAAAAGTGACCAAAAGTAAACACTGTGGGTGTTAAAATGTATTTGAATTAAATCATACCTTTCAAAAGTATGAAAATCATCGTGAAGATGACAATCTGTGATTGTGTGATCGGTCCAAGTGTTAGTCGCCGGCAGAAAAAAATGAACTGTAAAACTAGGTAGAAAGTTGGCAGGTCTCTCTATTTTTTATTTCTTTTTGGCTAGTTTTTCACTTTTCTGCCGGCGACTTACACATGGAACAATCGGACAATATCAGATTGCAACCTTCACACTAATTCCCATACTTTTAACAGGTATGATTTAAGATTAAATGCATTTAAATACCCGCACTGTTACTCAAAAGTTTTGTCCCTTCAAAGATTACTGAATTCCGCAAATTGCGTACGATTATTTTGCATGGCGGAATTACAAAGATTGGCGGTAAATGGCGTTGCATATCCGGTTAAACAACTGAAAATATTTCGCCACCGACTGGCCTTTCGATGGCTATATGTGTAGACCTACCGTTCAGTGTCATTGAAAGGCACGAAAGAGGACACAAAGACGTTGCCTCCAACCAAAAACCCCTGTTCGCCCCACCAGCGAAAGTTTTCTCTCTTTTCATCTCAACGCAGAGGCTAACTAAAAGAAAAAACGGTTCCCCGAAACTTGTTTCCCTGCGAGATAAACTACTAGATAAGAGCCATTGTGTTCCAGCGAAGTTGACCCATCATTTACCATTTGCAATCCTCTACTGTCATTCTCCAAATTTATGATGAAAGTTCTAGCATTTCCCGTCACACGGTTTCCCCTCGAGTGTCGCAATCATAGCCGAAATCTTGCGATTTGTGAGCAGAGGTGATAAATGGGTGCGATAAAATATGATTCCTTGGTAACATTCCACAGCTAATCTCTGACGGAGTTTTCTGCCAATTTTGGTGCCGCTCTCGATGTCACATCACAGAGATTGCTGCTTTAACTCTTTACCAAACGACAAAATTTTTGAATGGACCAAATTGAAAGCATTTGCAGACGATAAATTCAGTGTTGCTAAACTGATCATTTCTGTCTTTGACAGGGTAGAAAACATTGTGGGGGAAAAAGAGAAAATGCTGGTTACCAGCATTTTCTCTTTTTCCCGCAAAGTTTTCAAAAGACTTTTTCTTCAGGGTCGTTAAAACTCTGGATTGTGTATTAAAGAATTAAGACTTGTCCAAATTGAAAGCTTTTTGCAGACGACAAAATTAAATGTAGCTCAATTGTTAGGTTTTGTCTGTGGAAGGATAGAAAATGCTGGCTACCAGCATTTTTCTCCTTTTCCCACAACACTTTCAACTGCCTTTTTCCTCAGGGTAGTTAAAACCCGGGATTGTGTGGTAAAGGGTTAACTCTTTACCAGACGACAAATGAAAATCCTATTTCTTAAATATCGTAAAACACGGAACTGTTTGGTAAAGGGTAAACTTTCCCTTTCTTGACCCATGTACAAGACATGATTTATTCCAGCAAACCTGGAAACGTTCAAGTCAACGGAAAGAACGGCAAAACGTGTTCTATAACGTGTTCTATAAAAAGGGGGTTTAATGCATGACCGACAATCTAAAAAAAAAAAACCACCGAATGCCCTTCTTGTTTTTATTTTCGAGGTTAAACCTTTAAACCCTTTTATCATTGGGGATGTTTTAGATGATTTCGTGCACTGCGAAGATAGAGATCAGACTGAAAAGAACGTGCAGTCTAATCTAAGATCCACACCCTCAGAATGAGATATTCTGGACAAATATACAAGGCTTTGAATAAGGAAAATGAGTTATTTTCTTTAACTGAATTATTTCACGCTTTCTATAATAAAAGACGACAGGTTTTGGATATTTTCATATTGATAGCATTGGCAGACAGACAAAATGTGGCTAAAATGATGTAAATCGTCAGTGAAAAAGAAAAAATTGTTGTTGAAAATAAGAAAATACTGGTTACTAGCATGTTCTCCCTTTACCACCAAGTTGTCAAAAGTTCTCCTCTACGGGGTCTTTAAAACTCATAATTGTCTGGTATATGGTTAAAGGGTTAACTCTT
The DNA here is from genome assembly GCA_945859785.2 of Tridacna gigas. Classification (NCBI taxonomy): domain Eukaryota; kingdom Metazoa; phylum Mollusca; class Bivalvia; order Cardiida; family Cardiidae; genus Tridacna; species Tridacna gigas. The sequence goes on along the minus strand of OX244034.2, from coordinate 43,505,237 downwards.
TCGTCGATAAGTCAACAGAGTCGATTTTTTTTCTCGTGGTCAAATACTGTAAGCCCACTTCATATAGGGAAACTTTTGTTTAAGTACAAATGCCAGTAACGGACGGCTTAGATCCAAGATCAGACTGCACGTAAGGTGCAGTCTGATCTTGATCTACAGCAGTCCGAAAAAAGCTGCTTACATGTGCTTTGCCTACGGGTGATCAAAAGAGCCATGCAATTTTATCTCTGTCTCACACACATGGTGCTAAGAGCAATTCCCGCGGGCAAAAGAGCCGTTTAAATTGCGGATTGGATATCTCCCTAATGTGAAGGGGAATAGTTATTGAATGATTTGATAGAAGCGAATTAAGGGCGTCTGTTTTGTGTATTCCGGCAATCTTAATTTGTTTTTATTCACAAGTCCTCGTATCAATGAATCCATCACAATGTATCACCGAGAAAAAATGGCGATATGCTAATGAGTCTCAACGTTTCTTGTTTCTACGAAAGTGGGGCTTTACGAGAGATTCCGTTCACAGTGTCAATTTTGACTCCTTCAGCGCCAAATGTATTGAGCCATGCTCTGTGAAGAGGGGGCTTAATGCATCTGCAAAAAGTGTCGACCCAGGTCAGCCTGCGCAATCCGCGCAGGCTGACCTGGACCGAAACATTTTGCTATCGGTCAATTTTCTGCATGTCCAATAACCAGTTAACCTCGTGATTTAGTCGGTTGTTAGACAAAACGGACTAAATGGATCCAAGATTATGTGATGACTTGCTTGGTATGATGTATCACGGAGATGCATTTAAGCCCCCTTTTTGCCAGAGCATGGCTCGCACCAACTCGACCTCTGTCGACAGCTGAAAATACAATCCACGGAAACGCAAAAGCCCCTTTTTCGCCCATAGCGCTGAAAGGGTTAGGAATTAACACTGTCAAAATCAGAGCTAAGTGTCTTGCTAAAGACTATATGTTGTAAAGAGAGAATATCTGTAGTTTGGTTGAAAGTTTCAAGCATAATATAGCTTTTATTTATTCACATGAGCCGTGCTCTGGCAAAAAGGGGCTTAATGCATCTCCAGCATGCATAATTCCTAGCACGTCATCTCATGATCATGGATCCGTAGAGCCCATTTTGTTTAACAACCGTCTGAGTCGTCAGGTAGAATGGTCCTTTGACATGTAGAAAATTGAACGATATCGAAAAGTTTCGGTCAGGTCAGACCTGGGTCGATACTCTTCGCAGATGCATTAAGCTCCCTTTTTCACAGAGCATGGGTCATATAAGTCATCATGCCGAAACAAAACCCACTGACTTCTCAGGATAAGAATAAAATATTTTCCGAATTATATAGAGAACGAGTGGTGTCTGAAAAGTACCCGGAAAAGTTTTATATATAATTTATTCCGTAAAAATACCAAATTTTACTATAACGATTCGAGCTCTGTACAGCACTTTGACATAGATCAATGAACAGACGCGTCTGTGTCATTCTTAATAAATCTTTGTGAAAAAATGACATTCGGATTTAAAAAAAGCTGTGCCAGCCAATTACACAAGCAATGAACTTCAGAGTTAAATGTCATAGAATTAGCTCTAGGTCCGTATTCACCAACCATTCTTAAGACCATTCTTGGTCTTGTTCTCCAAAATTTTCCAAATTTGAAAGTAACACACCTTCTGATTGGCTAAACCATTTGGTTTAGCCAATCAGAAGTTGTGTTACTTTTGAACTTGGAAAATCTTGAAGAATAAGTCTAAGAACGTTCTTAAGAATGGTTGGTGAATACGGACCCTAGATTTGAAATTGGTCTCGTTTCGCAGTCTTGACGTGGCCTAGTTTATAAAGTCTAAATCGCGGATGAATCAGTGAGTGAACATCCAAAACCGATGTCTTTCACACCCAATACCACTTTCATAACACCTAAAGCCGCACGCAAGATAAGTTACACAAGTTTGTGTAAAATAGTCAGGAAACGATTCTATCAGTCTTAATCCTTTACCACACAATCCCGACTTTTAACGACTCTGTGAAAGAAGCCTTTTGAAAACATTATGGGAAAAGGAGAAAATGCTGGTAACCAGCATTTTCTCCTTTTCCCACAATGTTTTCTATTCATTCCCAAAACAAATTTCAATTTTTCAATCACGTTTATTTTGTCGTCTGCAAATGCTTTCAATTTGGACCAGTCTAAAATTTTGTCGTTTGGTAAAGAGTTAAAAGAAAAAATATCGTCATCGGTCAGATGAATGAATTTTTAATGAATATCTTAAAACCTGTTTGCAAGCAAATTCCTACCGTCTCCCGCTTTTAGTACTTTCAGTACTTTTATGATATACTGCAGTAGACAAATTGACAAACTTGGCCTGGTACTAAACATGCACGGAACGTCATATGTTTATACAAATTAGTGAAATTACCTTCACGTAAACTGAATTCCTTTGGAAAGGTATTTTTGATAAGCTATTCAAAGTATGATCTTAAGCCCGCTCCATAAATAGATTTACTTTGCCGTATCTAAAGTACATGTACCGCAATGCAAGAGTATACGGGCTTCAAAAAACTTCAGACACAAAATAAAAAAAAAAAACATGGTACAGTGAGCAATAGATCCTTCGTGTTAAGCAAAAAACAGCTTTGTATGCAAGAAAACAGAACCATTTACCTTTTTTACTTTCAGGCGGATGTTCCCTACTGTACGTGTGTCCTTCACCGGCCTTGACATTGATACCAAGTACAGCGTTCTCATGGATATAGTTCCGGTTGACAACAAGAGGTACCGATACGCCTATCATCGCTCGTCTTGGCTAGTCGCCGGAAAGGCTGATCCGCCTTTACCCACGAGGTAGCTTTACTTTATAAATCAAATCGAACTTTATCGTTTCGGTTTATGCATAACATTATGTGTACTTTTTTCTACAATATTTGTAGCAATTTTAAGATAGACAACCTGTAAATATTCATTTTATAAAAAAGAAAAAAAAATTGTATATTAGATTATGGCAATAATTACAAAAAAAAAAAAAAAAAAGTATTTTAGTGCAGAAGAAGAGGACTAACAAATCTATTTAAATTTCTTTAAATCGAGGGCCTTTGTTTGAAAGGGTTAAAACATTTAGAGAAAAATAGAAAATGCTATTCGGCAGCCTTTTCTCTCTTTCCTATATTATTTTCAAAAGCCTTCTACCTCAAGATCGCAAACAATCGCAATTGTGTGATGAAAGGTTAATTAAAATGGATTTATTTTTTTTACATTTTGCAGATTCTATGTCCATCCCGATTCGCCGTATTCTGGTGAACAACTCATGAAGCAAACAGTGTCATTTGAAAAGCTAAAATTGACAAACAACATGCTGGATAAAAACAGCCAGGTAACCATACTTTTTCTCTTTCAAAAAGCATTCGAAAATCTCATTAACTGTCGTGAATCTTTCATTAAAATGAATGTAAACATAGTAAGGGTCTTATACGCTGCATTTCATTTTTGTAAAAAGAATAAGATGACAAGTCAAGAAAGTGACCTCCAATCTTAAATTTACATACATCTGTCACCTGTATAAGTATACTCTGGCCGAGAATTTGTAAAAATAGCATCTTCTCGTTATGAACAGTTTCTCCGTTTGCCACAATGGTTTGCTTTTTAAAACAGATAGACGGCGTAAGAGGTACCAGCATATAATACTAATATACTAATTCTACAGCTCTTCTGTGGTCTAATGTGAAAAGAAAAAAAAAAATCAATATTGGTGTAATAAATGTGCCCGAAAGTTAGTCTGCAAGGGTCCGCAGAATGAACATATCCACAATTTTAGCCAATGGCAAGTTACTGTTTAATCATTCGAGCATGCCCAATACCAAGAAGTAGGTCAAAAGCCTTCGTATTCAGCTACGCTGAAAAAGAAATGTCTGCAGGTAGTAAAGTGATAATGAAACCCCCCTTTTTATTTTCAGATAATACTAAATTCCATGCACAAATACCAGCCCCGAATTCATATAGTGAAGAAAAAAGATTCAACACCGAATCTCCCTTCAATAACATCGCTGGACGCGGAGGAATTTAAAACGTTCATATTTCCAGAAACAACGTTTATTGCCGTGACAGCGTATCAAAATCAACTTGTAAGTACATTTACAGTACTGTACATATGAGCAGTCCTCTGGCAAAATGGGGTTTAATGCATCTCAGTGATGCATTAAACCAACCAAGTCATCATATAATTATTGATCCATAAAATCCCTTTTGTCTAACAGCCAACTGAATTCATGAGACACAATGGTCTTTGACATGCAAAAAATTCACCGAAGGAAAAAGTTTCGGTCCAGGTCAGCCTGCATCGATACTTTTTGTAAATACATTGAGTCCCCTTTTCACAGAACATGACTCATATAATTTTTACCCTCAGAGCACTGAATAAACCGAACATAAATTTTCCGCCCAGAAAGAAGACCCGAAAACTTGCAATCTCAATTTTAGGCCAGAATGTCTCAGGATAGCGGTCAGTGTAGATCAATGATCTGACTGCACGTTTTGTGCAGTGGCCGCGAAGACAACTTTATTTGTAAGAGGCGCCTTAAGGGTTAATATACTTTTTGATTATTGAAAGTTTTTTTTGAATAGGTTTTTTACGCTCTGTTCAACTGTAGTTCATTTATTTCACTGCACCAGCTCAATAATTAATTCTAGTCTTTCAAGGGTTTCTTCAGTAATAAGCTGGACTCTGTAGTGCCTTGCCCAACGACGCTTCACGAGGCCAGTGTCGGGATCAACCCAGGATTTTCTAACTTCAAGTCCACTGCCTCAACTGTTGAGCCATAGAGAACCCAACGACTATTTACGTCGCTATTTCAGGTCCGTGAAGTTGGCAGCCTTAGGCTGCTGGCAGCCTAGCAGCGTGAAGCTAGACTGCCAGCAGCCTAAACTGACAACAACCCAAATTTCTTTAACTTTTACGTTCCAATCGTTGTAAAGATTATTTTGATACATGCACACCTTGTTTAGCGACATTATTGTCGAAATAAGTTTAAGAAATTGAATTATCCGAGGCAACTTAATGTCGGGATAATATCTCTTATATTTAGTTTCAATGGTTGTAAATGGTCCTATATAAAAGTTCAGGTCAATATAACAATCATTAAGAAATAAAAAAAAAAAAATTAGGCTGCTAGGCTGCTGGGCTGCCAACTTCATGCTGCTAGGCTGCTAGGCTGCTTGGCTGTTTCATACAGTTTCTCTTTAGCTGAAAAGTTTGGAGGTATTCTTGCGAACATGAAAGTTCGCAACAAATGCATAGCTCAAATATAAACCGCTCCGACTGGTATTCGAACACAAGGCCCGTCCAACCTCATGATTCAGTCGGTTTTCAGACAAGATGAATCCTGGTGATGCGACGACTTTCGTGGTAAACTGCGTTATGAAGATACATTTACCCTTCACCGAATAATCCCGTGTATAAACGACCCTGAATGAGAAGAATTTTGAAAACATTGTGGGACAAGGAGAAAATGCTGGTAACCAGCATTTTCTCCTTTTCCCACAATGTTTTCTTCCCATTCCAAGACAAATCCTTCATTTGAGCCACGTTCGATTTGTCGTCTGCAAACGCTTTCGGTTTTCGTGGAGTCTAAAATTTTGTCGTTTGGTAAAGAAATAAATCCCCTTTTTCCTATATACGACGCTAAAAAATGTGAACTGATTATCTTTTAAAACAAAAATTGCAGCAGGCGACTTTGCGAACATACCCGTGTAAATTGTGGATAATAATCTTGAATAGGACTTAAATTTATGAATACTAGTGAAAATATGATGGTTAAAGTTGAAATCGCTCAAGGACTTGCTTTGCAATTCCTTCTTTTGCTACACTGTTCCGCAAATGATCTTCTGCAACAAGCAATGAAGTCTACAAAACGGGTAATATGTAAGAGCGGTAATGAAAATACTATTGTATGGTGTTTAACGCCGTTTTCAACATTATTTCAGTTATATCGCGGAGGGTGAAAATACTAATGAACCATGCTCTGGCAAAAGGGGGTTTAATGCATATCCGTGATTCATTGGACATGCAGAAAATTGATAAATAGCAAAGGTTTCGACGTATGTCAGCCTGCGCGGACTTTACAGGCTCACATGGGTCGACATTCTTTGCATATGCATTCAGCCCCCTTTTCACAGGGTATGGAACAAAATATCTATTGTTTTTGCCGAAAACTGTTTCACTCCTGTGTTTTTCAGATCACAAAACTCAAAATTGACAGCAACCCATTTGCCAAAGGGTTCCGGGACTCAACCCGGCTCACAGAATTTGACAGTTTTTACCCATCTCGAGAAAGTATGGAAACGTTAATACAGCAGCATACGTATGCCAGATCTCCCCTTAGGTCCTATACAGAGGCCGAGATTGAAGAATCTTTTAAACAACACAGGGAAATGTTGGCAAGAGGTGAGCGTACAACTTTTATACCATTTACTTTTGGCCACACAATAGATTCATCAGTTTAACCCTTAGGCTGCAAAGCGCTGCTCAAGGACCTTTTGCAGACAGTGTAGATCAAGATCAGACTGCAAAGAACGTGCAGTCTGATCTTGGATCTACACTGTCTGCCAAGGATATAATCCCCCCTCCTCCCAAACAAAAAAAAAAGAAAAATAAATTGAAATAAGCAACATTTTGGTATTTACGACCGGGTTGACGATTTCATTTTACTTATTTAGCAGGTTAAGAATTAAAAGTATTTGGAGGTGGCAAATCAAATGTGATTCAAATGATCGGATTTGTTATTGGTAAATATACAAATTCGTATTGATTAGAAACAACAACAACATTTTTTTTTCTTCATTTCGAGTAGCAAATCCGGTTATTAAAGCACTCTTTTTTTTTCTTTTCCTTAATGTCGACATCTTCATCATTTCACCTATTGTGAGAATCGACAGACCTGTATGTTACTCTTAACGGGACAGCACTATTGTAGACCAACCTATATTAAAACTTTATACAGAAAAGGGGCTCCTAAAGATAGATTTGTTTTAGATAAATAGGGAAAAATTGGGGGAAAAGAAGAAAATGCTGATATCAGCATTTTCTTCTTTTTTTCATTTTTTTCCCTAATATCCTTTGTCCTCAATTTCGTAAACATCGTTGTTTCTTGGTAAAGGGATGCGAGATATTAAAAATGGAATATTTACATCCAGTCATACTCTATGAAAAGAGGGCTTAATGCATCGACGAAAAGCATCGACCCAGGTCAGCCTGCGCAGTCCGCGCAGGCTGACCTGGGCCGAAACTTTTCACTATTTGTCAATATTATGTCCAAGGACCAGTGTGCCTCATGATAAAGTTGGTTGTTAAAGAAGTGGCTATTATAGCTCCACAAGTAACTGATGGCTTGCTTGGTATTATGCACAACGGAGATGCATTAATCCCCCTTTTGCCACAGCATGGCTCATATAGAAAAGTACTTATGTCAACAAGTTGTATATCAAAGTTTGTTTCGTTTCAGAAGACCCATCCAGTTTAGAGAAGCAAGGCATGATGACCTCTCCTTGGTCCATGTGGCGTCCCATTCCAACTTCTTTACTAGGTGGCGCCTCATATCCCTCCGCGGCAGAACGCTCACTTTACACTTTATACGGTGGACTTTTTGGACTTAGCAATTCTAACCTAGTTTTTCCTACATTAGGTTTACATCCATTTATGAACGCTAGTAACCTAAACGGCGTGAGACTACGCGAGGGTATGCCAGCCACGTCCATGTACAATACAGACAATAATACAAGTTCTCAGTTACACTATCCGACCGCTTTATACCGGTACCATCCGTACCTCAACCCGGAAAAATTAGCAGCCGCTCAAAAATCTAATACCCCGACCTCGGAGCCCTCAACTACAGTAGATCCAGCCAGACAATAGTATAGCTTACTTTGGATCTCTTGACTTGAAAGTGCTCGCTCAAACTTATCTATTTCTGGTCTTACACTGATTGCTGCTCTGTGAAATAAAAGGACTGCTTTTGGTTTTATTGATATGTCTTAGAAAAATCTTAAATCAACAATGCTTCATTCTGGTCATCATAAAGTCGCCATTGGTAGGTATATCGTTTGAAGCGGAACATTACACAATACCTGTACTTTGTGCTTTAGCAACTAGTAATGCAAATCAGAGGATTGTGGACATTTGCGTACATGCTCAGAGACTTGATATGAGTTAAAATCTTGAAATTGTGTATTTTAGTGTTACCCTAGAACGCTTTAGCGACATTATATGTGCACTCTGATCTTTAACTCTTTACCAAGCGACAAAATTTTAGACTGATTCAAATTGAAAGCATTTGCAAACCAAAATCAAATATAGCACAAATGATGGTATCTTTATCAGAAAACATAGAAAATATAATTGGAAAAGGAAAAACTGCAGGTCATCAGCATTCTTTTTTTTTTCCAACAATGTTTTCAAAGGCCTTCTCTCCAAGGTCGTTAATCCTTAAGCTGCTAAGCTCGACTCACTGACCTTTTGCGGACAGTATAGATCCAAGATCAGACTGCACAGAACGTGCAGTCTGATCTTGGATCTATACTGTCCGATAAGGAGACGTTTTTCTCCAAAACATAAGTTTCAAATATCAATTTTCGGGTTTTTACCAGAGGCTTGAAAGTTTTATTTAACTTATTTTGCAGGTTAAGGGTTAAAAACAGGATTGCTGGATAACAGGTTAACCCATACTGTCTGATGTTAAGTAAAATGCCGTAGCCCAAACTCTGCGGCAAATGATCGAGCTTTTTCTACCGACTGAAAATTTCCATTAATTTTAAGGTATCTTAGGATTGACATAATTATTATGTGTACAGTTTAGTCAAGAGGTTATATTTATTGAATTGAGAGAAGAATAGAATGATTGAAGGACAGTGCTGTTGTTGATTGAATTTTCTGTTTAATTGGTGATTTGTTTTACAGTAAATCTGTTTTGTACATATGATATAATTTATAAATGCTCTGTGACGAAAATGATTAAAAAATGCAATATTAACACAGAATTTTTTATCGCCCCAAATAAACTCTTTGACATTTCTTAGAATAAACAGTTGTTTCTTGTACTTCAAGTGTCATATCCTAGCAGCCATTGATGATATAGGCTAACCGAGAAGTATGAACCTTTGCTATGCCGCTATCTTGCCTTATTTTGTTAAAATCATTCTTGCTAATTCACATTTTTTGACAAATACGAATTATATGGAAGATATAGTCTTGAAAAAAAAAAAAAAAAAAATATCGGTTGAAAAAAAAAAAAAAAAAAACGCATTGTGGGATTGAAATGAACAGTTTCTTGTAACGTAACAAATAACTGCTCCTTTTTTCAAAATGCTTTTCAAAACCTGTCTACTGCAAGGGTTGTGTAGTGGGTAAAACATTTTCCATGTGGTTCGTATAGATATATGTATTCATGTACCTTGAATATTACTTTGTTATTCATTTTTTTTTTTCACTTATTTCAAGTTTTTGTTAATTTCGTATTTTCACCAACATTCATTATCATTTCCAAAAGTCTGAACTGATAAGGCAAATTAAACTTTTATATTCGAGCCATGTTCTGTCAAAAAGGGGCTTATTGCATCTCAGTGATGCATTATACCATGCAAGTCATCACATAATTTTTTCTCCATAAAATACGTTTTTTCTAACAATCGACTGGATCCGGAGGTAGAATGGTCCTTTAACATGCAGGAAAATTGACCAAAAGCAAAGAGTTTCTGCCCAGGTCAGCCTGCGCAGACTGCTCAGGCTGACCTTGGTCGACACTTTTTGCAAATGCATTAAGCCTCCTTTTCACACACTATGGCTCCTTAACATTTTTTCGTGTGAGTGCAGATTTATAAACAGATCATTTCTTTTCTCATGTTTGTTTATTAAATAAAAAATCCCACAGATATCAGAAATTAGGAATTGGTGTCTACATTATACAGAAAGAAAAAGAAAAGCACTAAAATGAGTTTTTGCTTTTTACATTCCTTCCTTGAAAATGTTTTCAGCATTTTTCCACTGATTTCAAATTTCCGAGGAAAATACAAAGATAAGCTTTAGAGGGAACTATTCACTTTTTATAATCAAGCAAAACTTCTAAGATGTTTTACCAATAACTTTAAAATAGTCAGAAAATTTAGCTGGCAAACCATCAACAAATAAAAAAGAAAAGTTTAACAGAAAAAAATCTTTTTAATAGTATTTCCTTAATGGACTACGAAGTCTTTTTGGGTATTTTTAGATATCGCTCCAGTATTTCGCAAGGACTTGTGGGAATGTCACATGATCAAAAGCACGCGACGATTATGTAGGTTTGTATTCAAATGAGAATGATGACGTCACATCTGATCAGATAAAAATGGACGGAGTTATCGATTGCAGCACGACTATCCCGTTGTTTAAACACCAGATTTGCACTTTTTTAACTCAGTGTAACTATTCATCAGTGTTTTACAAGAACGTTTTGATTTTGAAAGAAATCTAAATAGGTTCCATTATTAAAAAAAAAAAAAAACCGCAGTGTGTGTGATATTTTTCTGTCGGTCTTATCACTATAAACTGGTCTGGACGGCGAAAAACGTCAATAAGCAATTTGCACTGGGCCTTCATTTGTCAGTAACTAATTTTACGCCTTATGTAAGACAATTGACAGCCGAATAAACCATCACCAATATTCAATTTCTCAAGTCAATAAGAATATCACGGAGCCTTCCCATCTCATTTGGGATTCACAAATCACTTGTGCATTATTTTTCCTTTATTCCAAGTGGATTTCATTTCTGTCAACTGCGTCTGAAGTTGGTACAATACCATAGATCGCTCAAGGCCAATAACAATGCTTTTTGGTACTTTATTTTAAAGAAATTTTTGTAGAGAACACAACTACATTTGTTATAGTAGACTTCAGGGGTCCTAACCCTTTACCATACAAACCCAAGGAAAAAGCCTTTTGAAAACATTGTGGGAAAAGGAGAAAATGCTGGTTACCAGCATTTTCTCCTTTTTGCCAAAATGTTTTCTACCCATTCAAAAATTGAAATAATCGTTTTAGACACATTTAATTTGTCGTCTGCAAATGCTTTAAATTTTAAACAAGTCTTAAATTTTTGTTTCGCAAAAAGTTAACTCAGACGATTCAAATTTTAGACTTGTGTGAATTGCAAGCATTTACAGACAACAAATTAAACGTGACTCACTAATTGAGAATTTGTAGTCAGCATTTTCTCCATTTCGACGATGTTTTAAAAGTCCTTTTTCTAAAGGTAAATGGCCAATTCTATACAAGGCTACATAGTTTTACACTTGTCAAAATCGAAAGCATTTACAAACGAAAAAGTCAGGTGTATCCAAAATGATAGAATTTGTCTTTGAGAGGAGAGAAAATATTTTTGGACAGGGAGGAAATGTTGATTACCAGCATTTCTTATCCAGCCTGTTTTCTCATATTCGTAGAAACAGGGGACTGTCCCACAAAGGATTATATCTCAGAGTGCCACAGAAATGAAATGCAAATTTTCAGTCTGTAAAACAACCGAAGTTATATATTTCAGTAATTGCAAGCCTGACTTTATCAGAATTTTGTGTTAAAGATGGACAATTTGGTTCACAGCAACACTGAATGTTGTCTGCAGTCTGATGTCATAAATTCAAGTCTGTGTCCGGCCAGGTTATGTCACAGTTATATCGGACGGTGTAGATCAAGATAAGACCGAACCTTCTGTGCGATCTGAAACTGTCAACAAAAGCCACTAAAGTTGTGTTTGACAATTTCTTTCTTTGAATATGTCACTAATTTAACGTTCACAGGGCTATGGAATATTTAATTTGAGCCATGCTTTGGGAAATCGCGATGCATTATACCAATCAGACCATTATATAATTATGGATTCATAAGATTAAGTTTGTCTAGTTATTCATTAATTCTATTACAAGCTTTTTTTATTTCAAAAGCTTTTATGAAAAGATCTAAACTCTTGCAAATTAATAGGCTTCAATCCTTCAAAGACAACCAAGAAAACGTTTAAAAGTAAACGGAGAAACGATCGTGTGAAGCAAGTTCTCTTATATAACAGAGCCGTTTTTTTTTTTTCTGTAACAATCAAGAGACGGGACAGTGTCACGCTCAAATCTGTCTCCTTGTCGGAAGAGTAAAGGGTTTCTTTCTTGAGTGATCACTGGACACGTTTTGACGGGAGAAGAATTGCCAATTTTGGCAAGTCAATAAGGATTTTCCTTTTTCCTGGAAAACAATAATTTCGGCTCGTTCAAGTGTTAAATCGAATAAGCATTGCATTTAATACGTGTTAATCAGTGTGAAATCCACACTCAGACACTTCAAAGAGAGTCTTTTGCTATCGAGACGGCGCCCTCTCTCCGTCAAAACTATTGTGTGCACGTTTGTTTTTGTTCGTTACATTTGTATTTATTTCACTTACACTTCACCTACTCTTTCACGTCTTGCTGCAGACCACTATTGAAAATAGTGTGATAAAAGAAGAAATTGTCCTTGAAGAGCGTTTTCCCATTGCCATTTTCTTTTTCACAGGCATTCATATATTATCAGAGTTAACCTTACTTTGCACTAAATTTTCAAGTTATAATATAAAAATGTTTTGAAAGTCTTCTGCTCCAACAATCTTTAAGCTCTTTATCCAACAACCTTTTAGGTTTGTCCAGTTTGAAAGCATTTTCGAACAACAAATAAGATATGACCCAAATGATGGGATGTGTTTTTGAAAGGTCAGAAAATTTTGTGGAAAATGGTGAAAATGCTGGTTACCAGCATTTTCTTCTTTTCCCACATTGTTTTCTCACAATGTTTTCTAATGTCTCCTCGCCAGAGTTGTTAAAACGCGGGATTGTTTGGCAGCGGATGAAGGAAGTAAAGTTAATTGCATTTCCGGTTTTCTGTTCAGAGAGACTCCGCCTTCCCATTGTGATCTATAGTTTAACCTTTTACAATGCAACAAAATTTTAGACTGGTCCAAATTCAAAGGGTTTGCAGACGACAATTTAAATGTTGCTCAAATGATGATTTCTATTTTTGATAGGGTAGAAAACATTGTGGGAAAAAAAGAAAATGCTGGTTACCAGCATTTTCTCCTTTTCCCACAATGTTTTCAAAGGCTTTCTTCTCCAGGGTCGTTGAAACTCGAGATCGTGTGGTAACGGGTTAAATCTAATGGTGAATGTTCAAATTGTTGGAATTTTTCTATGTCACTGAGAAATGAATTCGCTGTTTCTTTAAAAATATACAAATAAAAAGTTTAAAGAGTGGATAGTCTCTTGTGTTGTTTATATTCGTGTGTAGGATCAACCTTTGAGTTGTGTGATGGCGACAGTTCACCTGTGTATTTTTCTTGGTATCTTTACAAACGTACGAGGGGTGATCAGAAAGAACATGGACCAATGCCTGTATCGGAATATCATTATAAAAATCAACTTGGACTGTTTACTGTTTTTGAAAGTAACCTCCTTTGAAAATTCTATGCACTTATTCATTCTTGATTCCAACTTGCTAAACACGTGCGACATTTGAAAGCTTGAGTTAGTTACCAGATAATTAATGCCCATCTATGCAGTTTTTTATAACCCTACGCAAAGTAGTTTTCAAAATAATGAGGTGGTCCACGTTCTTTCTGATCACCCCTCGTATAAAAGTGGCAATGTTTTTTTTTTTTAGATTTTCTCATACATTTTTGCGAAAAAAAAGTTTGGCTGTATTCCACCTTTATCCGAGGGTCCTGCGTGGATCAATGGTAAAGTGTGGGACTAGCAACCTGGAGACTTTGGCTTCGAGCGTCAATTGTAGCACTGATTTGTTGGTGGGAGTGTCCTTGGGAAAAACACTTCAGAGCTCCAGCCTAGTACTAGTGAAACCCAGGCCATACATGAATATGTGAGCTGTTGCCGTGATAATGACTGAAATAATGTTGAAAGTATCGTAAAAACTACTAAATTCAATCATTTTTATGAGAAAGCCATGTCGAACCAGACAGGACTGAACCAACCATCACGAAGCTTGTCGTCACAATCAAATTTCATTCAAAATAGTTTATCTTTAACTGACCTCGAATAAAATATTTAACCCATAGGCTGCGATGCGCGACTCTACGACCTTTTGCTGTCAGTGTAGATCAAGATCAGACTGCACAGAACGTGCAGTCTGATCTTTGATCTACACTGCCCGATACTGTATTTTCTTTCCGGTGAAATCAGCTTTGAAACCGCAGTGTTTGGGCTTTTAATATTGAGTATAGAAATCTGCGGTTCATTTATTCAGCAGCTTAAGTGTTAAAAATGTATTTTCTAATGAAGATGTATGATCTAAAAGATAAAGAAATTTCACAGAGCAGAATTAAGATAAAGACAAGACCTACAGCAAATCAATTTGCTCAAGAGAGTTTCCAGGAAAGCTGTTCCACTGTTAGTAAATAACTCTGGAAGTAGACAGCAGAGTTGCACTCGTAACCTAGTACACATGCAAATAAATGGCAAATGATGCGCACAGTTTAAAGGTTAAATACAGTCGTATCAAGTTGGTATACATTTTGAATTATCAGCATAATTTGGTTAGTTACCATTAGAAATTTGCCGCAAACTTAAGTGTTTTTTTTTACGGACAGTGTAGATATGCAGTCTTGAACATACATATGAATCGTGCTCTGTCAAAAGGGGCTTAATGTATCTGTAAAAAAGTATCGACCCAGGTCAGCCTCCGCAGTCCGCCCTGGCTGACCTAGGCCGAAACTTTTCGCTATTTGTAAATTTTCTGCAAGTCAAAGATCCAGTGTAACTCATGATTCAGTCCGTTTTTAGGGAAAGCTGATTTCATGGATCCAAAAGAATGAGATAAACTGTTTGGTATAACGGATCACGGAGATGAATTAAGCCCCCTTTTGCCAGAGCATGTATACACATGTATATTTAAACTGTCTGATGCTCCACGAAATAGTTTAGAAAGATCGGCTTCGAAACAAGATAATTTAGCTTTTGCCAAATTCAAGATTAGATTTCAAGTAACCAATTAATTCATTCAGCAGATCTCAGAGCTAGTGTGTCTATAAAGTACGATCAAACTAAAAGATGATACCATTATCAGAAACTTGCACGTTAACCCTTTCCCAAACAAGCCCTGGTTTTCACGTGTCTGCAGTACAAGTCTTTTGAAAACACTGTGGGAAAAGGAGAAATTGCTCGTAACGAGCAATTTCTCCTTTTCCCACAGTGTTTTCTACCCTTTTTAAGAACATTCTGCCATTTTCATCAAATTTAAAATTGTCGTCTGCAAACTCTCTCAATTTGGACCAGTCCAAAATTTGTCGTTTGGGAAAGGGTTAACAAGGTAATAGGCGCTCTCAAAATGCTGCAGTTTTTGTCCGACATCAATACCACATAAGACTATCCGTGCTCAGAAGTGTACTTCCTTTTTTCTACCTACATGAATAAGCACAAAACAACGATATCGTATTTTCATGGACGACAAGCAAAGCCGTAAAAGAAACAATATCATCGTGAATCATCATATACTTTAACAGTAACAAGAGCAATAAACAGCGATATCATATGTACATCGTTGCATAGAGGGATGAAAACGAGCCTTCACTGCCACAAGGGTATTAAAATTCTGTGAAACTTAAACGACCCTTCACTAAATGCACGAGTTTTACAACACGGATCTGATAATGTTCCTGCACGATGCATTTTCATAAAGTAGGTTGGCAACCTTGTCTGCATGCT
This sequence comes from Tridacna gigas, assembly GCA_945859785.2. Classification (NCBI taxonomy): domain Eukaryota; kingdom Metazoa; phylum Mollusca; class Bivalvia; order Cardiida; family Cardiidae; genus Tridacna; species Tridacna gigas. Next base: position 43,489,504 of record OX244034.2, on the reverse strand, counting down.
AGAGCAAGTCTTGGTTCCGTATTAAACAACCATTCTTAAGAACGTTCTTAGTCTTTTTCTCCAAGATGTTCTAAATTCGAGAGTAACACAACTTCTGATTGGCTAAACAAAACGGTTTAGCCAAGCAGAAGTTGTGGTACTTTCAAATTTAACAACAAACTTGAGAATAAGACTAAAAATGGTTGGTGAATACAGACACAGGCCGTTCTCTTAGCATAACCATAAGGTTATGAAAGATACTCTTACTAAATTGGTCCAATTCCCCACAAACGGCCTGACGAAAAGTGGATGAGACACGTCTTGTATGAGCTGCAAGAAAGTAATTCTGTTGTTTTTAGCCAGCAAGGTTACCATTTCAATTAACCCTTTGCTAAATCAAGGAACAAAATATTAACAATTTTCCTTGGCCAAAAAATATAAATATTGCAAGTTAAACACTGATTTTGGTCAAATGTTGTAGTTTACAAATATACTGGACAGTGCAAATCAACTCGTTGGTATATTAAATTTTATCAATTGTCTTCAACAGAAGGTTGATCTAAGCATTGTATGGATGAATACTAATATACCTTCTTTGACGAATGAGACTTTTTTAATCGTTCTTTAGAAGTGAATAAGGTCAATAATAAGAAAACAAAGCATGCGAATGTATCTGTAGGATTGGCCGTCTATTAACAACTACTAAGATATTTTTTCCTGCATATCAGCGAGATTACAAGGTCATCCGAAGACGTAACAAAATATCTGCTACCCCTTTCAAGTTATTACTTTTGCGTGTTGTACAGATAATTGTTCACTAAGAATGACTGCTTATACGTGTTTAACCCTTTATCAAACAAATGCAAGCTTAAAGACCATGACGAAGAAGAGAAGGCTTTTTATAACATTGTGGGACAAAAGAAATCTGATAAAAACCGGCATTTTCTCCTTTTTCACGCAATGTTTCCTATCATTTCCAAGACGAATCCTATCAACTGAGCCATATTTACTTTGTCGTTTACAAACCTTTTCAATATGGACAAGTCCAAAATTTTTGTCTTCTACAAATAATTTTTTTTTTTTGGTGACATTTAAAACGAATGATATAGCGCCTGAAGTGAGGCTTTTTATGACATACTAGTAACCATCCAAGATAGATTGAACAGATAAACTGGTGTCTGTTATTTACTTCGTACAACACTATACTGGAGAGGTGAGAGGGCCGCACTTAGTAAACCTTTGCGGTCAGAAGTGTGATCCTGTTGAATATTGCTTTCCTCTGACAAGGTAAACACGAGGAGGGCCTTGTGACCTTTCGGTCCTATTTTATATATCATATTGTGTCTTATTCCGTTTTACTCGCCTTTGAAGTTGATATACATTGTAAACGTATCTGGCAGAACATTCTTTATTTTATACGTACTTGTTATTAATTGGACAATTATGCATTTTCTTTCGTGAGAAAACTTCTCCCTGTTATACATTTCGAACTATTCTCTGTAGAACTAGCTTTTACAAACAGAACCACATTTTTTTCCCCGGCTGTGATTGGTAATTGCACTTTCCTACCAGATTAAGAATAGTAAATTATTGTAATCATTTAACCTTTAAGCTGCTAAGCGTGACTCACTGACTTTTTGCGGACAGTGTAGATCAAGATCGGACTGCAGAGAACGTGCAGTCTGATCTTGGATCTATACTGTCCGATAGGAAGACATATTTTGTCCAAAAATAAGTTTGAAACAACATTATTCGGGTTTTTACCATTGGCTTTAAAGTTTTATTGAAGATATTTAGCAGGATGAGGGTTAAATACTGTTTAAACGTATGTAAACCTATTACATGGAGGCTTTATTTATTTTTTTGGCGACAGGAAGACTCAAGCCATACTTGCTATCTTTCGCATCAGATGCAACATGCTCGGTCAGCCAACAGATGCAGATGTCTAAAAGAGTATCTGTACTTTTTTTAACTCTTAAGCTTGCTAATCGCGACTCACTGACCTTTTGCGGACTGTGTAGATCAAGATCAGACTGCACAGAACGTGCAGCCTGATCTTTGATCTACACTGTCCGATACGGTATTTTCTTTCCGGTGAAATCAACTTTGAAACCGCAATGTTTGGGCTTTCAGTATTGAGTAGAAATTTGTGTTTCATTTATTCAGTAGCTATAGTGTCAGAAAGACTTTATAAAATCGCCTCTCTGTAGGAGCGGTTCGGTTGAGTCGACTCAGCCGCGTGACTTCTTTTCAGGATGTCCAATTGATCTCGATCTATGAGTTAGTTTAAGACACAGTTTAAAAGTAAAAACAAAATTCACATTTCGGACTTATGAGTTTGGGGATGAAGATTTACCTAGCCATACATAATTCCTGTGTTCTCTGCATCGTTTACCCAGTACCTAATATAACCTATTTCTTCTTGTATTTTTTCCTAATTATGAACCCATGTCTATTCCTTAGGGTATAATACGAGAATGATCCAATGCTTTGAATCTATCGAACAAGGTCTGCTCATATCGTATTGTTTTCATAAACTATTGTCAGTGTTAGCGACTACTCGTTCAGTGAGAAGTGAGACTTGCTACAGACATAAGTTCGGTATCATTTTGTTATAATCTTTAATTATAACTCTCCATAACCTTTTGCTTTTGTAAGAGTTTTTATTTCTCCTCTCCTACCTTCACTCTATGATTACTCTATATTATCTGAATTTAAGAAAGATACCATCATGGAGTGACCATTATACTAAATTCTGAGAACAAATATACATGTATAAGCATAAACTTTCTCGCCAAGTTTATTTGCGATATGATTGTATTGCCTTTTGTAAATGCATTCCATGCCGACGTAAAAAAAGTTGTTTAACCAAGAAGACTCGATTTAGGAGAAAAATGCTTAACTACAGCACATGCATTTTGGGAATGTAAACACCATACCCACGGTATCAGTAACCTCGGAAACACCATCATATTACATCTTCGATGTATCAGCTATTATAGCCAGTTATCAGTGTTATTTATGATGTACGTAAGATTGGAAACGTTTAACATTTATTACCATTAAGGTCTCTGACAGCCATGCTGAATATCACCCAGATAACTGTATACTTATCCCTTAGGCTGCTAAGCGCGACCCACTGACCTTTTGCGGACAGTGTAGATCAAGATCATACTGCACAGAATGTGCAGTCTGATCTTGGATCTACACTATCCGATAAGGAGATATTTCTCCAATCCCCATAACTTTGAAATACCAACATTTTGGTTTTTACCATCGACTTGAAGGTTTTATTTAAGTTATATATATAGCAGGATAAGAGTTAACCCTGTCTCTTCAGCTTCATGCAGCAGGCATCTGCTGTTTTCATGGCAAGCTTTAACCCTTATCCTGCTAAATAAGTGAAATGAAACTTTCAAGCCGATAGGAAAAACCCGAATAATGCTATTTCAAACTTAAGTTTTGGAGAAAAACATTTCCTTATCGGACAGTGTAGATCCAAGATCAGACTGCACGTTCTGTGCAGTCTGATCTTGATCTACACTGTCCGCAAAAGGTCAGTGAGTCGCGCGTAGTAGCCTAAGGGTTCTGCAGACGACAGTTTCACGAGTGATACAAATAAACTGTAGTTTTTTAACAGGGTAGAAAACATTGTGGGAAAAGGACAAAATGCTGGTTACAAACATTTTCTTCTTTTCCCACAATGTTTTCAAAAGCCATCTTCCTCAGGGTCGTTAAAAGTCGGAACGGTAATGGATAGAAGACACAATACAGGAGTAATACTTATGTTTTCTTTCATTAGGATATAAGGAAAGAAGCCAACAATCCTGTTTCCAGGATTCATTTCCAAAGAAAAAAAGAGACTCGACAAAAAATTTACACTGCTTGGCATTTCAAGCACATGTACACTTATTCCGCAAAAAACACTTTTTATGGAAATATGCGCACAAAACTCTAGATTGAAACTGGTCTTTAGCCATGACAGAGACTGATCTTACGCACCAGTGTCAACTGTGATTTTTTTTTTTTAATATATCAAGTATCTTTTTAAAACCATTAAAGTACAGCATTAACTGGTTCATGCAGAACTGAAGCCAATCTTCTTGTGGTGCCAACACAATACTTTACTCTGATCATGACTAATGTCGGAGAAATAATGTTATAAAAGTCACACTGAAACATTATGTGTACTGTACAGATTAAAAAAAAAAACAATGAAATAGATGATATTCACTTCGTATCGTTACCATTCGTGAAACCTTCACACACAGTAAGTCGGTCTTATTTTTGTGAACGCAGATACCAAGATGTCAGCCATGAAGAAAAGGGTATAATTGTTTCTCTCAAGTGGTACATGGGTGTTTCGACGATAAAACACTTAATACTACTGGTGAAGTTTATCATGGTTTCCTCATTCTAGTTTTGACACCCGCCAGTGTCACAATGATGCCACAGAAAGCAGAGCTGGGAATCCGACACCAATCCTAAGTGTTTACGATACTAACAATTTCAGAAGAAATGCCCCCCCCCCCCACACACACACACAACTCTTTAAGGAGATTGTCTTCCCTCTAAGTATTTTTTCTAAGTATTCAAAAGGCATAAAGACCCAATCAAAATCATTTAATTGCTCAAGTTCATTTTTTAACTATTCAAAGATGACAAAAAAAAAAAAAAAAAAAATACTGAATGCCTTGCAAAAGTGTTAGAAAGCTTCTAGAATTATTTCAAGACAGATATTTGAGCCACGCTCTGTGAAAAGTGGGCTTAATGCATCTGCAAAAAAGTATCGACCCAGGTCAGCCTGCGCAGTCCTCGCAGGCTAACCTGTGTCGAAACTCTTTGCAGTTCTTCAGTTTTCTGTATGTCAAAGGACCAGTGTACCTCATGATTCACTCGGTTATTAAACAAACTGGATATTATAGGTCCATAGCTATGTGATAACTTACCTAGTATCACATATCACGGAGATGCACTAAGCCCCTTTTTGCAAGAGCATGGCTCATTTTGATAAAAATCGTTGCTTTCACTTGAAAATCTGCCGGACCTTCATCTATACATTAAAAATAACACGAGAGATCTTTAAATGAAATGTATATGAACATACAACTGTAGAATTATTCTTATTCAATTTTTACAAATAAATCAAGGTTTACAAATGAAATGAGCCATACTTTGTGAAAAAGGGGCTTAATGCATCTGCGCAAAGTATCGACCCAAGTCAGCCTGCGCAATCCGCTCAGGCTGACCTGGGCCGAAACTTTTCGCTATTGTTACATTTTCTGTATGTCAAAGGACCAGTCTACCTTATGATACACTCTGTTGTTAGACAAAATAGTTTTTATGGATCCATAATTATATGATGACTTGCTTGGTATAATGCATCACGGGGATGCATTAAGCCCGCTTTTGCCAGAGCGTGGCTCAAATAAAACTTTGCTAGAAAATCACCTATGCAAATAAAAAGCCAGTCGTTATAAAATATCGTGGCAGGTTTTGGAACGTATTCGAATCCACCCGATCTTGTCTGCATAATAAAAGATGCATCTTACAGCCAGAGAGGAAAAAACGCAGTTAGAATTTGATAAACTGTAGAATAGTTCAGAATTATTACCGATATATATGATGTAAAGGATAAACACATATATCGGAAATCTACGATTTAAAAGCAGAAACGTCACAATAGTGATTTCTTTGAAGGCCCCCAGAGAAATGAAGTGCATTTTCTCTTCGTCGTAATCTATGCAACCTTGGAACCGTCAGGGGCAACATTGGCAGGAAGATACAGGAATAATAATAGTTTGATAAAATAAAGATGAAATGGGTTAAACAGCTGACTGAAAACCAATATAGCTATAAAACTTACAAAACTTCAAGTCATCCATCTCGCATAGCCTACCTTTATTCCTGAAATGGTACTGTTTATTAACCCAGAATTACTTACTGATACAAAGGAATACCCGAGTATCATTACTATGTCCAGTGCCAACAATAAATAACGCACAGCACTCTGTTGTGGCCGTGGTCTTTTGGTACAGTATTGGCCTCGCAGCCATAAGGTCCCGAGTTCGATTCCCGGGAGCGTGTGTCAACTTTGGGACTGTGCATTGGCCCACACATTCGGTGAGAGCACTGGTGTGGTTTCCAGGAATCGAGAGAAATGATTATAAGGTGTAAGAACTTGTATCTCAATTGATGTAAAGTAAATATGCTTAAAATAATAAGTAACTCAAATCAACGACAATCGTTCTGCGTTTGTTTGATTTGCGAATATGCTGCAATGTAAAGGTAACGTTTTAGATCAGCACTATGGCAAATCTAGTTGTACATTTGTTTCGACTAACAGAAAGTTTTCCTGAAAAAGTAATACCTCCCATCCTAGGTCAGTGGTTTACTCTTAACTCTTCACCAAACGACAAAATTTTAGACTGGTCCAATTTGAGAGCATTTGCAGACGACAAAATAAATGTCACTGAAAAATTAAAATGCGTTTTGGGAAGGGTAGAAAACGTTGTGGGAAAAGGAGGAAATGCTGGTTACCAGCATTCTCTCCTTTTTCTACAATGTTTTTAAAAGGATTCTTTCTCAGGGTTGTTAAAAGTCGGGATTGTGTGGTAAAGGGTCAACGTACTATATCACTTACATAACACTTTCAAGTCATACTGAAAACCTGAATTTGGCTATTTCAAATTTATTTTTGGGGGTCCAAATATCTCCTTGTAGGGCACATTCTGTACATTCTGATCTTGATCTATACTGTCTGCAAGAGGCCATTGAGCCGCGCTAAGAGCCCTCAAGGTTAATGCGTTTTCATTTATTTTGTTTGTTTTCTCAGGAATCTAAAACTGATATTTGCCTGAACACTCCACAACATCAAACTACTATCACTGCAATTCGCATATATAACTCATTTTTCGTGATTTAATTTAATTTTTTTTTTTTTTCAGAAGGCTCTTAAAAACTGATGATTAAGAACTATTGTACATTGTATAAGTCTTTGAATTAAATATTAAGAACTCGTAGAAGAACTCGTCATAAAAGGAATAGGGGCTGAGTCATTAAGGGTCTCTGTAATACCAGGTGTTTGTGTTTAAATCACTGCAAACAATACAAGTATAGTTTGTATAAAATTTGGGGTATTTCATCGTTTAATTGATTAGAATCAAGCGTTTAGTGATTCTAAATACACGACGAAGCGTTTAATTGATTTGATGATGGTATCTAAATGTGTCAACTTAATATAAAGATTGATGATCAATTAGTCATTTCAATTAGTCATGTATGTGAATACAACATCTTCTTTTTAGTTAACTATTCGCGTGCTCACATGCTTCCGGTCGTGTGAATTTTTGTAATTTGGCTGGCAATGATCCGGCAACAACAACAACATGATCATAAAACTTAATTTACACGATACTGATTGTATGTCTGATCAAATGCTATAGAATATGAAATGAGAATATTTCAGCCATGCTCTAGCAAAAGGGGGCTTAATGCCATAGTTAGAGATTCATAAAATTCAATAGGTCTAACAACCGACTGTATCATAAAGTAGACCGGTCCTTTGACATACAGAAAATTGACCAATAGCGAAAAGTTTCGGCCCAGGTCAGCCTGCGCGGACTGCGCAGGCTGACCTGGGTCGATACTTTGTGCAGATGCATTAAGCCCCCTTTTCACAGAGCATGGCCCATTTCTTAAATAACTTTCACTCTTAATCGATGGATATTATAGTTTATTCCAGAGTAAAGGTAAATTATGATAATACTTATTGGTGGAAAAATTCAGAATATGGTGCATCCATTCCTAAACCACAAAGAAAATTTAACAAAAAGTTGTAATAGTAACGCCTCAAACGAGTGAATCTATATCAGAACAAATTAAAGAGGGTCCGGTCATTTATTTCAACCTAAGAAGAAAGTCGGCTTACATAAGTTAGAACCAATTTCTTTTTTTTTTTAGATTCCTTGGTACCTGCAACAAACCGTTTCTACATGTATACGATAGAAAAGTAGGAAAAATAAAGCTAAGAAATAAAAACATTCCTAATCAGGGATAGTTCTATGTGATCTGTCAGAAGCCACAATATCTTACAAAAGGTCAACGCCGCTATGCTAAAGGAATCAAAATGATTACTTGAAGGATGAGAAATGAGCATAAACAAGGTGTTTCGGCAGTCCAGGAAAGCTGATGGCGTCAAAATGGCATGCAGGGCTGTCAGAGCTTAAACAGAATTTCATTATTCAGGCTGAAAATTCATTGTGAAATTGGGGTAACTGTTAATAATAATAATTCACCCATTTTATTTCCTACTGGAGAATCACTAAATAAATAATAATAAAAAAAAAAAAAAAATTAGAAATATGTTTCATCGCTTTGATACATTATTATTGAGCAAAGATAAGTAAGATTGCCTTTGACCATTGTATCATTTAATGATAGATGCCTCTATTTTCATGCTGCAATTCTAATCTTTTAAAACACTGAAAAAAGACGCGGAACAATGCCCATTTCTATATCATTAATTACCGTAATTTATAACCAAAATAATCCATTATTCTTCATTGTCTTTAACAATTCAAAAACATTACAATATAATGGGTAAGTATAGATTATCAACGCGATAACTCAATACTTTGTCAAGACTACAATGAGTATAAACGAGAAGTCATTCGTGTAAACAATAACTTCGTGTAAATAGTTAAGAATCAAGTTTCGCTATTCGTGTTATATAATCCCCGTATGGGAAGTTTTTAACACGATGCTTAGTGTCCATAGACAATGCGACATCTTCATAAGCATTTGAAGCGCCATCTTGGATTACCCGTCATGCATTGGTAGACCTACCACGTGGTTAAACGATATGCCAAGAGAGCAAAATTTGATCTATATCGGAACAATAAACAGTCAGTATTCGAAACTAATTTAGCCTGATGATTGCGGTACTGCACGGAAACCACAGAATATAAATCTGCTAGCAACCAGAAATACTATCTTCCCGATTGTTTGTTAAGATGCCGGTAAAGTCTTGGGTTGCATCGTGCCATTTTGTATAATTGTTTACGTTCGTATACAATTTATCCATCTATTGTTCGAAATCTACTCTGCAATGAATGATTATGCATTCAACCTCTTTCCTGCCGTGATTCTCTCATGGTCTCTACTTCAAAGCCAGAACTTCACCCTGTTTGGAAGGTCGTGTTGCTAATAGATACGGTGGCATCGTTACTTGTCAAACAGTCAACATTGGCCATGGTGTTCAGTAACATACAAATAAGTTGACAAAAAGCTGCACGCGAATTTACAAAATGTGCATAATGGGACCTCCATGGCGGGGTTCCTATTTCTGTTTTAGAGATATTGAAGACTTTGACCTGCATAGTTTAAATGCTTTTTAAACCCAACGAGGAAAATCTACGACGGATCAGTGTCTATGGCCTATTATCGACCGAACATGAAACAGCGAAACCTATACACGCCGTCATACTGAGGGACAAAATCATGATACTTTTTCATAACAGAAACATTTATGACAATTACCGTAGGCAGTGTTGAAAAAAGGCCTCGTATCCAAAATATTGGTAGATAAGTGATATTTTAACTTTTTTTTTGTATTGAAAGCCGAGGTTACTTCATGTATACGGGAGATATTAAGTTTGTTCAAATTTTTTTTTAACCAGATAAATGTCATTTCAATTACAAAATTGGAGACTTTCCTGATGACAGATACACGGTTAACGTAAAGTCAGAGCAACACATATTACCGTGGGAAACGTCAATACTTATTCACCAAATGCATCGATGATATCGACTGTTTTTTTTTTTTATCAGAACAAGAATATGTTTCCTCGAAATTTCATGCAGAGAGGGTATGCCAAAACGGGTGATAACCAAACAATAATAGACAAAAAAGAAAGAAGCACGTTAATACTTAAATGTCTGACTGCCACAGACTCTTGCATAGTGCTTTTGGCAGCAGTACAAGAGAACAAGGTGAGCAAATCTAAACATGCAAAATTTCCATTCTAACAATGAATAATCTAAATTGCAGTAGAGAGAATGAACGACATAGAAGGCGACACACACTTAAATGTACAACATCATGTATTCTGACTGTGAACCTGGGTTCGTATTCACCAACTATTCTTAAGAAAATTCTACGTCTTTAAAAGACTTTCAAAATTTGAAAGTGACACAATTTCTGATTGGCTAAACTAAACAAGAAGTTTTGTTGCTTTCAAATTTAGAAAATTCTGGAGAATAAGACTAAGAATGTTTTTAAGACTGGTTGGTGAAAACGGACCCTGGTCATCATTTTTCTTATTTTTTCTGATCTTGGATCTAAACTGTCCGATAAGAAGATATTTCCCTAATCCCCATAATTTTGAAATAACAACATTTTGGTTTTTAACATCGACCTGAAAGTTTTATTAAAGTTATACAGCAGGATAAGGGTTAACCCTGTCTCTCCGACGGTCTGACATGTGTAATTAGGTCAGGAATACACGAAAACAGTGTCACTAATTTTATACATTTTCTAAAATGGCAAGATAGAAATAAAAAAAATCTACATTTCATCGATCGACAATGTATGAACCATGCTCTGTGAAAAATGGCTTAATGCATCTGCGAAAAGTATCGACCCAGATCAGCCAAATTTCTGTCTGTCAAAGGACCAATCTATCTTATGGTACGGTAGGTTGTTGGACATACTGGATTTTTGTGGGCCCCTAATCATGTGATAACTCATTGGGTATCATGTATTACAGAGATACGTTTAGTCCCCTTTTGTCAGAGCATGACTCATATGTTTTTGATTATAAGATATTAATTTACCACCCTGTAGAGATCTATTTTGATTTTGTAGACAAATACAATTCGTAAATGCACATCGTTATAGATTTACAGATAACTACTGAAATGTGGTTCAAATGATGGAATTCGTTTTCGACAGGGTAGAAACCATTGTAGGAAATGCAGAAAAAGCTGGTTACCAGCATTTTCTTCCTTTTCCCAGTGTTTTCAAAAGGGTCGTTTAAAGTCGGAATTGTGTGATTAAGGGTAAAATTAATTTCAGCATTCAACAAAAATACAGAGGAGCATTACTATGGAATGTTTGCAAAAGCTATCTGAAAAGAAAAATTCTGACATGTTAATGCGTCTGCAAAAACTAGAACTGCCAACGTTTGTCGAGTACGAGGTGACGGTCTGTGAATGCGAAAATGTGGATGGAGTTTACACAATAAAACACCGCGCAAATCTATCGATATTTAATAGACACATTAAAAAACGGCATAAATTTGCCAGACGTCTTCTTCATATAAACATGACATCATAAAACTGTTCTGGCCCAAGAGCATGGTGGTCTTACTCCTAGGAAATTACTCTAAATCTAGCTGTTTTCTTCTGTACGATAAATGTTTTGTTTTCTAGTTTCATTTTCTCTTTACCAAAAATATTGTGTGTTTCAGTGACCCTGAAGAAGAGCACTTTTGGAAACGTTAGGAGAAAAAGTTAGTAGCCCTTTCCGCCATGATTTCCTTCCTTCAGAACAAATCTCCTCGTCTGAAACACGTTTTTTTTTTTGTCCTGCGTGGCTCAGTGGTAAAGTGAAGGAAGGACTCGTAACCTTGAGGTCCTGGGCTCGAGCCTCACTAAAAGCACTGGAGTTTTCGTGGAGTGTTTTTGGGCAAGAGCCCCAACCAAGTACTGGTTAAACCCAGGACAGACATGAATATGTGATCTATCACCGTGATATGACTGAAATACTGTTGAAAACGGCATAAAACACACTCAATGAAACACGTTTATTTTGTGGTCTGCAATTTTTTTTCAATCTTGACAAGTCTGATTTGTCTTCTGCTCCTTCAAGCTAAGTTCATGCAACTGGGAACTGACCCATCAAATTTTGTGACAGATTCGTCGTGCGTAATGGTGGTTGAGTGTTTTCATTGGTCAGCTATTTTTATGCAGTGGCAATAGCATCTAATGTCTAAAAATACCACTGATCCAAAATACATACCAGGTGCTAGGATAAAATATAAATTTGAGTCATGCTCTGTGAAATGGATGATTTAATGCATCTGCAAAAAGTATCGACCCAGTAAATCCTGTGCAGTCCGCGCAGGCTGACCTCGGCCAAAACTTTGCTATTGGTAATTTTTTTTTACGTGTCAAATGACAATGAGAGCCATTCTTCAGTTATTTCCCATGATTCCTCCCCAGTACTGCATTGGTCTTGATTAATTGATTACTTGGTTGTTATCCTTGATTTTCTTGCACTTCATATTTATGTTCTTGAGATAATATCTCAACTAAATGCAGTCAGATTGTTTGACAAATTGATCAAACGATTTTCTTTGATGGTTGGGAAAAAATTGCTTTAAAATTACATGGGCTCTTTATATCATAAATCAAATTATATTTATCGCAACATCCCTAGGGTAATCAAAGATAAAAACAAAGGAATACATTTAAATGACCAGTCCGTTATTTGGTTACCTTTAGTTTTTTTCTAGCAAGGGAGATAATTTGTCTTACAGGAATGGCCCTCATTCCACTGCAGGATTCAGTTAGCCTTTTGACCAAATGTCTTCTTTTTACGTGACGTCTTGCTTGGTATAGACCATTTAGTTGGTATGAAATATAACATTTGGCTCTTTATCATCTATCTAAAATTGAGCTGAGGAAGATTTTTTGTACCTATCTGATCATTTTGAAAAAAGCACACGAGAAAAAAATAGTATAGAAGTTTAAAATCGTATCTTAATGATTTTGTCCATTAAACGTCAACGTTAATTTTGACATCTGAAAATGGTGGAGAGAGTACGACAAATAGAGAACAGCATACTATCCCAAGGTCCATTTGAAAACATCTACATGTGAGGCCAAGCATATTGAAAAACTAGCTTCATTTTAACTTATTCTTACACAAACACATTTTCAACTGTCTGAATATAGCCACTTTCAAGAAGCATTATAAAGGTATTTACATACTCAAATAAGTCTATTTCTATGGCATTAAGGTGAGCATTGTAAAACATGAAATTGACATGGTTGTTTGTATTGTTATGAGAGTTGTGTGTTACTTACAGTTACTACTGAATCTAAATAGAATTGAAAAAAAAAAAAAAACTCCTCTGTGGCTAAGACCAAATACCGCTAAAATATTACGATAGAGTTTTATAGTAAAACGCATGAAATTGAAAATGTAAAATTAAAAAAAAAAAGAATGATTCCTGCATAGTTCTTGTACATAAATAACACTGTAACAAAGAAATATTAAACAAGTTGTTTGAATTAGATCAAATTCATGTCGTTTTTATACAGAACACAATTGTCCATATAATGCATTAAAGTCCAAATAGCGACCAAAAGTAAACAATGGTGGTTTTAAAACGCATTTAAATTCAAAACATACCAATTAACGCCATTGAAATTATCGTGAATGTGACAATCTGTTATTGTACGGTCAGTCAAAGTGCTAGCAGCTGACAGAAAAATGATTTTCAAACTCGGGGGGTCAAAAGTTGCAAGGTCGCTCTATCTTTGGTATACTTTTTTTCTGATTTTAAAATTCAATGGTATGAATTGAATTCAAATGCATTTAAACACTCGCTTTGTTAATTTTTGGCCGCTACTGGACCTTTAAACCCCCTTTCCCTAATTATTGCACATTATCTTAATTTCTGCTATAGAAATTTCAAACTGTGTGAAGTTTTACAAATGAAAAATTTAACAAGGGTGAATAAATCCGGTCTTTCGAAAATGTTCAGACAAAATCAAAGCCATTCACTCAGTTTTTACATTTAGCGCTAAAACGAAATCTAAAGGTGCAAAAGTGCAGTCGCATTTAGTTTCAAAAACACTTGCAATCTGATAGGAATTTAGCTTCTTAAAACAAGATTTAACAGAAAATTAATAGGTGCACTAAAGCATATTAAGAACGTTTTAACGAGTGGGGAATTCGTTCTTTCAAGTCGGAGAGATGTTTTGTCTCATCATTTAGAAAATATTAACCTCTGACAATTCACATTTATATTCACTAAAACAAGAGGGTTTTTGTTTCAAACTTTCCCCCGAAACATACCCGAGTAAAAGAACGTAAACAACTCAATCTAATTTACATTTATTTTTCCCATTTGGTTATCTTGGCCAGATCTCGAACAACAAAGCTCGCTGGGAACGTGAAAACCCGTTAACCCACCTCGGCGATTATCCATCAAAGAAACAATAACATAATTCGCATAACCACTGGTAATAATTTAATCTTCATTTATTGTTAACCATCCATGCTTTCCATCATTTTCCACACAAATCACGAAGTCTTTGTTACTGAGACGCTGTAAAGAAACAATGAGAGCACTAGACTGACTTTGATGTGAGCAGGACTAGTCGCCAGGCAACACTTTAGAACTGGTCACGGATGAATAACAATTTGTCTAGAACCAGACCATGTCATTACCTGTCCATATAGATACATCAAGACATTTACAGTGTATAACATCGATAAGTTCCGAGATATTACGCGTGGCAGCTATTCACGTATCATATTAATGCTGCGTTATATTATCAAAGTCATTTAGGTCCGGACTAGATTTTTGCTCTCCAAATCTTTATTAGCTCCCTAGTTTAACTCTTTTCCAGACGGCAAAGTTTTGATACCTCCATTGAAAGCATTTAATGACGACAAAACACATGTAAATGTGAATCAAATGGGAAAAGAATATGGGAAAAGAAGAATGTGCTAGAATAAACATGTTATACTTTTTTCACAATGGTTTTCTAAAGCCTTCTTTTTTAAGGGCGTTAAAACATGGGTTTGTTTGGTAAAGAGTTACGCCAAATGACGCAAAGGGTACTTAGTTGCAGTAGCGGGACAGTAGAGATCAAAGGTAGAAACCAGTGCTCAGGTTTGTTTGTGTGGTGTTTAACGCCGTTTTCAACTTTATTGAAGTAATATCACCGCGGTCAGTGCACCTATCCATTCTTTCAATGAGCTTCTATTACCAGTACTTCGCACAACATTCTTTCCAAGCCACTGGCTTCTTTCTCACTGAGCCAATATTGAAACACTGATCAGTGTTGAGAGAGGAATGAACCCTATCGAAATTTACCATCATCAATCCTTGGAAAGAAACTAGCCGAGCCGGGAATTCGAACGAGCAAACTTCTGATTTCAAGCCCTGTGCGTTACTGACTGAACTCTTGGGCCCGGCTCCAGGCAACAGGAACGGGCAATCTGATATTGGGTCTACAAGGAAAAAAATTTGATGGCACCATCTTGAAATCAACAAACCATGCTCTTTTCGACACACAAATTTCATTTGGCACTCTCAGGTCCAATCTGGGTCGAGCCCAGACAAGCGTGGATAGGTGCACTGGCCGCCGCGATTCAACTAAAACATTGTTGAAGAGGGCGTTAAAACCATATCGTGGACTTTCTTGCTTGGTGTAAGCTCAGTGGCAGAGTTAACTATTTATCGTAACAAAATTTTTAGAGTTATCCAAATTATTTCTTATGCTGCTAAGCACGGCTCACTGACCTTTTGCGGACAGCGTAGATCAAGATCAGACTACACAGAACGTGCAGTCTGATTTTGGATCTACGCTGTCCGATAAGGAGATATCTCTGCTCCAAAAATACCTTTGGAATAGGATTATTATTATTATTTTTTTCTATTGTTTCGAGAACTTCATTTATTTAGCAAGATAAGGGTTAAAAGCATTTAAGCCATGCTCTGTAAAAAGGGAGCTTAACTCTTTACCAAACGACAAATTTTTAGACTTGTCCAAATTGAAAGCATTTACAGACGACAAAATAAATGTAACTGAAAATTTGAAATTTGTGTTGGGAAAGGTAGAAAATATCGTGGGAAAAAGGAGAAAATGCTGGTTACCAGTCGGTTGTTTAAAAAATGGCTATGTGATGGCTTGGTAGGTATTTTGCGTCACGGAGATGCATTAATCCCCCTTTTGCCAGAGTATGGCTCATTTGCAAACGACTGAAATGTGTCTTAAAAGATAGAAGATGCCAGTGAAAGAATAGAAAACATTGTGCGAAAAAAAGAAAATGGTGGTTACTGGCTGCCTATAATGAAGGCCATATTTAAGACTTCCGTACTCCTAACTCCATAAAACAATTTTACAGCAGACTCCTTTCAAACCTTTTTGGGGTAAAATTTGGATAATAAACGTGATTTTATGGTTTAACACAATCATGAATACACACGAAAATATTATGGCAAAAAGGAGACATTGCATGTGAAGAGTAATAAATCCTTTTGTCATAGCACTTTTTTTATTTTAAAAAAATGACCCTCTGAAAGACGAAAAAATCATCTACAGGTGGTAATGAATTAACCCTTTACAGAATGATCACGTGGTTTAGCTACCTTGAGGAAGAAAGCGTTTGAAAAAAAAAATCGTAGCAAACAGCATATTCTCCTTTTCCCAATATGTCTTCTGCTTTTTTTAAAAAGACAAATATCAATACTTGAGCCGTAGTAGTAATATTAATAATATAATCTACAATGCTTTCAATTTGGACAAATCTAAAACTTTGTCGTTAGGTAAAGAGTGAAGATCACAAAGATAACAGTCTGTAACAGTTACCCCTTTGCAGACACTGAAATGTTCTTGTTTTCAATATCTAAACATAAGGATTAAAAATCATCAGGTTCGGCATCAAAGAATTGTGACAAAGATGGGCGATAAAAAAAAAAAAAATGCGATACTTGCAGAAATTGCTTTTGCTGAGTAATCTATCTATCTGTGACATTGTTTAATTTACCGGTTACCACACAATCCCGACTTTTAACAACCCTTAAAAAGAAGGCTATTGAACCCATTGTGGGAAAAAAGAGAAAATGCTGGTTACCAACATTTTCTCCTTTTCCCACAGTGATTTATGTCCTATCAAAAACATTTCATATCATTTGAGTCACATTGGATTTGTCGTCTGCTAATGTATGCTCTCAGTTTGGACAAGTCTGAAATTTTGTCATGTTGTAAAGAGTTAATTAATTGTTCCCTTTGCAGATGAACCAACGTAGGTCGTCACGGTGTACAGAAGTTGGCCAAGCAATAACTTTTAGAAGCCTATAGTGCTGCAGTCATACTCATGTAGGTCGACGGACCGGTAATGTAGCTACATGTATACCGTGTGAAATGATTAGTTTTAACACCTACAGTAGCAAAAGAGGTGCAACACATTTCGAATGGTAATTTGAGATTGTCTATTTCGTTTTCAAGACTATTTCTCTCTGAATATATCGTAATGTGCTGGTCCATATCAGGCACTGCGTTTATTTTCATCTATATCTTCCCTAAAAGCAAGTGAAGTTATAGTTCGCGCGCTAAGGGTTGAAGCTGGAAATTAACATGGTATCGTGGTTTATATTTTGCACTGCGGAAGTGTCAATAAATGACATAATTTACGCACACCTTGGTCACAATGTCACATAGTTAAGAAGCACACCTGGCAAAAGGGATTGGTGCAGGAATGGTCAAACTGGCAGGAAAATAAGCGTTTAAAGTATAACCCAAGGCATGTTGAAAACGTTTCTTTTTTTTACTCTTTTATGGAATGCATATATCACTATTCCATACCGGAAAGAAGACTGATTTTAATTTAAAAAAATATCACTCCTTACCAAACGACAAAATTTAAGACAGATTAACTTGAAAGCTTTTGCTTAAGACGAATATGGCCATAATGTTGGTAGTTGTTTAAGAAAGGGTAGTAAGCATTGTGGGAAAAGGAGAAAATGCTGGTTACCAGCATTTTCTCCTTTTCCCTCAATGTTTTCCTGGTTGTTAAAACACCGGATTGTTTGGTACAGGGTTAAAATCAATTTAGTCAGCTAAGCCTGGAGGGTCGCATGTACCCATTACCTAGGTGAAAATAGAAATGGTTGAAAAAAAGTGCTCATGTTGATCTGCCTTACTAACATGATAATAAACGGTTGGTGAAAAGATAGAAATTATCTTTTTTATTCATCTTTTAGATTATTGTTCCCAATGTTTTATTTCACAAATTCTGTTTCATTTCATTTCTTTGTTCACAGCTCTTTTTAAGTGTGGCATAGTTTAGAGACTAGATCGCGCCTAAAGAATTCAGAAATTCAGTGATCTGAATATTCCTCAGTTTTGCTATTACTTTGTATGAGGTATTTCATTCTACAGGAGACAACAATAGAACGGAGCGGTAAACAAAAACACTTGTCATAAAGATGAATCGCAATGACACATTTCAGCTACAAAGACATGAGTTGAATCTAAAAGTTCAGAGATCAGAACTTATCCTGTTACAGTGGCTATCATCAATCGCTGAATAATTTTAGCCGAGCTTGGAATCGAAGCAGCGACCAATGAGTTCCAAGTTCTGTACGTCACCGAAGGCTGTCGGGCTTGTTCTCTGGCGGAGTGTAAACCGGCTGTTTAAACAGCATTCTTGTGTGTTACTTTATAACTGAACAAAGAGAAAACACAGGTGTCGTCTTTTTTGGCAAAGCCACCCTTCAACGATAATCCGAAACCAGATAAAAATCTCTGTATTGTTAGACATTTAAAACGATATCCATGGAAACAATAAGAGCGATATCAGTTCATTAGTTACTGTAAAAAATATCCTTTTAATGGACTAATTGAGCGAGTAAAACAATACCGACGAAATTTCATTCTGCAGTAATCTTAAGTCACGTGTGACTTGTCACGTGATTATTGTCTTTGTCATACCGGAAACAGCGCATGTGACACCTGACCGATACAAGGTTTTAGTATTCAAGCTGGTACTATGACAAACTTTTCTGTAACAGACGACAAAAGTCTAAACCTGTCCGTGTTTTCAGGAGAAAAAATTACTTTTGCCATAAGATGGTAATAGACAATGGCGTGAAAAGAATAAAATGCTAGCAACCAGCAACTTTTCATGAAATATTACGCCCCTCCTCCTCGGAATCTTAAATGCAAAGAGTCAACCTGAAAAATCAAAGCGGTGAAAGCGCTGCTGAGGTGGGGTGTGTTTAATCCTGTTCAAATTGAAATCTAATCTGTTGCACCAAATAATGAGCACGTAGTGCTACTAGAAAGAATTGAGTAAAAGTAAGCAGACATTTAAAGAGCTAAGAGGTATCTCTCCTATAAATCTCAGAACAAACTATCAAGTTTCTCTCTTTTTGTGTGTGAGGGGAGGGGGGTTCAATAGAATGTCAAAATGAATCGACGTGAGAGGTATCATTAAGCAATATCTGGACAAATAAAGCAATCCTATTCAAAGAAATTACCCCAAGAGTTCTCATGATGCTTCTAAGCTTTCCATGGCACTTGTTGACGCTTCTTGACGCTATTTTGTGGAACTTATACATAAATACGTATACCTACGCATGCCTCGTGGTTGTCTGTTCTAACACACTTTTTTTAAATTGTGTTATGATAATGGTGTATTTGTTTACATATTTATCTCCCAGTCGTGAAAGTTCCCCTTTTGTTAACGTTTTAGTTATGCCTTGATGCCAAAGTAAATAAAATGCGTTATTAATAGTACTATTTTCCAGGTAATGATTTTGCAACGTTAGGTACCCCAGAATCAGATTTTTTAGGTTCAATTTTCCACATGGTAAATCTGAGCTGGGATGCTTCGCACCCCACCTCAAAAAATGCACATTTTCTACTCTTTAGATCAATATAAGCCGGATTTAGACGACAATCTAATTAAACCTTCGACACGTGAGGAAAATAATGATTTGTCCAAATTCAAAGCATTTGCACATAAGAATTTAATTGCAGCTCAAATGATTGAATTTGTTTTTGATGGGGTAGAAAACATTGTGGGAAAAGGGGAAAATAATACTTACCAGCATTTTCTCCTTTTTCCACAATGTTTTCAAAAGGCCTCTTCCTCAGTGTCGTTAAAACATGGGATTGTGAGGTAAAGAGTTAAGAATTTTAGGTTTTAACCCTTTACCATACAATCACGACTTTTAACAACCTTTAGAAACAAGGTTTATGAAAACATTGTGGGGAAAAAAGAGAAAATGCTGGTAAACAGCGTTTTCTCCTTTGTCCACAATGTCTTCTTGCCTTCAAAAAACAATTTTCAGTTTTTGAGTCACTTTTAATTTATTTTCTGCAAATGATTTCAATTTGGACAAGTCCGTAATTTTGTCGTCTGGTTAATAGCTAACCATGCGCACTCTGAAGCGTTGGAATACATGTATATTCTAGTAGTTTTTTTCTAGTAGTGATTTTGTATGTAAATAACCATTCCATGTATTTTAGTTTTGGCAAATTTTACTTCAGTCTACATGTATGTGAAACATAAATGAGTGAGAAATTTCAACATGATACATGCATGTCAGTGCCTTGTCCCGATTGATGTCAAACGCGGTTTTAAACATTATATCAGTCATACCACGACAATCTCTAACTCATTTGTGCATGTCCATAGTTTTGCCAGATGTAGACTTTTTCTAACTAACTTTTTCTACTTTTTCCTAACTAAGCGTGTAGCACGTCAAGAAAAATGCATTTATCTTTAGGTGCTTTGCACAAGGGAATTTCCACCCAATAATGCAGCCCCAAAGGTGAGGTTCGAATCCTGGACCTCTGGATTACGAATCCAATGCATCAACCATTGAGCCATACAGGGGCCTAAATGAGATATTCATATCAACATTTTATTGTCCTAGAAAACCTAGAAGACAATTTGCATGCTAGTATGTCATGGCTATTGGAACAGAGACAAAAAACTCAATTTGAATCTTTTAACTATAAGAAATAGACGATATGAGGCATGCTCTGTGAAAAGGGGGCTTATACATCTGCCAAAAGTATCCATCCAGGTCAGCCTGCGCAGTCTGGGCCGGCCTGGGCCGAAACTTTTCGCCACAGGTCAATTTTCTTTAGGTGCAAGGACCAATCTACCTCGTGATTAAGTCACTTGTTAAAAAAAGTGGCCTTTATGGATCCATAATAATGTGATGGCTTGATTGGTATAAAGAGATGCATTAAGCCCCCTTTTGCCAGAGCGTAGCTAATATATAAAATGACAGTGGAACGAATTTTCGCAGTCATTTATCAAATGATAGTGTATATTTGTGACCTTGAGGAATACCACTTTTGCAAACATCCTGGGAAAAGAAAAAGAAGCAGAAAACAAGCATTGTTTCTTTATTCTAAAAATGTTTTCTGCCTCTCCATACAAATTCCACCACATGAGGAACATTAGATATGCTGTCTGCGAACGCTTGCAACACGCAGTTCTCAGTCTGAAACATCGTCATGTGGTAAAGGCCTCAACAAGGAATGTTTCATTAGAATATGCATAACAACCAGTACGATTTCCACGCATGCCATTTGAAGATCGTTAATATTAGCCAAGAAAAGCCTTTCATACATCTTAAGCCTTAAGCAACTTTCTGATTCGGTTTTATTCATGGTCAAAATTAGGTTTGTTTTATCTGGAGCAATCTAAAATTGGAATCATGACCCTCTCAAGCCAACAATTCTCCTGAGAGTGAAAGTTATCGCCAATCTCAAAGTAATGTCAACAACCAATATCCTCAAGTTCTCACTTGCGCTTAACGATGAAATGCAACTGTCGAAGAGAATGGACTATTTTGGATGACCTTTGATCTTTTACCGCGACCTGTCAATGTTTGGGCTCAGAAAGAATCGGTACACTACTATACAAGCCCTACAAATTGTACACTTCTATACACAGTGGTATTGGTTTACCATGTACCAAACAAATCGTTGTTTTAACCAGACAGAAGGATTTTGAAAACATTGTGGGAAAAGGAGAAAATGCTACTTTCTCCTTTCACCAGAGTGTTTCTACCCTTTCAAAGATAAATCTTGTTGTTTCAGCAAAATTTGATTCTTAGCCTGCTTTTTGTCTGATAACGAGTTTTCAAAAGTCATTGTCTACTTAGTAAGTGAAGTTGATAATTTCTTGTCAGTAAAAGTCCATTTATGGCTGGAATATCATGACTGTTTCCTTATTGATACCTGACAAGATAGTAGGCATGGTAGATCAAATTCAGGCCGTAGCGCACAAAATGTTGTAAGCGTTGATTCATGTTGAAAATTATATCAGTTCTTCTTGAAATATTTTATATTACAGAAATACAGATATTATATTGTAAACTTTATGCGAACTCCAGGGTGGTCCAGCATGCAAAAACATGGCCACCAACCGATGGATTGCGCATGCGTGCCAGATTCGACCCTCACAAATTCACACCACTTTTTTCTAACTAAGCGTGTAGCACGTCAAGAAAAATGCATTTATCTCATTAGACAGCGCTAATCTCTTGGCATATGTTTTTTTAAAGACATTAGATTTAATCCTTCGCGTATCAGGTTAAACTTGAAAGATAATTCGATTTTGGTAACCGCCTATTATCTCGGGAAAACTGTTTTCAAATGAAGCTTTGAGGTACCTTTGTATGTTCGTTTTTTGCTGCGACTGACTCTTGTAGGCTCTTTACGAAACCGTTTCTGTTTGTATGATCAGTTTCAATAAATTTGGGCCACCCTCTGTGCAAAGAGGGTTAAACGCGTCTTTATATTGCATTATACCAAGCTAGTTGTCCCATAAGATACAGCTGAACGACCTCGTAGAATGAGGTAGAATGGTCCTTTGAGAAAGAGAAAATTTGCAAATAGCAAAAAGATTCGATCCAGATCAGCCTGCGCTGATATGCGTCATACTTCTTGCAGATGCATTAAATCCCCTTTTCACAGGGCACGACTCATTTTTATTTTGAATGAGTTTGGAATCCGTCGAAATTCAGGTACACTTCATTCGTATCTTAGTTTTTATTTTCATGTTTGTGAGTTTGTTTGTTTCACTTTGAGGTAACTGTGGCGACCATTAAAAAAAGTCGATCAGCTGCAACCTTAACATACTTTTGAGACATGCATTGGAAAACGAATAACCATCAGCAGCGGAATAATTGATCAAATGGCTTTACAAGGATACATGTTAATGTGCTCCATGACCAACGCCATATTGAAAAGCCAACTCGTGTTATAAAATTGGCCAACATTATCGGAACTGTTGAATGGCTGCGGGATACTTACAAACAAAAAAAGTCAAATAGGTTTCTTTTCTCATAAGCATTACTAGGATTGTAGTCAATTTCAAAGATAATGAATACGTGCTGTCCAATATTTCGTGAGAAAATTTGCCAAAATAGTCTCTGAGATATGAAAATTGGTATTCTTTACAGGCCAAATGCAACAATTTCAGTTTAAATGTCCATTTGATAGATATACCACAGTTTACACAATGTCTCACTTCTAATGGATCTGGGTCCGGACGGACCCTGCTGATGGCAATTTTTGTGGATGTAGTGGCCTGTTTAGACCAAGATCCCAGTGCAAAGAACGTCAAGCCTGATCTTGTATCCTCATCGTCCAGTTCTTTTGTAGATATTCTGACCAAAACACAACCGTGAAATTTAAATATCTATGTCCTTTTTTACTGACTGTGTGTTACCGTTAAACTCTCTTGGCTTTCTAAAAGTTCAACAAAGATAAGTTAAATCAGCGTATGTTTTGGCATTTCACCTCAAGTTCTGACTTGGCAAGAGTTCGACAATTTGAGAAAAGGTATCAACATCTGTGAATAAATTCTTCATCGACTTCATAATGGCACCTGACCAAATTTTGTTATGGTATTTCATTAACATCGATAAAAATCACTTTTCCGTAATTAATGTGCCAAACTTCGGGTCGACACCGGTCGTACACGCAAGGTAGGAGGTATGCACGTCATGGGTCGGACTGGGAGACTTTACAACCAGGCAGGCGTTTCACTCTTTACCATACAAGCCCGCATTTTCACCACCCTTTGAAAATATCGTGAGAAAATGAGCAATTGCTGGCAACTAGCACTTGCCCCAGTCCCAATATTCTTTTCGAGCCTTTCAAACAGAAATGCCGTCATTTGAACTACATTTACTCTGTCGCCTAAAACACGTTTACAACATGAAAGAGTCTTCAATTTCGTCGTTTGGTAAGAAGATAAAACGTAAAAAATGCTTTAACCCTCTGTCAAACGACAAAATTTTGGTCCGAATTGAAAGCATTTGCAGGCGACAAAATAAATGTGACTCAAAATTGAAATTTCTCTTCGGAAGTGTAGAAAACATTGTGGGAAAAGGAGACAATGCTGGTTACCAGCATTTTCTTCTTTTCCCACAAAGTTTTCTATCCTGTTAAATACGAATCCAGTCATGTGAGCCATATACAGTTTGTCGTCTGCAAATACTTACAGTTTCGGCAATTCTACAATTATGTCGTCAGGGAAAGGTTTAAAGATGAAGAGTCCGCTTCCCTCTTATCAAAAGAACTGGTTTCTAATTTTAGAGTGTACTGTTGGCAGCCATCATGGCTGTTTAGAGAGAAAAAAAGGGGCGGATTTTTTGTGCCTCACAAATCGAGATCTGCAGGTGATGAGCCTTGATAGACGAGATTCAAGATAAACTTTCGTGATGTTCTTATTTCGTATGGTAGAAAAGGTATGCGTGCTTTTCATCAAAAAGCGACATCTGGTAGCCTTGAAGACCTATACTATATATTGTTGCACAAGGGTAGATACAACCTTTGTGCAAATTATGTTGCGGGGCCGAAACCTTAATATTACATTTTTTGGCGTAGCTGAATGTGCTGGCTTTTGACCTACTTTTCGGTACTGATAAAAAATTAATAAATAGAAATTTGTGATTGGTAAGAAATGTAGACATGTTTATTTTAAGGTCTCCTGCTTTTTTGCCGGCAAATTTACGTCGTCTATCTTTTTTAAAGATATTTCTTGTTTCTTCTTTCTGAGATGATTTTAAAAATACATTAGATCATGCAGTCGTACCTGGGGTTGCCCATGAGTTATTTCCCGTTTTCAAAGTCACCAAAGGCAAAGGTAACCTCCCCTTCAGTACATTGATCGGTCGTTGACTTTGGACGAATACATATTGTAACAGCAAAATAATGATTAACTTTTTGTCATATAGAACAATATATAAACTTTAACGCCTTCTTTCTTATCATTTTCGCTTGCATTTTGTAATTTCGATATTGTACAAAATCTGAATAAAATTTGTATCATATCAGAAAAGCTGATGAATCCGTATTTACCTACGTTCTTCATGATATGGTTAGTGTAATTCTCAAGAATTTTCTACTTTTCGAAGAAACGCGATTTCTGATTGGCTAAACAAAATGTTTTAGCCGATCTAAAACTGTGTTACTCTGTTTATAAATCTAGAATTAGACTATGAATAAAACTTAGAATCGTTGGTGAATACGGACTCAGGTCTGCACACCACAAAAATATCTGACGGTGTAGATCCAAAGCAGACTATCACTCTGTGCAGACTGATCGCAATCAACTATGGCAGCACAGGCAATCTTGAATAAGTAGTCCTATGAGTACTCCTGCAGCAGTGCATAAACTCTAAAAGCCTCGGGTTAATTTGGCAGAATCAGGTACCGCAATTTTGACAGTAATCCGCTTTTTCGATATATTAATTAAATTAATTAAATGCAACCATTTTTTTCTGCTACTTGTTTTTCTAAAAACAAACAGTTCAAAATAAGATGAACACGAGTTTTTTATCATTTGTAGGCATTTTTATCTATCTGAGATTAAATGACGCATTTGTCTGAACGCTGTGTGAGTCTCGGCGATGATCATTTCACCTTTTTTAAACTCCCATATGGCCCGCAACATGTGAAATGAGACCTTCGGACATTTGCGTAAAGTGTCGTCCCGGATTAGCCTGCGCAGTTCGCGCAGGCTAATCCGAGACGGCACTTTACGACTACATAATATTTTTTCATACAGTAGACTTTCGTGAAACAGAAAATCGCTCAAAAACGGGAAGTCTCGGAATAGTCACAGACTGCACAGGCTGATCTGGAACAACACACTTCTACTCATATGTCCAAATAGCCCTTTTCTTACATTGCACGCCATATAGTGCTATCATGTGGCCATTAAATCAAGATTAGATGCAATTCATGCACAGACTAAATTTGGTGTTAAAAGTAGTCATAACATTGGTTTGTTTGCCACATATTAAAAGTACTTGTATGGCATGTTGTTTTTCAGTGTTCAGCATCCGATTAGAATATGTAATTTTTAGGTTCAAGACGATTCGGCCCAATGCAAACAATGAAGATTAGGAGAATTTTTGGAAAATTTTGCCCGTTTATGTAGATTTTCCTGTTTGTTTTAGTTATTTATATAATTCTATCGTTTTTCTTATTTCCACTCATATATTATGATAATCATGTAAAATGTATTTATCTGGATTTACTACTTATGAAACGATTTCGTTTGAAATATAAACTAAAGTTGTAATGTATTTTATGCGTATGTGTATGGTTTTGGTTCATACTTGATCTTTGACACTGTCCGATTTTTTTTTTTTTCTTTAAAAGTTGTGACACTGCGTCAGCATGCCTTAATATCTGCTAATTATCAATATCCTAGCGATAGCAGCATCAGATATACTGATACACAGCTCAGTCAATGGAAAGAGATAGTGCAGAATGGTCTTTTACACATCTTTACATGGCTGTCATCACCAACAACTGTCTCCATTCATCGGAGCAAAAACCAATCAATGACAACCGCATCGGTGTCGGAACTTCATAAAAGTGTGTGTGGGTTTGCGGGTGGGGGGGGGGGGGGGAAAGGGGAGGAGGAGGGTCTTGGGAACATTAAGAAATAATGATAATGAAGTACTCAAAGTATACTGAACTTCTATAGTTATATGACTTTCTGTTTCATGGAAACCTCCAAATCATTTAATATATAGATAATTTATACCGAACTTGCCATTTTCCGAACCTATTGTATGTACCATAAATCATGACAAGTTAAGCATAATCATAATTATGAAAAGTAATTGGGCCGAATCTTCTCATTTTCGGGGCCGAATTTCCAGAATTTTTGGGCCAAGTCTTCTCTTAAATGTGGTTGGCCATGGGCCATGGGCCGAATCTTCTTGGGGCCGAATCTTCTAGTATCGGCTATTTTTAGATGTTGGGTCACTTGCGTTCGTGAACGAATTTTTAGTGCGTACTGTGCTCAGATGAAAACGCTCTAAAGCGACGTTTAAAAGCATCGTCTGAGTTCAAAACTCCCGTGAGCAAAACTCAGGCCGTTGCGTACGGTTTTGCGCTAAGCATGAGATCGTTCTCAATATTTTTTTTAAAATGCACGGGGCCAGGAAGCGACAAGCAGGGTTGAGTAGTAACTAGTTATTGCTAAAATTGATGTGTCTGAAAATACATACAGACATATGGTAATGGGTTATAGGGTAACGGTTTTAAAAAGTCAAAAGATATTAATTAGCGGTTGCAAGCTTCGTGATTTCAAACAGGCCTGAGAAAGGGGGGAGGGGAGGCGCAGAATAAATATGTCAACATTTTTTTATCATTCTCAAAACTGTATTTATTCATTCCAGTATGTCAAAACCATGAAGTAGGCCAGCGTAGTCAGCTACGCAGATGAAAGTTATGGGCACTGTATAGTAGTATGTCACTTTATAGTAGAGTCTGCAGTCCATCGGACATCAAACTTAGTTGAAATGTTTACTTTGATGAAATACTGCACATGTTGGTAATTGGTTGCCTCTGGTGAAAATGTGGCTCACTAGGCCAAACATAAGAGAAAGGTTGTGTGAGCCTCACAGGCCGATGGTCACGCTATTAGGCCATATTGTTTGGCTTGTGCTGTAGCAGCGACATTTCTCGTCATTGCTGTATTAACAATGACAGTTTAGTTTATAGCTCTTGAATTAAGAAAATCCAAGTAGCAGTGAAGAAAAATTAAAAAAAAAAAAACGTTTTCAAATGCATGTTAAAAAACACTATAAAAGAATTTTGAATATGGGGACAATTTCTCCAAAATTCATTATAGGGACAATTCCTCCAGGGGACGATTTCTCCAGCAGCCATCCAGAGGCCTTAGTTTTGCCCAGATTCTTTTGAGGCATTAAGCTAAGGAAGAACTGCAAATAGCGATAGAACTCCATCTGTTATTTTACTTTGATGATACCTTTTGATAATCTCATCTCTTTTTAATTGAAGTCACTAGGGTAAAAGACTAGGTCGCTTTGGACTTTTCAAAGCTGTTACTGATACATAAAGTACAATTCTCTCTACATATTTCTTTTTTATGTGAAGTTTGATACTTTTGTTTGTCATGTTAGGATGACAATTCAGAACTTATGCTTGCATATACAAGTCACTTTGCGGTTAGGTTATTCTGTATCTCGAATACTGTTAATAGATTTTTGTTTTGAAATTTAAAAAAGGATGATGTAAAGTAGATGAGATTACACACCATTGCACACCAGACGACTCTCAGGACTATCAGTCCTTTGATTATGTTTACTACCATGTGTTCCAGTCCGATACTTCTTCCTTGTATATATTCTGACATTACTTTCTCAAACTGACCGTCATAATTACGGAACCGATAAACAGTAAATTGCCACAGATCTGCCATGCTCTGGCAAAAAGGAGCTTAACACATCTCCGTGATGCATGATACCAAGCAAGTCATCACATAATCATTCATACATATATAAAGTCCATTTTTGATAACATCCGATTGAATCATGAGGTAGACCGGTCCTTGGACCTGCAAAAAATAGCAAAAAGTTTCGGCCAAGGTCGATCCTTTTTGCAGATGGGTTAAGCCCTCTTTTCTGAGGGTATGGCTCAAATATTACCTCCTGGACCAAGACTGCGTGTACATGCTAACTTACTAATCCACGTTTATAAACAGTTTCTTCTACAAAAAATCACTTAGCTTTGCTTTCAAGATTATCTTTGGGGGGGGGGGGGGGGGGGGGAATCGCCACAGAGTGAGGACCCTAGGTAAGAAGTAACCCATTTT